>OZ023231.1:21416994-22016994 GCA_964006365.1 Trididemnum miniatum
CTTGATCTTCAATGAAGCGGTGTCATTACTAAATTTTTCTAAAACAACTGTACTGACAATACGATGAACTAAATGGACAAATTGGACATAAACCGGTCAGTAATCAGAGCTAGCCTTTCCTGCCTTTCGCTGTGCTGTGCATGCTAATTTTCAGTTTGGTCGTTGCAATTTAAAAAGAAAAAAAGGCGTGATAATAATTATTATCCAATCACGTCTAAGTCACGTGATATGAAGACTGTGACGATTGGGAGGAGTGTGATTATGACGTGTGTCAATTGTGATGTAGTACGTGCATGTTCGTAACCCTAGTGCCACAAGCTACTAGTGGCCAATTGGGTGTATATGTAATTTGTATATAATAGAGATGGCATGTGCCGCTAAAAGACCCGCTAACGAGCCGTTAACCGGTCTTTTTATTGGGCCGCTAACCAGTGTTGCAGTAAGGCCAAGGACCTTAAGGTCGAGACCAAGGACTTAAAATTTTTTCGCGGCCAAGGCCAAAAACACACAAGCCGAGGCCAAGGCCAACGACATCGATCAAAGACAACTGGCATTTTTCCGATTTCAGTATGAAATCTCAAGACGTGGGTCATTAGGTCATGAAATAATGGTTCGCAAACAATTTATAGCTTAATATTGCATACCTACAACGACAATCGTTTTCGAAAATTACAGGGTTAACAAAAATATTATAACTGATAACAATCCAGGGTCAGGTCTACTAGGCGCGGCGTATAAGGCTATAAATTGATATAAGATGCCCCAGATGAAACTCGCCACAAAACTAAAACTAACCCCGATGAAGCATAAAGTTCCTTGTTATTTAACGGTAAGATGCTTAATGTATATAGAAAAAACGCATGCACTAAACCAGTTACAGGCAAACTTATCAGAGTTAAGCAAAAATATTAGTTTTTATTTTAAATCAAATAATATCTGCATGGAAACAAATATGAATGATGGTTGAAATCTTTATTACCGGCTGTTAGCTCAGTTGCTAAGCGCACGCTATAGGTGCGAGAAGTCTGGGGTTCGATCCCCAGGCCGGTCAAATCGGCTCAGTGTCGCCAACGGTTCGCCACCGCTGCGACGTTTTTTCGAAGCTGTGTAGCCCAGGCGCTAAGTTGCAGAGATGGGCCCCGCCACACGTTAGACGCTTCGGTGTAATACCGCGAGTATAATGAAGATTTGCTTTGATTTGATTTTGAAAACTTTACTACTTTGGTCGACACTGTTCTGCTTACTGCATACCAAATTGTTCAACCATTTTTGGATTTTGTGCTTACAAGCTAGTAGGTAATCTATAGCCGAATTTTCTACGTCTGTACTTAATCCGCAGTTCGCTTTCCCATAGGTGTAGCCGCATTCTTCGGTACAACATCGTACATTACCATTCCTACCTACCTTTGGTGAGCCAGATTTAGTTTAAGGAGGTTCTACCCACCAGGCCGCCACTGTCTTATACATTCACCATTATAACTAAAAACCAATTTACCAAAAAACAACAACAAATCAACGAAAATGCAAGCAATCATAATAGAATGAAAATCACAAAACGAAGCAAAACAAAAAGTGAAAAGCACTCACGTGTCACATTCACACTCAAAGAACTACCCCACAACGTGTTAATTAGACTTAAGAAAAATCAATGTCGAAAGCACAGACCCCGAAATGCAAACTCGATGGAGTCACATAATAAATCCCCCTTTGCTAAAATCTCTTTCGACTAGGGCTGATGATGCTACAACAGTTAGCACCCGATGAGCTAAACAGCTCAGTTTGGGCAGAAAATTAATTATTTTACTTACAATCTAAAGCTGCAACGTTAAAAGTTTTCGATCTTGTTATCAAGTAATGATGGAGTCAAGTTTTGATGGTCGAGAGTTGAGACCGAGACTTCAAGAAAAAAAAAACTCGAGACCAAGACCCTATAAACTTGAAAATATTTTTGAGCCCGAGCAGAGGCGTCGTGCAGCCAAAAAGTTTGGAGGGGCCCAAGTCACAACTTAAACTTTGTTGATCAGATGTTGATCTTTTGTAATCTTTACAAAAGCCATATTCAGCATTGAGTAACATCACGAAAAAAGGAAATTAGGAAAAGATACCAAAATATGTCATGATACCCCTATTTTTGGATAATAAATCGAAATTTATTTTGATACCCCAAACCGCTTCTTAATTACGGACAGCATGCGCAGTCAGTGTGGCCCCACGATTTAGCAAAGGTGGAGGACATTACAGGGGAGTTGGGGAAAGCCCCAGCCGCCGCAGGCAAGGTGAGTTTGGGGCCTTAGCCCCCAGTCGCCAACGGTTACGGTTTTCACGTAAAAAACACTAGTTTCAGCACACTTTCTTGACGAAAAAGGACATATCAGTACCTGCAGTGATGTGCAGTCACTACTATAGTGTCATACAATGCAAAAATGTTTTAATAGCCCATGTCTTAAAACAGAAGCTGGGTTAAAATAAATAAAAGCAGGCTGCAATCATCATTAGTTTTGACGCATTTGGTGGGATGACGTGTATAGGTGTGTTCTAGGCTATAATCTTGAACAACGCATGCAAAATCTTTTTTAAATTCTAACCACAGATCAACAAACTAACTTTACTCCTGAGTCGAAGCGATCGATTGAAGCAAAAGTTAAAAAACAAAACAATGGAATTTTTAGTATAAAAAAGGGGGCTGGGGTTTGGGGTTAGTTTGATAGATGAAAACAAAATAGCACTGGCTCTTATTTTTTTTTTTTAATTTTCAATTTTTTAAATTATAAGAAGTAAAACATCTCACTCTTCGAACCCCAATGACACGACGCCACTGAGCCCGAGATCAAAACTCAGTGAATTTGTACGAGACAAGTTTTACAAACAAAGCTTGTCAGACCGAGTGGCCGGCGCATTGGGTTGGGGAGCTGCTGGTTTCGCGGGTTCGATGTCCGGCTGGGTCATCTACCATGATGCACATACTTCACTACGATAAAAGCCTTAGCTCTGCATGCGTGGCTTCGTAAAAATAGTATTAACGCTCTTCGTTTATTAAGCAAACCTGCCAATGCAATAAAATGTTCATAAAGTTTAATCTTAGGCCACAGTTTTTATTTGCTACACTGGTCGTAGCCTACTTTAAGCAATTCCAATCTTCACTGGCCCTAGTGTTATTCTTAAACGTTTTATAAAAAAGTTATAATTTTCAAAGAAGGCATATGTTCAAGTTATTCATTCTGAGTCTGTAGTCTTTGCTGTACCGGTACTTTTGTAGATCTGTTCTATAATATGTAAAAACAATTACCATGAGCGTGGCTAGAATGACTTTCCATGATAAAAAGCTTATCGTACTGCCATGCTAAACCTCAAGCTCAGTCCACATGCAAGCGCTCTAAACGAAAAATTCAGAGCATCGAGAAACAGCAAAGCAAAAAAACTAGACCAGTGATTCTCAACCTTTCTTCTTTTGAGGACCATTTTCAGTGTCAAAAACAATACTCGGCCCATAAAACCTTTAACACAAATTTCGAATGTCCTAAAATGTTTTAACAACGTTCCCAGTGAGTAAACTTGGCTCGCGGTTATTTCTTCTTTCTCTTCGTCGAATACTTAGCGCATGTCTTCTCTACTTTTTTTTCATGTTTGTTTAAAAAAGCAATTTAATTGCTTCTTTAACTATTATGAATCTGCTTTCGTTATAGATCATTTAAAAGTAATATGAGCGTCATAGAAATATTAAGAATTGAGACACTTTAACGTTAACCTAATAATGTAAGAAATTATAAAATTTTTATTTATAAAAACGCATTTGCGAAAAAACTAATTATGCTGTATAATTGGTTAATACATTAACACATTAGCGAAAAAATTAATTATGATGCTAGTAGTGTACTGTGCGGGATCGAGGCCGCAAGTGGTGCAAACACTTCCGGGGGTTCAGAGGTGCTGGGTGGTGCTCGAGGGTGCAGGGGTGCTGGGTGGTGCTTCGATTTTTTTTTGGGTGGTGCTTCGATTTTTTTTGGGGGGTGCTTCGATTTTTTTTTTTGGGTGGTGCTACGATTTTTTTTTGAAATTTTCCGATTTTTTTGAAATTATAAATTTTGATAAAAATTTTATTGAAAATATATACTTTTTATTATTTGAAAATTTTATGTACAGATTCAAAAATATTGTGATATTATTTAAGTTTAATTGTTGTGGTAAGTTTATTCTTCGTAGTTCAATTCTTTTGAAAACTTTGGTTACTGTGTCGATTTGACAGGGGAGTTGAACCCCAGATCTCCCGCACCGATAGCGCGACCATGATCACAAGGTTCAACTCCCAGCCTAGTCTTGTTGTTTCGTCCTTGAATAAGATGCTTCAGTTTGTTTGAAAAAACAAATGGATTGCTTAATGTACAGCGTGGCGCAGTGGTTTGGGGTGTACGACGACCGCGATCATAAGGTTAACGGTTCAACTCCCAGCCTAGTCTCGTTGTTTCGTGCTTGAATAAGATGCTTTTAATTTTTTTTTTTAATATATTTTCTTTTCTTTCGATTTTCTTTTCAGCAAAATTTATTCTCGTGCCCCAATGCCTCGCTTGACCCTAAAGTTTAATAGGCAAGAAAGAGCTGTTTTTTTTTGAAACTTCATTCTTGTGTACAGCTGATATTTTGAAACTTGTAACAGCGCACGTTATAAATCGAATTTCAGGGAGCGCGTTATAAATGAAAGATAGTGTGACAGATCCAGGAAGCGAACGGTTAATATTGCAACCTATTCCGCTATGGGATTTTTTGTATATTAATATGCATCGTGTAGAGCATTAAATTCCCTTTCGAATGAATATTGTCAAGTCGATGCCAAATGATATCAACTACCATCAGAATAGCTTTGAACTTGGACCAAAACGACGCTTGTTCTTAATTCGCGCTTTTCAGAAATTCGTAAAAGCGGGTCTCACATTATGCAATATTGCAACCTATTCCGCATGGGATTTTTTGCATATTAATATGCATCGCGTAGAGCATTAAATTCCCTTTCGAATGAATATTGTCAAGTCGATGCCAAATGATAACAACTACCATCAGAATAACTTTGAACTTTGTAAGACGCTTTGAGCCTATACGCAAGTAGTTTGAGCAACGACGCAGTATTTATAGCAACATTTACAGAGGTGGGCATTCCGCAATTTGAAGCGCAAAGCGCTAGTTGCGCAACTTCCGCATGTGCGGAAGTTGCAAAGCGCTTTAACAAATTATTTTTAGCCATTGCGCAAGTTGCGCTGCGCTTCAAGGAAAATAAATCCTTCTTGCGCTTTATTGCGTTGCGAACTGAAAACATATATAATAGTGTGCGCATTATTGCGCTGCGAACTGAAAAGAATCTGGTTGCTTGCGCTTTGTTGCGTTGCGCACTGTCGGAAGTTGAAGTACTGCGTTGCGCTTTGTCGGATTAATTAAAGCGCAATGTGCTGGAGTAAGCAGTTTTTTGTAACTGTTTTTAATAGAATAGCAGTTTGTTTGTTGATGCGTATAATAGGCCTATAGGTCAATTTATTGTAGCAGAAATTTTCAGCTCATCAGAAATGAGGTACACTAAAGTCTTTTGCTTTTTAAAATAATTGCAAGTGCTTAAAGAGATCATTGAGTGTTGAATAAATCGTATTTACTTGTTGTTGTGGAGAACTTCGCCGCATATGCAAATTATGATTTACCGCGATGAGGTGCTTTTAACGGCACGCGACATTGCAACGTGGCGCAGTGGTTTGGAGCGTCGTTTTTACGACGACCATGATCGCAAGGTTGATGGTTCAACTCCCAACCTAGTCTCGTTGTTGCGTCCTTGGATAAGATGCTTCACGTTGATTATCTCTGCTTGGTGAAATCTGGCAAGCGGCAAATTAAATAAGTCAGAAGCAAAATTCAACCGGAAAACTCGGAAACAAAGGCAACTCCTAAGCGAGTCTGGATTCGTCCTAAGCAGCGCCTCCTTCGCTTTCTCGTGATAAGAGGATGAAGATGAAGAAAGCAATCATCAGCAACGCATCTGTTTTCGCTTCTTATTTAATTTTCCTGTTCATTGACCACGCAAAATCCTGTTACCTGCATTAAAATCGTTGTCCCGTTGTAGACAACTGCGTGCTGTTAAAAGCACCTATAAAACTAACTCAAGAAAAAATTGCATTGCTTATACATCTACTCGTTGTGCTTTAATAAATTTTTCATTGCGAAAGTTGCGTTGCGCTTTTTCTTTTGTATAAACCTCATTGCGGAAGTTGCGTTGCGCTTTAATGCAAAAGAATTATTGATTGCGGAAGTTGCGTTGCGCTTTAATGCAAAAAACTTATTGATTGCGGAAGTTGCGTTGCGCTTTAATGCGAAAAAATAATTGATTGCGAAAGTTGCGTTGAGCTTCAGTCAATTTAAAAATTAGGTTGCACTAGTTGCGTTGCGTTTCATGACTTAACAGAACTTTTGCGCTTTGTTGCGCTGCGCTTCCACCAATTTTTAAAAAATGCCCACCTCTGCCATTTACATCTTTTATGAATAGGTCTACTGATAAAGATGAATGGTTTATGTGCCAAAAATCCTTTTTCATATATTTAGATGTGATGCATCAAACTCACAATCTTCACGTCCAAGACAATGGGCATGTGTATAAATACATTCATTTCGTGTAAATAAATTGCCAAATAATAATGTAAAAGTGCCAGCGGCTAATGCTGTTTCACTTGTCATACTCACAGGCCATGCACTACCCGCATATAATGTATTTATTCGTGCTTTACCAATGTTTTTTTTTTTAAGCCAAATGGGTTTTTTGATGAAACAATAACTCTTTCAGTCATCGGTTCAAAATATAAATTAAATTTAAAACTTTCAACGGTTGTGAATTGATTTGTACATAAACTTTGAGTAAGTTTTAAAGAATATTAGAACAATGAGTCTGATTAAAAAACTATTTTTCTCACTCAAATATTATAAAAAAGCATTGCGCATAATTGCTTGTCATTCCAAAGAGACAAAAACAAACGAACCTGGGGCTTTACAACATTACGCCCGTTGTTGTCGGACAGCAATAATGACACCTGCTTGTCCGAGCTGGTGGTACAAAGCCTTTCTACTCGCTTCCGACAAACGTCTCTTAGGTAATCCAATAGCCAAGTTCGAAAAGTAGACATCGCTGGAAGACGTTTGCTGAACATGACGGTTCGTAAATAATTATTTATTATTTTGTAGTGCACGTTAAATGGTCTAAGTAACCCTAAACATAAATTAAATGAAAAATGAACCCTGGCATAACTTTTTTGCATACTTTTTTGTTTTTCAGTATAGCCTATAATACACTATATTGTCGCTGTTAGTAAAACATAGCCAGCCACTTACTTGCCAAATATTTTAGTACCACAGAAGGGTATACAAATTATCATGCTATAGTTACTTTCAATTACCAACACCTTTTTTGGGGGGAGGAGGTTAATATTTTAATCGGTTAAAAGTTCGAATTCGTATAGTCACGTTACAAACGCAGAAGTAAATTTGTACGAAGGGCACATGTACGATGAGTTATCCTTATGGATGATTATTCTAAACTAAATCAAATTTTTTATTGCATTTTTGCAAGAACTCGGGAAATTACAAAAACCTTGACCGTAACTGTTTTTGTGATTTGGATTTGAACGCTCAGTATTAACTATTCAACTTAGTTATAACAAAAAACTTCTGACTACCAACACTAGCTATGCTTACTAGTACGTTAAAAAAACATTGTTAGTTGTACAACTGCTTAAGTTACTGTTATCTTCTAGTTGCGTTTCTTAGGCAAGCGCCAGGCTTCATAGCTCATTTGGAAACAAAATTTCGTTGAATAAAAAAAAAAAACTACTCAAGAGCTGTAAGCCATTTTAATCGCCATTACAGTTTATATCTGCGAGTTTTTTTGCACTACTTTTATCCCTGACTCAAAAAATCACAAAATGAATTCCATGTTGTCGAATCTATTGATGAGTTGCAGCTGACGTCATCATTTTCCCGCCAAAAGCATTGGACGGCAAAAAGAGCTTCATTCTTTTATAGTGTACATGCGATTAATATGAAAAGATGTGGGGTGAGTGGAGGTGAGTGTGGAGAAGTGTGGGGGAGGTGTGGGAAAGTGTGTTGAGGTGTGGGGGGAGGTGGAGTGTGTGGAAAAATGTGGGGGAGGTGGAGTGTGTGGAAAATGTGGGGGAGGTGTGGGAAAGTGCAGAGGTGGGCATTCCGCAATTTAAAGCGCAAAGCGCAAGTTGCGAAGTGCTTTAACAAATTGTTTTTAGCCATTGCGCAACTTGCGCTGCGCTTCAATGAAAATAAATCTTGCTTGCGCTTTATTGCGTTGCGAACCGAAAAAAATATTAGTGTGCGCATTATTGCGTTGCGAACTGAAAAGAATTTAATTGCTAGCGCTTTATTGCGTTGCGCACTGTAAAATGTTGAGATACTGGCGTTGCGCTTTGTCAGATCAATTAAGCGCAACGAGCTGGAGTAAACCGTGATATAACGGTTTTTAATAGAATAGCAGTTGTTGAAGCGTGGAATATAGGTCAATTTGTTGTAGCAGAAAATTTCAGCCAATCAGAAATGTGGCTACACCGAAAACTTTTGCTTTTTTCTTCGATTTCAACGAGTTTCAACTATGTTTGGTTTACGTGGTACCGATATCTTAACTTTGAGTTTGATGCCGTGAAGAGCAAAGAAAAAGCTAAATTGAGAAGTAGACCTACACAAACTTAAAGTGACAAAAGTTTAAGAGTATACGAATATTGTCAGCGACATGGCCTAGCGGTACCGCGCGCAGGTGACAGATCCTGCGTGACGGGTTCGATTCACGGCTGGAGCCGATCGCATTTGACATATGTTACGGGTGGCTGCTGACTCGAAGAGCGCAAGCTCACTTCGCAGTCTCCCTCAATTACTGTTGAATTTTCCGTTCAATATAATTTGAAAATAACCTTAGTTAGTTAGTTTAGAAACAGTACGGTACCAGTAATTGAAGGAATGGACGAAATTATAGTGGTCGAGCCCAATTCTGATGAAAGCAATCCAGGTATTTACAAAAAGTTCTAGTAGGCTAATTAATTGTTTTAAAGATTTATGATTAGCTTAGTAGGTGCAGGCCTATATATTGGTAATTTTTTTGCTTTATTACCTTTAGCTTCAGAATTTAACTCACCACAATCTGATGATGCAAATCAAAATCAAATCTTCATTATACTCGCCGTATTACGCCGAAGCGTGTAACGAGTTGCGGGGCCCATCTCCGCGGCTTAGCGTCTGAGTTACACAGCTCCGAAGAAACGCCGCAACGGTGGCGAGTCGTTGGCGACACTGTGTCGATTTGACCGGCCCGGGAATCGAACCCCATACCTCCCGCACCGATAGCGTGCGCTTTGCAACTGAGCTAACGGCCGGTTATCTGATGATGCATTCATTTCTAATAGCTTGCGACAGGGCGTCCAACCTTTTTTTAGAGTACGGGCCACATGTGAATTGAAAAATATTTCGATGGCCACTACTATTTTTATAACTAAATGACAATTACGCTGATTTCAGGTTGTGGTAAAAACTATCCTTGAACAGTTGAATCAAGCTTTTAATCGAAAATAAAAAGTCTGTTCATCTAGTCGTATTTTACAATTGCCAAATAAAAAGAAAGGCAAACAACAATCCAGACAAAAACTTTACAATAACTACGCGTCAACATTTTGATGCAAAGATTGGCATTGCTCTTGAGCAACAAGTTGACAATATTCGAAGGTAAAGATAATGAAGTAACAATGAGAGCGAATTTTTCATACAAGTGCCAATTATTTGTGATCTGATTAATCTCACGAGATATTTTGCAAGGTTTATCCTCGTAAAAAACCTGTTACCACAACTAAGTGGTGATAATTAATAAAGTCATGCAAACAGAAACAGCTATATAATCTGTGAATCTTGTGATATATTTCTTTATTCACGAATATTTTGCAAAATTCCAGCTACAAAAATTTGTTTATTATCAATTTTTTTTATTACACATACGCTGAAAATCAAAAAATTCAATATACAAGTTTTTAGATTCCTCCTCAATGTAGACAAACACAGTACCGGTAGGCCTATTTCAATTCGAAAAATCCTCCGCGGCCCACCGGTTGAACGCTCCTGGCTACAAGATTGTGAATAAAAACAAGTTAAGGAGTGCACGTGCTCCCATGTTTGTCTGGATATTATTCTAGGTTAATTCTTGGCTGTATGAGCTAAAGTGGAACGTTCAAACTTAATTCCAACAAGATGCAATGCAAAAATCTGTATAAAAGTTTTTTCGTGGCTATTTTATTGTGCCCTTATTTATTGAAAAAAGTTTTAATTCAAGCTATTATTAAAAAGTATCTATATACTTTCGATGCTCTGGTCAATATTGAATTTTATAGTAATTCCAACGCATGGCATTATAAGGCTAATAAATGCTAAGCTATCAGTTAATAGTTTAAATGATGTATAGCCAAATAAGTTACTTAAACAAAAAAATTTTAGCCAAAAGTTTGGATGCGTACGGGTATCTCATCTGTAATTCAAAGTTTTAGTTTTAGTTTAAATGCTGTGAATTCGACGAACTTTAAAGGTGTGAAATTTTTTTAGTTATCTGCTGCGCAATATTATGTTCTTCATTTGAAATTGCTTTTTGACATTTTTAATTTTATCTATGGTACCCGAAAATCAAAATTTGCAGTTAATTCCAAATTATTTATAAAGTTACAACAAAACTACTTCGTAAACGTAAAGCTTTTTCAATTAACCTATGGGTGTGCGATGGTTACAAGGTACCGGTACTGTAGTAATAAGCAATTTTAATGTTTATCCAAACGCAGCAAAAATCGATGCAACTAAAGTCGCCCAAATTGACCACATGGCGCAAATGTGACCAGCTTTGCTACGATTAACTCCTATAAATTTCACACTGTTTCCAAAATTAAAATCGAATTTCTTTTCCTAGCGCAAATCGTTTCACATGTTTCAACCCGCTTCCATTTACAAATGAATTCAAACACTAACTTCAAACTTTGAGCGAATATAACACAAAGTTATCTCACTTTTTAAACGACAATATATTTAGCAAATGTCAACGTTATTTTACCGCAGCTTTTTGTAATGTTCTGGCATTCCTCATTCTTTTAGGCATGTTTTTCTTGCCACAGAAAATGTTTTATCTCGGTCGTTGAACAGAGCTATCAGCCTGAGTACAGGCGTAGTCTTATTAAAATAACATTGTCAACTAGTTGTTCGGTGCTGGACTTTTACTGTAATTCAAATTTAGGATGTTCATCCAATGTTGAAAGTGGTGCCCCAAGCGATAAAGACATTACAAAAAAAAGCAATCCATGGCCTCACCTTAAAAGTTTTTTCGATGATGTGACAGAAAAGGAGCTTGCCCATTCCCATGATGGGAGGCCATTTTACAAAGGTTCTATCAATTGCACTCGTTGCTCCAAAAGCGTCCGTTTTTCCACGAAAAGTACTTACGCTTTGAAGCGCCATTACCAAACTGTAAGTGATATAAAATGACTGATATGTTTCAAAGCAGCTGTAGCCGTAGAGTTAGACAGTAGTTAATGTTTTTTTAATTTATAAAACTGCTGAGTTGAAAAACATTTACATTGACTTTGGAAAGTATTTAAATTAATTTAAAAAATAAAATTTAAAGTCAACGAATTCTAACTTCTCAACTACCTGCTACCTCTTATATTTGCTGATTGATCAGTCGGACTATTTCGCAATTTTCATTAATTGCACTTGCAAGGAAGAATTAATTACGTCATGGAAGTTTTTTTACGTAATTTACTTCGCAAATGTAAAGTATTAAAAATAACTTTTACGCAGCATAAGGGCCTATAAAAATCTTTGTTGTTTATATACCTTGTTTGCAACTCCTCTACATGTACTCAGGTTTTGCCAAAAGCTGTGATAACTACCAACAAATAATCAAATTTTTGTTATAATATTCAATCTAAGTGATTATGTTATGTCATTTAAAATTTATCCAGAAAGTCCACAAAATTGTATTTTACAACAAATGAACATGATTGTAGGCAAAGTCGATAGTGTTCTATATTAGTTTTGTTGCTATCGCAAACCATGTGTTTGCTCTATAAATGATATTAAGCGCTTATTACAGCTTGAATGAAATAATAGCATTTTTATTTGCTATCTATTGATCAAGACGGATAAGTTGAAAGGTCGGGTATCAATTAGACAGGTTGCAAATTTCCGAAATCAGCTAAAATTTTTGGTGTTGCGAGCACTTATTGATAGTGATGACATCACAATATACAGTGCTTTTCAAAATCCACTGCTTTTCGGATTATTTTGTTAACGTAATATTCTAAATAGCAATAATTTAAGGCTCATCCGAATGATCATAATTCGCTCAAAGCAGCGATTTCTGGTGGTTCAAAACGCGGACGTGTCACCACGGAACTCTCCGAGCCTCAGAGTAAAATTTCACGCCAAAGCAGCATTTTGTCTCATTACAGCCCATTTGATATCGCCAAAGCGGATGATTTATTCTATAGGTAAGTATTTTGATTTAAGCATAGCCTTTGCTTTTTTGACGCTGTTATGGTCAATGCTTATTCCGTAGCTACACGCACGTCCCGAAGTACGATTCAAAATTGGACTTTTTACGTAGAACTTTCAGACACAATAAATTTCTTTTGAGATTTGCGAACATTGTGTCAAACAGTCAATGCTTTTGAGATTTTAAATTTCTTTTGAGATTTGCGAGCATTGATAAATTTCTTTTGAGATTTGCGAACATGGTGTCAAACAGTCAATGCTTTTGGGTTTCGCATAGCGTGACATATCTTATTCCATCAAGCAAATGCATAATTGAGCCCATGCTGCGTTGCGCAGTAACATTTATTTCTTCGAAGCAAAAACAAAAACATGGTAATATTATCCATTATTTGGTCATTTTTACTGTCTTGTTTTAATATTCTTCTCAGTTTCGTTTAATAGCACATTGATTTATCATACCATTCAAAAGTAAAATATGTTTTAGTTCAGCGCAACCATCCATGCTGCCCTGCAATGCCTTTGGAAGCAGAAAATGACAAATTAGGTCATTTCCTGGCCAACCGCTGCAATATCCTTGCAAGCTCGGTTCATTACCATATTGAAGTAAACATTAAAATATGAGCTTGATGCTGGCATTTTAATTACAAAGTAATAGGCCTATATGCAATTTACGTGAGAAATTTTGAACTACTAGACTCAAACCTTTAACATTGGGGCGATTTATTTTATTTTAGTAAATTTAGGTTACTCGAAATTTCGGTAGTATTGTTATATTTGATTTCAATCCAATCGCATCTGCATAGGCCTACATTTGGAATCCGATTGTGCGCTGAACAGGATAAGATTCAGTTTCAAATTACTTCGCGGTTTCTTAGAGTTTCAAGATTATTATAAACAATGTTAAGCTGTTATCTTTTTATCTTTGAATTCCAATAAAACTTCACAATTCTACGGAAATGTCGTGCATACCCCAAATTAAAACCGATTTCTCCCTTTTATAAGAAATGTACAATAATACCGGTAGCTAATTTACAGTAAACACGTCCATTATTTTATTAAAATCTGAAATCAAAGTAAAGTTAAAAACTACGGAAATAGTTTAGATAAAACTCAGTTCCAGCTTGTTTTGCGGTCTTTTCAAGTTAATTGGCTGTTATATTTTTATCTTTAAAATTTCGATAAAACTTTTGAAAAAAATAAGGTCAATTGATCTCTTCGTGAATGTAAGTTTCGAAGAGCAAGTTTAGATATAATTGGTCAATAGGTCAATTGTTTAATAAAATCTAAAAGCGATAAACCGGTAGTAAAAACAAGTGACATATCTGTTGGCCAATTTGTGCACTTACACGTGAAATGAGCTATAGCATTATATTACTTACACTAATTCTCTTGAGTTTATTTTAGATTTATGGTTTCTAACATGATGCCTGCCACGTTGATGGAATCAGCAAGTTTCGCAGTATTCGTGAAATACTTGAATCCGAAATTCAAATTGCCTTCAAGACGAAAATACATGCGCTGCATTGTAAAAACATTTGAAGAAGTGAAAGCTGATTTGATTTCGATTTTTAGCGGTCTTAAATACGTGGCCACCACAGGTAGGCTACTCAAATTTTGTTTTCGGTTTCTAGATGTTGTAAGCGTGCTCTATTGGCCAACTCAGCATAATTTTACTTCCTAACTAATTGCATGTGGGCTGTGATGTACTGTATAGCCATAAATTTATGACCTGAAACGCTTCCGTTTAGCGTGAAGTTGTAATAGCATTTTCCACCAACAATAAAAACAGATATTTAAATTGTGACTCGCAGTCTAGTGCGCCTCAACATACTGTAGAATGGCAAGGGCAAATGCAACCTCACTCTTTCTCACTTCAACTTCCTTAATCGCGCAACTAAACTACATTGCGTCGTACCAAAGCATGTCCAACAGTTGTGATGTAAAAATTATTTTGTTTAGCGGATTGCTGGTCAGCGCATCATCGATCTTTTTTGGGAATGACAGTCCATTGGATTGATGGAAGGGAGTTGAAAAGACATTATGCGGTTTTGTGCTGCAAAGAGCTATCCGTTGCTCATACGTTTGATGTGTTGGCCAATACTACTCAAGACGTGCACAGATCTTTTGGTATTAACAGAAAGGTAAGAGCATTGTAGTCGCTTAACTTGATGCACATTTTTCTTTCAACCATTTTCAACCTTAATTTTTTTTCAACTCGTTACTCAATGAGTTTTATCACAGACCTACAATCGAGAATGCAATTATGACTATAAAACTAAACTTTTATGAAACCTGCTTTTTTTAAAATTTGTTTTAATTATGCCGAGGGGCGTACACATCGGCGTAGGAAGAGGGTGGCAAAGGGGAGCCTTATGGGGTAGTGCTACTTGGTTTGTCCATTTTATCTTCTGAATTAAATTTGTTAATGGGCAAGTGCGGCATGGTCAATTAGTTTTTAGAGAGGGCCAGGTCCAGGGGTGGCATGACCAGGATCATCTCCTATTTTACTTTTAACAGCATTTCTGTTAGTGCTATACCAGTATGCTGTCTGTCCACCCCCTAAAAAATTTCCTGTCGACGTCCTTGGGCGTACGCAGGAGTTTTTATAAGGTTGTCACATGAAAGAGTTTCCACGTTAAGGTACGATGTTTCTAGTAGAACCTTAGCGATAAAGGCTTATTACATGTGTCAGAAGAGGCCGGGGGGGTAACGCGCATAGGATCCCGCTGCATTCGCCATTGATTTTATGCCGTAGCGAATTTTATCTTTTGCTTTTCAGTTGATACTAACTAATTCACCCAATACGCTAAACAGAAGTTTTACGAACAAATATCCAAAAAATTCGAGCGCAAGCGAGGGTACAGTGTTTTTTCATGTTACAGGTTGTCAGCACCACCACTGATAATGATGCAAATTTTGTGAAAGCGTTTCGCGAATTTGGAAACGACAATCAAGATGGCACTGATACCACAACTGACGAAGTGGATATGATCGACATATCGAATGAACTAAATGCTAATGATGACATCGTATTATCCCATCATGTGCGATGCTGCGCCCACACGTTGAACTTACTGGCCACAAGGGATGTTGAAGACGTTCCTGGGTGGTCCTCAGGACCTCGTGCTTGTTTTACAAAGGTGAGAGAAACAACAAGTAGCCTATAGATAGCAATATTGTGGTAGATGTGTAGAATAACTTGAAGTTTAGTGTAATCAAATTGGTATTTCTGATAAAGTACTAATATTTGTTTTTTTAAGACATTTTGTGGACCTACGTCGGGTCTCAATAGATACAGAAAAAATGAGGTGGAGAATGAATAGAAAAATTAAAAAAAAAATTAAGTAAGTTCTTTTTCGGGTTCTTGCAAGCTCATTTCGGGCACCTAACACATTTTTCGATATCATTGCAAGCATGTCATTTATCACATTTGCGGAGTTTTATGTATGTTTTTATCTAAATAGATTTGAAAATTGAAAAGTATAATTGCCTTTGTTGAAAACAAGTTTGCTATTTTAGACTAAAGCAAAAGCTCAAGCTTTGTGGAACAAACAAAACTGTTCTGACGTTGTTGCCGCATCAGTCTCGCGTGAATTAGGTCGGAAACTCTTAACTCCATGTCCTACCAGATGGAACTCTCTCTACGATGCGCTACAAGTGTTGTATGATTTTCTATCCAGCAAAATGGTTCAAATTAACGAGATCTGTAGCTCCAAGAACATTGCTACGTTTGCTCAGACCGACAAAGACGTCATCAAGGAATATCTTTTAGTCATGCAGCCAGTTGCTGCTAGTCTGGACAAGCTGCAGAGCGAAGAAGATGCTTTTATGGGAGCTTTTGTGCCAACTCTTTACGTGCTGAGGTAATGATACCGTGTTTAGCTTTTTATAATTAAGTGACGAGAGACTAAAACATTGCGTTTGTTTTTTATGATCAATAGTCAGGTCATACAGGTTTTTAAGCAAAAATTAACTCCTTCGATTGCCCAATTACGGCATTGCAATAAACTTTTAAGTTTTTGCAAGTCTAATGAATAATTGCCGTCACTTGCATTCACTACAGTAATCGCTAATTAAGAAGATTTTTGCTTATTTATATTTTGGCGTCATTTTGCTCAGCAATTAAGCCAAGGCCGAAGCAAAGCATATGGCTTATTTTCATAAAAGCTTCTATAAGTTTTTTACTTAGCGTGAAAATCTATGGTTATAATGTTGCTAATTCGTGTTGTACATTTTTAGGACCAAATTAGAAGCCTTTCAGAGCAGATCGGATATCAAATATGCTAAATTACTTGCGCTTCATTTACTCCATCATCCTGCTTCTCTCGAAAAAAGACCAAAAGGCTTTGTTGGTCGATTCGGACATCTTTTTGATGACGTTGATACGTTAATTGTTACATCAATTCATTCTAAATTTAAACTTGGCGTCATACGCAAAATCAACGGACAGCTTCAGCCTGAAGTAAAGAATCAGCTTTTAGACGAGGTTGCCAAGTTCACGTCATATGAGTCTGTTGTGGAGGAAGTAGAAGAGCAAGATAACGACGATGACTTTTTTAAGGTAACAATATTTGCGAATGAGTTAATAGGGCTACACCGACATCGCGCATTACACAGCAATTTTAACAAGAATTACATGCATTTTAGGATTTGCAAACCAATCCACAGATTGGTTTTGTCCCAACAGCCACTTCTCTCCACAAGACTCTTGATGAATCGGCCAATAAAAAACACAAATCTGTTAACGAAGATTCCTTCCCAGTTTATCAGCGGCAAGCCTGGATCGAAGTGTTTTTAAAATACAACACCAGCATTCCAAGTTCAGCGGCTGTTGAAAGAGTTTTCTCGATTGGATCTGATATTTTGAGAGCAAAACGTTCGAGCTTGACCTCCGAAAATTTTGAAAGATTTGTATTCATTCGGGAAAATTGCAAGTGTTTAAAGCGATCTCTCAGTGTTGAATAAATCGTATTTGTTTGTTGTTGTGCTGAACTTTGCCGCATATGCAAAATAATGATTTGCTGCGATGAGGTGCTTTTAACGGCACGCCACAGGGCAGCAACGCAACAACTTTTTTCCCTCGTTTTATTTTCCTGTTTATTGACCACGCGAAACCCTGCCACATTTACTTGCATTAAAATGATTGTCGCGTTGAGGCCAACTGCGTGCTGATAAAAGCGCCAATATAAAGATAAAAATAACTCCAGAAAAAATTGCATTGCTTATATATATCTGCTCGTTGCGCTTCATTAAATTTTTCATTGCGAAAGTTGCGTTGCGCTTTTGTATAAACCTCATCGCGGAAGTTGTGTTGCGCTTTAATGCAAAAAAAATCTTTAATGTGAAAGTTGCGTTGCGCTTTCATGCTAAAAAATCTTTATTGCGAAAGTTGCGTTGCGCTTTCATGACAAAAAAATTTTAATTGCGAAAGTTGCGTTGCGCTTTCATGACAAAAAAATCTTAATTGCGAAAGTTGCGCTGCGCTTCAGTTATTTTAAAAATTAGGTTGCGCTAGTTGCGTTGCGAACCGTCATAAAAATTATAGAGATTGCGAATCTTGCGTTGCGTTTCATGATTTTTAAGAACTTTTGCGCTTTCTTGCGCTGCGCTTCATTCCAAGCTGAAAAAATGCCCACCTCTGGGAAAGTGTATTGGGGTGCAGGGGAAGTAGCCTAAAAAGTAGTAGTAGGATTTTTTTATTTTTAACCATAAAACAACGCCATCATCAACACAAAAAACAGCTTGGTTAAAAATAAGGAAACAGCGACAAAACGTTATACGTTGAACATGCTCAAGATAAAAACATAGAACTAAAGCGTTTAAAAAAAAAAAATTAGCACGGTCGCTGCACCTAATAAAAAAATAGGTGTGGGGGAGATGAGGAGAGGTGGGGGAGGTGTGAGAAAGTGTGTTGCAGGTGTGGGGGGAAGGTGTGGAAAAATATGGGGGAGGTGTGGGAAAGTGTTTTGGGTGTGGGAGAAAGTGAAAAAAGGTATGGGAAAGTGTATTGGGGTGCAGGGGAAGTAGCCTAAAAAGAGGTGTGGGGGAGGTGAGGAGAGATGGGGGGTGTGAAAAAATGTGGAGGAGGTGTGAGAAAGTGTGTTGCAGATGTGGGGGAAGGTGTGGAAAAGTGGAGGGGTGGGAAAATATGGGGGAGGTGTGGGAAAGTGTTTTGGGCAGAGGTGGGCATTCCACAATTTGAAGCGCAAAGCGCTAGTTGCGCAACTTCCGCACGTGCGGAAGTTGCGAAGCGCTTTAACAAATTATTTTTAGCCATTGCGCAAGTTGCGCTGCGCTTCAAGGAAAATAAATCCTTCTTGCGCTTTATTGCGTTGCGAACTGAAAACATATATAATAGTGTGCGCATTATTGCGCTACGAACTGAAAAGAATCTGGTTGCTTGCGCTTTGTTGCGTTGCGCACTGTAGGAAGTTGAAATACTGCGTTGCGCTTTGTCGGATTAATTAAAGCGCAATGTGCTGGAGTAAGCAGTTTTTTGTAACTGTTTTTAATAGAATAGCAGTTTGTTTGTTGATGCGTACAATACGCCTATAGGTCAATTTATTGTAGCAGAAATTTTCAGCTCATCAGAAATGTGGTACACTAAAGTCTTTTGCTTTTAATATAATTGCAAGTGCTTAAAGAGATCATTGAGTGTTGAATAAATCGTATTTACTTGTTGTTGTGGAGAACTTCGCCGCATATGCAAATTATGATTTACCGCGATGAGGTGCTTTTAACGGCACGCGACATTGCAACGTGGCGCAGTGGTTTGGAGCGTCGTTTTTACGACGACCATGATCGCAAGGTTGATGGTTCAACTCCCAACCTAGTCTCGTTGTTGCGTCCTTGGATAAGATGCTTCACGTTGATTATCTCCGCTTGGCGAAATCTGGCAAGCGGCAAATTAAATAAGTCAGAAGCAAAATTCAACCGGAAAACTCGGAAACAAAGGCAACTCCTAAGCGAGTCTGGATTCGTCCTAAGCAGCGCCTCCTTCGCTTTCTCGTGATAAGAGGATGAAGATGAAGAAAGCAATCTTCAGCAATGCATCTGTTTTCGCTTCTTATTTAATTTTCCTGTTCATTGACCACGCAAAATCCTGTTACAGTCACTTGCATTAAAATCGTTGTAGCCAACTGCGTGCTGTTAAAAGCACCTATAAAACTAACTCAAGAAAAAATTGCATTGCTTATACATCTACTCGTTGCGCTTTAATAAATTTTTCATTGCGAAAGTTGCGTTGCGCTTTTTCTTTTGTATAAACCTCATTGCGGAAATTGCGTTGCGCTTTAATGCAAAAAACTTATTGATTGCGGAAGTTGCGTTGCGCTTTAATGCGAAAAAATAATTGATTGCGAAAGTTGCGTTGAGCTTCAGTCAATTTAAAAATTAGGTTGCACTAGTTGCGTTGCGTTTCATGACTTAACAGAACTTTTGCGCTTTGTTGCGCTGCGCTTCAACCAATTTTTAAAAAATGCCCACCTCTGGTTTTGGGTGTGGGAGAAAGTGAAAAGAGGTGTGGGAAAGTGTGAGGGGGTGTGGGGAAGTAATGGGGGAGAGGTGTAGGGAAGTATGATAGGGTGTGGGGAAGTGTTAGAGGAGGTGTGGGGTGTGTAGGGAAGTGTGTTGAGGTGTGGGAAAAGTGTTGGGGGAGGTGTGGGGTGTGTGAGGAAGTGTTTTAGGGTGTGGGGAAAGTTGTGGGAAAGTGTGTTGGGGGAGGTGTGGGAAAGTGTGTCAGGATGTGGGGAAGTGTGTTGGGGTGTGGGAGTGGTGAAAAAAGATGTGGGGAAGTGTGGGGGAGGCATGGGAAACCCCAACACCTCTCACAAAATTTTTCCACAGCCTCCACACCTCCCCTAACACTTCTACACAACCCCTACACCTCCCCAACACTTCTCGACATCTCCCCCCACATCCCAACACGCTTTCCCACCCCCCCAATCCTCCCCCGACACTTTCCTACACCTCCCCCCACACCCCAACACACTTCCCCACACCCCTTACACTTCTCCCCACATCTCCCCTTACCTTACCCACACTTCAACACCCTTTTCCATACCTCCCCCAAAACTTTCTCACACCCCCACACCTCCCACAACACTTTCCCACACCCCGTCACCTCTCCCACACCCCTACACCTCCCCCCACACCTCAACACACTTCCCCACACCCCCTACATTCTCCCCACATCTCCCCTTACTTTCTCCACACCCCAACACACCTCCCTCAACATTTCCCCACACCTCCCCAACACTTTTCCACACCTCCCCCCACACCCCAATACACTTCCCCACATCTCCCCAATCCCTACACCTCCCTCCACACCCCAACACACTTCCCCACACCCTCAACACACTTTCCTATACCCCCAACACACTTTCCCACATCCCCTACATTTCTCCCCACATTTCCCCCTTACTTTCCCCACACCGCAACACACTTTCCCACACTTCCCCCAAAATTTTTCCATACCCCCCACACCCCAACACACTTTCCCACAGCTCCCCCAACACTTCCCTACACCTCCATCCACACCCTAACACATTTCCCCACACCCCCAACACATTTGGCCACACCTCCCCAACACTTCTCTACACCTCCCCCCACACCCCCAACACACTTCCCCACACCCCCTACACTTCTCCCCACATCTCCCCCTTACCTCCTCCACGCCCCAACACACTTTCCCACACCTCCCTTATATTTTCCCACACCTTCCCCAATACTTTTCCACACATCCCCCCACACCCCCAACACACTTCCCCACACCCCCTACACTTCTCCCCACATCTCCCCCTTACCTCCTCCACGCCCCAACACACTTTCCCACACCTCCCTTATATTTTCCCCACACCTTCCCCAATACTTTTCCACACATCCCCACACACCCCTAACACACTTTCCCACACCCCCACATCTCCCCCAACACTTCCTTACATCTCCCCCCACACCCCAACACACTTCCCCACACCTCCAGCACACACTTCCCCACACCTCCCCCAACAATTTCCTACATCTCCCCCACACTCCAACACACTTCCCCACATCTCCCCTTACCCACACCCCAACACACTTTTCCACACCTACCCCAGATTTTTCCACACGTCCCATCCCCCCACACACTTCCCTACACCTTCCCCACACTTCTCCGCACCCATCTCCCACACTCTCCCATCCCTTCCTCCATACACCCCACACCTTTTCAAATTAAGCGCATGCAACAGAAAAGACCTTTTTGCCGTCCAGTGCTTTTGGCGGGAAAATTCCGTGACGTCAATGCAACTCATCAATAGTAATGCAGCTGAAATAACTAATTATTGTCGAACGGGGAAAATATTTACTTTGAAACTAATAATTTCCCACTCTAGGGCTGGTTCTGAAAACGTCTAACTGCAATATTGATTTGGGTTAGCCGAAAGTGCATCATCCACTTGAAGCTTATTTTTGCCATACCGGTAAGTCTACTGTTAAATTTCTGAAATTACTTTGCGCAGAATCATTTCTTCCTCCCCACGCAAATCAAGTGACTCAATTATGAAGCTTATTTTAAAAATCGGGGTTCTTAAATGCATGTTTCTTGCTAAACGAGCTTGATTACTTTTGGCACCTCATGAAGATTTAGTGTAAAAGGCACTTGCTAGAATGATTATTTTCTCAATATATATATGTTGCAAAACGAAATTTTGAAACATCGTTCAGAGCTAAAATCTGTGAGAACTTAATTGAAAGACGCAAAAACACAATCCCGTGAGAAACATTTATCGAAATCTGGATAGGCGTGAAACGTAGACAAAAAAAAACTTACAAGACACCCTGCTGTGTGCAAACACAGCAACTTTTCGGCGTTGTTATCTGCGTTCTGTTAGCTTCCTGAGCCAATATACAAAAAATCCCATTGCGGAATACGTTGCAATATTAAATACAGTGAAACCCGCTTTTGCGCAATTTCGATAAAACGGAAAAGTAAGACAAGCGTTATTTTGGTCCAAGTTCAAAGTTATTCTGATGATAGTTGTTATCATTTGGCATCGACTTGACTATATTCATTCGAAAGGGAATTTAATGCTCTACGCGATGCATATTAATATGCAAAAAATCCCATAGCGGAATAGGTTGTAATATTGCATAATGTGAGACCCGCTTTTACGAATTTCTGAAAAGCACGATTAAGAACAAGCGTCGTTTTGGTCCAAGTTCAAAGCTATTCTGATGGTAGTTGATATCATTTGGCATCGACTTGACTATATTCATTCGAAAGGGAATTTAATGCTCTACGCGATGCATATTAATATACAAAAAATCCCATAGCGGAATAGATTGCAATATTGGATAATGTGAGACCCGCATTTGCGAAATTTCCAAAAAACGCAAAATGTGAACAAGCGTCGTTTTGGTCCAAGTTCAAAGCTATTCTAATGGTAGTTGATATCATTTGGCATCGACTTGACTATATTCATTCGAAAGGGAATTTAATGCTCTACGCGATGCATATTAATATACAAAAAATCCCATTGCGGAATAGATTGCAATATTGGATAATGTGAGACCCGCATTTGCGAAATTTCCAAAAAACGCAAGAATCAAACATTAAGCGTCGTTTTGGTCCAAGTTCAAAGCTATTCTGATGGTAGTTGTTATCATTTGGCATCGACTTGACAATATTCGATCGAAAGGGAATTTAATGCTCTACGCGATGCATATTAATATACAAAAAATCCCATTGCGGAATAGATTGCAATATTGGATAATGTGAGACCCGCATTTGCGAAATTTCCAAAAAACGCAAGAATCAAACATTAAGCGTCGTTTTGGTCCAAGTTCAAAGTTATTCTGATGGTAGTTGTTATCATTTGGCATCGACTTGACAATATTCGATCGAAAGGGAATTTATTGCTCCGAAGAAGTTTGTTTCGCTGTTAGAATGTTTTTGTGCTGTTATTGCTGGTTTATTTGTGAGCGGTTTTTGGTTAATGCATTGGTTAATGTTTTGCACGTGTTACGCTTTTTTGCTTTTTTCTTTTTTTTTCATTTCTCTCCTATTTTCTGCCAGAATTATAGTGGTTTCGTGCTTGAGGTGCAGGGTGTGAAATTTTGTGTGAGGTACGGTACCGTAAATTGCCTGCGGTTTTAACTTTCGATTACGCTCGAAAAGTGCGCTATTAACAGATTAAGTAATTTAGGTGTATTCACTGCTGATTGCTGATAGGGGTTCTGGAGTGGTGTATTTGGTTTTTGGGGCTATCAAATGTTATGTAGTGCTGGTACTGGTACCTACCAGCGGTCTACAGGTCGGGTTAGATCTAATATCAGCCCCCAGCTGCCCAGGTACGATTAGGGTTAGAATTGATTAAGATTAGGTTCGTTAAGATTAACCTAACTTATAACCTGACCCTAAACATTATGTAACCCTAACCAAACCTAACCCTTACTAAATTTAACCCTAACCAAATCTAATTCTAACCCTAACTGAATCTGGGGCAGTGGGGGCTGATGCTACAGTACTAGATGTTACTCCTTACTCAGAAATGATATCTGGGTCATTATTAGACGAGATTGACTACCGGTATGGCATTGGGGTCTAGCTGGTCTAGTAAGCTGGTAAGTAGTAACAACTAACAATATACTGGTAGGTAGGCCTATCGGTTATTGTTTTTTAAACAAGTTGAGTGTGAAGAAAATATGGAATTAAGTCAATGGCAAAGTCAGGTCCTACTAAACATCGCAAGGAACTACAAGGTACTTTTAAACCAACTACAAGGTAGTTAAAAACACTACAAGGAACTAGGCTACAAGGTACTTTTAAACCAACTACCGGTACAAGGTAGTTGAAAACACTAAGGAACTACAAGGTACTTTTCAACCAGGTACAAAGTGGCTGAAAACACTACAAGGTAGGCTACTTTTAAACCAACTACAAGGTAGTTTTTTTTATTTATTTTTAGTCGCATATTTATCCTCCTATCACAAGAAAGCGATCAATGCACTATACAAGCTCGCTTAGGAGTTGCCAGCCATCTATCTACCTTGTACCACACCAAGATGGGGTAATCCCGCTAAGCGCCATTCCCAATGGCACAACAAGTAAACTTGCTGGCTTGTTCTTCACACTGACCCTTTAATGCTGAGTGTCAAGCAGGGAAGCTGTGAATACCAATTTTAAAGTGATTGGTTTGACCCAACTCAGAATCAAACCCAAGTCTACAGCTCAATAGACAGACCCTCCATACCACTTGGCCATTTGAGCTGTAGTTGAAAACAGCACAAGAAACTACAAGGTACCGATACTTGTAAATCAACTACAAGACTTTTAAGGTAATCTCAAACCAACTACAACCCCCCCTCAACCCCCTTGACCCCAATTCCCCAACCCCCTGACCCCAGCGTTTTGGGTAATTACCTTAGTGTTTGGGGTAATTAATGGACACTAGTGGGGTAAAGAATGGACAGCATTAAATTTTTTATTTTGCTTATTTAATGAAGAAAATAAATATCACCAACTTGTTCAGCATGGTTTAATGATGCAACAGCTACCGGTAACTTTTTACCCTAAAAAGAAAACACATAGACTACCGGTCAGCCGGTACATTGTGGATTAGCATCAAATTCATGCCTTCACAATATGTTTGAAAATTTCAGATCACAAAGTTTACCATCAGCTGGTGCATTGATGCTTTAGCACCATATCATGCAATTTATGGTTAAATTTAAGTGAATAGTAAAGCGAAAACATAATTAGCCACTGTACCAGTATATATATTGCAATTTCTACAATTTGTTTAACACTAGAACGACTGCGCTTTTTATCTACCTAGAACGACGGAGTGCGTCAATTGACGCACAATGCATAAAACTATACATTTTGCGTGTTTATTCGGTCGCATCGCACTTTTGTAATAGAAATCAAACTAATTGATTAAAGTTGCACACATATATCATCTAATAGTTCGTTCTGATGAAGAAGATAAAAAATATCAATGCAGCATACTGGATATAATCACACATGTTACTTTTGCAGTGTTTTTATTTGAACAAAAATGCAAGCTGTTTTTTTTTAACTTAGTCTGCCACATTTCACAAAATAGCAATTTGTTGGTTATCGTAGACTTAATCAACACATTTCGGACAAACTTTTATGGCACATTTCCCGCACAATATTTCTTGGCAACTGTTGCACGAATCCATGGTTCTGTTACGGCACTTCAAGATAGTGCATGTTTTACGCTTATTTTCTGGAGGTTTGTCCGTTTCTGTGGGGTTTCTTCATTTAGTTGCATTTGGCCTGCTTCCAGTATCGTAACTTGGAGTTGACCCAGTAAGCTCTTCAACCACACTTTGGATGAATTTCCGGCGACTGATATTTGACTTGCAGATGTCCCTAAAGAGAATCCAACTATTGATCAGCGCTAGATCTATAACATTATAGAACACATGAATGGGCCATCTCCTGCTCGCAGCCTTGACAGAGTATTTCCTGGTCATCTGATCAATGACGTCCACACCAGCTTTTGTTTTGTTATAGAATAAAATTGTTTCAGGTTTTTTCTTCGGATTATTTTGCAAGGGAATCTCGACATCTGGATGGAGTGTGCTCTTAATCACAACTGATTTCTGCTTTTTACATTGGTAAGAAGTCAGAGTTACAGTAGCTGTTTGTCTAAGCGTAAACAGGGAAGTTTCGTGCTGCTGCTGTTTTGTTTTAGCAGCTTGTGGTAGCTCTCTTTGATTCTGCCGAACGGTACCAACAATACTGCATTTTTGCTCTGCCAGACGCTGAGCAACATCGAGACTTGTAAAAAAGTTGTCACAAGTTACATTGTAGCCACGTTTGAAAATCGGCTGCATAAGCTTGGTTGCGACGTATGTTGGTAGACTCACAGACGAATCCCTGCTTTCATCTTTCCCTAAATAGGGGAAGCTATTGTAGAGGTATTTTGTCTCTGCATCAACGGCCATCCAGAATTTCAACCCGAACTTATCTGGTTTATTCGGCATGTACTGAATAAACCTACATCTTGCTTTGCAAGGGAGTAATTGTTCATCAATAGTAATATAAGGATTAGGCACATAAGCTTTCTTGCAGTTCTCAATGAGTGGGTGCTGCCAGAAACGCGATGAGCTTCAGCAACAGTGCACTTCCTTATGTTTCTGAGCATTGGCTCATCAAACACAACACGAAAAGATGACAATGGACTCGTCTCACTAACTTTGTGCGTAGCAAAAGCTGTTGGGCTAGGCTTGAAGTTTAGAATGTTTTGTTGTTGCAAGCGTCCTCGTTGCACATGGGAAACGTCCATAGCTTGCCAAGCCATCCCATCCTTTCCAGTGAAATCCTGATTTGCCTGCACAGGATTCTGCTGATCACTATCAGAGTCAGAGTCTTCGCAATCACTATCATTGTCTGAATCTTCCCCACTTGAATCAACCTGCTCTTCTACATCGTTCACCAAACCATCGTTGAGCTCGCTGTCTGAGGACTCACCATCTGAGCAGTCTGCTGATATATCTTGTAATGCCAATAAAGATTGACGCGCAGTAATGCGTCTTGGCATGTTCGACGAACCAGCAAAACACGTTTCAACATGAACTAGCGACACCTAAAAAATAACATGTAATAAATCGGATTTACGTACGTAGCTTACATCGTTTATCAGTGATGACAACAAAATGAGTGTGTGTAGCGGTACTGCAGTAAAGTAATCCCTATTTTCTTCTAAGCTACACTGCTCTCAAAACTCATAAGAATAAACTACAAACAGGCTAGCACGGCTACAGACAATTACTATTACGGCTATCTTCCCAATTCTGCTCTAAAATTACAAGTAACCTCTAATTTCTGAAAAAGTGCAGTAAATACAGTAGAACTCTGTATAAAAACAATCTCAAACATTCTGTGACGTCACGAAGCTCAATTATCACCTCATAAATTATCACTGAGACAAAAACTAGTATTGCATCATTGTATTTCTCACGTTACAATCACTCGGTAGACTGTAATTATGCAATCTGTAGACTGTGCAGTATCTAGGTATGTGCGTCAATTGACGCTCTCCGTCGTTCTCGGTAGATAAAAGCCTAAAATCGTTGTTTCAAGTTCAAAACCCGTCGAAAGCACATGAACTCAGCGTTGTCATAATAAAATAATTGTAAAGAAGTTTTAGTAAGAAAGAGTGACAATTGGTTGATATATGAAAACTAAATGATTAACATGCGTCAATTGACGCGCTTCGTCGTTCTAGTGTTAATCATTTAAGTTTTTTCTGTGGTTGATGTAGCCTTAATGCCATCATAAAAAGGCACTGCAAACATATCATGCAGTAACACTTATTAAACCGCAGAAAGAATTCAGAAAAGAATTTTTAGGAAAGAACATACAACTAAATAATGGATAAATTTGTTAATGGTGATAAAGTGATTAAAGTTACCGGCCTGTAACATATGCCGCTTTGGTTTATTTCATTACTCTGTTATGCTCTCATAAGACTGGGAAGAGGGTGACATACAGTATTAATAAGGCAGTGTCTATTTTGCCATAAACGGCATAATAGCTTTTAGGTCTATTTTGCCGCAGCTATGCAACCCCATGTCACTCCAATATTACCGTATTTTATGGACCATAAGGCGGACCCGACGATAAGGCGCACTATCAGTAAATTGCTTTGATTCGTTTTTCTTCCATACATAAGACGCTACGTTTTTTAAGAAGCATTGGGTTGCCATTTAATGCTCATTTAGTAATGGTAAGGGTACCGGTACTGGTTTTGAGTGTAAGCAATGAAGCATTAAGCACTACCTGATCCATACATTAGGCGCACCGACTTATAAGACGCACGATCAATTCTGGAGAAAAAAAAGGATTTTGAATGCGCCTTATGGTCCGTAAAATTTGGTACACCTTGTTCTTTTTTACTGTCTTCTCGAACCCGATTGTTAACCCCAGGTCACACAAATCCGAACCGAAGCCACCAAAGCGAAACGAATCAAAGCTGCAACAAGAATCGAACCCAAAACTAGTGCAGCGCTTCCCGTTACACGCTGCGCTCTATCCACTGAGCTATCGAGTAGTTGTGGCAATCTAGCACAAAACGGCGCTTAAAAACCCAAAACGTCATTTACGGCAAAATAGACCTAAAAGCTATTTTGTCGTTAACGGCAAAATAGACACTACTTATTAACAAAATATATAATCAAAGTGGATAATTTACAGAGTTACACAGTACATAATAATAGTACCACTGATACCAGGTCAAGCTGAAAATCTATGAATCAATGGTTGTTAAGTGCTAAATAGGGGTGTTTCTATTTATGGAATAGTAGCCTATGAAATAGAATAGCATAGCATGGAATAGTATGGCATAGTAAATGTGCATAGTACTTCAAATGTGCTGAATCCCATATAGGCCATATGCCCCAGAGCTTCAAACGGCCCTTTCGTCCCAACCATCCTAAGGCCTGTTTGCCCCCAGGACTAAAACATGCTGAGACCCAGATCCTCTATTGCCCCAAATGCCCTGAGGCTCATTGGTCCTAGAGCCCCATTTATGCATAGGATATGCCCCAGTGCCCTAAATTAACATCCTATTCCTAGAGCCTATTTATTGCTTCAATCGTCCTGTCCTGAGGTCCTTTTGCCCTAAATTTGGCCTGAGGCACATTCACCCTAAGGGCCATTCACCCCAAATTTAACTCTTTATATGGGCCCTTTTACTTTAGTGCCCCAAACGTCCTATCGCCCAGTTCTGCCATACTATACCACAGTGCCTTACTTACTGTTCCATAATTAGAGTGTTCTCTATTTATGGAATAGCAAGGCATACCATTCCATAATTAGAGAAACCGGCTAAATGGTACCACTGACCAGTAGGTGTTCAATAATTACCCCATGTTTTAAAATTTCTGTGGGGTGATCATTGAACAGTCTGCACTGGCAGCATGATAGAGCTGTAAATGTTTACTCATCATGATCATGAATTTTAGAGCGTCTCCTGGTAGGGTTGCCAATAAAAAAATCAAAAATAGTGAAAGTAGTTCTCAATTTTACCAAATTACTTTTTTCACTTAGGTACGTTTTTCATAAAATTTTTGACAAGGTTACCTGAGGACGCATTTTGTGAGATAACAAAGGATTAAAATTCTTGCTTCTTATGATCAATACAATTAGTAATGCTTTTACTATTATGACACAAAAGATGACAGTTAGGCAGCTTCTGTTCTTGGAGCAGTCCTTTTGTCCAACAATCACCCCACTATTTTAACTGTCCAACTGTTACCCCACGTGACTATACTGATTTTTGATTTTAAAAGAAATTTGTGCTCAGTGCTATACACAGCAAGTGTTGCTCAATTCTTACTTTTGCAAAAATCATTTTATTTTTGAACGTTTTTATTTTGTAGGAGATACCTTTAGTCAAAAATAACCTGATAACACTGATATACTAGTAATAATAATGAGCCATTAAATGATTGACTGCTATCAATTGACAATCTACGTTAAAGACGAACCAACTTGTAGTTCACTACGTGCTTTGGACTGCGGATCAATACAATATTTTGGCTTTACGTAGTTTCAAGCTGCAAAAGAACATCATCTAAAGTTGAGGAGCGTGTGTTGCATCCTTGCTTTACTGTCCCAACAGCATTCTGTTCATTATGTCAAATCTTGTGTTTTGCGCTTTTAATCAAGATAAAGGTATGTAGTGGATTATTGTAATAGATGCTTTAATATCAGTGTTGTCAGCATTGCAGTAATGTGTTTTGGCACACCAGTGCAGTATTGACAATGTGTTGCAACTTTTTTCTGAAAAAATTTGGTGTATCGATACTGTATTTTCTTCAATAGAAGTTGCAAAGGAAAAAAAAACAAACTTTTTTTGATGATACAAGAAAACAAACCAAATAAATGTAACATCACGCGGCATAAACAACTCAAACATTGTATATACGCTTTATTTCAACTGCTGTATCAATGCTCATTTTCATCATCATCAGTAATACTGACATCATTCAAGTATATAAATCCTATTTTTGCTGCTACCTAGTGATTAACCCTTCCTCACTTTGGTTTTGGTGAGTGCTTTACACAGATGCGACAGGATTAGCAGCTGTTGGATTGACGGTAGGGTAGCACGTAATGACCTTCTCATGAGTGTTTCATAAAAGAGGCAATAGAAATGCAACTGATTTATTTCATTCGGGGTTAGACCCTAACCCCCACTAATAACTCACTAGCGCCCCTAGCAATCCTTGTACTCGTAATATATCTGCTTTTTATAAGATCTGCGGCTTAATTCAAACAAGCTCCAAATATTGAAGCCACCCTTGAACAGAAATCGCACAAATTGTTCAGAAATAAAATAAAAAAATAGTAGCTGCGGCTTCTATTGAAGAAAATACGGTATTTACTATTTGCCATTATTTTGTTTAGGTTGTTTTGCTTGTGGAATGCAAAATGGATTCAGGGTATACAATACTCATCCATTAAAAGAAAAAGAAAAGCAAGGTAAAAATACACCTGGATCCATTAAGAAATGAAATTTATTCTATGTTAATGACACTTCTCTGTATTTCATGCTTAATTTTCAGGTGTGAAAAATATAACTGAGGTTATTTTCAAATTATATCGAACGGAAAATTCCACAGTAATTGAGGGAGACTGCAAAGTGAGCTTGCACTCTGCAAGTCAGTAGCAATCTGGTTTATATAATCAGCGTGATCATGTGATCAGCTTAATCCGTGAATGAAACCTGTCACATAGGATTTAATACTTGCGCGCAGTACAGCTTGGCCATGTCATTGACGAGGAACATATTCAATTAGATTTTGGAATCTTTTGTGTAATGTGGTATATCTCATTGATTTTTGAACCATTATCCATACATAGTTAACTTACTACAACGGTAGTCTTTAAACAGTAACTAAATAAAAGTAAGAAGTTGATTCAAGTTTTGACTCATATCATGAAAGTTACGATGTTGCTGATGCTTATTTACAGATTCAGAAAAAAAAAAGAGATTAAGTAGGTAAATAACTTGTGCAAGAAATAACTTAAGTGTAATCATAACTTTTAAATTAAAAACCCAAGGAAAGAAATTTGTGAAATCGAATAATTCTCGTAGATTTTCACATTGTTTTGCCTTCGTTATTGTAGAGCAAATAACCTAACCTACATTCAATTTTGTTACTGTAAAATATTTTGACAGATTTTCCTACTGAAAATGGTGGAATTGGCTATGTTGAGATGTTATTTCGATGCAATTATCTTGCTTTAGTTGGTGGAGGCTCAACACCAAGGTTTTCCAGAAATAAAGGTACTGAACATACATTAGTTCAATTTGAAAGTTTTGTGGAGTAGTCCTATTAAAATCTTACAAAACCAATATTATAAATAACTTTTCGTGATAACTGCTTTAGCTGCTGTTGTATTTATAGCTCTTTAGCACCCCAAAAAGCGCTCAATAATATATATATTATAATGACAAATGATAGTATTTATCCACTGTTAAAGCAGTGTTAAATCGTCCATATTGTTTTTAGGTCCAAAATTTAGGCATGTACTTTCAAAGTGAAATTTGTAAGTAGTAATGAACGTTTTAACGTTTCAGTGATGATCTGGGATGATTTGAAGAAGAAAGTTGTAATTGAATTGACTTTTTCTTCCGATGTTCGTTGTGTCCGACTTCGACGTGATCGAATCGTAGTAGCTCTGGATAGACTTATTAAAGTCTTTACATTTACCCAAACTCCGCAACAGTTGCATGTCTTTGAAACTATGTATAACCCAGATGGTGCGTTACATTACAGATGATTCTTGAATAAATACTTCAGAACAGGAGTGGGCAAACTTTTCATACGAGGGGCCACCAGTTTTGTAGTAAGGCCAAGGACTTCAAAATTTTTTCGAGGCCAAGGCCGAAAACACACAAGCCGACATGCAAGTTAAAGCCTAGGACATCGATCAAAGACAACTGGCATTTTTCCAATTTCAGTATGAAATCTCAAAATGTTGTGGGTCATTTGGTCATGAAATAATGGTTCGCAAACAATTTATGGCCTATTTGCAGACCTACAACGACAATCGTTTTCGAAAATTACAGGGTTAACAAAAATATTATAATTGATAACAATCCAGTGCCAGTACTACTAGGCGCAGGGTATAAGGCTATAAATGGATATAAGATGCCCCAGATGAAACTCGCCACAAACTAAAACTAACCTCAATGAATCAAGCATAAAGTTCCTTGTTGCTATTTAACGGTAACTTGTTTAATGTAGAAAAAACGCATGCACTAACCCAGATACAGGCGAACTTATCAGAGTTAAGCAAAAAAATTAGGTTTTTTTTAAATCAAATAATATCTGCATGGAAACAAATATTAATGATGGTTGAAATCTTTACTACTTTGGTCGACACTGTTCTGCTTACTGCATACCAAATTGTTCAACAATTTTTGGAGTTCTGCTTACTGCCTTGAGGGCGTCCTCGAGGCCAAGGACATCCTCGAGGACTAAATCACTGGGGGCCACATTTGAAAAAATTTTGTAGCCGAGGGCCGCACTAATTGGAAGAGCAAAAAAGGTCTACACGTCCTCACTTGTCCTGTTTTGTACTGAAAATCGGTGAAGAGCAAAAAAAATGGTCTTAATTCACGGCAAGAGTTAATATTTCTGTAAGTGCCCGCGGGTCGCATAAAATGGTCTCGCGGGCCTTAGTTTGCCCAGCCCTGCCTTAAAATAGTTTATTTATATTATTGGTAGAAAATAAATTGCAAAATAACGTAGTTGTTACTGAAAGGCCGTATTTGCATTTTTGTTTGAAGAAATATGTTATTTCATTTAAATCAATTTTTATTTCTCAGAACAATTGTTGAGCCCTAAATTGTTTAGTTAGTTTGTTTATTACTAGCTCAACCGCTGGTTTGTTAATCTTGCAAAATTTTGTGTAACTCCGCAATTTTTTCTTCTAGGGCTGTGCCAACTATGTCCCAATAGCACTAATTCTCTTCTAGCATTTCCTTCGAGAGTTACGGGAGCAGTGCAGGTATCCATTTGTTTCATCTCAAATAACTGCTGTCTAATAGGATTTTGATGAAAGAAGATCTATTTACTGCATGCATGGTTTGATACACTAAGAAGTGTAGGTGCTGGGCTGACAAAATTTGGCTTTACCTTTAGCAAGCAAATAATTCTCGATCAACTATGACTTAATTATTTCATTGCTGATATTTCTCTGAATAGATTTAAAAATTTTTATTGATGCATTTGTTTTTTCGATTGATCTACGTATGTTTTACTTCTTGAATTTTTCAAACCTTAGCAAGTTTTTAAATGTTGATTGCTGAAGACTCACTTCAAAAAAAAATACTGTTCCAGATTGTTGACTTAGCGAATCCTGATCGGGCACCTGTGGAGATCACTGCTCATGACAGTTTGATATCTTGCTTGGCAATGAACCTTCATGGGACGAGACTAGCAACAGCTTCTCATAAGGTCAGTTTGTCTTGAGTGGGCGGTTAAGCAGGCGCAAAAAGGGCAATTCTTAGCAATATCAATCTTCCAGGGTACTCTTCTACGTATTTTTGATACAACTACAGGCCAGCAAGTTGCAGAGTTACGAAGAGGTTCAGGAAATGCGAAGATTTACTGGTATGTAGGCGAACAAGCTTCTGTGTTTCCTTTTGATACGAAATTCGACGTTTACGTACATGAATGTAGTCTATTTTTGGTATGAGAGGTACTAAAATATGCGTTAGCCTGTAATATTTTACAAACTGGCCATGTATGTGGCTTGCTTCGAAGTTATGCGAAATGAAATGATTGGGTGTTGTAGAATTATTCTTTAAATTAAAATCTTGGTTCTTACGGTGAAAATGGTTTTATTTTATCAATCAATGAATTGTTTATCTTTGCAAAAAAATCATATGTAAAGCTCTAAAATTTAATCAGACTTCTCTAGTTTCTTTTTTACTGCCTGATATGTTCAAATTTACTGGCTGTTTTTATGGCAAGTTTGAAGCAGTTTCGAGAAGTTTTGTCTATGCTTAGATTACTTTTTGCGTACTCTGAAAGTTGATAAAGTATATATTGGTTTTTACAGTTTTTCACCGCAAAATCGATGCTAATCCGCGATTTCATTTTTTGCACTTCTTTGCTGTGTGTCTTTGCTTATTTTGATGAATTGATGGATCGGTTGAGAGCGTACACTGTGTGGCTGGGAAACTGAGCTTTTATTCGTCATGAGGTCATACTAAGACTTGAACTTTTCTTCAAACGTTGTTGGCACATGCAAGAACCAGTTCTATATATCCCTTCCGAGAACCATCTCTGTTTTTGCTGCATAGCCTATGTGCAGGGTCAGGCAAAATGATCTGACACATTTGAAATTGTCATTGCGACAAGCATGTTGCAGTTAGACTAATGGTTGAAGTAAAATTTTATAGCTACTAACATACCATTTGTGCGAATTTATGAAACTTTAGAAAATAACTTATGAATAAGGCAAGATCATAAAGTTTGTAATTAGTGTCAAAATTCAAAACTGTTAATGTAGCAATTAAAATTGTCAAAGACAGGCGAACACTGTGCATTTATTTTTTGAATTTTTGTTTTAAATGTGGGGGTAGGTATAGGAGTGTTGGGGGTGTTTGAAAAAGTGAGGAGAGGTGTGGGGAAGTGTGTTGGGTAGTGGGGAGAAGTGAGGGGTGATGTGGGGGGAGGAATGGGGGTGTTTCAAAATGTGGGGAAGGTGTAGGGAAGTGTGTTGGGGTGTAGGGGAGGTGAGAGGTGTGTGGGTATGAGGACATGTGTTGGGGGGAGGTGAAAAGAGATGTAGGGGAAGGGTATGGGGGTGTGGGGGGAAGTGTGGAAAATGTGGGGAAAGATGTCGGAAAGTGTGTTGGGGTGTGGGGGAGGTGAAGGGAAATGTGGGGAAGTGTGTTGGGGTGTGGGGGAAGTGAGGAGAGATGTGGGGGTGTTTGAAAATGTGGGAAAAGGTTTGGGGACGTGTGTTGGGTGTGGAGGAAGATGTGGGGAGAGATGTGGGTTACACGACTTTAGCATCTCGACTTAAACTTTTATACCGCAAGAAAAAAGCCGTCAAATAATAGAAAACTAAAAATCGCCTGCAATAATTCGCCATATCCGAAGGCGCTATCTAAAGGATTAAACTTTTAAGACAACGATAGCTAAATGGCATGTTAGTAGATGTAAGATTTCACTTTAACCATTATTCTAACCGCATTACGATACGCTTATATCAACAATTTCAAATGTGTCAGATCATTTTGCCTGACCCTGTATTTCTACCACATGTGCTCTCAAGTTCTTTTCTCTTTTCTTTGCTTTTTTGATTTTGCATGTTGAACATGCCTTTTCTATCTAAAACTGACTTGTACGAATATTTTAATGTGTAATGGCGAATCTAAGTTTGGGGCAATTTTTTAGTATGAACTTCAATGCGGATTCTACGTTGTTTTGCGCTTCCAGTGATCACGGAACTGTTCATATTTTCTCCCTTGATGATCAAGATGGTTCTGGAGAAGGCAATACCCAGGCCAGGTAAGGTTAAGACATAATTTCATTGATTGTTTGGATGCAGAACGAACTTACGCAGCGTGAAAAAATTTAGAGTTTGTTTCATAGTTACAAATTAACGATATTTGTGAAAATTTGATTTAAATTAGATCATTTGTTTACAACCAAGAAATTCAGTACAGGATTTTTCGGAAGTGACGACTTTGGTTAATTGTTTTGTCTTACGCTCGCAACCGAACAAAGCTCAGTGTTGTTAATGTAACATGAAAAGTAATGATTGTTTGCGACACCGAGCAATGCAAGCACGACATGGGCCGGGTGTACACTAACGCTTAGTGCACGAAAAAGGGTAACCGGTTATCATTTCTTTCGTCCTTCCTGACTCATCTGGTGCACAACTACGAGAGCCAAAGCTAGCTCTAACTAAAGCAACAAAAATCGAAGCTTATATGCAGTTTGCTAATCAGAAGGGCGCGGTAAGACAGAAAGCGCTCAAGGTCCGGAACTTATTACAAAATTCAAGATTACGCAAACCACAGAAGCACTTCGAAGCGAAAAGTGCTCGTGGATATGCATTTATAACTCAAATCGAAAGAGGACAAGTGGAATTCGTAAAGTTAAGTGTATGGTAAAGTAGGCAAAGATGAAGTGGCAATGGATAGCAATCTCAGTTATCACTGAAATGCTTAACTCGGTTCTGTCGACCGCAAGCAGGGAGTCGAACCGTTTAAAATATCGCTCCGGTTCAGGTTCAAGACTTTTCAAAAATTTGGGTTCGGTTCGGGTTCAGTTGCACCAAAATTTAAAGGTTCGGGTTCGGTTTGGGTTCATCGCAACCAAAGTTTTAAGGTTCAGGTTCGGTTCGGGTTCACCGAAAAAAAGCGGTTTTTCCGGTTCGCGGTTCAGGTTCGGGTTTTCTTCAAAATCTTTAATTTGACCAAAAACTAAATTATGGTCTTATATCATTAAAATAACGAACTATAAATTGCATGCCCGAATCAGTTAAGGTTAAATAAAAATGTAAAAATTCATTCAATTTTAAAAAGCAGAAAGAATGTTGCAAAGGTTGGAATAGTTCAGTGCTTTATCGTTCTGATGATGTTGGTCGTCAGGACCAACGAAACGTCAACAAAAAAAAACCTGACTGGATTTAGTTAAGGTTATTGTAAAGTTACGGGAAGAACGAGAAACAACTCCCAGTAAGCAGAAAGAATGTCTCGCATCGCAGCACATGTCTAGAGATTTTTATTAATGTTTTTTAAGAATCAGCTCATGTTCAAACATTGTTACTAAACGATTTCTGTTCCGGTTTATGTCCACAAAATATTATAGGTTCGGTTCGGGTTCACTTGCTTAAAATTTTAAAGGTTCGGTTCAGGTTCACAGATTTGAAATATTAAAGGTTCGGGTTCGGTTCAGGTTCAATGATCGCAAATTTAAAGGGTTTGGGTTCACCAAAAAAAGCGGTTTTTACCGGTTCGCGGTTCAGGTTCGGTTCGACTCCCTTACCGCAAGCGATTGAAAATTTTTTGGCTTTCTGAGTTAGCTGACATTTCGATGTATTTTCAGTGCTTCTTCCACTCGATTTATTCCCAAATATTTCAGCAGTCATTGGAGTTTTGGTCGTTTTAGTGTCCCCAGCTCATCGCATTGTATCTGTGCGTTCACCGCCGATTCATCTGCGGTTATAGGTTAGTAAATTGCTTGACTTTGATGGCAGTGTATTTTGCTGAAATATACAATTTCTAGTAAAATGCTGACAAGATTGCGTGACGGTTGCCGCTGATGTGGTTGTTTTTTTACCATATTCTTTTATATTATCAACTGCTTTCGTTTGTGCTTTTTTGCAATTAATTGACGGTGTTACTGAAAAAATATGAATTATACTATATGGCATATGAAGCATGTCGAATAGTTCATCGGTACTACTGCAGATTATGCGTTCGTACTTGTAGTTAGGTTCTACTCAAGAATGTTTCATAATTTCGTTTGTGTTTTCGCTTTTGTTGCTTTTTCAGTTCGATTTTACGTATTGGCTTTAGGTTAAGAGTTTTTACCCATTCCTGTCCTTGCGACCCCTATCAAAAGATATTTGCTTGGGAACTCCTTGTCTGCACGGCCTGCGAAGGAGGTGTACTGTATTGTATATTGAAAAAACAAACAAATGTAAGATTGGAGACGGCTAGGTCTTTTGTTGGGGACCCATTAAGAACCACTGCTTTGGATTATGTCTGTTCCGTGTCATAGAATAATAGCACTTCAGTTTTTTTTTTTTCATGCAATTTGGCCTTTATCATCTGTAGTTTTTGCATATTACAGCTATCTGCAGTGATGGAACGTACTACCGCGTCAGTTTCAATCGAAAAGGAGAATGTTTAAAAGATTATTTTGCGCACTTTTTGGAGGTTACCGATTCATCGTGAACTTGAAACCGCAATTTGATTGTGTTATTATTATTATTATTATTTTTCATCCAGCACTTTGTGCAATATTGTTCTTGCTTTGCAGCACTAGTAATCATATTTTCCGCCTTGCTGCAACATTTGGCTTCGAGCTGAGACCGTGATTGGTCTTAGTCTTGTGCTTTTTCTTTGTAACTTTATCGTGAATTCGATCCAAATTTGATCAAAAGTTATAATTATGAGTCATTTCAAAAAGTAGTACAATTTCATAATTTGAAAGCTTTAAATTGGTAAATTCTTACGCAATTCAATGTGATAATTGTGTAGTGTCAATCAAACTAAACGATTTCGCAATAATTCCGAGATAAATGTGGCGAATGGACTGTTTTCAGTTCGATTTGTCAAAAATGACTATTTTAAGTAATACATTTTAAGGTGTGCGGGATTTGAAAACTAAGCTGCCATTAAATGGATCTAGTATATTGAACCTTCACCTGCATTTGTTATAAAACTGAATTCACAAAAAGTTTGAGTTTTTGTGTTACATTAAATACTTTAATTACAAATAATAAAGCAAAAATATATTGGTACATATTTGGTACATACTGCAGGGCTGTTAACAAATTGGTACATACTGCTGGGCTGTTAATATGGTTATAAACATGAAAAAGCAAAAACTTACCTTGAACTGTAGTTTTTGCTTTTTCTTGTTTTTAACGTTCAAGCAGCTATTTTTTTCTTTTTAAAGTTTTTTTTCACGTTTTCAAGACTTGTATTTCGCAGATTCTCTAAATTTACATGACGAACGTACGCCTATTTGCTTCGCAAGATTTGTAGCTGTTCCTTTGCATTTTCAAAGTGTCTTACTCTCGGTGACTATATTTTTCTTTGGATTGATAACGGTTAGTGACACTTCAGCGAAACGTTTGTTTCAAAAATGTATCAATTTGTTTTGGCTTTATTATATGTAATTTAAAGTGCATAAAATTTCCATCAACCATATTCCGAATTAAATACTTCAAAATGCAATTTTTTCAGAAGGATAAAAATACTTAATCGCGCAGTTTAATTGTACCAAGTTTACCGAATTGTGAAATCTAAAAAATTACGTTGTTGACCAAAACCTCGCTCTGGTGTGATCTAGGCCTACATTTTAATTTGCGGTGATAAATGTTATCTCAAACTTAAACTTTTAGTTTAGCTTGGTGTTACTCTGCAAAAGTATTTGTGCCGTTACTGTCCAACTTTTTTGTGTTATGAAGTTGATGGTTAAAATGATGGAAACTCGTGGTTTACCGCACATCACAGCTACATTAATACACGTCGACTTAAATTAATAGATAACAATCACTGGTGCTGAGAGGGGGAGCCGGGGTCCTGGCCCTATGAGGATTACTTTTGTTTTAGAAAATGCCTTTAATCATAAGTATTTCTATTTTTTTCCGTGTCCCAAAGTTTCTTTCAGAGATCGTAGTAACTATCTGCTTTAGGTTTTCCGTAGCCTTGCAGTTTTTTTTTGCAATTTTTAATCTTTCCTGTAATGTTGCAGGACTGTTAATATGTTTATAATTTTTTCACTTCTGTAGCACTGTTTATTCCTGAAACTACGTTAGTTTGTCATTCAGAATTCTGCCATCATCTAAAATACAATTTTGCTCATTTCATTACTTGATTTGAATTGCGGAAATTATTTTTTGAGAATGTGATCAGGTGAAAAATGAATGTTAAGCGCCAAAAGTGTTAATGTTTTTTATATTGTGACATCACTATCAAAAAATAGATTTGACGCCAGTTTATTTGCAATGTCCAATTTATCCATGTCTTCTCGCAAACACAATTTTAATTTTTTTGGACGCTGATGGTTTTTGCTTACGCGTAACATCTACCTTCAGTGTGTTTACATAATGCTCCATGTGCCATTTCTTTAGGCATTCATTCATTTAGGCTCATATCAATTGAATTTGCATTCAGTTAGGCTCATACCAATTGAATTATTATGTCCATTAGGCCTACTTGTCAGCGTGAGACTAAGCGATTGTTTTTATCAAAGCCTTCGTATCAAGTTGATTAAAGTGATTTGAATCAGTATTGTTTGAATAAGGTTTGCTTCTAGCTGCAGTCAATATTAGGTAAATGAGAATCACGTTCCCTCGTTTTATATCGTTTGTTTTATCTTTTCCAGCTCAGATTGCCGAGTGGTAAGAGCGTAAGCCTCTGGAGCTGTAGACTCTTGTTTGATTCCGAGCAGTACTCGAGTTGAGGGGGGATGCCATCCCTACGGAAAACAACACCATCCCCCCGTAAAACATTTTAGCGTAAACCATTTCCTTACAAGTATAATAACCATCCCTCCTAACGTCTGCGTGAAAAGTTGTACCATCCCCCCGTAAGTATTTTTACAATTCGAGCACTGATTCCGAGTATGCTTATTGGTTAAACTAGTAACTTTAAAATTCATTTAATCTAAGCGTTAATAGTAGCAAGTGATACTTCCCAATCATACGTAAGTTGCAAATTTTGCTAAACCTTGAGTTGGAGCAGAGTTTTCTTTATTAGAGTTGTCCGACTCTATCACGTGATTTCGTTTTTACGCATGAGTACTTAATGATCGATTTCAGCAGACTACAATCAGATTGCATTGTGAAAAGTGACTAAAGCGTTCAAACGCCGGAGTTAAGCTAACGAATTAGCTAAAACTGATTTCAATTAAGCGAAGGATAGTTTTACAGACATTTGCAAGAGAATTTTCAGTGATTATGTTGCCTAGTCAGCAAAAACTAATTTACATAACGGGAAGGATAGTTTCAGTGATTAGGTAGTCAATACAGCTGTACATTAGCATGGGTTACTAAGACACCCTTTGTTGGACACAAACTGCATTTAGTGATAGACTAGAGTTCCAGTCTAAATGTCGTTTCAAATCGAAATTGATTTCTATCATTAAAACTTTTGGAGTAATATTTTCAGGAATTTGATCCAAATTAAATTCGACATTTTTCTGAATGCAAAATATTTTACATTAATCATTTTTTGATTTTTTATTAGACCTTAGCTGTCAAAACAGTCATTAAATCTTATGGATCTCATTAAAAGCAGGGAAAGTAGGGGACTTATCGCACAAGTTTTACTGAATTCAATTTTTGTCCAACTGGTTGGACAATACATTAGGCCAAATGCTTTTTAGTTCGTTGGATTTACTGTAGTTGTAACGGCATCGCTATCGATGCGGGAGGTCTGGGATTCGCGCCCTGGGCCGGTCAAATCGGACACAGTATCGCCAGGGACTCGTCACCGCGACTGTTTTCTTCGAACTTCGAAGCTGTGTTGCCTGGGCGCTCAGCGGCGTAAACGGGCCCCGCTACTGGTTACACTTTTTGGCAGAATACCGCGAGTATAATGAAGGCCTGATTTTTTTGGACTTTATTTTGTGATGAAACTCTTCTGCACCAAAACGAAAAAACTGGAAATGCTCACGGTATATTTATTTGCAGTTAAAAAATGTCACTCAAACGTCCCCACGGGGACTTTTTGTCAATAAAGTCGTGACTTCCGACCGCTACATAATTAAGCGATTTAAAGTAATTGCAAATGTCTCTTAAAAATTGTTGCGGTAATCGGAAAACGAACGAATGTTTATTCATATGAAACGAATGTTAAAATCTTAATAGTAGACTCGTTTTACCTCCAGTTCACAGAGATGGGCATTTATCGGTGATACAGTTTTGATTTGTTGATTACCGATATCGCTTTTGTAATACATTTTGTTTTCGCCGATAAATTATCGAGATAAACGATTCTTCATGCACACTGCTGTGTTCAAAATTAGTGAGGTGGTGCTGTGGAAAAATACGCAGTGTCTATAAAGTCTTGTTACAATTTAAAAAAATGTCTCTTTGTTTTGTTGCCACGGCAGAGTTCGTGAACTGCTTTTCTTAAAAATCTAGAAAAATGTTTTTGCAATTTGACTTCCAAAAAAGCTTCGTCAAACACTTCGAAAATTTAATGCAACATATATCGGAAGAATTTATCGATTACCGATATCACTTCAAGAAATTTGAAATTTACCGATTATAATCGGTATCGCCCAGGAATTTTTTGAAATTATCGGTTATCGTTATTGCTTAAGTACAGAAAATTTTAGCCTATCGTGCCCATCACTGCCAGTGCAAATGAAAAATTAGCGTGGTATTTTGAACAATAGATTATCAGTACGGAACATCAGAATAGCTTTGAAAAAGTTATTTTCGCCAGGGAGTCGAACCGTTTAATTTTTACGGTCCAGGTTCGGTTTGGGTTCAACAGCGGTTTTTGAAATTTCGGTTCAGTTTTGGTTAAGGTTCATATAAATTGAAACGCTCTGGTTTGGGTTCGCTCCAGTAAAAAATATTTCAAACCGGTTTATAAAATTCCGGTTCAAGTTCGCAGTTAAAAATGGTAAATTTCTAGTAACATAATTAAAAAATAGGACGTACAAAGCAATTTTTCTTCGCATTGCAGGCCACTATAATGCATAAAATACTAGTAGTAAAACCAGATGCGAGATAATTAAATTGCTACTACGCTCCGACGCTGGCGGCCTAATCTTTGATAAAGAAACATATCTTCACATTGACGGGCCAATGTACAGCTTGTAGTGCTGTGCAAGTACTGTATTTCTTTAAATATAAGCCACCTTCAAAGTGTCAGTCGGTTACGCCGATCAAAGTGACGCGTGTGACCTCACAGAGCGAGCCGCTTTTTTAATCGATTCGGTTAAGGTTCGTAAGTACTCAAATTATTCGGTTCAGTTCCGGTTCGCTCTTTGTGATTTTGAAAAATACGGTTCAGGTTCGACAAAATTAGCGTAAAACCGGTTTATAAAACTTCGGTTCGACTCCCTGATTTTCGCATTTGGAAAAACCTCTGTCATAAATACTCTCGATAGCTTTGAAAAAAGCTGTTGCATGCTAGAAGTTTTTCGTGACGCGCTCGTCAAATATTAATAATGTGTGCTGTGCAAGCTTCCAAAGATCTCAAATTATCCAGCGCAATTATTTTTTTCTTTTTTTTTAACTAAGAAAATTGACTTTAAGGCTCAAAATTTGAAACTAACCTACTCTGTACAGAAAAAACTGCTCGGGTAGCGTTACTTTATGCTGAAAATACTTGTTATCGAAAATGCTAGGCCTATTCGTTATCGAAAAAGTTACTCATGTAAAAGTCTACCGTTACTTTCTTTTACACCATAGCCTACCTGCGTTAAGCATTCCTTGCTAAATATGCTAAAAGAAGTGGCGAAATATCAGGGTAGGTTATAAGTTTACTTTTCTTTGGCGCAGTAGCAGAGTATTTTTTTTTTTTTCAAGCCACTTAATTGCAGCTTTGGATTTTTGTGGTAGTGAAGTACATGCATCATGGATGATGACCTAGTTGAGCATCGAACCCGCGAAGCCAGCTTCGGAGCCCAATGCACCAACCACTCGGCTAACTCCATGTGCGCAGTAGCAGAGTATTGCTAGTTGGTTGGCACTAAGTTTTTAAAAACGAATTCGTGCATTTCATATTATAATTTCAAAGCAAGTAAAAAAAATAATGCTGCTGCAAGCTACAGGACTGGATTCAGACTTTCAGAGTTGCTGGATTGCGGCATTCGTATGCTGCTGCTGCTGCGACTGTATCTTGTGCACTGCGACGTTTCTTTGAGACAATTGATCTATTAGTATCGAAGCGTAACCATTATAATAAAGAAACAAAAATGAGAAAGAGTCGGACAACTCTTTGATAGAGAAAACTCTGGTAGGAGACTTGAAGATATCGCTTAAAAATAATTATGAATAGATTGTGCTGTCGTTAAATTGATTTTTATAATTTATATTTAGTTGCATGTTTATCCTCCTGGCCATCACGAGAAAGCATTCATAGCGCTGCAACAAGCTCACTTGAGAGTTGCCAGCCATTTGTCTAACATACCAAGATGGGGGAATCCCGCTAAGTGCCTTTCCTAACGGCACAACAAGTTAACTTGCTAGCTTGTTCTCCACACTGTCCCATTAATGCACGTCAAACATGGAAACTGTGAATACCAATTTTAAAATCAATGATTTGACACGATTCGGAATCAAACCAGAGTCTACAGCTCCACAGACGGACGATTTTACACTCGGCCTTTTGAGCTGTTTAATGTGCGCGGTGCGCACTCCGTCAAAAAAGCGAAATGCATCGTTCCCGTATCCGCAAGTGACACATCTGCAATAGCTCATGGGTCTCTAATTAGGCAATGTATGGAATAGTCAGAGATGGGCAATAATTGAGATAATTTATCGGCGATAATTTATTACCGATTGTCGTTATCGCTCAAAATAGTTTTGATATATCGATTACCGATATCGCTTTTGTAAACCTATAATGCGTTAACGCCGATAAATTATCGCGATAAACAATTCTTTATGCCTGCAGTGTTCAAAACTTCAGAGTTGGACAGTTTGGCTATGGAAAAAATGCATGGTGTCCATTAAGTCTAGCTACAGTTTAAAAAATTCTATCTTTGTTTAATTTAATGTCCCGGCAGAGCCCGTAAACTACGGTAGGCCCTATACTCTCTTTTCTTAAAAATTTGACTAACATTTTTTGCAATTTGACTTCCAAAAAAACTTCGTCAAGCACATTGAAACTTTGCCGCACAACATTTAGCGGAAAAATTTAACGGCGATAATATATTGACAACCGGTACCGATATCGCTTTAAGAAATTTAGATTTTTCGACTATCGGTATCGCCCAGGGCTTTTTTGAAATTATCAATTATGATATCGTTATCGCTTTAATACGGCAAGGTGTGTCGTGCCCATCACCGGGAATAATAGGCAATGTGTGGAATAGCAGGCATACCAGTTGGTGCATTTCAGAGTCAAGGGGTTCCACTCTGTCTGCAGCTTGAACGACTTCTGTTTTAACGCCCGACGCTACTCGTACCTGAGTCTGCACCTCAACCACAATCATACAACGTCGAAGTTTATTGCGGCCCCGAGTAAGTCAGGCACAGCGCGTCAGTTAACTAAAATTCGCACCGAACCAAAGAACTACCACGAAAACGTTCGAACTTTAGAGACGTTAAAATGCAACTCGTGCGTTATCCTGCAAAAAGATAAGCAAAGAGAAATACGAAAAAACAATATTAAGCCTAAGTAAATACTACAGTACCGGACCCAAACTAGTTATGCCAGTCTGGTCAAATCTGAAAATGTAGCTAACTAGCTAGACTAACAGGTAAAAGCAATAACAATTGCTACAGAATCGCTCGGCATCATTTTAGATTTAAGTGTTTACATTAGTGATAATCTTAAATGGTCTTACCATATTTCTCATATAGCCTACATCGTAATGCCTCTTTGTGTTCTTATCAAATTTTGCGTTCCTTTTCCACTAAAAATATTTGGATTTTGCTAAAAGCTTTCATTACCTACGTTCGCCTTAAAGTTGAATTTAATACGTGTGTTTGGAGTCCTTATTTAAAAAAAGATATTGTTCTTCTTGAATCAGGGCAAAGAAATTTTACTCGTTATACTTTCACTCGCTGCAACATTCCTTTTAAGTCTTATAATGATCGTCTTTGCAAACTTGGCATCAAGTCTCTCGAATATCGCAGACTTGAGTTCGACCTCATACTTATGTTCAAAATCTGTCATAACCTTTGTGATTAGCAATTTTCCAACTATTTTGAGTATCGTCACTGCAAGTATAATTTGCGTCAACATGAATTCACTGTGCAAACCATTCATAATGCGAAACAGGATCGGTGTAGACACTTCTTCTTCAACCGCATTGTCTCTGTATGGAATTGTCTCTCAAATGATCTGGTATCTGCTTCAAGTCTTTCTTTGTTTCAATTGCGTCTTCATAAGTTTGATTTACGAACTGTTGCCTCTCTTGTATTTTAATGTTTGTTTAATTTTTCCTCACTTGTAAGTGTGATTGAATGTGAATTCTCTCACCATTGTGTTGTATTCAAATAATAATAATAATAATCAATGCAACATAAAATGAGCGCCTCCAACTCACGAAACTGCGTAGCCTACTCTGCATGCTCAACGATCAATGTTACAACAACGCTCACACTAACAGCCCATTAATACAGTACAACAGGCTTTTAAGACTAGCTGCCAGTCTGCCATTTGAATCAACTAAAATGCAACGCAGAAAGATTTTCAACACACAATGCTACCGCTGTTGCGTCACAAAGGCTAGTACGTCAAAGCGAAACAGCTACGAAGACGAAATGAAGGCAATCAGCAATATCTCACCGCAACACCAGTCAATGTAAGTAATAGTAGGCAATGTATGAAATAGTAGGCAATGACATTGCATTTGGGCCCCCTACTTTAAAAATAGTTCCACCAACGTTGATTTTATCTCCACCAACCGTAAGAACTTTTGTATAAACATTAACTTTTATAAACATTAACCTGGCGTAATATGTTAATTTCGCGTAGTTTACCCCCTTTCAATCAACTAGATTAAACCATGGCAAAACACATACTTTTTAACTGTTTTAGCATAGCCTATAGCACAGTCTCTGAAATACCCAACACAACCTGTGCAGTGTGCGAAGTAGGCTACAAAATTTTTACTGGGAGGAATGTTTTTGTCTGCAATTTTGCCTGAATTCTGATCCCAAATAACACGACAATATTGCAAAAATGGTATTTATTGCTCATGGGGCGTCGTCATTGGTCAATGACCAAATTGAAACAGTGGCGGAGGTCGTAGGCCTAGCTACTGAGTGTTTGCATACCACCAGCATGATGAACAAAAGTTATCAGCGGGAGAATTTCGAAAACTTCATTACCTTTGTTTTAGGCAGGTTTTTGTTTCGTAAATGATGCAATTGGGTGTTAGGGGAAGAGCAGTTAAGCTACCCCAGCGGGGTCGTGGAAGCCATAGCATTTTCATAATTCATACTCTCAATCTCAAATATGATCTAAAAAAAGTTTAGGAACCGCTGCTTTGACATATATTCTCAGTGCTTTCACCATGCTTTAACTAATGCTTACAAAAAAACTGCTGACATGTTTCAGTGTTGATGAAAAATAAACTGTTCTGAATATGTGCGGTGTAGGCCTAATAGGCGCACTGAAAGGATTTTTTTCTTTTTGGTTTGTAAAGGAAGTCATAATGGCTACAAGATATGCTGGAAAGTATTGCCGCAGTCCGTACGCACAGTCTACAGTTACACGTATAGGCTGTCGGTAAAAAACATTTAACTTTTTTGCGATAGCTTATGTACTTTCACTGGGGGAAAGGGGGGGCGTTTTGGCATCCCCCCCAGGACAATTTTTTTTTCTTTGCTGGGGGGACGTCAATTTTTACTGGGGGGGACATGTCTTTCCCATCCCCCCCCTACTTCACACACTGAACTTGTGGCTAAAACACCGGTATCGGTTATTTAGTTACATACAGTATTTTTGAAATAGGAATTAAGTGGCTATTTTCACGGGTCCGTAAATATTTGTCTTTTTGGTTTATTTTATTACTTCGTCACGCTCTCGTAGAACCGTAAGAGCGCGAAGGGATAATTAAAGAAATCAATTAAGCGCGTATTTGTACGGGCCCGTACAAATAACCACTGCCTTTGAAATAATTACTAATAGAGTAGGCCCACGTGGTAGCATGCTGGTAGTGCGAAAACTTGTACGAAAAAAATTTTTTCTTGCATATTTATCCTCCTATCTCGAGAAAGCGATCAATGCGCTATACGAGCTCGGTTAGGAGTTACCGGCCACCTGTCTACCACACCAAGATGGGGGAATCCCGCTAAGTGCCTTTCCCAACGGCAAAACAAGTAGGCATAAACTTGCCGGCTTGTTCTCCACACTGTCCCTTTAATGCTGAGCGTCAAGCAGAGAAGCTGTGAATACCAATGTTAAAGTCATTGGTTTGACGTAGGCTACCGACTCGGAATCAAACCCAAGTCTTCAGCTCCCGAGGCGAACGCTCTCACCACTCGGCCATCTGAGCTGTTTTGCAGCTTTCCTTTAATTCAAAAAAGAATCAACAAGTACTTGTAAAGCAACAAACTGGCCAATTAATGTCGTTCAGTCCGGTATTTTTCCCGTTTTATATGCTTGCACGCATTATTTAACAGCACAATATTTCACGTAAAAGCTGTAACGCTTTTTTTCTTCTTTTTCTCTCTCGAATTGAACGCTACAATGAAGTGCTTTCTGCCAGAGTGACAGTGGTGTTTAGGCTCAGTGTACTTACAGCTATTAGTTCTTGCAGTGGACCCACTTAACAAAAAAGCATTGTTACGCATGTCCACAAAAATCTAGCAACTGCTGTGATGTAACAATTCCTTTTTAAAGAAGTTCATCTGTTCTATTGTCGTATTGTTGCCGTTTCCAAAATTTGCTGTTTTTAGTTTTTGTTTTTAAAATTGTCAAGGAGCCATTGCAGATTGTTTAACTACGTAGAAGAAAAGAAAAAAAGTGACAAGCAGTTTATAGTCTAATAAATGCAATGAAATTGCTCACCATTATTTTTTTTTTTTTATTTCTCAGTATAGGAAAGGGCAACACGATTTGAACAGATGAACTCTCAACTCTGACTTTCGTTCCGGACACTGAGCACAGAGAGTGGTTCCACCGTTAGTAATAAAAGAAGTCTATTAGTAATAATTAGGGCCATTTTTTTTTTTACCTAAAAAATATATATTTTTGACTTTATTTTAGTAAAATTTTGACTTTATTTTGACTTAACCACTTCCGCGTATTACTTATGTCTTGTTGCACTTTATTAATTAAATATGTTTTATAATCTGCAATTTACATAAGTTTTTAAAGAAAAAGGTAGCCTACTTCGAACATTTTCTCAATTACTCAGTGTTGAAGCTAATGCAACAAAGCGACGCATGACGTTAAAACCTAGGATAACGAGCAATTGTGTGTGCCGGTATCAATTAGTGTGTAATACAAAAATTGCGTTGCTATCGCAACTGCATTGTACACTAACAGCATGTTTATGATTTTTTTAACGAAAGCCACGCAGTATAATTACAAGGACGTTTTATTGTAATACAGCATCATATATTTTTTTACGTTCTTAACATCAAAATTTCTGTCTTTTCTCAGTAATTTATTGAGCATAGAAAACGACCTCTCAACAGCAGCAGAGGTTGGCTGGGCTTTTTGAAATAGTGCGTAGCTTGTTGGGTCAATTGTCAAGTTGGTACAGTTTATTATTGCTTCTAAATCAGAGTTGGATAGTCGTTTGTTAATGCAGTCTTTAATTGCCAAGGATCATCATCGAATTGCATATTCTTCAGCAGTCCGTATGCTTTGGTTATTGTGCAGGCACTTCCTTGTAAGAACTCTACGTTGGCTGCTAGAGTCCGGTATTGATTTATTTTAACCAAGTCCGACACCAAACCTTCCACATTGATAGCGTCTTTTGCTCTGTTGACTAAGAGGCCTGCACTTGTCCAATTGTTAACAATGGTACAAATAGCTGTAAGGTTCTCACTATAATATAAGGCAGCTCTAAGCCAAGTTACCCATCTTGTAATTACAGGGTCGGGAGGAGATGGCAGACCAGCATCATGAAAATCTTTTTTGCGATCTTTGTTTTTGATTGTTGCTGCCTTGATCGTTGCTATTCATCAATATTTTTAAAATGAGCACGCACACGCATAGCGCAGTTACGTAGTAAGTGCGCAACGCAGGTGACATGCATCAAAGAAGGGTATAATTCCGTTAATGTCTTTCCAGCCGAAGACATGTACCGAGCAGCATCAATCAAGAACAATGAAATATTCTCGCGTTTTATTTCAAGTTGTCGCAATATGTTATCCACAGTGTGCAGAATAATACTGTTATTAACATTGCGACCGCTGTCAGGTGGATGGCAAGTAACGAGGAATGTCTGATCTGGAGCATCTAAGCTGCCCACAAGCACACTAATATACTTTTGTTAAGCAACCTCTGCTTCATCCACAATCAAAAAATTTGTTTTTGTCACAAAGTAATTCTTGAATTTGTTCCTCTTTTTGGGATGCCAATTTAGCAACACATGCCCGGGCTGCAGTCTCCGAAGGCAATACTTTTCCCATTCTAGCAAACAGAGACTTTAAAGAAGGATGGTTTAGTTTATGAAGTGGTATATCTGCAGCTAAGAATGAAGAACCAACCTGTTCCTTCAAGTTTACTTGATCGAAATGTAAAAAGGTTTGCTTACTTTGAGATTTGCTCTTCGTCTCCCATTTTCATTGGTGTTGCTTACTTTTTCGGTGGCTTTCCACAAAAAACTTTTTGTCGCATTTGACTAACACGTCGCAAAGGTTGCATCGCAAGTCGCCGGCAGGAGTTGCCAAAAACTCATCCGAATATTCCTGGCAAGTTTGCCTAACTTTCGCTATAGAAGGTTTGGCTTGTTTTGGCATTCTTTGCTATGCAAGCTACAACTTAAAAGACCACGTGTAAAGAGCGCAAGGGGTTTATAGGATTAGATTAATTGTCTAACAATTACCCAGGGCAACAAAAAATTTTTTTTTCAAAAGGCGTAACATGTTAAAGCCATTTTAGGATAATTAGGGGGCGCTGAATCCAAAAATGACATTAGTTTTACCAAATTGGCTCTAGTTTTTGAGATATTTCATCATTCAAGCCTTTTTTTTTTTCAATGAAAATTGTAGTTTTGCCGCTAGAGAACCTAGTATAATCACCATGCTTTAGTTGGTGCTTTTAAGTGATGCTACTCTTCATTGTGTACCACTTTTAAAAAAATTGTCGGAATAAGAGTGATTTGAGCCCGAGTAATTAGCATTTTTATGTTTTAGGGCAACACTTCTGCCACCAAGTGGTGAAACATAATTTGTAGTATCTCAAAAGATACTGGTCCAATTTAAATAAAATTGTTGTCTATTTTCATGTTTTCGGAAATAAGGAATTCATTTCTGCTATCAGGTTGATACATTTTTGATAACAATGAGCGTTAATTTCACTTTTATTAATGATATATACCTACCATCAGCGCTATGAGAGCACAGGCATAGCCAGGGGAGTCAAAGGGGCCTTGGCCCCGCAGTCGAGTGAGTGATGGATTGATATTCCAAGTTAAGACAATTGCAAGAACTGAACGCAGCGTAAAGCGCATGGATGTGTAGTGCAATGCGAGTTACTTCAACGTGAGAGATTTTACCAAAGGAGCTTATGAAGCATACTTTGGCTTAAAGTTAGGGGACCAAGACAAGTCTTTGTCACCTCACAAGGTCTGCAAGAAATGCTCAGTAACGTTACGCTTTTTGACCCAAGGTAAAGCTAGATCCATGCGGTTCTTGGTTCCTATGGCATGGCGGGAAGCCAATAACCATCATGAAGACTTTATTTTTGCGAGGTGGATATTACCGGATGGAATCAGCGAAAGAAGATTGATACTATCCTGATGTAGAGTCTGCACGACGACCAATACCACACTGCCCTGAAGTTCCACTTCCTGTTTTCATTTCCTCATTTCATCTTACTGCAGATGCAACACTGCTGGAAGTAATGGAAGATACTGATAGCAGCTGTAGTAACTATAACTCTACCAGCGTGGCTCCTGAAGCATCTTCACTCAGCACAAAACCAAAACCTTTCCGTCAAGGCCAGCTAAATGACATCGTGCGTGATGTCAATCTTTCCAAAGAATCGTCCGAAATTTTGGCATCTCGTCTTGGTGAACATGGTATACTGGTACCAGGAACTAAAATTACACTTTATCGCAACAGGGATGACTTGCTGATTCGATTTTTCACTATGGAAGCTGAATTTGTATATTGCAACAACATCCCAGGTCTTCCTAAAGAAATGGGTCTTTCATATTACAATTTAGGTGAATGGAGGTTGTTCATTGACAGCTCCAAACGAAGCTTAAAATGTGTGTTACTACATAAAGGTAACAAGTTTGCATGCGTTCCGATTGAACACTCAGTGGTTGTCTAAGAACACTATCTGAATGTGAAGATGGTTTTGAACAAATTGGGCTACAATGAGCATAACTGTGCCTAATGTGTAGACTTTAAAATGGTAAATGTTTTGTCGGGACAGCAAGTGGGATACATCAAGTATCCTTATTTTCTCTGCTACTGGGACAGTCAAGCAACTACGCAGCACTGGGTAAAAAAGGATTGTCCGGCACGTGAAGATCTTGCAGTGGGTGATAAAAATTTCATAAATGAACCGCAAGTTAATCGGGACCGCATTGTTTCCTCCACTTTACATAAAGTTGGGTCTGATGAAACAATTTGTAAAGGCTCTGGATAAGCATGGCATTTGCTTTAATTATATTGTCAAAAAGTTTCTAGCCTCAGCATGGGAAAACTCCAAGCAGGAATTTTTCATGGACCACAGATTCGCAAATTGATCCAAGACCAAGCCTTCACTTCTCAAATGACAAGTGCTGTCTGGTGCTCATATGTCTCAGTGGTACGAGAGTTTTTAGATAACACTAAAGCAAGCAGCTACCAACATCTTGTGGATGTGATGCCCAGAAACTTTCAAGCTCTTGGTTCTTATTCTATTCTATTTGAATAAGATGAACCTAGGTCTATAAGTAGGTTAGTTAAAAAATTTGGTGATTAACTGTGTAAATTTTATTAACATTTTTTGGCTTTTATTGGAACCATGCCTGGAAAGAAAAACACTTCTGATAAGACTGGAAACAGATCCAATTCTAATGAGCTAAGTAATGCTAAAATCATCAAGGATGTTGTTAAAAATGTTCTTGCTGACTCAAACATTCTTGAAGAATTAATACCTTCCTGTTCATCTTCATTTTCAACTACCTCACTTTTACCAAGACTTCTGCAAAATTTGAAATCTGATGAAAAATGGCTGGAGTTGGTATCATCATAAGTCTGTGAATACATTATACAAAACGAATCATTTTGCCAAATTGTATGTGATTCCCTGTCATTACAATTCCAAAATCAACTTGAGAAACTGAAAAACGAAGCAGCTGAGCTAAAAAATTGTAACAAACAATTGGAAGATAAGGTAGAAGAGCAAGAACAATACTATCGCAGAAATTGTTTATTGATTCACGGCATTCCTGCCAGTGCTGGTGAAAATACTGATGAGGTTGCTTTAAGCACCATTCAGACACGCATGGGAATATCTCTCTCTGTTCAGGATGAAGATAGATCTCACAGATTAAGAAGCAAAAATGGGACCATCATTATAAAATTTACAAGACGCAATACAAAAAATCGGATTTACAGTCATAAAAGAAAACTAAAAAAGACTGGCATAGTGGTGACAGAATCTCTATCTACTAGAAGGCTGTTTTTCATGAAGAAGCTGGAAAAACTAAGAAAAGAAGGTAAAATTACAGCATGCTGGTCTTTTGATGGAAAGCTCTTTTACACCTAATCAACAGACCCTAAAAAGAAGATTGAACTGGTTATTTCAAATCCTGAATCTTTAGCAATTTTTGAGGAAAAAGAAGCCAAACAGCATTGAAACTAGTGCACAGTTTTGTCATGTCACCATATTTGGAAAAGTCTCTGTTCTAAACTCTCTGATTAACTCTTAGAGAGTAATACTGCAAGTCTATTAGTACCACGATGGGTTTATTTACTGGTCCATTGTTATTATATTGTATTTTCTGATTTTGTAGTTTTGTTTTTCTTATATTATTTGGCTGGATTTGGAGCCATATACGTGATGAACCTAATTAATACCATTAATGACTTGAATGAACATCTTCAAATTACTGGCACTAATTTCACTGCAGATTGTAAGTACTTTTAACATTTCTGAATTTGCTGATGTTTTAAAATCAAAAGCAAAAAGTGAACTAGCCATAGTGCATTTTAACTTACGATCTTTAATTAAAAATAAGTCCAAAGTTCAAACCTTTTTAATGCAATTACCTACATTGCCCGAAGTGATAGCTGTGACCGAGACAAAGTTAAATTTGAAATCTGATTTACTTCAAACTGATTTGGAAAATTATCAATTTGCACATAACGATTCGACATCTAATGCTGGAGGAGTTGGTCTCTACGTAAGAAATGATCTAAATTTTGTGATAAAACCTGCAATGTCTGTAGAGAGCGAAGATTGTGAAAGCTTATTTATTGAAATTTCAAGTAAACCTAGTGAAAAAAAGCTAAAAAATACAGTAGTTGGGGTAGTCTACAGGCATCCTGGTAATTCTTACTCCTTATTTCAAAAAAATTTCTGCAACGTAATGCATATGCTTAACCAACACAACACACCTTTTGTTTAATGGGGAGATTATAATATTGATTTAGCTAAACAGAATAATGATTTCAAGGTTAATGATTATCTAAATGAAGTATACTCCACTGGAGGCTATTCATTAATTACTAGACCTACTAGATTTACATCAACTTCTGCTACTAATCTAGATCATATTTACACTAATGCAATTCAAAATCTTTGCAGATCAGGAGTTCTAATACTTGATATGTCAGATCATCTGCCAACCTTTTGTTTAATTAGAAATAATTGCCAAAAAACTCGAGCTTCTGATTGTGTCAGAATGATTCGAGATGTAAAACATTTTAATCCAGAGTTTTTTGCTGAGGAGATTGCACTGAATTTACAGCAGCTGATGTCTACCGATGATCCAGATTTGACTATACAATAGTTTCTTCAAATCATCATAGATGCTACAAATAAGCATGCATTTTTAAGAAAACTATCTAGAAAAGAGATGAAATTAAAATCGAAATCTTATATTACCAAAGGCTTACTTAAATCTCTCTCGACAAAAAATAAGTTGTTCCAACAGTGCTACAAACAAAACAATCCTTTTTTAGTTGCTAAATATAAGTCATACTTAAACACATTAACTAAAATTAAGGAAATTGCGAAGAGAAACTATTATCAGAACGAACTAGCTACACACAGAGGTGATTTGGCAAAACAATGGAAAATTATAAATGAAATAATTTGTCACAAAAAGGCAAGTAATGAGGTAATTAGTATGTTAACGGATCATCATAAATGCAATATTACTGATAAAGTTAAGATTGCTAACTTATTTAATGAGTTTTTTACTAATGTTGACACCTCATTAGATTCCAAAATCTCTCGAACAGGAATTAAAAAATGTAATGTTCCCAGCATTGTCCAATCATTTTTCTATGAGCCAATCACATCTGAAGAAGTGTTGATGCAATTTCGTCAAATAAATGCTTTCAAAGCTAGTGGACCTGAAAATGTGCCAAGTAAATTCTACAAGTTATTAGCGCCAATAATATCTCCCTATTTGAGTAATCTCTTTAACGCTTGTTACAAGAGTGGATATTTTCCTGCTGTCTTAAAATGTGCAAAAATTATTCCTTTACACAAATCTGGCAGTAGATATTTAACGAATAACTACAGGCCAATTTCTCTATTATCTACAATATCTAAGGTTTTTGAAAAATTGTTATATGTTAGACTTGAAAAGTTCCTCAGACGAAATAATGCAATTACTAAACACCAGTTTGGGTTTCGTCAAGGTTACTCAACGGATATGGCTGTTGCCGATCTCTATAGCATGTTGCAAAGAAATGATGATGATGGTTATTTCACTTGCTGCATATTTTTAGATTTGTCGAAGGCATTCTACACAGTTAATCATGATATTCTGTAGAATAAACTAGAAAAATATGGCATCAGAAGTAACATGCACCAACTTCTTTGTAGCTATTTGAATAATCGTAAGCAATACACGGAATGTAATAGTGTAAAATCTGGCTTAAAGACAGTGTTGGGTGGGGTGCCACAAGGTTCCACCTTGGGCCCCTTATTATTTTCTTTATACATAAACAATTTGCCATTGCACACTAAGTTTCATGTTCATCTTTTTGCAGATGACACTGTACTAATGATGAAAGATAAAAATATCAGCAATCTTCAGCTAGCAGTTAATCAAGAGCTCTGTGAGGTTGATAATTGGATGAGATATAATCGCCTGTCTTTGAATTTCTTAAAATCTTCCTTTTTTATTTTAACCACAAAACATAAACAAAATTCTACGATTAATTTCTGTGTCAATGTCGGCGATCATACCATACCATGCTCAGAATCGGCTAAATATTTGGGAGTAATGATTGACAAGCAATTAACTTGGAGCAATCACGTTAATTCCATTATCAATAAATTAGCTAAAGCCTCTAGAATACTGTCTAAGGTTCGGCATTACGTGAGTAAAGTTACTTTAGTGAAATTGTATTATAGCTTTGTATATCTTTACCTCAAACATGGTATAAGAACGTGGGGTAACAGCAGGAAAACTTTGTTGCAAAAGGTCCAAGTAGCACAAAACAAAATTCTTAGAATTATCAATTTTAAATGTTTAAAAGACCGCGTAAAAATGTCGACTTTGTACAAGGACATGAAAATTCTGCAAGTTAAAGATATTTTTGAAATTGAGGTGGCTAAGTTTATGCATTCATTTCATCATGGCAATCTGCCATGTATATTTGACAGCTACTACACATCTGTGGCAACTCAACATAATCACAATACAAGATCCATTGCTAATAAAAATCATTATTTGCAAAGAATGCACTCGCAGTCTGGACAATCTGCTTTAAACTATGTTGGCGTGACAATTTGGAACAAAATTCCCCTTCATGTCAAGTTGCATTCAAAATACCTATTCTCTATAAGCAACTCAAAAATATTTTCATCAGCAAATATTAAAAACATCTTTTGTCTTGGAAACTATTTGTATTGAGTAACTTCTTAATTCAAAGCTTCAGAGAATTTTTTTTTTGAATCCCCTTGAAATTCAAAAGTAAAATACACAATGGAATTAATATTGTTCATCAGACAAAGGCTCTTCGGTGATTACGTTTTATTTATTTTTCGTTTGTTCTTTCGTTAGTAGTTGTAGCGATTACTTGTGATGTTGTTTTGTTGAGCAGGTGGCAGTAGACTCGATGACCGCACGGTTTATTCGCTGTCTCCTGGCCAAGTGAACCAATGACATAATTAGAGTGAACACATCTACACTGTAAATTGCGTTATTACGTTTTAATTTTGCTGTTATTGCATGTTCTGTATCACTTGGTGAATAAACAAACAGATTGATTGATTGATTTATCTTGGTGCAAGAATGAGCATCAAACTTCACTACTTGTTCAGTCATTTAGACTACTTCCCAGCAAATCTTGGTGATGTTAGCGAGGAACAAGGGGGAGAAGTTCCACCAAGATATTAAGATAATAGAAGAAAGATACCAAGGCAGATGGGACACTTACATGATGTCAGACTATTGATGGACATTGATTCGTGATTGTGTTGAACATAGCTATTGACGAAAATCATACAAGCAAACCTTTCCTCAATTACAATAAACTTGAAACTTAACTCGTTATGCTTTTTCGTGTCATTAGTCAACAAACAGATTTTCCAATTTACCCAATCCCTGCTTTAATGTTGACTGGTTTCAAATATTCAACAACTTGATCGCATAAACGAATTCCCCACCCTTGAATACATGAAAATGGACAAAAATTTTGTTTAAATTCGTTAAGTATTTCTTGAGATATTGCAGATTATATTTTCACCGCTTGGTGGCAGCAGTTCGCCCACAAAATATAAAAATACTGATTACTCAGGCCCCAATCATAATAGCTCCCCAACTTAACTGACGTAAAATGAAGAGTAGCACTTTGTTCGTTTTTGTAAGGATATTTTTGACAAAGACAATTTTGACAAATTTTGATTTTGACTTTATTTTGACTGATAAAATCTACCGAAACAGACTCCTGAACACCTGAAACGAACGTTAGTTCACATTTCATCATGTAACAAGGTCCTGAAAAGATTTTGACTTTAGCGGGCCCTAGTAATAATGGATAGGCCTACACTGTGGTTTAGGAACTTTAGGATACAGTGGTTTAGGATATGTTAACAGTTTAGGACATGGTTAGGATTTGAAATAAAATTGAGATGTTGAGGATGAGCAATAAAAAAAAATAGTTTGTACAGTCTAGAATGAGTCTAGCTTGGATTGGCTGTGCATAGCAAGGCTGACGAGACTTTGGTTGGAGTATCCTAGGGTACGCACTGGTACCGGTAGTGAGGTTTTAGTAGATTGTGCTAGATTAGTACCGGTACCGTATTGGCATAGGGGTACTCTGAAAAATGTTTCAAGGCTGTTTTGTTCTTAAATTGTTAAAGCAATAGCAATCCATGATTTTGGGCTCTTGGGCCTATTTAAATTGTTTGACTGAATGGATATTCAAGCTCTTGAACAAGAAAGTTTAAAGTTTGCTGCTAGTGCAGTTGATTGTGACAAGAAGGGGTTGGTGAATGAAGCAATATTCTACTATAAAGTAAGTTGCTGTGGCCATGTACCGGTATGTAGTTTTTGCTGTTGTGAAAACTACTTCTACTGATAGGTTAATGCTTTAGTAATTTCAGGCTTAGCTACTTAGCATGCACTGTGCAGCATATCATGAAATCTGTGAATTTTTTATGTCATACCGGTACCCAGTATCGGTAGGCCATACTGTAAGTTAGTACCCCAATGGGCTTTTCAGTTCAGTTCATCCTATGTTCCTGCATTTCTGTTGTTTGTGTGCTTTCTGCGTCAAAGTTGAATGTTAAGCATAGTAGCCTACCAGGTAGCCTACACTGGCACAGGGTGATTAAACAAGTACAGTACCGGTATTCTACCGACAATCACACTACTGGTAGCCTAGGTGCCGGTACTATTGAGTATTCTGTGATAATAGTCTAAAGGCTGACAGCAGTCCCGCTAAAATCTGAAGGAGCTTAAGGACCGTCTTTGCAAGTGAGTTAAGAGCACAAGGATCGCTAGGGGTGCTAACGAGTTATTACCGGTACTAAGAGCCCTAACTGAACCCTAATCCTTAGTAATACCAGTAACTCACTAGCGCCCCTAGCGGTCTTTGTGCTCCTAACTCACTTGCAAAGGCAATCCTTGTACTCCTGCAGGTTTTAGCAATACCGGTCTACAGTATACAGTACAGAGTACTTTTAACCTTAAATTCTGAATTAATTAAGCTCGGTCCATACTCTGATATTGGCAATCCACTGATCCAGGGAGTCCACAGTCATTTGGTTCACATCACAGTGGGTGGGGCTCTTCATTATTAAGCTGCTTCATGCTACAATGGATGGTTCACTCAAGCTGATGGGAATTCCCCAAAGCATTATGCGCAATGCGGACATGCTCTTACCTCAAGGGCCTAATCCAGTGCATGTCTGGGTTATGCAATGAGCTCAGAGATTAATTAGTCTAGAACAGTAGAATTCTCACCTGTTGCTTTAAGATTGACTGTGCAGTGTTCCCTCTAGAGTGAGAAATTTGACAAATATGCGAATTTTTTGGGCAAATTTTACTGATTTTGAACCAGGAATTAATATTATAAAATGCAAAACTAAAAAACTTAAACAAAAATCTTAATTGTTTTAATGCACGACTGTAGCTTGTATCATGAAAAAACAAATTTAATGCAAAAATTTTGTTAAAGGGGTCCTCAAAGTAGTGAAATCTTTGGGCTAAAATTCAATGAATTTAACATTTGGGCAAATTCGCACTAGTCACAATCCTAGAGGGAACACTGATTGACCATCTATCAGTCTATTATACAGTGTAATATAAGGCAGCTTAAAAACAAAGGGCCCCCACCACTACTAAGCTAGTCTAGATAACATACTCAGTGAACTTACTAGGCTGTAAAATTAACTAAGTTACCAACCTGTAATTGGCTTTTTTAACGTTGCATACTAGGCTACAGGAGGTAACGTAAATAGTAACAAGAAAGAGTACTGTATATTTAAAAAAAATTCAAGCTAGGTAGCCTCTGCTTTCTTATATAAGATAGTTGGGGCTCGTATGAATTAAGCTGCTTCATATTACAATGGATAGTTTACTTTAAAGTTGACGAGAATTCCCCAAACTGTCATGCGCAATGCGAACGTGCTATTACCCTAACCTAATGAGTGTCTCAGTTACATGACATATTGAGGAATTCCCGCTTGTTGCTTTAAAGTGAACTATCCACTATAATATGAGGTGGCTTAAAAACGATTAGCCCAGATAGTTCACGCTGTTACCTTTGTTAAAAATTTTAAAAGTGTTTCAATCCTATTTTTCAATTTTTTTATTAGCAAGCTGCTGATGCATTGATAAATGCTGCTTATGCAGGATCTCGGTGGAATTGTTTTGAAAAAGCACAAGAGTATTATGGAAGAATTGAACAGCTTAGTGCAATGAAGCAACAGGTATTCTTGCTTACTATTTTTTTAACATAATTATGCTGTAGATTTTTGCTTTGGAAGTTACATGAATTAAGCTCCATTTGTTTACTGCTTGAATGAACGTTCATGTTGAGTACCTAGCATGGTACTTACTTTTGCGTTATACTTGTAATGTGAACTCCAGAAGCCACATTAGCATGCTCAACTTAGCCATATTAGCAGCATAAATTTTTAAGGAGATGATTGATTGTTGAACTGCTGCTGCACCTGTTTACATTAAACCATGTGCTTTTGTTAGCAGTAGTGTTGAAAATTCGTTGTTGTAAGGTCATTCTTTTGTGTGACTTTTTGAAACCATGTCATGTTTAACTTCAATCAGATTCTATTAGTTTGGTCTTGAGTTAATTAAAAATGTAACTATTCCCAATTATGAAATACTTTATGGTCAAACTTGCTTTCTGACATGCAAAGTTTAAAACTGTACGACTCATTTCCTCTTGTAATATTTTCATCTAAATATTGATAGTAGATTGGCTAAAGACTGCGATAGATAGGTTTAAATAGAGATAATGTAAATAGCATATAATATATATTCATTTTTCTTGAGTAAAAGTTCATTTAGCATTGTTTTCTTCAGCGAATTAGTTGTTAAACTCTAAAAGTTAGTAAATGCTGTGAAAGTCTCAGACCTCATTGCTAACTATTGATTTGCAAATGCTTCAAGTGTTTCAAACATGACATCAATAAAATTTGCTGTTAAAGTTCTGTGCTTAGTAACTAATCAGCAATGTACAGTATGACTAGCTGTATATCACACTCATGTTGAGAGTGCTTTTCAAATGAATGATAAATTATCTCACTCACTGATTTTATAATTGTAGCTGCAGCTTGGAGGCTAGTTTTGATGTTAATATATTTATATAGCATTTTTCTAATTTGTTTTAGAATCTTGAGATTATTACTCTATTCATGAAGTGTTATGGGTTGGGTATTGTTTTAGCATCAGGAAGAAGGAAAGAATGTTGCTCTGGAAAATGTGAATAAAGCAAAAATAATCATCATTGATGCTCTGGAAGAAGATGAGGAAGGAAATATAGAGCAAGCAATTGATTTGTATCTACAAGCTGCAGAACTCTGCCTCAAAACAGTAAGTTTTGATTTTGAACAGAATGCGAAAATTTAATGAATTGTGCATAGGCTAGAATCAATCCCTCGGAGTCTGCAGAGCGATTCACAAAGAATGCTGCATTTATATAAAAGCAAGGGGTGAACTTAAATGTTTTAAGTTGTGTATGGTTTTGTACCATTTTGTAGCGTAACATTTTGTTTTGAAACGTTTGTAACATAATTGAGTTGATGTGTTGCAGCGTCACTTGACTATTTCTATTGGCAAGATGCATAACATAAGGTTTGCTTTTTTTTAAAGAAAGTAATAAATCATTTTGAGATAATCAATTCGAGCTTATGCCTTGTTATACACGCGCAAGGACAATATTTTTTTAACAATTTTTATGACTAAATAAAAAAAATCAAATCTTGATTACACTCGCAGTATTACGCAGAAGCGTGTAACGAGTGGCGAGGCCCATCTCCGCGGCTTAGTGCCTGGGCTACACAGTTGCGAAGGAACGTCGTAGCAGTGGCAAGCCGTTAGCGACGATTTGACCGACCCGGGATTAGAACTCCAGATCTCCCGCACCGATAAGGTGTGCGCTAAGCAACTGAGCTAACGGCCGGTCATATTATGACTATGCTTTTGGTAATATAATTATTGTGTTCTGTATCACCACAGTTATAGTAAAATATATTCAAAAACCCGACAGTCTGAGCACTTTTTGAAACGCTAATCCCCATTGTTATCAATTATTGTGTTCAGTGCTTTAAAATAGCTAATCAAGTGACAGCATGTAACAACTGGTCAAAAGGATTTGCTTGAGTTTAATTGAGTCTATTTTCAGAAATCTGGCAAAGATGTCGATAATACTCTTAAAACGAAATTGGAAAAAATGGCCAAACAAGCTCTAGATCGAGCTGAAGAATTGAAAACAAAACAAAGTCTGTCATCTTTATCGCAACTCGACAATCTCCTAGATTTTTCGAAACAGCCAACAGCTAATATAAATAAACAAGGAAAACAACTGCAACCAAAAGACAGTAGCAGTCAAGATTCAAAAGGCAGCAGTAAGACTAAATGCATTTTCATTCTCGTTTTTTTGCCAAACCTTTTTGTCTCCCTAAAAAAAAAAACTAGTTGAATATTAGAGTTATTGATTACTAGTTTTTTTTTCTAATGGTATGGCACTTACACGATATGATTGTTTGTGGATAGTTATGACACGCTTGGTTGTATTTTTTTCATTTTTATTCTAATTCAAAAATGTTTTGTGGCAAACTTTATATATACTAACTCGATTTTAAAAAGGTTTTCGAGGTTAGTTTCGAAGTTTTGTGAGTTTCGTTTCGTAATGCTTATTGGTAAAAACCCGTCAAACATAGTTGGTTACCTTAAGTCTTTTATGTGAGTGCACAAAAAACTTGGCTCAAAAATTCAATCTTGACTCACAATCCTCTGTGCCAAGTAAATTTCTCCCTGGCTCTGTAAAATTCTGAGTCGTAACCACCAACTTCGTTGAAAAAGTGGTGATATCACGTATATGATAATTTGTTTGATTGGAACTTGCCATAGGTGGGCACAAATCGCTAATCCGTTATTCCACAAATTAGCGAAGCTAAGGTAAACTAATTTTTCACCAGCGGATTAGCTGTTCAGCTAACGTTCAAAAATGTTAGCGGACTGGTTATCGCAGCTAATTTTTTCAGCCAATTCGCTGGAATAAGAATAGTTGCTACCGCGGTTTTAATAAGGAAAAGCCCTTAAGTTCCCATATTTTCCCGTTTTTTGTGCCAGAAAAATATCTACCGGTACTTTTCTAGCTAGGCGCTTAGATCAAGCAATAATAACTCCGTCAATGACATCATACTTCTGAGCTTGCGCAATCACTGTTTCGATATGTAGGAGCTGAGAAGTAATAGACCGGCAGCTGAGAGGGGTTAGCTTACGTTTTCTAGGTACCAATAACCAAGTATATTGCGACCTACCGCCGCATTGAGTACTACGTCAAAAACCATCGGCGAAAAGTGCTTTCTGCCGGGTCAGATTGGATGCGTTTGGCCGTAATGGGAGCCCCAAAACCCCCCCAAAAGCGTAAGCATGCCTTTTCTAAATACCACATGAAACCTAGTGGAAACGAAAACTTACATCGTCCAGATCACAAAATCATAGGCGCGGTAAGTAGGGTGCCAAGGGGGGGCTTGAGCTCCCCCTGGACTTTTTTAGCCCCCCCCCCCCTAAACCATTTTAGCCCTTCTGACAATTGAAAAAGTTATGCGCTGAGTGCGACGGGATTAATGCTTGCAACGTACAAACTTAATAAGGCAAATATTTTTATAGCGCTTTTAACCAACGAAGAACCTTTCTTTTGAAAGTCACTCAGTTATTATTCACTTGGTCAACGTAAAATCTGGTAAAATTTTCATTGTATGAAGTTCATTTGTAACAGAGTTTTATATCAGCGCTTGCAAACCTTTACAGCAGTCATGGACGATGGACCAGTAAAAGTATAATGGCTGCCAATTTTTGTAGCTGCCAAACACTTTTGGCCAAACTACTCTGAATGCTCATTAAAATCGCTACTGATCATGGGAATTACGCAAATCGTAAACGAAAATACGGTGAAGTGCAAAAAAACGGTCCTCAATCCTTCAAATGTTCCGAATTCCACCACAATTTATGTGAAGAGCTAAAAAAAGGTTTTCACGGCTCGGACGCGTTACATGAACGGGAAATGTTGGTGGCCAACCTGATGTGTGTACATTATATGCCAAATCGGTCGGCGATCGACAGCCAATCATCTAATAATCGACCGGTAGATCCCGATCGACTGGTTTGGCACCCCTGATCAAGCTTTTATGAGCATGTAAAAGCTCTCTTTTCTGGTTGAGTTTTTTAATAGTTTTGAATTTTTTCCACCTACCTAATGAAGCGGCTAAATCACTACTTATTTTGGCACCGATGATTGTTAGTAAAATTAAGCTAGTACGCCTATCTAAATACTTATATCCACACATTTCATTATATATTTTAAAAAATGGTTCACTGCTTTATTTTGATCGCATGTTTTTCGTTAGTTTTAAACCTTAGTGGGGCATTCATGTAACTCTAGTCAGTAAAGCAAAAGTTAAGATCGGATAAGTTTTGTTTGCCTGCTTTTCGGTTATGTCATTGAGGTATTTCCATTTTGCAAATACATGCACTCGCAAAATGCATAGTAGTAATTCGTGCATGGTTAGAAAAGCCTAGTGGTATAAGCAGTTTTGTTTTCTATAATAAAAAATTATCCTAAAAAAAGTCCGGTCTCTTGAGCGGCATGCAATTGATGTCAATCACGACAGGTCTGCTGTGTGTCCTACTCCTAAAAACGCACATTCGAGAAAAGGGGGATCTGGGAGGCGAAGCCCCCCAGCCGTTGACACGATCTTACTATTTGGAGCCTACCCTGTCCAAAAAACGATCCCGCGCCACTGCACAAAATGGTATGTGGCAGAAATTTTTTCGGCTGCTTTACCACCGACAGAATCCCCAAAGCTCGAGTGGTGACGTCACAAAGGTACGCTTCCGCACCTTTTTTAGTTACCACATGAAACTTAGTGTAAACGAAAGCTTACATTGCACTGATTACGAAATGGTATGTGACAGAAATTTTTTTGGCTGCTGTACCCCAGATGGAAGACCCCAAAGTTCGAGTTATGACGTTACAGCGAAAATGACGTCATAATTCAAACTTTGGGGGTAAAGCAGTCGAAAAAATTTCTGTCATATACCATTTCGTAATCAGTGCAATGTATGCTTTTGTTTGCACCAAGTTTCATGTGGTACCTAAAAAAGGAACGCTAGCATACATATGTGAGGTCATCACTCGGCTTATGTCGGGGATAAAACAGCCGAAAAAATTTCTGCCTCATACCGTTTCGTGATCTGGTCAATGTAAGCTTTCGTTTGCACTAGGTTTCACGTGGTACCTAGAAAAGGTATGCTAGCGTTTGTTGGGGGGGGTCTTTGGGCCCCCGTTATTACGGCCAAACGCATCCAATTTGACCCGGCAGAAATTGCTTTTCGCCGATGGTTTTTGACGTGGTAGGTCGCAATATACTTGGTTATTGGTACCTAGAAAAGGTATGCTAACCTCTTTACCCCTCTCAGCTGCCGGTCTATCAACCATGCATTTCGCAAAGGCGCGATAGTCAGACATGGTCAGATTGGTCAGACCGACGTTTATTTTAGCAGGCCTGCTATGCTTATTTCCCTGCTCTACTCATTTCGGCAATGTGCTTATTTCAGTACTGTCCTAATTTCACTGCCGAGTGTATTTCAATGCTGTTAGTTCTTTTAGCGTGTGCCCAAAACCTTGACAATATACCGTGCTATTGAATAAACTTTTGGAAATTGCGTTGATACGATATTGTTTTGATACGGCTTATCAACTGAAAAACGCGATATTAAAATGATTGCTACAAGTTACAAAGTTGATTTTTCGTTGTTTCTGTCTCAAATGATAATTTTATGATTAATTAGCGGACTAACGTTAGCTTCCGCTAACAAAAAATTCGATTTTTTGGGATTAGCGTTAGCAAAGCTAATCTGCTTGGTTATCGGACTAGCTGTTAGCGGAGCTAATTTTTGCGTTAGCTGTGCCCACCTATGGAACTTACAGTATATTAATACGTTAACGGTAAGTTTTTGACAAGGTTCATCTTTGTCAGTTGGGCGAGTTTCTCCTCAACCTAGAAGAAGCAAACTTACTTCTGTTGAAAGTCGCTACTCTAAAGAAGAAATAGATGTAGGTGTTGCAGATTTTTTGGCAAGTATTTATTGAGTTATGGCTTGAGATCGTTAAAATTGCGGTACACGACAACTGACTGCCGCAAACTGACCGCCGCGACAACTGACTGACAAAAACGTCTAATTTATTAGCAAAAACTTTCGTCACGTAGAACTACTACAAATCCAGACCTAACCCTGACCAAACATAACCCGTTCCTAAGCTTAACCGAACCAAATTCTAGCCGTACCAAACTCTAACCGAGCCTTACTCAAGTAGCCGAACCTAACCCTAGCCTAACCTATAACTCTAACTTCAGAATTGAGGCTTCGAATTTCGATCTCTAACCATAACTTAAACGTCGGAATGGATTGAAAAGTTTAACCGGGATGTAATAGTCTTGTTAAGTTATACAGCGCACAAAGCTGTAATTGTTTTCGAGCTTTGTTTCTCCCCGCTGCAAGCCTGTTTTCGAGCCTTGTCAAATTATACAGCGTTTTTGGCGGTCAGTTGTTCGTATTCGTTAAAATTACCAAATAATAATCACAGAGTAAAATGCATTTAAACGAAAAGAATTGTATTATGGTAATAAAAGCTCTGATTTGATATGAAACTTACCTGCTTCATTTAACCCTCCGTCGGGCGCAACTGATTTGACAGCAGGGTTGGAAATCGATAATGAAAAAGTAAAGAATAATTTGATATTCGATACCTCAAAAAAAAGTGGTGAATTCCTACATTCGATAACAAAAATAAAAAGTAGAGAGTATCGATCAATCAATAACGTCAAATCGATACTTTTCTCCGACTCAGTTGACAGCGACAGCGTCAACATATTTTTATGATAATGGGGGGGCTTGGTTTTAGGTTAGGCAAAGTGGAGAACGTCGGTGTCGAAGGCATAGCATATTATGATGGGCAGTTTAAAACAGGAATACCAAGAAGGCTTACTCACTTTTCACTAGAAACACAAAAGTATTCTTGCAAGTATTAGATGTAATCTTTTAAATGAAAAAAAAAGCTGGTGAACAAAAATTCAAAGACCACTTTATTAGCCTCACAACTGCATCGGACTGCCTGGCCCTGGCCTGCCTTCTGTAAAGCGATACCAAGTGACCAAACGTTAAGCAAACGTCTTCTCGTGTTATATTTTGGAATAAAATAAAAAATGACAGTGCATGCGGAATTTTCCGCACGCCAACTGTTCTTATGCGAATGTAAAAAAATATTTACTTGCAAACACCACAAAAAACACGTAAGGTACTAAAAATAACAAAAAATAAAAACTTTTGAAAGAACTTATTCAGAAAAAACAATATCGATTTACCACGCAAAAAAGTAGGGAAAAGCCTCAATCGATAATGAAAAAAAAAGTAGAGAATTTTTGCATTCGATGAAGAAAAAGTAGAGATTATCGATTTCTAATCGATATTTCCAACCCTGTCTGACAGGCGCGCAGATGACGTAACTGTTTGTGTCTTGAGTTCTGACTGGCCATGTCGAACACACTTCTAAACTAACCACACATACCATGTGCTGGTAAACAACATTTAGAGCAATTGTAGATTTGCCATTTTTGAAGGCAGATAATAGCGTAAGAGATCTCTTAGGCACATTGCGCACGTTTACGTTATTAATTTTATTATCAGTTTCAAGAAAAATCTTGTCAATTTTTTTTGCTTGTACTGTGTATCTAAGGCAACAATGCATAGTGATCGATAGTACAGTCCTATTTCTTTTAAAATTAGCGCTTAATTTTTTGCTATTTTTATACCATTTAATTTCAGACATATACGCTAAAATAATGAGTGATGCTGATAGACATTGCGCCCGATTACGTTATCAGTTTCAAGAAAAGACGTTTCGATTTTTTTTTCAAGGCAACAATGCCTACTCGCGACCCCCTAAGTCTGGCTTCGAACGTTTTTGCATTGAATTATAATTTTATGGAAGTATTTTTAACGTTGTGCCCACGAGGCACATTGCGCTCGATCGTGTGACAAATCACATTGATCCCGACGAAGGATTAAAACTTTTGCTATTTTTATACACTTTTGTTTAAAGCGTTTGATTTTTTTACGATCTCCAGCTTTTGCCAAGCATTGCCGGTTACGTGCGTACCTAAGAAAGACATTCCACAATCCACAATGCGATTTGTTGGCTACGTCTTACCATGACTTTTCTCTCGTGCAGGTACTACGTTTCACATCGTTAATTAATGGAAGGGAGTACCTACCTTTTATTGCTGCTGATCTCGGAGAACGGTTTTCGTTTCCTGTTCCTTATAGGTAAGTTTTTAGTCATTTCTTTTTGTTGCATTGATTCTATGATCTTCATTGAATGGTTTACTATTCCGCATTAGCGAAATACTGTAGAAGTTAATAAGCGGTTTAGTTCACACGTTGGAGGTATTAACTGATTTTTCAACGTGCAGTTGCTTCTCTGTTTTCATATTTTACTTTTAATGGTTTTCAAAAAAAAACTTATTTGCTTGAAAGGCCCAGGTGTACTATCATCTTGTAATTTATGGTGGAATTTCAACAATTAAACTTCTGCCATTTAGTCAAACTTCGAACTGTGCGTTTTCAGTGATAAACATGGATTTTTGGAACTTGCAAAGAAGCAGAAAGATCGTCTCGGAGGTTGGAAAAGACCTGACGAGTACATGTCTGATCCGAAAATGATTATGGCTGTCTCCAGCTTGTCGATCAAACAAACAGTGGTATCTGATTGTTCGTTCGTTGCCTCGTTGGCTATAAGCGCATCTTACGAAAGAAAATTCAAAAAGAAGCTGATTACAAGGTGTGAAGATTTACTGCATTTCAAGTCTACTGTATTTCAGTGTGTGGTTAAAATCTGATGACGCAAAACTACATAGGTGTAGATATCCTGTTTAAAGCATTTGCTGTGACTCGGCCGCGTATCACACTCGTTTTTTCAGCTGGAAGGACCGCCGGAACTTCTCTTCCAATTGAAAAGGTGTGAGTGTTCATTACGGAGTTCATTTTCATTGTTTTTGCAATGTAGGATTTCGCTTGGATCTTGCAATTTAGGCTGATCAGGAGATCGAATGGGTTGAGTGTACGTGCCACGGAGATGATAGCTCTGGATTTTGGTTTGGTTTTAACCAAAGACTCATAAAGCATTCTCGTTCACCTGCTTGACGTTCCATACTCATGGAACCGCGTGAAGAACATCGAAAAATTCATTTTCTTTGCTATTGGGAAAAGCATTTTATGGAATTCATCCATCTTCTAGTGGTTGGCATGTGGATGACAATTCTTAAGGGAGCTAGTTGTAACGCCTTTGACGCTTTATCGCGATAGGAAAAAAAATGCAGCTAAAATTGGATATTATTTTTCACTTCGTTTCGCTTTTCCCGGTGGTTTGTGAAGGTTTTATTTGACTTTTTTTCAGTATTATTTATCCGCAAAGAAAGAACAAGGAACCTGTTTATAATCCATGTGGTAAGCGCTTTCACTTCTCTAGATAGTTGCTTTCAAAATACGTGTTGGTAAAATCAGTCTGAGACGCTATTAAGAACAACTCATACTTCTTGTGCTGATCATATGCTCATATTAATCCTTTTTCGTAAGTCACGGTTTCGCAACAGCTCGTCTATCTTAGCGGTGTAAGAGCAGCTGCCGCTAACCCCAAATACTTCATCGATGCGGGTAAATAGCAAGTGACTGCAGGTAGGGATGTCCATTTCAAAAAAAAATAACTATTCTAGAATAACTCCGAAATTTTTTTTTTTCGAATCCAGAATTTCGATTCCATAACCGAATCCTTAATCTATAAAATGGCCATTAGTACTATTTCGATATCATTTCAGTCCGCAACCGCAAAACAAGAATAACAACCATTTGTTACATTTTTAATGAATTTATAGCCAGCACGAGGATTACAGCACTACAAGTTCGAAGCATATATACATGCAGTTGCGTAGCCACGGAGCTAACAGCGTCCATGCCTCTCTTAATTTTTGGAAACAAATGAAAAAATACGGCTCCAGTGTATATACAAGCGGTGCATACTACATTCATGGCTTCCACAAATTTTTTACGGCCTCCGACGAACACCGCATGATTACACACACACGAGACCGAGCGCGCACTTGCGTTTATGCGCAACGTCTGAAAAGGTTTATCCCTTCCCAATTAAACTGAATCCTAAAAATGGAACCGGTTCAAAATAAGAACTGGTTCTGCAGGATTCGATATTCTGAAATGGACATCCCAACTGCAGGTGATACTCAAAAAGTGCCCCAATTGTAGAATAGACTGAAACTGTATGTCAATTTGAACATCAAACTAAGAACTGCTTTGTTTTTAATGATAACTGATTGGTGTTTGCTGTTTATTCAGTAAAGACTAGCATAATGCAAACATTAAGAGTGGAATTAGGTGAGAGAAAAGCACTTTTAATACACAGTTTGTATTAAAATTTTATTGATAGGCAAATACATGATCAAGCTGCACATCAACGGTGTTCCAAGGAAAGTAGTTATTGATGATTACCTGCCAGTTGACCGGCAAGGCGCTCTACTGTGTTCTTACTCTGCCAACGAGAACGAATTGTGGATATCTTTGGTGGAGAAAGCATACATGAAAGTGATGGGTGGTTACGACTTTCCAGGTTCAAATTCAGTGAGTGATATGTTTGCAGGCAATATTTTTTGCTGATAAGAAAATTGAAGGATGATTTAGACGGTGGTGTACTATACTTGATGTGAAATTGTTGATGAACATTGCGCAAATATGCATTTCTTAGCTTAATGCTATAAGTTCTGCCAATAATTATTTAATTCTCTTCAAGTATCGAATATGCACTTCAGTGTGAGCCGCTTAGGTCCTGCTTTCCATTTTTGGGTTTACCTGCTTGCTCGTGTATTACATGTTCTCTGTCAGATTCAGTTGTCATTTTTCGTGAAATGCTTCATTTTTTTTGGAAAGCACCTCAGTTAGACACGAGACACTCATTAGAAAAGAGCGTGCTGCGACTTCGTTCTGAAACTAACTAGAAAATGTAGACCAAGAGTTCTTGTTATACGCATCTACATCAAAAAAGGTGCTTTTAAATGAAGAATGATCAAGCTACTCTGTCTAGAATATCGATTTGCATGCATTGACTGGCTGGATACCTGAGAGACAAAGTTTACGTGAAACTGGCACAGATTATACCAAGTTCTATGAGATGTTACGGGGACGTTTCCATAAAGGAGATTGCCTGGCTACGATTTCAACTGGTGCATTGAGTGAAGGTGAAGCTGACAGAGCAGGTGAGCTTTGAACAAACTAAGAATGTCACTGTAGAAAAATGAATGAAATATTAACAGTAAGCCCGTTTTGTGAACCTTTTAGGCAAAAATGGCCGCAATTCCACGAAAAAATTCGCCTCATTTTTTTGTGATTTTTGAACATAAACAACAATAACAAGTTCATTTTTGTCCTCACGAAAGAGTCAAACGCGAATAGCGCGACCAATACATGGAACAGGTAGGCTGCGAACAGACCTTTCGGTCATCAAGTCAAGCAGTCACCCGAAGTTGATATTGTGCTTTTCGCTGCTTATTCTATTAGTTGGAATCCACCAAGGGAAGGGGTATGGCTTTGATTTGTGACAAATTAATGAATTATTTATTAACGGCTAGTATTAATAAGCTATTAATGTTTTTTCTACTAATGCTTTGGGATGGTTTTACCAAGTTTCGGTTGGCTGCAGAGTAATGTAGCATAAAAACTAACATTTAGTGTTGACTAGGTCTTGTTCCCACTCATGCTTATGCGATCCTTGATGTCCGCTTCGTGAACGGAATCCGTTTCCTTCAAGTAAAAAATCCTTGGAGTCATTTACGATGGAAAGGACGGTATTCTGCCCAGGTGCACTTGCTACCTTAGTCGTAAACCAATGTTCATATAGCAAAGAGACATAAAGTTGTATTTTTGTGACAGAAGAATAGTTGAAAAATTTATAGTGAGAAGGATATGCCGAAACAAAGCTTATTGAACTTAAGGCTAACTCGTGAATATTTTCCTTTACTTCGCGATCGTTCGTATTTAATATCATGTTAATTTCGTTTAGGACGAGAAAAATTGGACTCCAGCTCTGAAAAAAGCCTTGAATTACGACAACAAATTTGCCCAACTTCATGACAACGGTTAGTCTTTAAAAGATAGATTTTATTTTATTTTCATAATAGACGTAGTTGGCCGATGCCTGAAGTTTCAACAATAATGAATATAATAAAAGCCTTTTCTGTTGTTTTTAGGCCTGTTGTTTTGTTTTCTTTATGACCTTCCTATGGTATTCAAAATATGTGTTTTAGGGTGTTTCATTTTTTCACCTTTTTCGAAATCGAAAATGCCTGGGGTCTGATATGTTGTGGTTTTGGGCACAATGAAAAAATTCAAAATTATTTTTTGATTATGACGTCATATTGAGGCGGTACACGGCCATTGAAATTTCGGGGGACGCAATTTTCATGGGTTTTTCGTATCTCTGGAACGGCTCATCGTAGACTAATAAAATTAGTGTCAAAATGCTCAGAAGGGCTGGTTTTCTATCACCACTTAAGAGAATGTAAAGCTCTATCTGCATTAGAAAAAAAGTTATTTGAAAAAAAGATATTTTTTGCCGTTTTTCTTCCATTCTGTCGTATTGGACCATCATCTATGTTAAATTATTAGTTCGCAAGCATATTTTAAATAATATATTGGTTTCGTAACGTTACTGCCGCATTTCCCAACACATATTTAACCTGCAGCGTTAATTATGTGCTACTGTAAGACCAAAATGACCCAAGAAACTTATTTTTCGTTCACACCAACACCTAAATTTAAGTGCATTAAGAGTGTGTATAATTTTCTTTCTAATGTTTAAAACTCGACCCTTGCTTTTCCTGCTAAGTTTGCAAAACACACCACACTTTTGCCAACATTCCACTATTACATTCATAATGTGTTTGTTGTGCTAAAAAATGAAACACCCTAATGTGTTTGTTGTGTTGACAAGCGCCGGCGGCTTGGAAGTCTTCCGGAAGTACGCTGAAACGAGGTTTAAGACTTTAGATAAAGCAGCTAAACTTAGGAGCAAAGTTTTTCTTGATTTATAGATTTTCCATAGATTCTGTTTGTTTCCTGTTGTTGAAAAATTGTTTCCTGTTGTTGGCAAGTGCGTTGCAATAGAGCGAAGTGAAACAGTAACTCATCTTATTGTTTAGGTGTGTTTTGGATTGACTGGGAATCGGCTATGCATTTTTACGATACAGTTTACATCAGTTGGAATCCCGATCTATTTCCTAGAACAACATGTAGTCATGCCTCCTGGTTGGCTAAAGACGGTCCGACAAAAGATTCAGTGATGCTCGGAAACAATCCACAGTATCTGCTTGATGTCAGGTGATGTCGAAACTTAAACATTTTAAGTTCATTTCATTTTTGGGCATGTTCTTGTTGATAAAATCACAAAGAATTAAAAATGTTAACATGTGATATCCAAATTGGAGTGTCAAGTTGACCGGCTGGCTCAGCAGCAAAAAATAAACAATTTCGAGCACATCAAGCTCAAAAAAAAAATACTAAAAAACCAAGAATTTTTTTTGGTCATATACTCGCTACAGCTTTAGTTGCTAGTATTATGAAGTCATTGAACTAACAAATTTTTAGTTTGATGAGAAAAGATTTTAATTGGTAGGGTTTAAAATGCATGAATCTCAAGTTTGAAGCCGATACGTTGAGATTATTTTATGTGGTTGAATTTAATTTTAATTTATTATTTAGAAACAGGCAAGATGCGGTTGTGTGGGTTTTGCTGACACGTCACATCACAGAAAAGCAGGACTTCGCTGAAAACCAGGAATTTATTACGCTGCTCGTTTACAAAAATGACGGAAAAAAAGTTTACCATACCTGTGAGTTGTGCAACTATATTTTAACTCTGCATGTAACTGACTCGCTGAGTTTAATACTGTGGTCAAAAACATGGAACGTCTGTTGTTTAGTGTTAATAACCTCATTATCTTTTGATGCTTAATGGTGGCGCCGTTATTTGTTCTATGCAGGTGACCTTGTATGTGGTTTTTTGTTGACGGTAAATAGTGTTTGCTCCCGGGAAGTCGGGACGGGAAATTTGGGGTCTTGAAATTTCCCGTTTCCCGGGAAATTTATGTCGGGATCCCTGGAAATTTTTTTACACTAGTAAGGGTTTCGGTGGTACTGATATCTATCGTTCCGACATAAAAAATGCGTTACTGCAAATTCAAAATTTTTTAAGACGAAATGCTTGTAAGATCAAATTTTTTTCCTTAATTAGTCGAAAAAATTGAAAAACTCAAACTAAGTTTGTCAAAACAACCTAACAAGATGCTAAAAATAAGTTCTAAAATGCTGAAAATCATAAAAAATGTCAAAATAATCAAGCTCGGGAAAACTTCCCGGTAAATTTTCCCGAAAATTTGCCGAATCCCGAGGATTTTCGGGATCCCAGGAATTTCTCGGGATTCCCGGAAAATTTAAAAAATTTCCCGTTTCCTGGGAAGTTGAATATCCGGGAAAAAGTGATACTCTAACGGTAAACTTTCATGCATATCGAAAAAACTGTTGTTATGAGTTAAAAATGCTTGATTTGATCGATTGAGCTGGGACAGATTTTTATTGACACTTGAATTTAGATTCTCCTCCTCCCTTTATGGATGGAATTCGCATCAACAGTCCTCATTATCTCGCGAAGATCCAAGTGAAAGGTGGAGGAGAAAAATTCACTCTGGTAGTCTCACAATATGAAAAGCACAAAAACATTCGATACACACTTCGCGTGTACGCTGTCGCTGATTTCAAATTCACCAAAATCGAAGATGTATTCAAGTGTAAGAAAAGTGTAAGTCCTCTGTTATTGTTTATCAGAAGCGCGACAAAACTGACGTAAGCTCTAGAAACGCGTATAGTGTCTGCAATACGGTGTGTGCCACACTGTATGTAATAATTAGATTTAACATCATACGGCTAATCCGTTAGTCGCAGATCTGCTATATAAGTTCGTTAGCATAGCCGTTTAGCCCAGTGGTAATATTTCTCATTTGAGCTAAAGACTGTTAGTGTTCAGTGTTTAACAACCTGGTGGATGCAATACTGATCTTAAAGAACTTCACTGTCTGTAGCCTACTCAGTAACTTTTCTGTTGAAATTACAAAAGAGAAATGGAACAAACGAACGGTGTCAGTTAGAGCGTACAACTACAATTCTTTACGATTTTCGTTTCTCAAAATGTCAAAACCTTTCTGGCGGATTTCTACGTTGTGTTAATAAGTTATGAATTTTTTTGACAGTGTCTTTGCTAATGAAGTTTAATAATTTTGTAACATTTGTTAACAACATGTTTTCTTTCTCAGGTAACCGGTGAATGGAACAAGTCGAATGCAGGAGGCTGCGCTAACAATAGAGCAACGTACAACATTAACCCTATCTACCAAATACATTACAAAGTAAGATTTTCATATCCTTGGTTGATCCTGGTAAACAGAGTTATTAAAGTGAAATCGGAAATAAAAGGGCAATATATTTTGTTGGGAATTCGGTTACTGACGCTCTTAGAAAGAAGGCTGATAATTCACCACCGCTATCGAAATACCATTAGGCTACGAATTTACCGAGCAGGAAAACTTTAACATCTATGCTTAACGTTTCAGGGAAGCAATATCGGTCAGTTTTTGATTGAGTTGCGTGCTCCTCGTAAATACAGTGTTGGTTTCGACCTGGTTTGTGTGGAAACGAATTCTGACAAATCGTTCGAAAAGCAATCTAGTGGAACGTACAGATCCGGTTACACCTTACTCGAACTCAGTTTGCAACCCGGTGTTTACAACGTCATCCCTTCCACTTTCCTGCCTCAACAACTGGGGAATTTTTTCTTAGACATTTCAGCAAGCAATCAAAACTTTACGCTCGCTAAAATACGATGATGCGAGAATGCAGTCGCGGTGTATGGAAAACGAGGCAGGGTCGTTGGTCGTGGGACAACACGGCGTTAAATAAAACAAGGTTTTAGGGTTGGAGTCTGGATTCTGCTGTGGTTTAGGGCTCGGGTTAGTTTAGAATTGAGGTTATTTTGGGGGCTATGGCTCTCAACTCCGTTTGTCCAATCACTCACGCACTCTACGAAAAGAAAGAAAAATGATTTCCTGGCAGTATGCGGTATTCTACAATGTACAATGCAAAATTTATTGTGTAATTGATGTTTTTTTATGTAATGAGCTTTTTCGTAGAAAATGGAGTTCGTTGTTTTTGCTCGCATAGGCAGAAATATGATTTTGATAAAGTTATTTGGTGGTAAAAAGTAACTGTGCGTGAAAATTGAAAAGAGTAGTTTTATGAAAGTAGGAAATTAATTGAACAAACGTTTGGTGTTACAGAATTTGAAGATGGCTTGAAGTAGAAGATTCATTTTTCCCAAAGCTCTTCATCTGACACTCTTCAGGGGAAATCGTCAGAATGAAGAATAAGTGAACCGAACTGATTTAGAAAAGAAAGAGTTCTGATTGGTTAGAAATAGAGAGCTGTGATTGGTTAGTTGGAAGTAGCCAATAGAAATCTTCAAGAAAAGCTCTGATTGGCTAGAAAGTCAAAGGGAAAGAAAGTCAAGATCGTTTCAAAGAATAAACGAGCTCTTTTTGTTGGCAGAGGATAGGTTTGAGAGATTTAATAAAAGCAGCTTCTAAGGCGGAGAGACGAAAGAGAGAACGACCTCGGGCAAGAATTGAAAATTTGTCGTCATTGTAATGAGAAGCACATTCGGGGTTATCAAGAAGATGTTGACCAATAACAGACTCATGAAATTTCCGAGGAGAACTGTTGGCTTTACACCGACGAGGAAGGCTTTTTCGGCAGGTTGAAATGGTGAATTTAGGGATGTGTTGTTTGATACGCTCTTGAAGACGTTGAGACGTGCGACCATCGTACCGACTATCACAGTGGCACACAAATAGGTACACAAGATTGCTGCAATGATGGGAAGGCAACACGTCTTTCTTCGTAGAGGGCAAGAGCTGTCGGGTTGTAAAAACAACACGTGGTTCGACGGCAAAATAGCAGTGTTTGACTGCAGAGCTGATTTGTTTTTCGAACCTCGTCGAAACGTTCCCTAGCATATGGGACATGTAGATATCCCGGGCACTTGTCTGCTGAGTGGATCAGTCTGGCATTAAGTTGCTTGAGCTTGCGTTGAAAAGTCGATGTGATTACGTCTTCAGGGTAGCCGTTACTAGTCAAGGTTGATCGAATTTTGTTTAATTCCGGCTCCAGCTTTCTTTTCGAGCAGATCATGAAAGCTCTGTGTACCAGAGTGGAGATCAGATTGGTTTTCCGCTTGTTGGGGCTAAAGAAATTCCAGCGTAGGTACTGGCCAGTAAAAGTGTTTCCTATGTACTGAAGTTAAAAAATCAGAATCTTGCCTTTTTACCAAGACGTCCAAAAAGGGAAGGGAGGAGTTGGATTCTATTTCCTGAGTAAAGAATAGGGAGGGGTGGATAGAGTTAAGATGAGTAAAGATATATGTACATGTAAAGAAATACCGGTATATCTACATGTCCCATGGCTAGGGAACGTTTCGACGAGGTTCGAAAAACAAATCAGCTCTGCAGTCAAACACTGCTATTTTGCCGTCGAACCACGTGTTGTTTTTACAACCCGACAGCTCTTGCCCTCTACGAAGAAAGACGTGTTGCCTTCCCATCATTGCAGCAATCTTGTGTACCTATTTGTGTGCCACTGTGATAGTCGGTACGATGGTCGCACGTCTCAACGTCTTCAAGAGCGTATCAAACAACACATCCCTAAATTCACCATTTCAACCTGCCGAAAAAGCCTTCCTCGTCGGTGTAAAGCCAACAGTTCTCCTCGGAAATTTCATGAGTCTGTTATTGGTCAACATCTTCTTGATAACCCCGAATGTGCTTCTCATTACAATGACGACAAATTTTCAATTCTTGCCCGAGGTCGTTCTCTCTTTCGTCTCTCCGCCTTAGAAGCTGCTTTTATTAAATCTCTCAAACCTATCCTCTGCCAACAAAAAGAGCTCGTTTATTCTTTGAAACGATCTTGACTTTCTAGCCAATCAGAGCTCTCTATTTCTAATCAATCAGAACTCTTTCTTTTCTTTTATAATCAATTCGGTTCACTTATTCTTCATTCTGACGATTTCCCCTGAAGAGTGTCAGATGAAGAGCTGTGGGAAAAATGAATCTTCTATTTCAAGCCATCTAGAAAATTAATTATTTATCAGTGTTTTAATAATCACTTTTGTGGAGGTTGAGTTTTTACAATAATTGATTTCCATATTGTGCCATGATATAAGAAATTTTCCCGACTCTGGATGCGAAGAAAACGTAGTGAACAATGACATGAGGGACGGACTCGGGATTTTTTTTGGGGAAGGACCAAACTTGAAAAAAGTGCTTGTCTTCCGGTTTTGAGCGTCAAGAAGCATCGAATTAGTATGTATAACTGAAAGGTTAAGAAGGAGACTTGAACCCCTTTAATTCCCCCCCATCCCTAGATCTAAATGTATAGGCTCTTCCACTGCACATGTGTTTGATTGCATGATATTGTTGTGTATTACATGTGACATTTTTCTTATCCAAGACGACCACTTTATTGCTGTTTTGCTTTAATACTAATTAGGGCGAGCCCGCATGATAATGAATTTTTGTTTTCTGAGCTTAAAGGCTACTATGATAGCAATTGCAAATGAAAAATGCTCTTCTGCTGTGTCCAGCCTGAGTCAAGGTTGGTTCTGCCATTGCTGTAAAGAGAGCACAAGAGGACAGTGTTCACTGTCTGCAGTTTGCGTATTGCCAGCAGTGCTTAAAGCAACTGCATATTGCTGGAAATTCAAACCTTGAAGTAACAATTGTATTTTATCTCAACAATGCTGCTGTTTCTCCATCTGCTTAGCTTTACTTCATGGTGCCCTTCGAAGTGCCTTAATTTATCGTCTGCATGTTATGCACTTAACTTGTTCGATTTGTGGTTTGATGCCACGGTTTCCTAATAAATCGATTTATTTTCAACGTGTGCGATATGGTTAATGGGGTGTTTCATTTTTTCCACATTTTTGAAATTGAATACGTTCGGGTTAATTTGTGATGGGATTTTGGACACTGATTTCAGCGGTAAATTTTTTTGCCATTATGACGTCATTTAGAGGTGGCATCGCGGGTTCGAAATCTGCGAGGTACAAAAATTTAAAGATTTGCCATAACTCAATAACGGAAGGGGATAGAGTGACAGAATTGGTGTCAAAATGCGGAAAAAGGTCAATTTCCTATACCCTTCTAAAAAGACTTTGTGGCTGTATTTTGATCACAAAACGAATTAAATCAAAAAAATACGTTTTTTGCAATTTGGTCGTTTACTGACGGAACAATGTTACTCTTTCTGCGATTTTTTTAAGTGTTGCAAGCGTTAGTGTTCCATTACTTCTTTAGTAGCGATACTAAATGAGAGGTTTAACGCCCAACGTAATAAGAGGAAAGGATGGGGACTAAAAATAATATCTACTGATTAATAACACTCGTGCTGAATACGCTTTTTCTTCACCGAACTATGTCATATGGAATCGTGACTTGTCACTGACATTATCCCATTACTAGGGCCATTTTTTTTTCACCTAAAAAAATATATTTTTGACTTTTATTTTAGTAAAATTTTGACTTAACCGCTTCCGCGTATTACTTATGTCTTGTTGCACTTTATTAATTAAATATGTTTTATAATCTGCAATTTACATAAGTTTTTACAGAAAAAGGTAGCCTACTTCGAACATTTTCTCAATTAGCCTACTCAGTGTTGAAGCTAATGCAACAAAGCGACGCATGACGTTAAAACCTAGGATAACGAGCCATTGCGTGTACCGGTATCAATTAGTGTGTAGGCTAATACAAAAATTGCGTTGTTATCGCAACTGTACTGTGCACTAATACTATGTCTATGATATTTTTAACGAAAGCCACGCAGTATAATTACAAGGACGTTTTATTGTAATACAGCATCATATATTTTTTTACGTTCTTAACATCAAAATTTCTGTCTTTTCTCAGTAATTTATTGAGCATAGAAAACGACCTCTCAACAGCAGCAGAGGTTGGCTGGACTTTTTGCAACAGTACGTAGCTTGTTGGGTCAATTGTCAAGTTGGTACAGTTTATTATTGTTTCTAAATTAGAGTTGGATAGTCGTTTGTTAATGTAGTCTTTAATTGGCAAGGATCATCATCGAATTGCATATTCTTCAGCAGTCCGTATGCTGTGGTTATTGTGCAGGCACTTCCTTCTAAGAACTCTACGTTGGCTGCTAGAGTCCGGTATTGATTTATTTTAACCAAGTCCGACACCAAACCTTCCACATTGATAGCGTCTTTTGCTCTGCTGACTGAGTGGCCTGCACTTGTCCAATTGTTGACAATGGTACGAACAGCTGGAAGGTTCTCACTATAATATAAGGCAGCTCTAAGCCAAGTTGCCCATCTTGTAATTACAGGGTCAGAAGGAGATGGCAGACCAGCATCATGAAAATCTTTTTTGCGATCTTTGTTTTTGATTGTTGCTGCCTTGATCGTTGCTATTCATCAATATTTTTAAAATGAGCACGCACACGCATAGCGCAGTTATGTTAGTAAGTGCGCAACGCAGGTGACATGCATCAAAGAAGGGTATAATTCCGTTAATGTCTTTCCAGCCGAAGACATGTACCGAGCAGCATCAGTCAAAAACAATGAAAAATTTTCGCGTTTTATTTCAAGTTGTCGCAATATGTCATCCACAGTGTGCAGAATAATACTGCTATTAACATTGCGACCGCGGTCAAGTGGATGGCAAGTAACGAGGAATGTCTGATTTGGAGCATCTAAGCTGCCCACAAGCACACTAATATACTTTTGTTAAGCAACCTCTGCTTCATCCACAATCAAAAAAATTTTTTTGTCACAAAGTAATTCTTGAATTTGTTCCTCTTTTTGGGATGCCAATTTAGCAACACATGCCCGGGCTGCAGTCTCCGAAGGCAATACTTTTCCCATTCTAGCAAACAGAGACTTTAAAGAAGGATGGTTCAGTTTATGAAGTGGGATATCTGCAGCTAAGAATGAAAAAACAACCTGTTCCTTGAAGTTTACTTGATCGAAATGTAAAAAGGTTTGCTTACTTAGATTTGCTCTTCGTCTCCAATTTTCCTCGGAGTTGCTTACTTTTTCGGTGGCTTTCCACAAAAAACTTTTTGTCGCATTTGACTAACACGTCGCAAAGGTTGCATCGCAAGTCGCCGGCAGGAGTTGCCAAAAACTCATCCGGATATTCCTGGCAAGTTTGCCTAACTTTCGCTATAGAAGATTTGGCTTGTTTTGGTATTCTTTGCTTTGTAACCTACGACTTAAAAGACCACGTGTAAAGAGCGCAAGGCGTTTATAGGATTAGAGTAATTGTCTAACAATTATTATGTATTTATGCATCAACAATGACGTTTCATGCACAATAAATGTTATTTCCTTCTCAATTACAGCACGCATTATTGTGACGATAGTGCAAATATTGCAACTATTTCAAAAGTTTTACAATCAAATAAAACTGCGCATACAATTTTAATAGCAGCTCAAAAATTCAAAAACATGTTTAAAAAAATATACATTTGTTCGTTTTTGTAAGGAAATTTTTGATAAAGACAATTTTGACAAATTTTTACTTTTATGCAAAATTTTGACTTTATTTTGACTTATAAAATCTACCAAAACAGACTCCTGAACACCTGAAACGAACGTTAGTACACATTTGATCATGTAACAAGGTCCTAAAAAAACTTTGACTTTATTGACTATAGCGGACCCTACCCATTACATAGGCCTATTACACAGAATTGCATGCAGTCTCGTATCAACAAGACGATTCCATTCGTTACTCATTTTTTTTATATCATGGGTAGTTTCCCAACTTGTTGCTCAGCAGAACGGTTGTTATTGTAAATGGTCTTCCAAAAAGAAGCGCAAACATTGGCACGCATGACACAAGGAGCAAATTGGCTTCGCACTGTAGAAAAAGTTTTCAATCTCGCACTTCGACTTTCCGAAGCCACAGGAAGTGAGTTGGTAGTTTTCACAGCATCAAAGGGAAGCGGAGGAGAAACCGCGAAAATATACTTAGCTGACATTTTCTGGCGACAGCCATTGAGAAGTACGATCCATAAAATATTTTAAAAGCGACGCCTGTGACTTTTTCGCCGTTGTCTCGATAAACAAAAAGCAAAATGAAAACCAGAAGGTTCTATGGAATATTAGGGACATTCGTGAAAGTGAAGCAAGCCACCACCAACAAGCAGTGGTGGGCAGTAATTAATTTCTGTAACTAAGTTACTTTTCCGCAAAAGTAACGGAATTTGTAACTAGTTACCACTTTAGAACCTCAAAAGTTACAGTTACTTTTATGGGGCATCTTCTTCCGCTAAAAAAATGGAAAAAAATTATTTAATTTCACTCCATTCGTAATAATGAGCTTGGTTCTTTGACGAGCCCATTAAAACTGAGGCCGAATTGAAAAGAAAAATGATCAATGTACTAAACAAGGCAACCGACAATGCTCTAGATCAGTGGCTCTCAAACTTTTTTGTGCCATTGTCCATTTACGGTACTCTGCATATCATCATCGCCCCCTCGCTCTAATAAGCTTGTGTTCTAATAAACCTCGCAACGGCGAGAGCTACTCAGTGCCGGTGCTAGGCCAACTGAGGCCCCCTCCCCGAAAACTTCACGTGGGGCCCCCTTTATCCGCAAGCAAAATGGAAGGAATAGATGGTTTTATACAGAGTACGATTTTGCATTTCATGCATTCGTGCGATTTTTGATGAACGAACCTGACGGATACGAGTCTTGTCAGCCTTGCAAGGCTGCCGAGACTTTTATCACAATCGAAACATTAATTTCCTTGCAAATTTCTCAACTGACCGATATGTTTTTAGTTACGCAAAATACGATTGCGTTCGATTTTGCATCTATACCCCAGTTTAAAATCTAAGCTAGACAGCAGAGATGTCCAGATTTTACTTTTCCAAATCCTTACCCGATCCAAATCCGTAAGCCTAAATCCAAATCCTAATTCGAAATTTCGTAAGCACGAAGTCCAAATCCTAAATAATCCAAAATCGAGAAATTAAATGATAATATTTTGTGTTAACACAAATATTCCTCTACCATTTTAGCAAATTTTATGCTCTTTTTTGCGATTAAGTCCAAGTCCAGTCCAAATCCAAAAGGCAAAAAAACTTCAAAATCCTAATCCGGTCCAAATCCGGTGAAATTGCCATAATCCAGTCCAATTAAATCCTAATCCAAATCCGTGGACATCTCTGCAAGACAACCTGAGGTGCTAACAAAACAATGCTTCATGCATGCCTGTCTAAAGCCTTGCTTCTTTACGTTCCAAATTAAATTGTGTTGCTTTTATAATGTCACAATAAAGCTTTGACAGTAAGGCAAAATAAGGCTAGACAAATAACACAAAGCTTGGTTTAATATGCAGTTCGAATAAGACAAAATAAGGACGCAAGTCGAAATTGAGGACAATGGTATTTTCCAAGATGTAGAGTGTAGACTAAAAATAAGGACAAATCTTTGAAATAAGAACGGTATAGAATCCCAGCGTATAACTGGTTCATGAAGAATGCTCATTTTTATTAAATTCTAATTCTTAAGAACACGATCTCTGGTTCCAGTGGCCAGGACTTCGCAATGGGAGGGGTTAAGATGAGAATGACGTCACATTTGACGATACGTTGTATAAAAGCAAAAGATCGCCTCAAATTTAGGAGAGATGTTTTAAACTAAGAATACCGAAGGCAGTTACGGCAGAATTATTGTAACGAAGTCGAAGGAATGCTTTCTGGCGAAAGTAGTAAAACGATATTCGAATGTTAGCGATTCACTTCTTTTTTGAACTACGTAAATCATTTTCGTTTGAAATCGTTTAGCATTTTTTTACGGAAGGTCTGATACACCAATTGATCTATTACATCACTCAGAAAACAGCGCTACACTGGCACTGCTGCGTGCAGTGACGGATCCAGGGTTGGGAGGTGAGGACGATCACCCTTATCCCTCTCCCCTTAAGACGTCAGCATTTCTAAGTTTCCAGAAAAATTTGATTAATTTTTTGAACTATACCGACATACCACTTTTTTGCTCATATTCTTGGTAAATTTGGTACCTGTTTTCGTACTCCGTTTATTACCCTTTAAATCGAGTTCTTGGGATCCGCCTCTGGTTACGCGTCCAATTAACATAAAATAACCGACTTAGGCCTACAGTTTCGGGTACTTGCTTAAGAATGAGTGGTAATAGCATCTAACGCTTCAAAAAGAAAGTCAGGAAGAGACCTAAGTATGACATCACTTGAGGCTCAATGGGGGGAGGAAGGTTGTAACTTGTAGCCCCCAATACTCTCCCGAGACTACGCCACTGTCTGGTTCCACAGAGCAAGCGTTTACCGGACTACCGGCAAATGTTTTACCTGAAATCGTTTTAAGTGCGCTATTAAGCGTCACAGTAATAAAATAAAATTAATGACAAACCGCCCAGCACAGTGTGACATGACTTGGGAAAAGGCAGGAGAAAAGTATCCAAGAAAATCTACCGGTACTTAAAAGAAAAATTGAAGGTTAAAGTAGGCCTTGGCCCTCATTTAAAGTTACAATTAGCCTGTCTACATGTCTAATTCATGTGGGCTTTTGGCCCACTTTGATATGGGCTTGCTGCTGTGGGTTTGATGTCATAATCACATGGCCTAGCGGTACCGCGCGCAGGTGACGGATCCTACATGACGGGTTCGATTCGCGGCTGGAGCCGATCGCAATTGACATATTTAACGAGTGGCTGCTGACTCGAAGAGCGCAAGCTCACTTCGTAGTCTCCCTCAATTACCGTTGAATTTTCTGTTCAATATAATTTGAAAATAACCTCAGTTGTTTATTTATAATCACTTTTTTATTCATGACATCAAAAATTCAATTGTGATGCTGAAAGCCCACAGCAACATGCCCACACAATTGTGGGTCAAAAGCCCTCATAAATTGGACGTGTGGACAGGCTAAATATGTCATAAATTCGAACTTTTAGCGATCCGTTTGACGAACCAATTTTGATCCACTTTGCTTGCGTAGTCGCACACCCCTAATGCTTTTGTGCAAAAACCATGGTAAACCTGTAAAACCTAGAAGCTTCTAAACACCTACTATGTACGACCTCATTCGAAGCAAGGCGCATGAAATAGGAAGTTAATATTGTTGCTATAACTTCTATTTTATAAAATGTCTATTTTGACAGAAGAAAATTATGCTTTTGTTCATTCAGCCAGATCAAAAAAATCGTTTACTTACGAGCGATTTTGCCTACAGTAGCCTACATTTCAAACAAGAGCGGCGCCAATGTAGTCCAACATTCTTTTCAACCCCCTACACCCTTCAGCACCTTTCTACACACACGCACACAAACAAATTAATGTTGTATCGTGACACGTATTAAAATCATTTTTAAGTAAAAAAACGCCGCGGTGTTCAGGGCGGGGTCCCTGACCAGGTTTGGGCCCCCCGGCAGAGGGGTTCGAGGGGCGGTTCCGCCGGCCCTGGCCTTGCACAGACGTGTTCGTCAAATTGTCAAATTGATATCTTTCTGGCTCTCTGGCTCTGATTTTCGCTGCCTCTGGTAGCAAACGCTTTGGGTCATCATTCCTTTTTATTAGGCCCATTTAAATGAAGTTTTACATTCAGCTACTCAACGTGGTCAGTAGAGTTAAAGTTTGCAGAGTTTATTTGTTTTAGTTTTTTACGAAACTGGGACGTTAAAAAGGGTCAATCGACGCAATTAAACTGATCACATCATTTTGTTGCTAATTACCAAAAACGCATGTAATCTCCATGCAATATTTCATATTTTACCATAGCTCATTGCTGGTGCTTTAACCATTGGGCAAATGGGCAATGCCCAGGGTCTCAGCCAACTCTAGTTACGCCTTTGTTGGAAGCCAGACCCCAGGCTGGAATTCAGTATTGCAGATGAGGATGGACTAGTCCATAGTTTTTGGTCTTTAAAGGAGGTAAATCAACATACTGTATTTTCTAATCTTAAGTAATGCCCAGCAGCCTTTTGCAATTTTACAGCATTGTTTTTGAATATGGGATTTCCATAGTAATTTATCAACCAGAATTAATCCGAGATATGTGATTTGATGTATTCGCTCAATTGAGTGCGAACCCACGTTAAGGTGGAATTGGTTGTGCATTATATTTCTAGTAATTAACATAAATTTGGTTTTGGTATAATTGATTGATAATTTATTAATTTTCATCCCATCATCGATATGGTTGAGTTCCGTATTGACAATGCGGTTTAGTTTGTTTTTGTGGGAAAAGGTCAGAGTCGTGTCATCTGCAAATAATCTTGTTTGAAACTGAGATGCTTTTGGTAGATCGTTAACATATATCAAGAATTTTGGGGCCTAGTGTTGAGCCTTGGCGGACCCCACAAGCAACGGTAAGGGAGTTGAATATGGTTCCATTTACTCGGTGTATTGTTTTCTGTTAGTGAGATAACTCCTTATTAACTGCTGAGGTAGGTCTCACACTCCATATTTTTCTAGTTTAGCAATTAATATTTCATGGTTTGCTGTGTCGAAAGCTTTTGCTCGATCGAGAAAAATTGAGCAAGATGTTTCTTTATTGTCAAGGTTAGTAGGCCTAATATATTCTTCGCATAGTTGTGACACCGCTTGTGACGTGGAACAACTGGTTCTAAAACCAAACTGGTTTGGGTTAATGAGGTTAACAACACTCACTACCATATGTTAATATAGGCCCTTAGGGTAGGCTATATAACAGTTAAGAAGTCTCAGTTTGGTTTTCACGCTAATTTTGCGGTATTTGAACAGTTTTCCCATTTTGTCAAAAGTATTGCGAGCCAAGTATATTCTGCATCGAATCTCTTGTTTTGGTCACTCCTTGAGCATGAATAGTAGGCCTAACAGTAACAGTAGCAGCCTAGCCGATAATCAGAAAGGACTTAAATCACAGAAAACGCTGCCACTCAAACGACCTTCTTGAATCTTGGTTCAGATTTTGATACCAATTATGGCATTTGTTAACGACCAAAAATTTATAAAAATTTTGGAAATATCGGGGGAGTAGCCTATCGGTTAATCTGAATTGCTAGTTTTTCAAATTTAGGCTAAAAAAAATGGGACTGACACTGTTTTTATGAAGGGCAATGAAAGATGCTAAATCAGTTAAATCAAGCAAAGACTCGCGTTTGATGTCTAGTGCCACATATTAAGAAAGATAATTGCGAAGATTTAAGTATTCATGTGGAAAAAAAATTGTAACTGGTCCTGAATGTGCAGCTCTTAGTGTCGATTGAGAATTGAGACGGACTTAAAAGCGTCATCTGAATAAAAATAATCCCTTGTTATCAATTCACGTCAGATGCGATTATCTGCTTTAAGTATCTGCGAGCACAAGCAATTAAATTTTTTATTACGTGTCCGTCGACAGATGGTGAAATAAAATGATAGCCAAGAATGCGGAATCAAGGTTAAGATCATTGCAAATTCAAATGTTAGGGTTGGAAATGGCAACGTTTAATTTTTAGTGGTGGTTTTCGAAATCAAAATGCAAATGCTGATAAGCCTACAGCAAAAAACTGAATGAATAAAAGTTTTGTGCTTTTCTTTCAAGATTGAACAAAAGCAAAACTAGTTGAGGAAATTTTACTAGAAGGTCAAACTCAAATAAAAAAATTTTAGAGGTAATTTTTTGATAGAACGAAAATGGTGAAGCAATGCAACAACTGTAGAAAAAAGTTTTGTTACTTAAAGCAGTGGTTCTTAAAATGGGTTCGATCAAACCGCAGGGGTTCGGTGAGGCTGTGGCGTAGGTTCGGCAGAGATCAGAATCGGTTTCCACAGATAAGTTGCATACGCAAAGCGAATCCACAAAATGTATATTTAGTGGAAACCATGATGTCTATTGCATAAGCTTCATCGATTTATGTATGAGACCGTTGGTTTTGACACTGAGCATGGCACTTGTCAAAGTGCAGCCATTAGCGTATTTGAGGGGAGACCATTGGGCCATACTCCCCCCCCCCCTTTGACTACGCCTTGTAGTAAAAAAAAAAATTAATGGTGCCAAGTGTCCAAAATATGCCAGACTATTTTGATAGTTTCTGTACCTTATGGCCAGGGGCGGATCCAGGGGTAGGATGAGGGGTATGTATCCTCCACCAGCCATTTTCAACTATGTTTTTGATGTATACTATTTTTCTGTAATTTCGAGCCTCTTCGATAGCGATAAGCTTTACGCCTTGAGCACGCATGATCGAAAATGTGCAAAAAACATGCGTCACATGTGGCAAAGAACACAGAATAGGGTCAAAAAATTTAAGCCTGAAAATTATTCAAAACGCACTAAATAGCCATTACAGCATGAAAACTTTCAAAAAATTTTCGGGGAAGCATGCCCCGACCTCCTAGAGCCTTTACAGCTACCCAATCAGCTTCAAATTTGTTTTGCGGAAAAAAAATACGCTGTAAAAAAATGTAGAAATTATGCCCCCTCCCTTTTTTTTAAATTCCTCGCTACGCCACTGAGTGCAGCCGTGCTTTTTTAAACCTGTTACCGAACTGCAATGTCAGTGTAGGGCCACAGGCCTATAGGCTGGTTTACACTCTATGCGACTTTCATCCGACTTTTTTACGCGAAATGTAATCCGATTGCGGACGTGAGAAGTTGAAGGGTGTATATTCCACAGGTTATCCTATGGGCTGTTTTGTGAAGTACCATACAGTTGATTTCTACAAAGCCACGTAAATTTGACGTAGGTCTTCATCATAACCTCCTATTGTTAAGTAGCTTACATCATTTTGCGTGCAAAAAATCATTTTGTATTTTGAATAAACCCACCCAAAGGGATATTAAACTGTGGTAGGAAGTAGCCTAGGCAAAATAATATTTTTGTGTGAAATTCATGTTTTGTTGCTTTTGGTTATCGAATGAAAAAGGTTTCATACGCGACAAATCCCGCATAGTCCACTGAGGGCGCAAGTTATTTGAAACAGATTTTTTGAATTTTAACGAAAGGTTCGATGCGTGCTTGCGTGACACTTGCTGGGTTCGGTACCTCTGACTTTGACAATATTAAGAACCACTGACTCAAAGCATCTTTTTTCTCTCTCTTTACGTTACAAGCAATCATTAAATCGCTGCTGGAACAGTGGAGCGTAGTAGAAATTCAGTCTACCAAGGAAGGGTTTTGATGTCATTAAGAAAGTATGGATAAATTTTGTCATCACTTTTTGGTGCAAAAGTTAAAAGTGAAGTTCTTGGTAAATAGTAGGTTCTGAAATTAAACCTTTTCATAGATTAAACAAAATGATGTCACCGGAGTCGCGCTTCTGCTTTTACTCTATCACAGCGCTGCTTTTAACAGATATTGAGCTAAAACCGTTTTTTCGCTCACTGCATCTACAATGCAAGTCCGTAGCCTACTCCACTTGTTTCAGTTGTTCCAGTAAGTTACGAAGTTCTGAGTAGGGGAGACCGGGACTAGTTGTTACAGGGGCACGTTGTTACAACCGCACTCACTCCTCTAGAAATCAAAATAAATTAATATTTCTTGTGTTATCAATTCTACTGCATCTAGACTACTATTAGACAAAACGATTTTCGCGAAATCCGAGAAAACGAAAAGGTATTCAAAAAGGTTATTTTGGAGTACCCTAAGTAAAACTTTGCAGAAATTTGAAAACTGATGTTGGAAAATTTATGCGTCAAAACTTGAATCATTCTAGCTGGTAAGGAAAGCTGAGAAACTGTACTTTTTATATCTACGTTTGTTTATTACATTAACGTAACCAGTTTACGCTGAGAATGAAAAGATCAATGCTAACTTATAGGCACATTGTAACAGCAAGCACATTGTAGCAACTAACTTATAGGTCAGGGGTTCTCAACCAGGGGTAAATTCATCCCCTGGGGGTAAATTTTACCTATTGAAGGGGTAAATTTTTTGAATTAAAGACTATAGAAAACTTTTATTTTTAGTATTGAAAAAGCAGTAGTGGTACACTGGGGGTAAATTATACTTTTTTCTTTCGGCAAAAGGTAAACGAGACAAAAAAGGTTTAGAACCCCTATTATAGGCTCATTTTTGTTACAATTGTAACAACTTGCCCCAGAACAATAAATCTGGCTGCTCAGAAGACTGATATCACGTCACTGTATTGTTATGTTGAATGTTATTTTATTAAGCTATTTATTAATTATGGTTAGAACATCTGAGCAAAATAATTCATACCTGCGCAGAAAATGTTCAGGAAAGAAGCTAATTTAAAAGCTCAGAAGTCTGCAACTCAAATCCAAACGCAGAAAATTGAGTTTTTCAAAAAACATCAAATAATTTTTACTTTTCTTATAGAACATCTAATAATTAACCCTATTGTGATATTCATCCGCTCCAAAGAGTTTGTGAGTTAAAAAGAACGAGTATTTTCGTTCTGTTCGGTCTGTAACAACTTGCCCCAAACGCCGGGGTAAATTGTTACACTGGCTATGTATTAAAAATCATCTGTAAGACCCATGTTTCAAAGGTTATTAACAATATTTTTATTCTCTATAAGTACATAAGGTGGTTAACATTTTGTGTAAATTTTGACTTTCTAGCTTTAATACTGAGGGTACTGAAGGCATAATTGTGTATTTTGTAACAACTAGCCCCGGTCTCCCCTACTGTAGACTAGCCCGTTATTATGATAGCTTAAAAGCATATATTCTCATGGGCTACCTTCTTAATTAAACCATGATTTCTTATAGGTTCATGTTTAGCGTCAATTACGTGCAACAACAATTTATTAATGTAGATTTGTGCCATAAAGCTGCATGGGTAGACTTCTATGGATTTTTTTCGCATTTTTATTGACGTCAACAAGAGGGAGTTCCTTCAGCGGTACGGTATTTGTTACAATAATCGATGGTTTAATAGACTAGAGCACGGCTATTCAACTGGCGGATCGCGGTCCAAATCCGGACCTTCTGAATGCCGAAGCTGGACCCCAATAAAGTTTTAGCACATCAAATATTTTGCAAGTGCTAACATAATAAAACTTTATCGTAACTGCAACAGAATAAACCTTACAAAAGCGCGAGGCTTTTATTTGTTGTGTTGTAACCATCTACGTGGGAGCGATCGAAGGGCTATGCATTAACTAAGATATAATTTTAACCAAAACCGGCCGGTTATCGTTGTGGTGAAGAATAACGTTGTCGTTGTGGCAGGTCTTGGGTTCGATTATCGAGCTAGTCACATCGGATACAGTGTCGCCATCAGCTCGCCACTGCTGCGATATTTTTACGGAGCTCTACTGCCCAGGCGCTACGTCACGAAAATTGGCCCCAATACTCTTTACACGCTTCGGCGTAATACCCCGAGTATGGCGAAGATATAATTTTATTCAAAACCGTGTTTAAAAGCGTCAAAAAAGCGACTGCATGCACTTTCTGTTCAATAGTAGTATTTGAAGAAATAATGGATTGCAATAAAAGATATCAAGTAAACAGATAACGATATAGGCCATGCGAAGGAGAGCATCGGTGTTCGTGTTGTTTTAAGGGAGTGTGAGAATGTTAGAATCCAGCACCAGGTAAGAAGAAATGAGGACTGATTATATCTAAAGCGATACAAATCAAAATAACGTGTATGTATTTTTTTGTTTTTTTTTTAATACACTTTCTATTCTTACTTATCAACCAACGAAGCAACATAATGCAAGCCACGCGAGAAGCAGTGTAGACTACTCTAAATGAATTTCTCGTCTTGAAAATTTCGTGAGAACTTTTCGTCTTGATGAATTCTGGATATAATCAACCATGTTTAAAGTTAATCATAGTTTACAGGATTATAAAATTCCGGACTTTTGGGCATTTTTAAAATCTCCCCCGAACGCAGAATTTTACCCTAAATGTCGGACATGCCCGGAATTTTCCGGACGGTATGGCAACCCTACTTGATTTCCTTCAGTGATCGTCACTGATGATAACACTTGGTGTCGGTCGTTAAATCCAACTCAGAACTCAGTAGCATTCTCTAAAAATGTGCTGAGAAATTTCATTTTGAAACACTTCACAATAATATACTGTAGCAACTTTAGCTTACCGTACGACTATTTGATGTTAGTTGCGTAACTTACAGTAAATTGCCGCAACGTCACAAAACTGAGTTATGTGCCAAACCCAGGATTGTATTGCATTATAAATGTGCCATTGCATAGCATCTCATTTGATTTTTATCAGTTTTCGTGAAAAATGACGTCACAGGTTATCAATTAATTGATTGTCATGAAATAGCAATTAATTATATTTGTCCAAAATAAGCATTTAATTTTTTGTTTACTACAGCAATTAAAGTGAAAACCCGACTCAGAATCGAATTCTCAATCCACAGTCGGAGGCTCTGTTCACTCGATCATCTGACTGAGTGGTTGCACGAACTTGCAGGAAATTACTCTTTCGTTCTCATTTTGTATTGAAAACGTTATGTAGTAGATCAAAGCAAATCGGAGAGACGGTTTTGTAAGCATAGGTCTAGTTTTCTTCATTTTCCAGAACATGTATTGTTATTTCACTTACTCACCTTGGAATTGCAACAATAATACCTGAATATCGTTGCCTATGTTCTCCCAATTGTTGAGGTAAAACCTTGTGAAAGAATTATGAAAAAAATATGGAAGTTCGTTCATTAGCTTATAGCCTAGTCCTACAAAATACAATAACAGACTTTTTAGTTGTGCTATAACTCCTTGCCTGTAGGACTAATTCTTTGCTGAAAGTTTTTTTTTTTTTTTTATGGTTTAGCACGGATGTTGCAAATTAAAATACAAACTTGCTCAATAAAATGTACATTTTTGTGAAAAAAAAGTTGATAGTTTGAGTCTGCAAATCAAGACATACAATATTGAATCATATTTCTAGTATTGATGAATCAATTACCGAATGCCTCAGTCCTGCAGCAAAATCTTTTGGCTTTACGACAACTCTAAAGCAATACTCGTAAATATCGATCTGACAATCACATGACAATTTTTGGAAGGGATCAAAGCCTTATGTTTAAATCATATCTTCAAGTTTTCAATCTGGATTAAGGATTCGCAATTTTCAATCCTAGAAATTATAAATCAGAGGCATAAGCGCCGCGAGAAGGGTGCGGGCAGCATTTCGTTAAATGACTAGGCTGGGAAATGCATTTGAACAGGTTTCATCTTCTAGCTTTGCTGTTGATACAGGATGCGACAGGTTTGTAGTATAGTAGAATATTCTTTTACGTAGAAATTACAGTATACATGTATTTTTGAGAAGCTTTACTGGAGGCAGAATTTCCTTTTAAATCGTAGTTTGCAGATACGTCATTTCATTTGACAAAACATGAGTAGAAAAAAATTAATAAATTGATAAATTTAGAGAGCTTTGTACGTCTACGTTTAGCCTAATTTGTTAGCGTTAGTACGGCAGAAAAAAAAACGGAGCAAATGTTGCCCGAGTAAAGCGCAATTTTTGCTACATGCTCATAACTTTCGTGTATTTGAAATTAATGAACATTTTCAGAAATTGAAAAATGCCAAGCTTTACTTATGGTAGGACATTTACCATCAGCAAGACAATTTTAACAATATAAGCTTACTGAAAACAAAATTAAATAAGTGACAACGAATAACGTTTTTTTGGCAAAGAAATGAGTTAAAAGTTCAGAAAAAATGAACGATTTTGCGCATGAAGAGCTAATCAGCAAAGTTATAATCACAGTTAAAAATTTAAAACTCTCCGTATTCGCCGGCAACGAATGTTCTTCTCACGTATTTATATTCACATGGAAGGTGCATTAGTAATTAAATACATTCCATAAGCCTGGTTCGGCGTGCAGTATTTAGGCAACAAATTTTCGTTTTGCATTTGCCCTTCATCGACCTGACAACCCACCTAAAGCGGGATTATAATGCAAGAAGCTTTAGCATCAATTATTTGGTTGATATTAAAGCGGGATTAGATCTTTAATTATTTTGTGAATATCGTGTAATAATTTGCAGTATATTATAAACTGCAACGTATTATTTTGTAATTTTGATTGCAATTTTGTTTTGGTTGACTGAATATTTGACTAAACCTACAGCCTACTCACTGATGGAATATGTTGCTTTTCCGTTTTTCTTTTTTTGTTGCATAATAATGATTAGTTTTTTTTCCTTATTATTGTTAGTTCTTCCGGTGTCTGTCTTTTGTATGAGCTGCACGCTCTATTTGTAAGTCTTTCGTTAGACGAGTCTCCACGGCCCCACTGGAAATCTTTCCTCCTTTATGTTGCAAACAAGCAACAAATTTTGTGTAACGAGCTTGCCTAGGGCTAGGAGTTACCGAGCATCAATGTCTACTCGTGATTGTAAAACATAAACTATTTCGTCGTAACTTGTGCCAAGGTGAAAAAACCTGGCAAGAACATTACAGCCTAATGAGCAAACATAATTCGTGATTAGCTTAAAAAATTAACTTATGTAGTTCGTGCATCGTTCACTTCAAGCCAAAGTTTTGTTCTTTTCTTATAAATTAAGCGTATTACTGGAAGTGAAGGTTGTACAGCTCCAAAGAAACGTCGCAGCGGTGGCGAGCCGTTCGCCGTTGACAACACTGTGTCCGATTTGACTAACCTGCTGGGAATCGAGCCCTAGACCCCCCGCACCGATAACGTTGCACTTAACAACTGAGCTCACCTGTCGGTTTAAATTAAGGAAATCATTGTCAAAAAATTGACAAAATACTGAAAACTGTCAAGAATAAAGGCCAAAGTGGCTCTTCCTGCCAGTCCTACTCAAAATGCAGGTGGCATTATCAGGTACAGTATTGGCCCAATCAAGTAGTGACCTGTTGTAGTACAGTATAATATTAGCTGCATGTTCGCAATCTATTCAGCAAAAACCGCCACCTTTTTGCTTGATTCGCTGCACTTTTTTTTTCAGGTACCAGCAACTTTTTAGTGACAGTGACCGGCAATAATACCAGCGGAGTAGAGGTTCTTGAACAACTTCGCGCACTTGTTGCATCGCTTAATGGAGAAGCGTTTGGTAAGCAATATAGCTCAAATGCAAGATGATGCAAGCTTTAATGCGCGATTGAAACATAGTAATATCAAGATAAATAATAACGTAGGTTTTTTTCAAATTATGTTAAACAGAAAATTCAACAGTAATTGAGGCAGACTGTGAGGTGAGCTTGCGCTCTTCGAGTCAGCAGCCACCTAGCATGTACGTCAAATGCCACCGGTTCCAGCCGTGAATCGAACCCGTCACGCAGGATCTGCAACCTGCGCGCGGTTCCGCTAGCCCTTGTCGCTGACAAGAACCATTTCGCTACAGGGAGCAATCAAAGGACAATTTGATAAGCTTATAAAAAGCCATTTAAACACCTAACCAGAGCCGTAGGAGCCGCCCCCCAAACCCCCCAATTGAGGGGCCCCACGCTGCCAAAAGGAGCCCCAAATTGTCTTAAAACCCAAAGTTGCATCAATTCAAAAATAATATTTTGCTTTGCAACTTGCGTTGAATGAGGTTTTTTGCGCTCAGATTCTATTATACATTTCAGTTTTGAAATTCTTCGCTATCGTTCCCTTTTAAATTGCGTCATAAACTGCGTAACGATGTCATAAAGAATGTACCGGTACCGGTGTAAGAGTGCGTGTAGGACTTGAAAAAGGAGGCCGGGGCGGAGTTGGACCCAATCATTTTTTAATTTTTGAATTCAAGTTCATGAGCTGAAGTGAATATAATACGTTCTAACTTTGTTATTGAGCACTTTTTTGACCAGCTGTCTACTCCGCAGTTATTAGATTCAAATTCATTACTCTTGAAAAAATTAAATTCATCAACACCTTGTGAGCAGATTCAAAATTTTATTCATTTTTTTTATTTATTCGCATTTTTATCTTCCTATCACGAGAAAGCGTCAGGGCGCTATACAAGCTCGCTTAAAAGGAGTTGCCGACCATCTGTCTATCACACTTTGATGGGGGAATCCCGTTTAGTGTCTTTCCCAACGACACAACAAGCGAACTTGCCGGCTTGCTTCACACTATCTTTTTTATGCTAAACGTCAAGCAAGAAAGCTGTGAATACCAATAGTCATTGGTTTGACCGGACTCGAAATCGAAGCCCGAAATTTACCAATCCAGAAGCAGACGCTCTATCCGCTCGGCCATCCAATCGATAAATTGAATTCAATCCTACCCTAGTTTTGCGTCAGTAACCATATAATCTGACACCGAATACAAAAGTCCATAAAAAGAGGTTTTGCTAGTTCGACAACGTCTGCTTTTGAAATAGCGCAGGAATTGGACATTGGTTCGGTCTTCTTCAATCAAGAAGTTAAAAGAAAAAGAAAATAGAAAAAGAGAATGTTTATTTACGACGCAAGTGTTAAACATGTAGGCCTATAGCTTCTGAGGAAGAGGTTCAAAGCAAACTTTTCTAGACAATTGGTGGACTAGGCTGTCATGACGATATTAGAAAGTTTTAAGCTGACATGTGATGTCGCTTCTGTCTTTTCATTGCAGCTGTTTACACCCAGCAGCTTCGTGCATGAACAGCCATTGTCAGCTATATGATCTGGCAGTAGGCCTACCGCTCACAGGTTGAGATCCTTTGCGAAGGGTTCGATTCACGGCTGGAGCTCATTGTATTTGATATATATATACCGGATGGTTGCTGATTAGAACGGCTCCAGTTCATTTGGCGGTCTCCCTTCAATATCGTTGAACTTTTAATTCAATAGTAATAAGTGCTTGCTTGCCTTGCTCCTCGAATTTTCGAAATTGTTACTGTCACCAGCGTTGAACAAAGCTTCAGAAAACTGAAACTCATCAAAACGTTTAATAGATGTATTATGGCAAACAGCAGACCATCTTTTTACTTTTCGTTTGTTGGCATTTTTATCCATTTATTACAGAAAGCTATGGGGCGCTAGACGAGCTCGCTTAGAAGTTGCGGGCCATTTGTCTTCCACACTTAGATGGGGGAATCCCGTTTAGTATCTTTCCCAACGGCACAACAAGCGAACTTGACGGCTTGCTTCACACTATCCCCTTAATGCTGAATGTCTATTGTCTAGTAGGAAAGTTGTAAATACCAATTTTTAAGTCATTGGATTGACTCGACTGGGAAACAATCCCTAAGTCTACCGATCTACAGTAGAAGCAGACGTTATCCACTCGGCCATCCGATTGGTTCTTTACTAGCCATGTTGTCAATCGAAAGTTAATGCGCCCGATCTCCAGATTATGATCTGCGAACGAAAAAGTGCGCTCTAGCTTGACGGTTTTAAGAAAAAAATAAATAAATGGGTGTAACAAACTAGTCTTAAAATTACATCTTTCATTTTTTCACAGTGACAACGCGTATGATTTACTACAGTATTCGCATTGTGGTGAGACACTGAGCTGTTACTCCTGGAAAAACCTAAAACAATTTATGTCAAAATCTTAATAATCGTGGTAATCAGTCCACGATTAATCGTAGAAATTATGTCAAATCGTAGAAATTATGTCAAAAGCTTAGTTGAGGGGCCCTTGAAAATATTTTTGGGGGGCCCAAAGTTGAGCTGCTAAGGCACTGCACCTAACGCGCATCACTACATCAATTGATTCAGATTTAGTCTTTTTTATCCAGTAACAAGCAACTTCTCTACTTTGTTTAGCACATCATTTGATGGAAATATTGTCAATGATTGTAAAATCTTAAGCTCAGACTTTCATGTAATGATCGAAATTTTAGCTGATTAGAAAAGCGATAATTAAGATTTTTGACAATCATGCACTAATGGTGGAGTGACATGACATCTGCTAAAACTTAACAATCACAGTAAAACTCGAAAAAACAGTTTATTGCTTATAGCAGACAAGATTTGAAGTGGTTTGTATAGCAAGCATCAAATCAATTTTATACATTACGGATTTGCGTAATACGGACAAATATCGCCGGTTACCACTTGCACAGTACGTTGTATAAGAGTTTCACCGAATCCTCTTTTTTTGTTAGCGGACGCACAAGTTTGTTTAACTTGAGTGGCAAGAGCGGTGCCGAAGGTGCAATAGTTTCTTGCCATAAATGGTGATAGGTCAAAGCCCTTAGCTTTTGACAATCACCGCCACGGGTTAAAATCATACATAAAAAGCACAAGTAGGCTATGTCCACGCCCTCGTCAGCTGCTTTTCTGCGGGCAAACAGAGTTGGCGAGCAAAATAAAGTGTTTTCTCTTTTAGGATTGTTTTAACGCAAGCATGGGCAACATCCCAATCAAAAAAATTGCATGGCAATTACCGGGCATTTCCATGAGCCAGCTTGGCCCATGTAAATGCCCAGTAATTGCCATGCAACTTTTTTGATTGGGATACGGCCCCCGCGACCATTTTATGCAGCCTGCCGGCGCTTGCAGAAATATAAACTACCACCTTGAATCAAGCCGAGGACCTTTTTTTGCTGTTCCGATCAGTGCGGTCCTAATATTGGCAATGGTTTAAGATATTGAACACGATTCATCCAATAACCCGGCCCGCCATTTAAGGACTTCATTTTTCCACATGTGGCCCGCCCACTAGAAAAGCTGCCCACCCCTGTTTTAGCGTTTTATTTATCCTCCTATTCCAAGAAAGTGACCGAGGCGAGTTCAAATATTCACTTGACCATCTCATCGACTGATTGTCAGCAATACGAACGTTTTTTAGTCGCTTCATTTTTTGTCATCAAAGAAATTCTTTAGATATCAATGAATGTCATCTCATCATGCAACTTTGTGACATCACTGCTACATGTGTCAACACACTTGGGTCCTTTCAATGCACGTGTGCAGTTGGCTACGTTTTGGAAAACAACATCACCTCGCCTTGCAAAGGTAAACAACATAAGGTGTGATACCTGCCACCATAGCCTACCACTTTCTGTCAACTTTTCATCGGCTTGCGACATCACTTTTTTAAGCATTGCCTACCCTACTACATTGCAGTACGTATTTCTTCATAAAAACTTCGCCTGTGGATAGGCCCACTTGTTGCGTGCAATTGTTTGAGGTAGTTTCTGCTGATTCAACATCGATTTTTTTGACGAGCAGAATGCTGTTTTAATGTGTATCATTGATCTTTTGTGTATTATAATAAGCAATCAGTCGTGCTCACAGAAACGGCTAAACTAAATGGCTGGCATAGCATAACTTTAATGCATGTATTAATACTTTCTCTACGAAATGTTGGCTAAATATGCATCAGTGTAAACTATAGACTATATAACTTCGTGTTGAGTTCAATAGAGTTGTTTAAATCATTGGTTTTCAACCGCGGACCCCCAAGTGGTCCGCGAATGATTTTAAGGGGGCCGCAAGAGCTAAAGGGTCCGCAGTACCGGTGTTTATTAATGTATTTTAAAAATTAATCTTTTTGTGAACGATATAAGTAGTGATGTGAAACAACCTTTTTTTTCCTGTTGTTTTTTTACCTCGTTTTTTTGTAGTTTTTTTTTATGCATTCCTACCTCATAAGTCTAAACAAGTTTGTTTTTAATACAAAGCTTGGTAAGTAGCATGAAATCGAGTTAACATATTAAACATGACAGAAGCTGGTAGAATGATATTGTTTAATTTTCATTTTTTATTTATAACCTAGATTACTGTGAACCTACCCAATGTTTATCATGCATGCCTATTTTTCGATTTGCACGGTTCGGCTGTGCTAAATTTTGAGTTCCGTAGCCCAACCACTAGATGTAGACTCAGGGCCGGCGCCAAGGGGGGGGGCAATCGACGTGCTTGGCCCCCCAATAAACAAACTTACTCTTTTGAAGACAGCTGCTTTTGCGCTTAATTTCAATCTTTGTCCCCCCATGATAAACGCTTGACCCTCCTTAGTCGACTGTTCTGCCGCCGGCTCTGTGTGGACTGTACCGGGGACGTATTATTGGTTTAAGCCTATATTTGAATCAAAGCGCTAAATTGCACATTTAAAGAAAACTTTTTCTGGTTTAGTTACGATTATTTTTAAGATGCGAGAGCTTAGTAAAACATGACTGTGACGCCAGTGCATTTACGGTATAGTTGCATTATTGGGAAAAATGAATGTGGCAGTTACTGTATTACAAAATATGCAACTTTAGTTTACATTCACAGAGGAATTTGTTCCTGCTTTTTCAATTTCTTTTTGTGGCAGTTATGTGTCGCAACTTCATGCTTTATTTTTCAATCTTTGTTAAATTAAACAATCATTGAGGTTTCTGCAAGTTTGCGTATACTTTCGTTGGAAGTGTGTTCAGTGATGGCGAGCGATAGCTACCGTATAGTGGAGTAAACGAGGATGTCCTAGAGCAGTGGTTCTCAAACTGGGGTCCGCGGTCCTTTTGGGGTCCGCGAGACAAATTTTCTGGGACCGCGAAGCACCTTCCAAAAAAATTAAAACGACGATCCTGAAGAAAAAATTTTATGTAAAATTAAGTTTTCAGGCAACTTTTCTTCCAATCAACTTAACAAACACAATTTGTCATGAAACCTTACAGGCTACATAGGCATTTATGATATCACAAGAAGCAATTTGATGTCACATTAGTGCAATGGCTCCTTTAGCGTGAAGTGTGCGAATGATGGAGAACGTGCAGTAGCAAAAAGGATCAAGTTTTTTTGCGGATGGCTTAAAAGTAAAAACCTGGTGGGTGGCGGCAGCAGTATTGGTTTCAGAGAAGGATACTGCAATGTGTGATTTTAGTCTAACTCTAGTAAATTGTTCATTTTCCTTGAATAAGTTTGCAAAGAAGCAAGTGCCCTCGTCACATTGATACAATAAAAAATCAACGTGTTGTTTTGTGTTTATTTGTGTTAATTTTTCAAGGGGACCGTGAGCCATTAAAAAAATTGCTAGGGGACAGTTGCGTAATTTTTTTAAAAAAGTTTGAGAACCACTGTCCTAGAGCAAGGCGGCCCAACCTGCGGCCCGCGAGGTGGTTTTAAGTGGCCCGCGATGTAATAAATTTGTAAGTAGGCTTTTTAATTAAATGTTCAGTATTTTTTTATAAACTCAAGTAAATTTGCCGTCAAAACACACCAAAATTATAAATGTTATCTCTGTTATGGGCCTACCGGTACCACCCAAACACTTGTATAACAAACGCTTGGAAAATATGCCAAATTTTTCAGATTTGGTTTGCATGCGTGCAAGGTGGCAAGTTGCGCGCAGTGTTACCACCACGTGCAACCATAGCGACTCATCAATCATCATCACCTCGTGTATCGCATAAAATTTATCAAAATTAAGGGTGCTTACGTCACCAAAGCTTTATTGTTTACGTTCAATATTGCTTTATGTTCAAGTTATTGGATTCTGCTGGCAGTTACTGCCATCTGCTAGTATTAGTGGATAGAGGAGGTATAGGTTTTTTTGCGGAGCTATACGAATAGTAGCAGAATTTAATAAGTGGTTTAGCAAAAATGAGCAAACCTGTAAGCCGAAAACGTGAATACTGCGACGAAAACGAAGTTTTTAGTGAGCAATGGACTATGCAGTTTTTGTTTATTGAAAATGATTATGGGAAGCCCCTATGCCTGATCTGCCAAGAAGCATTATCTGTCATGAAGGAATATAATCTCAAACGCCATTATAAAAGCCGACATGAAGCTAAGTATGACAATATCAGAGGGCAAGAACTGCCGCGGCCGACAAAAAATTGCCAAAAAGCCCATATTGGGTCGCGGTCCACAGGTTGCCGACCACCGTATTAGATCCATCTGTACGAAAAGACCAAACAATAAACAGTTCGGTGGCGAGGTGGACGCGGGCGGATTTTCTCGGCCCGAACCCGACACCCACTGTCCGAACCCGATGAAAGAATCAAAGGCTGATTTCGGCCAGAAATAATGTTAACAAAACGCATTGCTCTGTAGTTACGTCGCTATTATGCTCTGTAGTTAAGTTTTTTATCAGCCATGTACTTTTCGCAAAAAAACACGTTTTTTTTTTAAAAACAAAAGCACAAAAAAAAAACGATTTACATCACTATGATGATACACCTATTTTTTTAGCTCCTCACCGATACTTTCAGTGGAAAACGGGACGTCTGAGGACGTGAAGACTTTTTTTTTTGCTCTTTACTTGATTTTGGGCGGAAAATTGGAGTCGTATTTATTTGCGTTGATTTGTGTGGGGTCCGCAACCACAAATTGCTTAATTTAGGGGTCCATGACTTGAAAAAGGTTGAAAACCAGTGGTTTAAATGCATCACTGGAATCTATATTGCTAACCAGCCAAAGCAAAAGAGGATCGGAAAAACGCAGTTAAATTCAAATTTATAGCATAACGTTTTTATCATTTTCGTCAAATATCTTCAGATGAACATGACAAGGAAATAAGTTGTTCATGATGATTGACAAATTTAACAGAAAGCATAATGAATTCACTTGCGAAACCAAAAAAAGTGCTCAATAGTCTTAAAGATTAGAGCAACCTCTAATTTAATTATTTCGCAGCATTTATTATAAAAAAAAAAACGGATCTCTGCTTCTTGCTTACGCGATCATCAAGGAGTCGTATTTAAATAGAACTTCTTTTCCATAGTCCTAAATTACATTGCATTGGAATGTGACTAGCAAGAACGGACCGTTGGAGTTGCATGAACTAATTCAAGGAAATAGTTGCTTATGCTAATGTTTATCTCAAGATTTGGATGAATGTTTGTTCGGAGCAAACAACTGCAGCGCGTTTGCGAAGTGTCAAAATTTGATCGGAACGTACAACTGCTCCTGCAACCCTGGGTTTCATGGCGACGGCTATGTTTGCGAAGGTACTAAGCTAAAAACTTGCACTTGTTTAATTCAATTTACTTAATTTAGAACAACGCATCTCAACTTCTTAGGGTCTACGCAACTCTAAAATGTACTAACGGTACAGATCGATTCTTCCATAAAAAGTTGTATAGTAATGGCCAGTTTTGACCTGTCGTAAAAGTGTAATTCAAACTGTATTTTTATTTGGGTTTACGAACCCCTTAAAGCACCTTAGGGGTTTGTGAACCCACAAGTAAAAAGCCCCTGATCCAAAATCATGTACTAATTCAGATGTGGATGAGTGTATTGAAGCTGAATGCGGTAGCAACGCACATTGTCAGAACACAGAAGGCTCATTCGCTTGCGTTTGCAATGATGGATTTCAAATGAAGAATGAAAACACCACAACTTGTTCAGGTAAGCACTTCATTAAAATATGGTATTAAAATGCAGCTTAATTAGTGCTAAAACCGTAAGCTGCCATGCTACTTGACGATGACCTGTTTCATAGCTTCTTGTGCTTTTTTATTAAATATAGATTTTTCTTGTGTACAGAATCCTTCTCACAAAAGATGAGCACATTATGCCGATTTATGAAGCAGCTGAGTGTGATGCTTACAGCTGCATACCGTACTTTTCAAAAATTTCACGCCTGATACATTTTATGGACTGCAAGAGGAGACAGAGGACAAGCTGGGTCAAGGGCTTTTTTTTTTTTTCTTAACGGGAAAGAGACTGAGACGCTATACGACGAAATTATGAACTATAGCTGTCCACTTGTAGTGACGGATCCAAAATTTGTGCTTAGTGAGAGGAGAGGACATACTTTAATAACTTTATGGTGCATCAAAATGCATTAAAATTGGTCATCTCAACTCATTATGTCACGCAAACAATACTTGCGGCCAATCGCTCCCAGGCCACCTGTCTATCGAAGTGGCAATGAAACGGTAGCGCTAGGCCATGAAGTGTTTTTCTTACAGCGTAACAGGGAACGTATTGTTACCGAGTAGTTCTTCACCTACCTTTCTAATGCTGAAATTTAAACAAGGAAGCTGCTGTATCTATATAGGTAGGCCTAAGTACTACCATCCAGTCAGCATTTTTTGCTGGTCTGGTAGCCTAGAGTTAACAAGCCACAAGGAAAAAACCCTACACTCGGTATATTTTTTCTCGAGTAAGATAAAATTCATGAACTGCACCGGCACTAAAAAAACGGAAAGATCAAAACATTGCTCACCATCTAGGGTATTCGCTTTTGTTCTTTTTCAGATATCGACGAATGCGCTTCTTCCATTTGCAGAGGAGGACAGATGTGTGAGAATCAAGTCGGATCTTACCTGTGTGCTTGCAAGAAAGGATATCAGTGGAATGGTTCTATGTGCATGGGCAAGTAATTGGAAAACATCGACGCTGATTTGCAGAATTGTCCATAAATCAATGAGCCCACTACCCCAATAATTAAAATTTCTTGAAATTACTCAAAACATATAGGCCTACCATGCTGGATGGCAGTTTAATAATATCAAGAAACTTGTGCGTCAGGACGGGACGACATCTTTGAGAAAATGATTTTGTTATATAGAGAACGTTATTACATTCATATTGTACCCCAATGATAGCTAAGTTTGTTGACGAATAACTTACTCGGTATTCTAGTGAGAATGTCACAAAGACTTTAAAACTAGAGTTTCTATTTTGATCAAAAGTAAACGAATATGCTTAATTGATTCTTTATGAAAGGACTGAAAGAACTCCTAGTCTTTTGCTGCTACAGCGAAGGCAAGAGCTCTAATAACATTGATTTTTTGTACTGTATTCATACGAAGCAAGGAATTTAAGCTTGTTTTGGCGCGCACAACGGACGATGTCAGCTAAAAATCTGTAGCCTAGTAACCATAGCTTTCGGTGTTGCAAATATGTGACGAAGGTCCCCAACTCTTCGATCACTTCAAACCTACGGCATTCAATCAGTCGTCTAAAGAATGGCTGCATTTTTTTCGGTATGACCTTATACGTTATTACCAGTTGCTTTTTCAATTATTATCATGGTGTTCATCTTTGATTGCCAATTTTTAAAGTACAGTAGAGTTGTTAAGTTGTTGCAATCACACTGTGGACTGTCAAGTCATTGTTTGTGCAGGACCTTCTGTTCGAGTCTCTTGCACATCAACATCAATTTCTGTGGTGATCCATCCTTCGTTCTATGAGGAGAACAGCATTCGACTGTCAGATTTGCACTTGGCAGATCCAGCCTGTTTGGGCACTCTCATGGCGTCTGGAGAATGGAATTTTTATATTGCTGGGGATCTTTTAGCTTGTTCCACTCAATTACAGGTAATTTTGATGCGAAGTATCGTAAATTAGGTTACAATCTATGGAATCTAACCTACAAACTTTTCAAATTTGGAATTTTTTACATCATAGAAAAATCATACTCACGTGACCTATTCTAACTACTTGACAAACTCTTTGACGGAAGGAATTTTTATCGGATCGACTGTATCAATTCCATTTTCTTGCTCATATCCTACATCTAATATCATCGTGGATCTTCCCTCTCCATACTATCCGAGGACGAAGTAAGTTTGCAATTATGGGGGCAAATCTAGGGGGGATGTATCCCCCCAATAATCCGGCAGCATCCCCCCCCAATACTTTTCATGCATAGTAAGCTCAACCAAAATTGAGCATCTGAAAACGTGACCTTTTTTTTCTTTTTGCTCTTCATTTCATTTGGATAAAAAATTGGGCATCTGCGAACGCGTCAATTTTGCTAAATCATCCCCCCCAATATCGAAAAATGGTCAATTTTGCTAAATCACCCCCCTTCCCCCCCCAATGCACCCGTTTGCACTAGGAACGGAGTTAGCAGTAACTAGTAGTGTCTTTTATTTCCGCTCCGTCAACGCGATGAAAAATACGATAACATGAAGGAAATATAACAACGGTACAAGAAAATGGAAGAGACGACTAAAACGATTAATTGAAACAAGGGTGGGCATGGTTGCAACACCTATTTGATTGAAAATCAAAATGTTTTACTTTTTGATTGTTTAATTTGTTGTTCCAGCGTGATCAGCATTGCTGGCCCAAGTGGCAACGGAACATTTGTTGTCCAAATGAACTTGTTTGCGGATGCGACCTACTCTGCCGTGAGCAACTACTCTGTGTTTGCAGCGACAGATACTTTATTCGTACAGGTATAGAGACAGTACAGGACAACTGCTTGTGTGATCGCAAGATTTTATTTTCGGGAGAGAGATCGAGACTTCAAGTAACTTTTGCGAACCTGCTACATTCGATGCACTGTCATTCTTTGGCGATGTGACAGCAGCTAGTAACTCATGTATGAACTTTTCAATTTCGCTAAAGGGGATTTCAGACAAAATAATTTACAAAAAAAGCTTACCACCTCTCCAATAAAGTGGTGTAAGATTTCGTCCATCTAATGTTGGTCTTTCCAACGTGTCGGTATAAATGAGCCCATAGGCTTCTTCACAATGTTTTAAGGGCCGCAGCTTGAAAAATGTTAAAAACACTGCTTTAGATCGAGCTTATTGCTGATGATGAAAGCCTTGTCTTGCTAATTCATGACTGTTGGGTGACACCTAGTGGTGATGGAAATGATGTGAACAGCTTTAAGTTCATAAACAACGGGTGAGTTTATGCATAAAACAACGAATTAGTTATAACTGAGCTTGTTAATATAAAAGTTTTGATCAGAAAACTCAACAGTCTACGAAATGAGCTTGTGTTCTTCGATTCGACAACCAACACAATATTCTAGTCGCATGCGATCGGCTTTTACTTGTGATGGAGTTCTCGAGACAAGACTCAGGTCTGGAGACACATTTTTCAAAGTTTTGTCTCGGTCTTGAACTGTAGTCTCGATCTCGAGTCTCGTAAAAGCCTAGTCTCGAAATATGAAAAGTCTCGAGACTCAAAATTTTAGGTTAGAGCATTGGCCTAGAAAATTTTGATTTAATCAAACGATGTCAGCAATGCAAACAAAAATTTAATTGGCAGCTATTCAAAATTTTGTTTCTTACAAACTCACTTCAAATGTTTTAAACTGAGATTGTGGGAAAGAAAGGTTTTTGTTAGAGGATCAATGTGTGGTAATTGGCTTCTCAATGAGAAATAGCTGAGGTGTGAAAAAATTTGGGTAGAGTAATGGGAGAGAATTGCTTGACATTTTTTTTTCAAAGTTTCCACCATCTGTTATTATTTACTTTTCCTGCTTGTGAAGGCGTGATGTAAAGCTGTTTGTTACTTGATGTTTATCTTTGTTAGAGATGTTAATCGCAATCAGCTGTCTGCTTTCTTTCTTTGCTGTTAGTAATTTAGTCAATGCGCTTATAACCATTTCTCGTTTGGGGTCCTTGCACATGGAATGAGCTCAGGTGGTAGCATGGCAGTACGATCAGTTTTTGTCAAGATAAGTTAATCAGGCCAGGTTCAGGGTGGCTATTTTCCGTCTCATATTAGAGAACAGATCTGCAGTGAGCTACAGTTGAGATTGCAGACTCAGAATGACGAACTTGAGCCTACATAACTTCTTTGAAAAACAAAACTTTGTTTTTAAAACATCTAAGCGGTAACAATTAGGGTCAGTGAAGATTAGAATAGCTTAAAGTATGAACCAAAAATGAAATCCTTATTATAGTCTCGTTATTATAACCCTGAAAGAAGTAACGAGTGACGAGGCTCATCTTCGCGACTTAGCGCCTGGGCAGCACTAATTTGAAAAAATGTCGCAGCGGTGACGATCCGTTAGCGACGCCGTGTTCGATTCGACCGAGCCCGGAAATCGATCCCCAGACATTGACGACGATCGAGGGGGAGCCAAAATTTTTAGGGGATGAGGAGAGACGCTTTTTTCCCTTCTTTCTTTTTAGACGAGAAAAACACACTTCATGGCTTTTTTCGCCTGAAAGAAAGATTCTGAAGAAGAGAAAATTTTAGGCAAAAAAGATGCGAAAAAATTTTCTTTTTAAGAACTTTGATCTCGAAGTCTCGTCTCGATCAAATTCACCGAGTCTTGATCTCGGTCTCGAAAACTTTTTCAAATTTCGGATCTTAGTTTCGAATTTTTGTTTAAGTCTCGATCTTGACCATCAGGGCTCAACTCCTGATCACTGGTTTCACCGAAAATCGAACCCGTCACAAAGCGTCTGGAGCCAGTGATGTAGTTAAGACCATCACCTACAAAACCAAGATCTTGTAAATTTTTCAAGACCAAGACCGTCTTTGTCAAGACCAAGACCTTTGAGTTTTTTCAAGTCCAATACCAAAAAAATGGGACGAATTTCAACAGTTTATCACTTATCGCTATTTTTCTATAACAAAAAAAAAAACAGGCGAAATATCTACAGTGTATTAAAAGAAATAAGAATAGCACAGTCACACTTACACAAATGATTAGCAACACATTACACGCATAAAGCATTACATAAGGCTAAAATTGCATTTTAAAAAAATTAACATAGATAACCAGCGGGTAGCCTACTTTATTGAAGTGCGACTTAAAATCACTTAAATTTTTACTAGATGCCTTTTCTTTCTTTCGGTCTTAAGACCTAACTAAAATGCAAGACCCAAGACCGCAAGTGGTCAAGACCAAGACCGTCTTGGCCAAGACCGAGACCTTAAAAAAATGGTCTTAAGACCAAGACCGGTCTTAAGACCTTCATCACTGTCTGGAACTGAAGACTATCATCACAACAGCGCATGGCTGAACCTGCTTTTCGACTTGAGTGATTGAATTGAGGGAATGATTTCTACGATGCAGCCATAATGAGAGTAGAAAGACCTGTACTTGCATGTCATTAAATTTTGTGAAATGTACCGGTTATCTGGTAACCATTTGGTTGCATGGTGGTTTGGCTATTGGTCTTTCTAATGATAAACGAAGGAAAAAAAATCTCTCGATAAAGTTCTGTGCTTATAATTTCACAAGAGCTTGAAAAGCAATATCAATCTATATCATAATCATTGAGTAGCAGAAAAAATCTCCTAAGTATGTATGTGTATATCACTTTTCTTTTGCTGCTGTTTGAAACTTGTGATTTGTGATTACTCTTTTGTTGTTTCAGATGCCCTATTTCTGGAAAATTTTCTGAATCTGTTAAAGTTCGTATTACAGTGCCTGTTGAAAAACTTTTTTATTAAAGTAGGCCTATTTATTTTAGTCCTTGCGAAAATTGAATGATGCTTTTTCAGCTGAAACAATTTTTTTGACAAGGATAACGTCTCGTCCATTTTGACAAAACTAATGTTTTTTACATTGCTCTACGTTGGACAAACCCATTTACTAAAATGGCATAATAAAAAAAAATATGCAAAGATCTTATTGTTTTTCATTTAGGCTATTGCTCTTTGTTATAGTTATTACGGTAGCAAACCCAGCCTTCATTGGCCGAAAACAGGGTAAAATAAACAGTTGCTGCTAGGAATTCTATTCATGTCTAAATGGTTTTGTTAATGATAGGTTACTAGCAATGGCGTTGGGCGAAAAGGAAGTTTTGAAAGTCGAGTATTTGGATTTGTGAATTTTAACACCACTTACTTGCACTGCACGGTGGATCTCTGCTCTACAAGATTAACTGCGAACTGCAGCAAAGTAAGTTTAAAATACGGAATAATTTCTAATCGATATTTCCAACCCTGATGATCAGGGCCGGATTTGGACAATGAGAGGTCCTTGTAGGCTATTACATCAATGAGACCCTAGTGATCAATGATCAGAATCGTCTCTAGCTTACTTTTATTAAGGTCATGATGGTCGATTTTTGAAAAAAAAGGTCTTTGCCGTTCGTAGTGATGAGGCCCTAGCCTTCAGCCTGCCTAACCTATTGGTAAATACGGCTCTGATTAAGACAGGCTATCATCAATACCACAATCTACTGAGCGACAATTGGTAGAAAAGTATTTGTATTTTGTTGCATGTTTATCCTCCTATCACGAGAAAGCGATCAATGCGCTATACGAGCTCGCTTAAGAGTCGCCAGCCATTTGTCTACTACACCAAGATGGGGTAATCCTGCTAAGTGCCTTTCCCAACGGCACAACAAGTAAACTTGCCGGCTTGTTCTCCACACTGTACGTTTAATGCTGAGCGTCAAGCAGAGAAGCTGTGAATACCGATTTTAAAGTCATTGGTTTGACCCGATTCGGAATCAAACCCAAATCTACAGTTCCCGAGGCGTACACTCTTACCACTCGGCCATCTGAGCTGATAAATCAAACCCAAGTCTACAATCAAACGTTAAACCAAACGTTTTCTCTGGAACTCATTGAAGCTCGAAATGATGTAAGTTCTTTAAATTCAAACTTGCCATACCTTTCATGCTGCATAGCCTATGCAGTGGACGTTCATGTACAAAACAGACCATGTTTATTGGTTGCAAACCAGCTCGGCTATTGACGGTTGCATGTTTAGAAATGCGATCCATCCGAAGGTGAAAGAAAACCTGGATCAGTTGATCGTCTGAAAAGAGAAGCCCCAGGAAATGTTCTTTCTCTTGGACCTTTTAAAACTGGTACTCTGCACTAAAATTTGCGATGAACTTTTTAAAGCTGATTTAGAAAACACATTAAAGCCTTCTGACGCTTCAAAAAAGTCCAGGCAGAATAGGTTAAAAATTCTTAAGAGGTCAAACTCGTGCTTATCTATAATAGATAGACTTACCATACATCCCGGTTTAGCCGGGACAGTCCAGTTTTAACACCATGTCCCGGCGTCCCGACCGGTCGGACAAAATGCCCCGGTAATTTAGATCATAATTAATCCGATATACATGGGGCGCCGTTTGAAAAAAACTACCGGTATGCGTTTTGTGAACCATGCTTAACATGGTCCACAAAACGTGTACTTTTTTCCAAACGGCAAATTTTTCCAATATTTAAGTCGCAAATATTCGACTTATTTTGCGTGTGCTTTTGGTTCAACTTAGACTACAATTTGTCCTATATATAAGCAGAATATTTCCGATATACACACTGGACAAACTATGGTCTAAATAAGCTCATAAGCTCAAAAAACATGGTTCACGAAACGAATAGCTTTTTTCCAAGCGGCGCCAAATAGAATAGGCCGAATAAAGTAAGAAACACGGCAAATTTAAGCTTTCTGGATCGCCTTCGTGGATTTCAGTTTATGTAAGCTTTTCTGGTGGGTATAACTTTGGTAGAGAGGGAATCTTTGTATAGTAGCAACAGCTAATAATCGCGAAACATTTAACATTATTTATTTAAGTTAGTTTATTTACAAAATAAGCTGAACGTTTTTGGAAAAATCGACTGTCCTTAATCAGAGCATGATCAAAAATGAGAAGTCAACGCAGGGCACCCTAATATGAATGAAAAACAAAACAGCAGGGTTTATGACATCAGGGCCGGTGCAAGCTTGCCCCCAATCGAAATGCTTGGCCTCCCTAATTGACAAGCTTACTCTTTTTGAAGACAGCGGCTTTTGTGCTTAATTTCAAACTTTGGCCCCCCTTGATAAACGCTTGACCACCCTAAGTCGTCTGCTCTGCCTCCGGCTCTGTGACATATTCTAAGGCTTCACAAAAGTAGAACTTTTTGAAGACAGCGGCTTTTGTGCTGAATTTTAAACTTTGGCTTTCCCTAATAAACGCTTGCTGCCCTTAAGTTGACTGCTCTGCCGCCGGCTCTGTGACATATTCCAAGGCTTCACAAAAGTAAGCAACTATGAACGATTAAAACTACAAAAGCGGACAGAATTTTAACACGTGATTTGAATTAGGGTAGTTACTATTTTTACGAAACAACAGCAATTCAGAAACGCACTTTTTGTAAAAAATGAAAATAAAACGAAATTGTTGAAAGTGTTAACATACTTTTAGTAGAAAAGAACACCCATCACCATAGTTTCTTTTTTAAATTAAGCAAACACACAGCCAGTGGCGCGCCCATGATTCGGCAAAGGGGGGAGGAGGCACAACCAGGGTTACGGGATGGAACCCCTCAGCCGCCGAAGGCTAAGAGGGTCTGGGACTCTGGGTGTGGGGGCGAAGCCCCCAGCCGCCAACGATTCTTTACGGTTTTCACACACAAAAAAATCGTAGCTCACCTTTTTATCGAAAAAAGGCATGCAGTGAGTACAGTCACTATCAATCAATCAATTTTCTGGACCCGCTTATCCTTGGGGGGTCGCGGGGGCAGCAGCTCAAGTTGGAGCCTCCAAGCATCTCGATCCTCTGCAACAAAGGATAGATGCTCTGCTGGGATGCCAAGGCGAGACCAACTAAGATCTTCTACGTAATCTCGCCATCGAGTTCTGGGACGGCCTCTAGGCCTTCGACCAATCGGTGTTGAACAGAGCAGTTTTTTGGCTGTTCTTTCCTGGGGCATTCGTGTCACATGTCCATACCAACGCAGTTGCGATCTTTCTAGTCGGAGAAGCAGCGATTCGATGTTTAGAGATTCACGAATATCTGCACTTTTAACCTTGTCCAACAAGATCAAACCGCTAATTCTTCGCAAGAATCCCATTTCGGCTGCTTGAACTCGAGACCTCACTTTCTCATTCATGATCCAACACTCATGGCCATAAGTCAAAATAGGAACATAGACCGATCTGAAAATGGATAGCTTTGCCTTGGTGCAAAGCTCCCGTTTCAGTACCACAGATCGGTGGAACTGGCGCATAACTGCACTTGCTTTTCCGATGCGGATATCCAATTCGCTATTTTGTCTGCCGTCACTTGTGAATGAGACGCCGAGGTACTTGAATTTCTCTGACTGTTTTAGTGGTACTCCATCAATTTGGAAAGAGCACTGCTTTGGTTGTCTGGACAGGCACATGGTTTCTGTTTTTGTTGTACTGATTTTCATTCCGGCAACAGAGCATGCATCCGAAAACCTGTCAAGAGCTTGCTGGAGACCATTTTGGGTAGAGTCGAGTAGCACGAGATCATCTGCAAATAACAGACGTTGTACAGTGCATTCACCGATCTTTACTCCGCCACAAGACTCACTGTTCTTAACTATTCTATCCATATAAATAAGGAACAGAATAGGTGAAAGAGAGCAGCCTTGCCGTAGTCCCACACTTACTCTGAAAGGTTTCGTCGTTGCACTGTTAACACGAAGACAGATCTCGGAATGCATGTACAGCGACTTAATGGCAGTTAGTAACTGGCCATCAATGCCATACTGCAACAGCACCGCCCAAAGCTTGTCTCTAGGAATGCGATCATATGCTTTTTCAAGATCAACAAAACATGCATTGACCTCTTTTGCATATTCCCACGACTTCTCAAAGATTTGCTGCAAGGCAAAGATCTGATCCATTGTGCTTCGGCCAGGACGAAAGCCACACTGAGCATCTGTTAGCTTAGGCTCGACTATTTCACGGCATTTCTTTTCAAGGCATTTGGCATAGACCTTACCCGGGACACTGATGAGAGATATGCCCCTATAATTGGTGCATTTTCTCTTGTCTCCTTTCTTGTGGATAGGTATTATCACACTAGTTTGCCATTGCTTTGGTGCTTGCCCAGTACTACACGCCACCTTACAAACACGAGTCAGCCAACGAACACCATGTATGTTCATTGCTTTTAACATTTCAGGTCTGATATCATCCTCACCAGGTGCTTTTCCAGTTTTCAATGATTTGATTACTGCATTCACATCTGCTTCGGTTATCTGAATATCTTTCCCAACCTGTTCTTCGTGAACTTGTATCGGTGTAGTATCAACTGGGTTTAAAAGATCACTAAAGTACTCTCTCCACCGATTCAAAATAGCATCTTGATCTTTCAGAGTCACACCATTTGAATCTTCGATAAAGAGAGCGGCTCGAGATCTTTTTCCACGCAAACGGCGAATGGTCTGCCAGAACACTTTGTTTGCCGTTTTGAAATCATCGTCTAACCTTTCTCCAAATTCCTTCCAGGCCCTTTCCTTAGACAGTTTAACTTTTGTGGCTGCCGTCTTACGTGCTTCAGAGTACTGCGAACGAAGTTCAAGTGATGACTTATTTGCAAGCCAGGCCTTATAGGCCACTTTTTTCGCACGAATAGCTTCTTTAACTTCTTGGTTCCACCAAGGAGTTCTTTTCTCGCTACTCTTCGTCCCTCCAACACGCTTACGTCCACAACAGTTAGTAGCGGACGTAATGACTGCTGTTCGAAACAAACACCACTCAGTTTCAATGTCTTCAGTAGAGGTCGGAAGTTCTTTGAACTTAGATGCAATGTTGTCTGCAAATGCAGTTCGTACCTCTTTGTCAGCCAATGATTCCCATTTGATTCGATAAGTTTCTCGTGGTCGAAAAGTCTTTCGTTTTTTCAAGGGTTTCAAAGCTTTCAAAGTGCAGACAACTAGGTGGTGATCAGTTGACAACTCAGCCCCTCTTTTAACACGGACATCAGACACGGTAGAAAACAAGTCCGCCGAAACGATACAAAAATCAATCAGGGAGCGTTGTCCCAGAGAGTCTCTGTACCAGGTGTACTTATGAATTCTTTTGTGCTGAAAAAATGTGTTCATTATGCACAGCCCATTGGTGGCACAGAACTGCAATAAACACCTTCCGTTCTTGTTAATGTCAGGGTCACCATGTTGCCCAATAACACCTTTCCAGGTTGCATTGTCGATGCCCACATGTGCATTGAAATCGCCCAAAAGGACAAGGGATTCTGATGAAGTTGCTTTTCCCAATGCAACCTCAACTTCTTCCAGAAAGGCTTCGTACTGTGATTCTATGTTAGGTGCGTACACCTGCAATATACACAGAGATCGCTCCTGCAGCCTTAGCTTTAGAAGACAAACCCTTCCTCCTAGTGGTACCCAGTCAACGACACATTCAGCTATGTTGGGGCTCACAAGTAAGCCAACACCAGCTTGAGCAGACATTGCTGCATCAACACCTGAGTAGAAAATTTTCCACCCATCGTTCAACTCGACAGTTCCAGAACCCCGGCGCTTTGCTGATGAAATTCCCACAATATCAAGGCGATACTGTTGGGCTTCGCAAACAAGCTCCTGCTCTTTTCCTGTCAGTGACGAAACGTTCCAGTTCCCGATAGCTAGATCCCGGCAGTTTGGTCCAACTCGAGTACGTTTTCTGTGCGCTGCCCCCATTTGCCTCCCCAAACGCTTAGCGACTGCGTTGGTGGGTTTCCGGTGACGGTCAGCTTGTGGGGGAGACTGTAGCTTATTTTTCGAACGAGTCACTCTGCCTAAAACTCGAACGCGGACCTTTTTATCCTGCGCGCCGTCCGATGCAGCATGAATATTGTTATTACAACTTTCCATTTAGCTACAGCATTGGATTGCTACTTGGTCTGTTTCTCTCCTTCGACCTTACCGCCATGGGTGACCCTGATGTAAGTGATTAAACACTACCGACGGCGTTGCTCTAAGGATCATTGAAAACTCAAACCTCCCCACCACGTTAAGGTGGCAATCCATAGGAGAGGAGTACAGTCACTATGTACAATGCAAAAATATTTTCACAGCTTATGTCTAAAGCAGAAGAAGCTTGGCTAGAATTAGTGAAAGGAGGCTGCAACTATTATTAGTTGGAGAAATTATAGACTCAAAGTTAAAGGGCCAAGGGAGGGAGGAAGGGGCATGGCATCGTGCCCTCTCTCCTGCGTGCACCCACGCAAACGGCTAAATGCTAATCATTAGCACTTTGTTTGTTCGGAATATTGCCGGTTTGTAATTGCAAAAATATGGTTAGCCTAATAGTGAAAGTAAGGATGGCTTACGCTATTATAAAAAATGAAGAAATATTATGGTAGGTCTTAAAAAACTTACTATAAACGAACGCCGTAAAGTTCTATTCTCCGCATTGTTTCGCGGTTTGACCGCTCAACAGCTGGGCTCAGGTTTGAAACCACGACCTTGTGATTGAAGGTCAAGCTTTCTTGTACCACTAGAAAAAACGGTCGTATGCTTGGTTTTTACAGCGTTCGTTTGGTGAGTTTTTAAGGCCTACCACATCCCTACAGACTTCATCAGCTCTACATACTGTATTTCACAACAGAAAAAATTGTTTGAGCAAATAAAATATCTTATTCAAATGCGATAAATTGTGGAATCATGATGGAATCTTGAGTTAAACATGTTGCCATTGCCAACTGCAATATACATTAACCTGTAAGTGTAAATGCATCGCATTCGAGAAAGCGTGTAGTCAGATAAATAAATAAAGATGGCAATGTAAATTGTATTTTAGAAAATTGTTAATTTTAAAATCCTCTTTACCTATACAGTCAGTGGCGCCTCCAGGGCCAAAAAAGTGGGGGGGCAAAATGACGTTACAACTAAATGACGTCACTTTCGGGAAATTCCCAAGCCGGCCCGTAACCGCGTGCTGCGTGCATTCGGCTTAAGTTAGCAGAAGCTAAGTTACAATCAAGGAAGGACAAGGCGTTGATGATGGCTTGTTTCGGATATTTCAATGTTTGATGTTTCATAGCCTATGATATCTTGAGAACTCTGTGGATTCGAATAATAGCCTACCTAGATTCGATTCAGCTGTTTATAAGCGAAGTTGCCATGGCCAGGAGACAGCGAAGTGACCTTTCGGTCTTCGAGTCAAGCTGCCACTTGTCCGTCTACCACATTATGGTGGAATCTTTACACTTCCTTCAATGCTAAGCGCCAAGCAAGAAGCTATGAATACCATATTTTAAAGTCTTTTGGTATGACTCGCAACAGTCCGAATTATAATTCCACTCCTTATTATCCTCACTCACTAGCCCTGATGTAGGCTAATTAAACCATAAAGTGTATTTTTGTCTTGACTCTAGTTACCGCTGAACAAGTTCGAACAACGCGACTATTTAATCGAAATCGGAATACAATATGGGACGAAAATAGCTTAAGGAGGAAAAATAAAGCCTTAATCTAAATCGATTTAACCTTATCATAAAACTTAATCAGTTTCGAGATTTACAGCGGCTTTATTTTTCCTCCTTAATCTAAATCGATGTAACCTTAACCTTTCACTGCCCGATGTTCCACTAATGGCACATACGGTACTTTTGTTCAAATTGATTGAGGAAATGAGAGGATATCATAAAACTTCTTTTTTTTATTGCATAAAACTTAAATTCTAGATAACTACTTATCGCTTTGTAATTACAGTAAGTAATAAACTTTCTAATAAATTTAGGTATTGAAAAAATTACAAACAAATTATTTCGGAAAAACTTTGAGGTTTAGCACATAAAAGACTTTGATTACTTTATAGTGACGTAAGAACACTATCCTTATAAAAGCGGGAAAAAAATAAAGTCAAAGTAACATTTCGCAACGTATTTGAACTCCAGCTTTTTAGTTTTTCTTGCTGAGACCGTATACTGACTCCATGGTTTTGCGGTTACGTGAGTGTAGAATACATCTGAGTTCTGCTAAGCTACCGCCTCTGTGACGTAACAAAGGTCATTGATGCCCTTGACGCATTCAGCATCACCCGGACGGTAAGCCTGGTCAGTTCATGTTTGAAACTAAAAAAATTCGCAGGTCAAACACTACATTTTCACGACTTCTTTCATTAGTGGAACAACAAACCGAGAAAAGTTTGAGGGTGTCGGGGAAGTATACCCTCGAAAAAATTTTCTCAACGAATTTGCATGAACTGGAAAAACAGCCAAAAACGAAAGTGGGGGAGGGGGGCAACTTTCCCCTCTTGCCCCCCCTGGCGGCGCCACTGTTTACAATACCTCATTACCCGACAAGAAGACCTATTAAGTTCCGAAAAGTTTTTTAACCCCTTGGGTCGTATGTTTGCCAATACCCTTAATTGCGCTTTATAACATTTGTGTTTGTTTCATTTCAGCTCCTTTGCTTCATTCTTTACCGGATGTTGTTGATTATCACAATGTTTTAATGGTGTGTTTTATTGTTGCTTTTATTTTCATGGCGTCAGCGTTAGTGTACTTGATCATAAGTCTACAAAAAAGCAAAGAGCGAGCTGCTAAAAATTCGAAAAAAATCGAAGGTCACACGAACGTGATAGAAGATACATCAGTTCCATCTCATTCCGGTCCGCTCCCTTAAGTCCATGGTAATTCACCACCTGGTCATGACGTTGGTTCAAGCGTAATGTGACATTGCATTGTAACCTATAAAATTTGATTGAGCAATAAAGATATGGATATCGGACTGGGTTTATCTGACTGAAGAAATTTGTAGTTGTAACAGTATTTTAAGCGTCTAATTCCGGGGTGGCCAACCTTTTGATTCCATGCGCCAATATTTTCACCCTTAATTTAGATGCGCCACATCAAGCATCCATTTCTTTTCAGTTCTTTAAAACAATGGCGGGCAATATCGGTGAAGAGCAAAAAAAGTGTCTTCACTTTACGCCCTCAGACAGTGGTGCACCCAGGATTTGGCAAAGGGGGGCCACAACCAGGGGTCTGGGGGTGAAACCCCAGCCGCCAACAAATTTTTATGGTTTTCATATAAAAAACACTCATTTTAGCACACTTTTTTTATCGAAAAAGGGCGTGCAGTCACTACGGACAATGCAAATATATTTTCGCAGCTAATGTCTAAAAGCAGAAGCTTGGCTAAAATAAGCGAAAAGAGGCTACAACCAATATTAGTTTGAGAATTTATAGACTGAAAGTTAGGTTTTAGCACCTTATTACAGAGCCAAAGGTGGGGAGCATGGCACCGTGGCTCCCCTGCGTGCACCTATGCCCTCAGACGTCCTGTTTTCCTCTGACAATGTTGGTGGAGAGCAAAAAATAAAAAAAAGGTCTTCACGTCTCAGATGTTTTCTGTTTTCCACTGAAAAATATCGTTGCAAAGCAAATAAAAAAAAAATTAGTGAGTAGAAGTGGCTTGTCATCAAAAAGGTGCAATGCGCCACTTTTAAGTAGCCAATGCGCCACGTATGGCGCATGCAGAGATGGGCATTTATCGCGATAATTTATCGGCGATAATTTATTACCGATTATCGTTATCGCTCAAAATAGTTTTGATTTATCGATTACCGATATCGCTTTTGCAATATAATTTGTTATCGCCGATAAGTTATCGCGATAAACGATTCTTTATGCCTACAGTGTTCAAACTGCAGAGTTGGTGAGTTGGCGCTGTGAAAAAAATACACGGTGCCCATTAAGTCTTGTTGCAATTTTCAAAAAATCTTTTATTGTTTTGTTTAATGCGACGACAGAGTCCGTAAACTACTCTGTTTTCTGGAAAAAGCGTTTTTGTAATTTGACTTACAAAAAAAACTTCGTCAAACACATTGAAAATTTACCACAACATTTATCGGAAAAATTTATCGGCGATAATTTATCGATTACCGATATCGCTTTAAAAAATTGAGATTTGTCGATTAGCGGTATCGCCCAGGGCTTTTTTGAAGTTATCGATTATCGTTATCGCTGTAGTACAGAAAAGTTTATCGTGCCCATCACTGGGCGCATGCGCCACAGGTTGGCCACCCCTGGTCTAATTCATGATTGTTGCAGAAACTTTTCGTTAGTTTGTTTGTTCGAGTGTGTCATCTGTTGAACTTTGTATAATTAAGGGCGTTACTTGTTCCTTAAAATAACTTCGATTTAACCATCTATGATTTAACCTTTTCATTTGGAGGTAAAAGGTACGTCGAGTAGATTAGGCTATAAATCAGAAGCAAAGCAAAAGCGGATTTAGACTTACAGAAGAGCGATTATCTGCCAATATTTTCGTCGCGTGGATTTTCGCCATAGATTCTTCGACACGCGTCCGTACTTGGATAATTTTTTGCACAGTTTGCAACTTTGCAGTCATGTGGCAATTAACTTAAGATTTTGTTCTGAACGGTGCTGTAGACCCGAGGTTTCGAAATTTGATTCTTAACAAAACCCTCCGACTTGAATATTTTGGAGTGGATAAAAAAAAAAAAAAGAAATCGGAACGGATTAAAAACGTGCTCGAGAGCAATAAACCACAAAAAAAAAACTTATTTCTAAATCATATAAAACCTGAGATAATCTTTCTTTTTTTTTGATTGCCACCAACGGCAGTGTGATAAATAAGTTATAACACTGATGGCAATTGTGGTAATTACATTGCATAATTATAAAACTAGCTGTAGTAAATGCTATAGTGCTGTTTGCGTGGCATAAGAGTTGGTGTATCCGATGTTCATGCATTATTGTTAACAGCTCAGATGGCCGCGTGGTACGAGCGTCTGCCTCTGGAGCTGTAGACTCGGGTTTGATTCCTTTTCGGGTCATACAGGCCTAGGCCTACCAATGACTCTAAAATTGGTAGGCACAGCTTCCCTGCTTGACGCTCAGCATCAAAGAGACAGTATTTTAGTAGTAGTGTTTTTTATTTCTACACTGTCAAAATAAATAGAACACAGCAATATAGGAGTTAAACTACAAACGGACACAGAAAAGGGAAGAAGCAACAAAACGATAAACGTTGTAACATGCTAGCGAGAATGAAACTTGAAGATGAGGAAATTAGTAGGCATGGTCCCAACACAGTGTGTTAAGAGCAAGCCGGCAAGTTTACTTGTTGTGTCGGTGGGAAAGGCACTTAGCCGGATACCCCCATCTTGGTGTGGTAGACAGATGGCCAGCAACTCCTAAGCGAGCTCGTTGTAGGCTTTGATCGCTTTCTCGTGGTAGGAGGATAAATATACGACTAAATACAAAATTGTGTGCTATAAATTCATGTCAAGCCTAATTTGTCCCCTAAACAAAGCGCAAGTTACCGGTAATATAAAGAATATAGCCTAAAGCGTGAAGTAGAACATTTATTCAGTTTGCAACGCAATGTAGAGCCCAAGCAGCATAAATTTGCTTTCTTTGAAGCGCAGCACAAGTTGCGCAGTTGCAGAAATTGTGTAATTGCGCTTTCCATTTGAAATAACAGAATGCCCTCCTCTTGCCTTAAACCTAATAGCTCATAGTTTTCACCAACGTTGACTGTCTATAGGCCTAGGGCTAGAAATGGGCATTCCGCAATTTAACGCACGAACATGCGCAATTTCCGCAACTGCTCAAATAAACAAATGAAAAAAGGTTAAGTTGAAAATGTACGGCCGCACATAAGTGATAATCTTTTACCCAAAAGGCCGTTGGTAACTCAATGATACAGTAGCTATCAGAAACCACAGATTAGATATGTACTTGCAGTGCCCTAATTTTATCATTACGGGTCCTACTAATTTGGCCCTGCAGGCACTGTAGAACTAATTTGGCACAGTAGGCATTGTAGCCTACGTAGAACTGATTTAGCACTGTAGGCACTGTAAAACTAATTTGGCACAGTAGGCATTGTAGCCTACGTAGAACTGATTTAGCACTGTAGGCACTGTAGAACTAATTTGGCACTGTAGAACTGATTTAGCACAGTAGAACTAATTTGGCACTGTAGAAATAATTTGGCACTGTAGAAATAATTTGGCACTGTAGGTGCTAAATCAGTTCTACGCACTGTGCCAAATTAGTTCTACAGTGCCTACAGTGCTAAATTTGTTCTACAGTGCCTACAGTGCTAAATGAGTTCTACAGTGCCAAATCAGTTCCACAGTGCTAAATTACCGGTAGTTCTACAGTGCCAAATCAGTTCTACGTACAATGCCTGCAGTGCCAAATTAATTCTACAGTGCTAAATCAGTTCTACGTACAGTGCCAACATAGTTCTACAGTGCGTACAGCGCTAAATCAGTTCTACGTGCAGTGCCAAATTAGTTCTACAGTGCTAAATCAGTTCGGCGTGTAGTGCCTGCAGTGCCAAATTAGTTCTACAGTGCTAAATTAGTTCTACAGTGCCAAATCAGTTCTACGTACAATGCCTACAGTGCCAAATTAGTTCTACAGTGCCTACAGTGCTAAATCAGTTCTACGTGCAGTGCCAACATAGTTCTACAGTGCCAAATCAGTTCGGCGTACAGTGCTTGCACTACCAAATTAGTTCTACAGTGCCAAATCAGTTCTACAGTGCCTACAGTGCCAAATTAGTTCTACAGTGCTAAATCAGTTCGGCGTACAGTGCCTGCAGTGCCAAATTAGTTCTACAGTGCCAAATCAGTTCTACAGTGCTTACAATGCCAAATTAGTTCTACAGTGGCTACAGTGCTGAATCAGTTCTACATAGAATGCCAAATTAGTTCTACAGTGCCTGCAGTGCTAAATCAGTTCGGCGTACAGTGCCTACACTGCCAAATTAGTTCTACAGTGCCTACAGAGCCAAAATAGTTTTACAGTGCCTACATTGCTAAATCAGTTCTACACGCACTGCCTACAGTGCCAAATCAGTTCTACAGTGCCTACAATGCCAAATTAGTTCTACAGTGGCTACAGTGCTGAATCAGTTCTACGTACAGAGCCAAATTAGTTCTACAGTGCCTGCAGTGCTAAATCAGTTTGGCGTATAGTGCCTACAGTGCCAAATTAGTTCTACAGTGCCAGCAGTGCTAAATCAGTTTGGTGTAGGCCTATAGTGTCTCCAGTGCCAAGTTAGTTCTGCAGTGCTAAATCAGTTCGGCGTATAGTGCCTACAGTGCCAAATTAGTTCTACAGTGCCAGCAGTGCTAAATCAGTTTGGCGTATAGTGTCTCCAGTGCCAAGTTAGTTCTGCAGTGCTAAATCAGTTCGGCGTATAGTGCCTACAGTGCCTAATTAGTTCTACAGTGCTTACAGAGCCAAATTAGTTTTACAGTGCCTACATCGCTGAATCAGTTGTACATGCACTGCCTACAGCGCTAAATCAGTTCTGCAGTGCCAAATTAGTTCTACAGTGGCTACGGTGCTAAATCAGTTCTACGTACAGTGCCTACAGTGCCAAATTAGTTCTACAGTGCCTGCAGTGCTAAATCAGTTTGGCGTACAGTGTCTCCAATGCCAAGTTAGTTCTACAGTGCTAAATCAGTTCGGCGTGCAGTGCCTGCTGTGCCAAATTAGTTCTACAGTGCCAAATCAGTTCTACCGTGCCTGTGCAGCCCAGAAAACACAGTGAACGTCAGCGCTTATCGGTGGCTTAAACATCAATATCCTGCTATGTGCTAGTTTAACTTTCACAACGACTGTTCAAGAATAGCACTTTATATTAACTCGAGATCCGGTACTAGCAGAGTGTCAAACAGAGTTACAGAATACAACAAATCATTGAACGATTACAATTACACATGTTCACTTAGCTGAGAATTTTAGAATAAAAGTTTAACCACAAACTTCGCTTTACGAGCGTCGCGCAATGCACGATACACATACACACAATGCACCAGACAGAATGTTTCCACGCGAGAGAAAAGACAGTGACATTATCCAGAATCGCTAGGCCTACACATATACAATCACATAGTATCATACTAACAGTATCACAATACAGCCATAGGCCTATCAGTATTTACAATACACCACAACCCCTTTTTTTTTATAGTTAGCAAACGGGTTTGGTAGCTCAAATGTTCGATCAGAAAATGTCATTAAGTTCGCAAATAGTCTCTGAGGTGAGGTGGTTGTCTGGCTCGTCTTTTGCTGCGTCTTCTCGGGTTGGGAGACTCTGAAATCTCATCCTCAGATTGAGAGAGCAAGCCCGAGTGAGAGGATTCGCACTCGGCATCATCATAGATTGACCCATTGCAGGGCATCGAAAATGTAGGCCTCAAAAACCTACGGTTTCGCCAATAAACCCGACCACTAGGTAGTTTAACATGATAATCGCGGTTGCGACCAACACCTATAACTTGTCCCTGGCGATCCCATCTTTTTGTGATGTGGTCTTGAAGTCGTACTTTCTGTCCAATGCGCAAGGGTTTCAATGACTTGGAGCGTTGATTGTATCGCTGCTCTTCTGTCTGTTTTAAAGCAACAATCGCTTCGTCCAATTTATTGAATTTATCCTTCCAGGTCTCGCTGTAAGACTTGAATTTAGCGGGCACCAGCGATCTAAGAGGCGAGCCGTATAGAACTTCAGCCGGTGAAAGCCCGTGAGCTTTTGGAGTGTTTAACCATTCCAAAAGTCCTTCGCAGAATTCTTCGCTGTCAATATCGCCACTTTCGCTAGTTTTAGCGAGCAAACTTTTCATAGCCTTCACAGCTGCTTCCGCATGTCCATTTGACTGTGGGTAGTGCGGAGTACTAAGCACGGGTATCACGCCCCATCGTTTCATAAACTGTCTGTATTTGCTTGAAGCAAACTGGGGTCCGCCGTCGGTACGTATTCGCACTGGCACTCCAGTATCAACAAAGTATTGACGCAAAGCGCTAATGACTTGCTGTGAAGAAGGATCTTGTCGAAATTCTGATATTTTTACCCACCCAGATAGACGATCGACGTAGACAAGATAAGATTTTCCGGCATAACTGAAAAGATCAGCTGATACGTCTTCGAATGGTCTCGACGGCGTGGGATCAAATCTCATCGGTTCGTGTTGCTGACTGGGTAGATATTCTTGACACTTAGCGCATGCCTGTACAGTGTTTTGAATGTCGCTATTAATGCCAGGCCAATACACTGACTGCCTAGCGCGTCTTTTAGTTCTTTCGATGCCTTGGTGAGACGCATGCAGCTTTAACATGACGTCTTGGCGTTTAGATTTTGGAATGACGATCCTGTGGCTATCTAAAAGAATTAGACCATCTTCAACTGTCAATTGACCTTGAAGCTTCTTGTACTCCAGAACACTAGAATTTTGCCTGTCGGAAGAAAAGCCATTATGAATAGCAGTGATCAAATCCTGCATAGTCTTGTCTGAGTGAGTGGCTTCTTTGATGCTTTCTAACCAAGGATCTTTCAACTCATCATCCCCCTTTCGAGGTTCTCTTTCACTCATAGCAGAAAGTACCTGCCGGATGAATATTTGACGGTTTTCATCGGTCACCTCATCGTTACCCTCTGGATCTCTGCAAGGCGCTCGTGATAAAGCATCAGGGATGACATGATCTTTGCCTTTTTGCCATGTAGTGCGAAATGTAAATCCTCCAAGCTTTTCCTTTAAGCGTTGGATTCTGGGGTTATCAATCATGTCCAAAGTCTGCTTGTTTAGGATTGACTCCAGGGGCTTATGGTCAACTACTACATCAAATTTGGGTAAGCCCTGAAGGTAAATTCGACATTTATGAATAGCCCACACAACTGCCAAGAGTTCGAGCTCTACCATAGCGTATCTCGATTCAGTATCCGTGGTGAAGCGCGAGCCAGCTTGAGTTAACTTCCAAACATCTTCATGTTTTTGTAGAAGAGCAAATCCTAATCCTTTAAGCCTGGATGCGTCTGTTTGCAACATCGTGGGAAGTTTAGGATCGAATGGAGCCAATACGGGAGGGCTGCATAACACCCTTTTGGTTTGAGTGAATGCTTGATCATGATCGCTGGTCCACACGAATGCGTTTTTGGGCTTCAGTAAGTCCCTCAACGGTTCAGCAGCTGAACTGATTTGATCAGTAAACCCCCCAAGTTGGTTTACCAATCCCATGAAAGAACGCAACTCGGTAAGATTACTAGGCGTGGGAAATTCAGAAATTGCTTCAATCTTGCGTGGGTCGGCTTTGACACCTTCGCTATCAACAACGTAGCCAACGTAAGTAACAGCATTCTGCATCAACACAAACTTGTCGGGATTGATGGTTATTCCAAATTGACGACATCTTTCCAACACTCGTACTACTCTGTTGAGGTTGTCTTGCGCCGTGTCGCTGTGAATTAATATGTCGTCAACCACTTTTTCGACTCTATCAATGCCTTGTAGGGCTTCATCACCTCTGGCGCAGTATTCATCTTGTGACGAAGCTAATCCCATTGGAGCTCTGAGAAATTTATATCGCCCAAAGGGAGTGATGAACGTGGTTAGTTCCTGGCTCTCTGGGTCAAGCGCGACTTGCCAATATCCTTTTGCGGCGTCCAGCGTAGAGAAGTATCTTGAACCCGTCTTGACATTAAATACTGCGTCACTTGGTGTCCTGGTGGGATGATAGGGACGTCTGACATATTCATTAAGTTTTTGAAAATCAACGCACAACCTTATGCCGCCTTTAGGCTTGGGCACTACAACAATAGGGTGGACCCAATCAGTTGGCTCTCTAACAGGCTGTATCACTCCGGCTTCAACTTGCCTGTTCAGCTCTTCCTTGAGCAGGTCTCTATAAGCAACGGGCACTTGACGAGGTACTGCCAAAGCAAACGGCACGGCCCCTTCCTGCAAAGAAATTTTCATGGGCTGACCATTCATTTTACGAAGCTCATCACCATGGAAAACATCCTTATATTCAGTTAACAAATCTTGTTTGAGCGCCTCCAGTTCTGTTTCAGTAGGAAGATCCGAGATCTTGAACTTGCTCGACTGAACGTCTGCCACGTGGCAAATCGATTTAACTGGGGGATCCAACGAATAAATCGGTTGCGGGTATTCTGGTGGAATTATGCCAAGTTGCTTGCACACATACCATGCCAGAAGGAATTCATCTACCTCCCGGCACACGTAAACAGTTTCCTCAATTCTGCGTTCGCCATACTCAATCAAACAAGGCAACGTACCAATGCAATGCAAAGTCTTTTTGTTTGCAGCCAGTAATTTATCACCATCAGGGGTGCGCAAATTTGCTGCATCAAATCCGAGTTCCTCAAGTATGTGGGGTCCCGCCAATGTCGCTTCTGCACCAGTATCAGGGGTTGCCGCAGAAGAACCAATCATATCCTGAAACTTTGTAGTGTATAGGTTGATAGAGATCTTGGGTGCTCGGACGTCAGTCATTGTAAGGTGATTTACCGCTAACTTTTTAATGTGCCCTGTCGATTTCTTTTGCTTTTCCTCGTTTTTGACCCCTTTGGGTTTGCGATGATAGCACACAGCCGCAAAGTGTCCTTTCTTGTGGCATACGGAACACTCTTGATCTTTAGCTGGACATGCAGTTTTACCTCTTGGCGGACAATTATCGCGCCCACACTTTGAGCACGGTTTATTGGTGGTGCCACGACTGCTAGGAGCAGCTGGTTGATGTCGTCGCCATTTGTTCCTATAAACAGTAGGTTGCTTTTTGTCCATTTTGGCATCATCTATCTTCGCTGATTCGTCAGATCTGCAAATGTTAATAACTTTTTGCAAATCAGGCAGAGGAGAGATTGCTAACAGCTTCATGCGGGTATCTTTGTCTCTTATGCCTGACATAATTTTTGTGACTAAGCGCCGATCTAAGCACTCAGCACATAGATCCGCGTCTCTTGCTAATGATTTAATAGCAATAAGGAAAGCATCGAATGATTCGCCGCATGTTTGCTTTCTTTCCTCAAAAGCCACGCAGTCGAGAGCAATGTTTCTTTGACTGCGGATGTATTCTTTCAGTTTGTCTAAAATCGCCTCTGGAGTGAGGTCAGTGTCATCAGGTATAAGTAACACATGTTCTAAGGCCTCTCGCATATCCATAGAAAAGAAGCTGCGGAGTAAAGCAATCTGACTTTCTCTGGGGAGTTCGTCCGCTTCTGCCACCATGACATAGTCCCTGTAGGATTTACGCCATTTACAATACTCGGACAGGGAAATTCCCACATTAAGTATCGGTGGTTTTTGGGCATCCGCTTTCACACGCCTTGCGCTACCTGGACGACTGCTAGAAGAATCATGGCTGGGCTCGCGTGGGTCTTCGCGAGACCCACGGACGGCCTGCTCACCGAACTGTGCGATGAGTTGTCGCATTTGCTCCTGATTGTCCTTAGCTTGAGTGTGAGTTAGTCTTTGCATCTCTAACTGCGTCTCTAAAAATTGATGAAACCAGGCTGGAGGTACCTCAGTGGCAACGGAAGTTTCACCCTGGCCTACCCCTTTCAGATCAGCTATTTTCTTCCGAGCGATCTCTAATTCAGCTTCAAGTTCTTTCTTTGTAGGCATTTTTTGTTCAGTTTTAGTCTACTAGTACGGTTAGTTCACTTTTTAAGTCTCAAGTTTTATCTTCTTAAATTGTCGATTTAAGCTGCCGACGACGCCATGCTATGTGCTAGTTTAACTTTCACAACGACTGTTCAAGAATAGCACTTTATATTAACTCGAGATCCGGTACTAGCAGAGTGTCAAACAGAGTTACAGAATACAACAAATCATTGAACGATTACAATTACACATGTTCACTTAGCTGAGAATTTTAGAATAAAAGTTTAACCACAAACTTCGCTTTACGAGCGTCGCGCAATGCACGATACACATACACACAATGCACCAGACAGAATGTTTCCACGCGAGAGAAAAGACAGTGACATTATCCAGAATCGCTAGGCCTACACATATACAATCACATAGTATCATACTAACAGTATCACAATACAGCCATAGGCCTATCAGTATTTACAATACACCACATATCCCGGTACGTTTATCGAACTGCATGTACAGTTACAGGATCCAGCAAGATGATACAAAAAAGGATTAAGTCAAATAGAATTCTTCTATCCTACACTTCTCCGATAGGCGCCTGCAAAGTCAGCCAACAACAAAGCCCAATGTGTCAGGGTAAGAATAGGCCCAACAATAAGAGTACAGTCTTTTAATGTACAGTCTTTTAATCGAATGGAAAATAGTACTCCCCCATACACGTGGGAATTGAACCATCCTAGCGGAAAAGTGTAGGATAGAAGAATTCTTTTTGACTTACATATCCTTCTTTGTATCATCTTGCTGGATCCTGTAACTGTACATGCAGTTCGATAAACGTACCAGGATATTGATGTTTAAACCACCGATAAGCGCTGACGTTCACTGTGTTTTCTGGGCTGCATGCGCAGACACAGTGCCTGCCTTGTCCCCCGCTTTTTCACGGGCGAACGGGTTGGACAGAGAGGTTTTTTGAAGGCTTTGGTAACTGGTATAGTTACAAACCGTAAACAAAAAATTCCTTCTCAGATTACCGGGAAAATAATGTTTAAACCAACCGGTCATGTCTATTCTTCTCGATTGTTTGTAGGGAATGTGTGACATCATAATCCAGCATGTACTAATTCCTTGAAGGTTATATTTCCAATGTTTTACCTTGAGCAGAACGAATAGAGGCTTAGATCTGGGGTGTGTAGTTTTTTTGAAGGTTAGAATTTTTTTTTCAGGAAGGTGGGAGGTTGCTATGCTGCACTGATGAGACCATAATAAGGTCGAAACTAGAGATGTCGCGGACACACAAATTATGTCCGCAAGCTGCGCTGCTCCAGTGTTTTTCGTCCGCAAGCTGCGCTGCAACTGCAATTTGTTGAACAATTTTTGTACCGCACCGCGCTGCACACCGCAGTTTTTTAGGATGTTGTTAAGATCACACATACTTAATATAATTATAACAACAAACTGAATTCTAAATTGGAGTGTAGAATTATGACGCATCACGAATAGAAAAATACTTTGCGCGGCACGCCTCCACTACGCGGCAGACGTATAGTCGCAACATTAATTTGTCCCTTGCAAATTTCGTAAAAACATAATTATTCTTCTTGAATGTATTCATCCGCTTATATATTTTTTTACCTAGTAAAATATTGTTTCGCTATAATTGCAAAATGGTTTTAAAAATCTATTAATACATATATTTTTAGGGCAGAGTTTTTAATTTTATTATTTCTTAAAGAATATTTAACAACCATTCACTTAGCATAAAAGAGTTAGACTAATCTGTACTCCTCCGCCACGTGTAAAGTCCTTTTTGATAAGTAGCTCTGTGTGGGGGTACTGAGATAGGGTGAGAGTTAAATACCGGTAATTATTCAAACATGGTAAGTTGAGACTTTAGTCCTTGCTTTTTATTCATTCAGTCAGAGATAAAAAGTATGTTTTATCATTTTTTTAGCTTGCTGAAGTTTTTGCTGGAAAAAATAACAGCATAAGCTTATACGCCAGTGTCACTGACACAGTGACACGTGGGTATAAATTCGTTCAAGGTTGTTATTATGGATTTTGCGGTTCTGTTTGACATCATTTATGGTCTACTTTGCAGTGTCATACATACTCATTATTGTTTCTTTCTCGCTTGTGTGTTCTGCTAGGATTTGACCTAACCCCATGGGTTGCCAGTAACTTCGCCACATGGTAACTTCGCCACATGGAAACTTCGCCACACTTTCATACATCGTAAATTTACATTGCCTACACCGAAACAAGACTTTAAATTCCCGGTTGCCGTTAAAAATTTTATCGGGCTTTTTGAGTTACTTGGTGACTTCGCCACATAATCGAAACTGTGGGGTAAGATGTGGGGAGAGAGGTGTGGGAGAGTGCATGGGGTGAATAAGGAAGTGTGTTGGGGTGTAGGGGGAGGTCAGGGGAGCTGTGGGAAGAGATATGGGGGGTGTGGGGGAGATGTAGGGAAATGTGTTGGGGTGTGGGGGGAGGTAAGGAAAGATATGTGGGGAGTGGAGAAGTGTGGGGAGGGTGTGGGAAAGTGTATGGGGTGAGTGGGAAGTGTGTTGGCGTGTGGGGAAAGGATGTGGGGAGGGTAATGGGGAAGATGTAGGGAAATGTGTTGAGGTGTGGGGCCCCAACACATTTTTAATTCCCCACATCTCCCTACGCTCCCCTTACCTCCCCCACACCCCATCACACTTTCCTACACCTCCTTTCATACCTCTTCCCACATCCCTCCTTCCTCCCCCCACACCCCAACACATTTTCCTACTATCCCCACGTCTCCCTTCACCTTCTCAAAGTGTGGCGAAGTTACCATTTGGCGAAGTTACTGGCAACCACCCCATGCAGTACCTACTGGTACTGATAAGAACTGAAGAACCTGATTCCGCTCCGGTAAACTGGTGTAGCTGTGAAGTGTAAATGCATGTGCAGGGGTATGTGTCATTGACTTTGATGTGTCATGACTTCGTTATTGCTGGCAGTATCACAGGTACCACCAATACTATCAGCCAACCTTCTACTGGTACTTTCCCCATCCACCCTGTATCATGCTAGCAAATTTCCCTCAACTTCCAAAACTTCATGGCATTAAAGCTGTTATATAATATTTTCAGGCATGTGCCAGGCCTTTGCTGTCTGTCTACAATCTGAAAGGAAAAGCTGGAAAAAAGCCGGTCAAGTTACCAGCTGTATTCAAAGCTCCCATCAGACCAGATATTGTGAATTTTGTTCATACAAATTTACGCAAAAATAGTCGTCAACCTCATGCAGTGAACAAATATGCTGGTGCACAAACAAGTGCTGAATCTTGGGGAACTGGTCGTGCTGTTTCAAGAATTCCGCGTGTACGGTAAGCACTGAATAAATAATAGAAAAATATTGTTGGTGTAATATTTGCAATTGCCCCATAACATTTTTCATTTACCGTACCTACATTTTTATAGTTAATATTCTGTACCGGTACTTCTACTGCAATATTATCGCCAGTGTTCCCTCTAGGATTTAGACTAGTGCGAATTTGCCCAAATGATAAATTCATTGAAATTTTTGCCCAAAGATTTCCCTACATTGAGGACCCCTTTTACAAATTTTTTGCATTAAATTTACTTTTCCAAGATACAAGCTATATACAGTCTTGCATTAAAATATTCAAGTTTTTTAAGTTTTTCAATTTTGCATTTTATGATATTAATTTTTGGTTCAAAATCAGTAAAATTTGCCCAAAAGTTTCGCATTTATTTTCCTCAAATTTCTCACTTAAGAGGGAACACTGATTACCGGTACCAGTTACCGTAATTAGGATAAGATGTGTTTTGAGGTTAAAGTCTCCCGATGAAGACTAACAAAAAGTTTGAGGTAAATTGCTTGATGTAGAGTACCAGTATCTATGTGAACTTTGTTTCATAATCTACTGGTACCAGTACTTCACCAAAAATAGACTATAGGATTCTATTTCTAAGTTTGAGTTGGGCTAAATGTAGCCTGCTTTTAGGGCATGTTCAACATTGTTCATGTAGTAGAGTTTAGGGAATTCTGAATTTAAGAGTTTCAGTTTAAAGTTCAGAATTGTAAATTACTGGTTACGGATATCAACACAAAAGCGATACTGTCTAAGTATGAATACCTGTTACAGTGCTAGCTACATTGTCCATTTTGAGTGACGAGTAGGGCAATTTTTTATTGACCTAAAAATCTAAAGAAATTGACCTTGTTTTATCAAAAAATTGACTTTATTGACCTAACGAAACAATGAACTGAAAGAACCAGTCCATAAGAAAAAAAAAATACCTAAGTCACTTCATTTAGTGCTTAGATTATAATGCACGCACATATAATTCATGTGTTTTGCTATTCGCTGTATTGCAATCTTAGTAACATCAAAGTATGTTCGAATAACTGATGCATTGTCTTTTCAATATTAATGTTTTTGACTACCGGCACATAGCGACAAAAATATGTTACAAATTAAAACACGATGAAAAGCTTATTTCATCATAATCCAGTTGTGCTAAGATTGCAATCTTGCAAAGCTGTATGAACAGATCTTTAAAATTGAAATCAATCAAATCACATCAAGCATTACATGAATAAATTAAGGATGTGTAAAATTGTAATACTGGTAACAGTCTGGTGACAGCATACGCCTCCCTGGTACCACCAACAGTTACGAACCTCCATCTTTAAATTATCTGAGTCATCTCTTTTTGAGTAGGCTATAAAGTAGAGTCGCTCAAAAAAAGCAAGAAAGCAAAAATTGACCTAATAATAAAAAATTGGTCTAAAAAACAAAAAATTGACATTAATTGACTTCATATTAACTTCATCAATACTGATCCTACGACCGTGAAATTTTGTTTCCACATTTTTAGAGTTATTTTCTACATCTAAAAAAAAATTGATTTTATTGACCATGAATCGCCCTAGTGATGAGGCAATAGGCCTAATGTCATGAATGTAGTGGGCATGAACATTTCAGAACTTAATCTGAATGTCATTCTTATAAATATAAATCCGAAATGGCTATTTTGGATCCTTGTAAACAAAGCAGAACTGTTTCTTCTGGAGAGAATAATGTTCATTGATTCAAGTTTGATAATAGTGTTAATACCATGGACGCCTTGAATAGAAGGACTGGCGGCTAGCAAACTCTGGTTTTTAACTTGAGTCCCAAAAAGTTAGTTTGATGTTTCTCCAAGGTTTTTGAAGCTTTTGCTTTTACACTTTCTGACGACATCATAATTTATTTACACACAGTTTCTAAATATTCAAGGTTGATTGGACTAGGGTAAAGTACCCAAATCCTCATTGGGCAGAACTTGTCGACATGAGACGTCTCGCCGTGACCGACTTTTGAGACAACCCGACGTTGGGACAATTTGGCGTGGAAAGGTGTGATTTGTGAGCGGACATAATTATCGCGTTTTGTGATAGAATGTGCGAAAAGGCATAAACATCACATTTTAGAAGTGCTGAAAGTAAACAATAAATGACGTTATATCTACAGCTTTATAAAGGTTTTGCGACATATTATTTTAAAGAAGTTCAAAATTGTTGACATAAGTTTAACTAAAAAGTGGTGAGAAAATTGTTTTATAACGTTTAGTATTTGGTTTTGTTTTATATAACATGAAATGCAACTACGCGTTTGACAAGCAATTAATAAGCACTGCGACTGCACTTCGATTTTCATTTTTTGATCAATACGCAGCAAAAAATATGCATTAACTGAACGTGAAACAGATTAAATAAACAAGAAATTTTTGTTGACGAAAAATATACCTGCGTAAATGTCAAGGCCTTGGCTTGGTCGGTTGTGGCTTACTGAAGTAAACTAAATCAAGAGTAAAATGCTTGATTATTATGCGAGCAGCCCTCCACGTTATGCCCAGACGTTCAGAAGTATTGTGGCTACTGCGATATCGCGCATGGGCTTCGTGATTTGGACTTACTCAAGACTTTAATAAAAACCTGAAACAATTTGCTGCTTTTGATGTTTTGAGTGAAGTTGTGAAATATTGAGCTAAAATAGATTTTTGAGGTGTTTTTGTGAAAAGCAGTAGTTAGTAAAGAACATTTGATTTAGTAAACTTGTAAAATCATTCCCAGGTGAAATTTTGGCCTGCCAAGACAATTGGTTCAATAAGAAAGACCAAAAGTCATGTAGCCGTATGCAATGAAGCAAAGGAAAACTTGCCGTTGCTGTGTATGCCAGCTGACTTACTAACTGAAGCAAAAGTGTTAGGAAAACACTACAAATGCCTTGTCATGGAACGTAAGGACGCAGTGCAGTATGAGAATGTGTAGGAGCCAAGCATAATTAGTTGCTACACTGATGGATCCAAGATAAACGGAAGAGCTGGTGCGAGTTTTTACATAGAATATGCATCAGGCTCTCAAACAGACGAAAATTTTTTTCATCTTGGAAAATATAGCATGGTCTTCCAAACAGAAGTCTTTGCTGTAGCTGAAGTAGCGAAGAAACTGATCATGGAAAAAATTCTAAATGAAAAAATAATAATTTTAGTAGATAGCCAAGCAGCAATTTTGGCAATCCAAAATAATATTGTGAAATCTCACACAGTATGATCATGCATCAAAAACCTAAATATATTGGGTAAGGACAACGATGTCACTATTGCCTGGACTCCGGGTCATACCGGCATCCAAGGTAATGAGAAGGCGGATATCCTAGCTAAAGCAGGATCAACATTAAACTGCTTGGGGCCTGAACCTTTTATTTCAATCCCATATGCTAGTTGTTGTGCAGCTATAAAGGATTGGAGCGTCAAAAGATGGCGAACATCCTGGATGAAACGAAAGGACTGCTTTAGAACAAAAGAAAATGTAGAGTGGGCTTCGCCCCAGTTAACTCAACGACTTTTGAGGCTTAAAAGACCTAGATTAAATGAAACGTTGCAAGTCCTTACAGGTCACTACAACTTACAGAAACACAGGAGCACCATGGGACATGACGTATCATCGACATGTCCCAAATGTGACCTGGAAGAAGAAACTCCAAATCACCATGTTGGAGAAAGCACTTATTACCAAGCACTGCGAATGAAGGTTTTTGGTAAAAAAACAACCACCATAAAGTCAGTGGTCGGAAAACTAAATATAAACCTACTGGCTAAGTATTTGCTGCAAGCCGGAAGACTTGCTGAATACAGCCAGTAGTAAATTAAATAAACGTGAAAGCGGTGAAAGTTGTAATGGGCCTAAATTATGGCCTACACAATGTGCCTGAGAAGGTTGAACCTAGTTTCTCTGGCACCACCGCCCCTTAATGATAATAATAATAAAAATAGTTGAATCAGACAATTAGATTAGCTGAAGTTTAATAAAAACAAAATTAAGAAGGGTAAATTGCTTTTCTTCCAATTGCAGTACAAAAAAATAAGAGACCTTTTTAAGAATTTTTTTATGAAAAATGTACGTATTAATTACCATATCATCCTTTTTGAAAAACCTGGATTCATTTACACTGCTATAAGTGTACTCCTTTCATCAAGTTGTTCAATTTAATTCCAAAGATGAGTAGGTTTGGGTGAAAAACAACAAATCAAAAGTTTTACATTTAGTGTCCCCTCAAACATGGTCGTTAAACACAAAAGTGGTCGGTGGCCCCCCAGGACGAAAGCCAACTTTATTCATTTTTGGCCTACACATTTCCATCAAGAAGTGTAACATTTGAGAGGATAGACATTAAAATCCAACAGCCTAAGGGCGTTTGATGCACTCTACCTAGCAATGTTTGGCATGTAGTGCCAATGCCATAACCATAAGTACAAACGGTATTATTTATTGCTTGGTTTGTCGCAAATCGTGAGAAACTTAATGAATATTAGGAACATATCCACTTACAGTATGTTGCGAAGGCTCACTCAGTAAACACAGCTTGGCACCAATTGAGTATGTGATCTACCGAAATTTGGGTTGGACAAGAGTGATAGAGAAAATCAGCTTGGGTGTTTGAAAAGGAGAGAAACTTGGCAATTAAATTTGCACTAGGTTAGATCATTTCAAACGAATATTTTACTTCACTCAGTGTGTGATTATGTGGCACATGTTTGATGCTCTTCATGCAGAATTTATTTATGTCATGCATAGGCCCACATATTGGGCAGGGGCAATTGATTGACTTTAATTTTGCCAAGCCTCCTTCTACACGGTAATCAGTACTTTTTCGTGTTTTTAAAGTTTCCACAGTTATAACAAGCAATTTCTTACTAATATTCTTTATTCTGAGCAGAAAAAGGAGTTTGTTATATTAAATAGCGTACTGCATAATTCAACCCGGTGGTGTGCTTTTAGTACGTTAGAGCCAAAGAAACGTGATAAGTTTGGGTTAAATCTGAAAACTTAACCAAGAATGGAAAAAAATGTAGTAAAATGATGACAATGTTTGTTTTCAAGTGACGTCATCGAACTTTCATTTTCTTTGTAAGGTAAGATCAAAAACAATTTAAAGATGAAGTTTTAATTTTACGTTAGTAGCAAACGAATGAGTTATATGCTATTATCCAAGTTTTTGGGGGTAGCAGATATTACCCCTCAATTTTTATGCTTTCAACGAGTCTGTTTGCTGAAGGATTTTTTATAGCGAAAGAACTAGCTACTGACAAAGTTTTGTGCTCCCAAAGCAAATCAAAAAATAAAGAAAAGACGCACATATAGCTTGAGAAAAATACGCTAAAATTGCATTTACAGTGACGTCATCACCTTTACTGTGACGTCATTACCCCCTTAGTATCCATTTTGGTACATTCGTGTATTGCTTAAGGTGATTGCCAAGTTTGACGCCTCTATCTGCTCTTCAACATTTTTTTCTACCAAACCATGCTAAAAATTTGGGACCCTAGTTAAAAACCAGAGTTTGCCAGCCGCCAGTCCTTCTATTCAAGGCGTCTATGGTTACTACCATCATCTTTTCAATTGACCAAGTACTGTCATGATATGACAAAACTCATTAACGTGAAGATATACTAATGTTTTTATGTGTGCTTTTTGGTGTTTAAGTTGCAAATTTGCACTCTTTGCTGATCAAGAGATACAGTGGGCGCCGCTTTGTTGGTCCATGATTAAAAGCCCTGCCGCTTTGAAGCCTAGTTCAGCCCAGTCCGATTTACTTCATTCTAATTTAAATTGCTTTATAAGCTCACTTGCATAATAGGCCCAAACACGTACGGTATTCAGGTGAACTTAAAAGCTGCACCTACTGTATTATACAAGGTGTTCCAAAAGTCCTGGGCCCATTTGAAACCCCATATCTCCTTAACTATAAATGATAATAATTAAGATAAAAGTTGAGCCATTTTAAAGCTAATTACGTTAAGTTTTTTGTAAGGCTATTGATGAAGTTTTTTGTAAGTTATTATATTCTTAATAGTCTCCAAGATATTCAATGTCATGTGCCCAACACTGTTGGAACACCCTGTATAAAATTTATAGAGGCAACATTGACACATTCTTTGTATGAAAGTCAAAAACAAAGCTATTAAAGTTCTGGATTTAGAATTTCCTGGTTCTTAAGCAAGAAATAAGCAGGCGTTTGAGTAAGTGAGTGTTTATGAAGCTCTAATTTTATCAATGGAAAGGAAGTTAATTTCATTTTGTTTTTTGCAGTGGTGGTGGAACACATCGTTCAGGCCAAGGTGCTTTTGGCAATATGTGTCGAGGTGGACGTATGTTTGCTCCGACAAAAGTGTGGCGCCGTTGGCAAAGACATGTCAACATAAATCAGAGAAGATACGCCATGTGCTCAGTTCTTGCTGCTTCAGCCTTACCTGCTCTTATTATGGCCAAAGGTATACTGTATGTATGTGTGCATGTGCAGTAATGTGGGTCCTAACCTGCAACTCGACAGATGAAAGTACTGTTTTTGATTGCAGTTTTGGTAACACCAATTCTTGGTTTAATGTAGGTAGTGCAAAACAACAGAATTTGGGTTACCAAAACTGTGATTGAAAATTTTTATATTAGCACTAAAAAATCAAGTATCGATAATGCTTTCAATGTTAAAGGCCAACTAAACTGAATTTAAATGAATTTTTAAATGTTAGAAAAAAATTCAAGGTATGCGGAATCAAAAACGCGATTTCAAAATTCGGGCCCTGGGCCGCGAAAATGCAAAAAATTCGTTTAGTATCCACGCGACTCCGGGCAACTCCGAATTGGCGGTTTAAAGTAGTGACGTCACTGGACCTAACGCAGATTCGGCAGCTAATGGAAAATCAATATACTGGGGTAAGAAACGCTGGTTGGTGAAGAGATGCGTCGTTGTTTAAGTTATTTTCAAGCTTTGTAAGTACTAGACATGACATATCAAGGTAATGCAATTGCAATATTGTGCCAGCTATGCAGTTAAGAAACTGAAATTACAGGTAGAAGATGGTAGGCTACGGTAACCAGGTAACTGACTTCTGAAACTGCATTGTCATTCCAACGGCCCAGGTCGCCCAACGACTAAATACGCAGTAAATAGGCTACGGTACATTTTAAATTTTGATTGATGCTAAGTGAGCTTAGAAACTTCACGCTTTGCTGGATGCGCCTGTGCTAGTACGATACGGTACCAGCAAAAGCTTATGAAGTACCGGTATGGGTGGATTGGGTGGGCTTACTGGGCTAGTCTAGGTTAGGTGGGCTTGGTGCTTATTGCTGTGGCTTAGTGTGGCTTAGCTGTGGCTTAGTGCTTACTGGGCTAGTCTAGGTTAGGTAGTGTAGGTGGGCTTACAAGGCTAGTCTAGTTACTGATTCAGTCACCATAAGATAGGCTACCAGTTTCTAATATTTTCTAGCTCCTACAATTGGAAACAACTTCATTTATAGGTAGTTTTATTAGCCAACAATCTGCCCTCATGATGTGATGATGCACAAGGAATCTTTCTCCAAACAGCTACCGGTATGGTTTGGCACAGCTACCAGTACCATAATAAGAAAAACGGCTGTGATTTATATCATAGCAGGTAGGCAAGCCTATTACACAGGTGCAGTGTACCAGTAGTGTTACCGAGTATATATACCCGTAGCCTAAAGCCTATTGCACCATTGCACAGACTGACAGAGCAGCAGAGACAGCCAGCAGTTGTGGCATCATGATGTCAAATATCCACTGCCTAACTGCGTAGCTGGCCCAACATTGCAATTGCATCACCTTGATATGTCATGTCTAGTACTTACAAAGCTTGAAAATAACTTAAACAACGACGCATCTCTTCACCAACCAGCGTTTCTTACCCCAGTATATTGATTTTCCATTAGCTGCCGAATCTGCGTTAGGTCCAGTGACGTCACTACTTTAAACCGCCAATTCGGAGTTGCCCGGAGTCGCGTGGATACTAAACGAATTTTTTGCATTTTCGCGGCCCAGGGCCCGAATTTTGAAATCGCGTTTTTGATTCCGCATACCTTGAATTTTTTTCTAACATTTAAAAATTCATTTAAATTCAGTTTAGTTGGCCTTTAACAAGTTTATGTTTTGAGACACTAATTCCTGATACTAGTAACTGATTTCTCCTTTCATGGAAAAGGGGTTTCGTGTTTCTACTGATTGGGTGATGTGTACATTTTTGTGTGGTTTTAGCCAACAATAAATTTTTTTGGCCCAAGCAATAGTCCAAGGATTACTATGATCGCACTGTTATTATTATCATTGAACTGCCTTTGGCAATAAGCAATTAAGTTTCTTTCGAACATTGTGTCCTATTTCGCTGATTAAACATTAAGGTCACAAGATTCATCGAGTTCCAGAAATTCCTCTCGTTGTAACAAACAAAGCACAACAATTAAAAAAGACAAAAGATGCTGTTCAGTTGCTTCGACGTCTCAGCTTATGGGATGAAATCTTGAAGGTAATCCTTGATTTTAATAAGTATGATGCAGTTGTAGGTTTACTCAGGAGTACATACGCATTACTAGTCCGAGGTAACGGCTAATGTTTGCTATTGATTTCACTGTGCATGCAGCAATGCTGGCTATTTGGCTAAGCCTTACTTGTTCCACTGTGGAGTTGGCCAGGAGTAGTTACCAAATTATGCCACTCTGGAACTTGCAAACAATATGTTTTTACACTATATTGCCTGAAAGTATTTTTTGAAAAACAGCATTTTTCGCAATTTGAAGAAAATATTCCAAAAATTTACTTATCTATAGAAAAGTCAAGCGTACGTAGCAAAAGGTTATGGTTTGGTTAATTCAGTCTGGGCATTTTGCATTATGCTGTAATGATATTCGCTAGTTGCACTCATTGTTGCTTGTGCCGAATTCGTCCTCGAATTAAACTACCCGTAATAGGCTGGCTCTGGTTTGACTGTTTAACGGAGTTTGCAGATTCTTACAAAAAAATGTGGAGTTAACTCTTAAGTTCCGTAAAAGACGAACTAATTAGTTAAGTGCAAAATTGTATCATATACCTATTTTTTGTAGTTTTCAACCTAATTTGTGTGACATAGCGTTAAACTTTTGATACGCCGTGTTATTTAATTTATGCTCAGTATGATGTGTTGAATTTTACAGTCACGCTTGTTATAAAAGCAATGAACAATAGTGTCATATTTTTGGGTTCGGCTCAATGTGATTAATATTTAAGCCTATTTTGATCAATATAATTATTGCTGTGATCATTATTTTGGACGAAGGTTTGGCTTATGCCAGGGGTGGGGAACCAACAAAGCATAGCGGGCCGCATTGATTGCATGATACTTTCAGCGAGCCACATTCACTCTCAATTTATAAGTTTTTTCTTAAAAATACGCAATATTACGCCGCAACTTCATTACGCATTTATGCTGAGCTGTTTTTTACCGCAAATCAGAGACTTCTGCGCGTTTTTTATGCCACGAAAACAGCATGTAGTTGAATGTAAAACAATTTTTAAGAAGTCTCAGCGTTTTCTGTTCTACCAGTTTGTCGTACACTTAACGAAGTTCTGACGCGGGCCACATTCAAAACTTAAGCGGGCCGCTGGTTCCCCACCCTTGCTATATGCAATATGTATTGGAAACACATTCGCTGAGGTGGTATCTGTTATAAAAAAAATTGTAAAACGGCGTCGTTCTTCCTGGCCTGCGGAATGGAAAGTCATTTGTACCTTAAAGGGGAACTGAAGAGTGAAATTGTTTTTTCAGAAACGGCGTTCAAAATTACACCGAGTTTTATACTGACTGCAAAAATTTTCATTATTTTTAATTAAACAAAAGTTAAACGTTCAAATTTGTGATGATGACGTCATGGAGACCTCTGACGTCATTAAAAATGCGTGTTTTCAGCGGTTACGTTTGCGTAAGTTGTGTGCGTGCAGTAGTGCGGTCAGTTACAAGCAAGTAGAGTAGTAAGGCGCGGCTTGATGCTTTGGGCTGCTGGTTGCTAGTGAAGTGTCGTGGTGCTGAGTGACACAGAGTAACAGCTAACCGGCTAAGCTGCTTTATAGCATCTGCTGGTAGGCTAGTTTTTTAAAGGTTTGTGGTGGACTGATGTCAGAATAGACTAGAATCAAAGTTCATGCTACCGGTAACTGCTTATATTTGTTTGTTTAAAACCCTAAATCTATAGCATTAGACTAATAAAAAACACATATATTATGTATGTGATGTTCTCATCCAGGCTAAGTGAACGTCTATGTGTGTAAACAATAAACGTATACTGTAAAAGATATACAAAATATGATGTGTTTTTTTGTTGTGATAAAAATCATTTGTTATCAAAAGTGAGCACTTCTTAATACTTATAGTCTATGGTTGTAGATTTCGGGTTTCAAACATACAAACCCATATCGTATGAGCAGTTAGTATGAACTTTGATTCTAGTCTATTCTGACATCAGTCTCGTACTTACTACCACAAACATTTAAAAAACTAGCCTACCAGCAGATACTATAAAGCAGCTTAGCCGGTTAGCTGTTAGTCTGTGTCACTCAGCACCACGAGACTTCACTAGCAACCAGCAGCCCAAAGCATCAAGCCGCGCCTTACTGCTCTACTTGCTTGTAACTGACCGCACTACTGCACGCACACAACTTGCGCAAACCTTACCGCTGCAAACCACAGATTTTTAATGACGTCAGAGGTCTCCGTGACGTCATGGTCACAAATTTAAACGTTTAACTTTAGTTTAATTAAAAATAATTGAAAATTTTTGCAGTCAGTATAAAACTCGGTGTAATTTTGAACGTTGTTTCTAAAAAACAATTTCACTCTTCACTTCCCCTTTAAGTGCGATTAATGAGGGCTAATAGTCTGAAACATCGCTGTCCCGCTGTATGGTGTAAAAAAACTCTTATATTTTCATGCTGTTTTGTGAGGAAATGTGGCAAATGCTCACTTCTTACTTTAAACAATCATGCACCGATAGGTGAAGAAGAGCCGACGTCTTCGAGCTGGTAAAGGAAAGATGAGAAACCGGCGTTACAAGATGAAACGTGGACCTGTGGTTGTCTATGAAAAAGACGAGGGAATTACTAGAGCTTTCCGGAACATTCCAGGTATATACTGTGTCAATATGGTTATTGGTTACGTAGTCCGCGCGCCCTCTAGTTGCGTTTGCGCATTATTTTTGCAAGTGAACAATTGTTGAAGGTTTTGATTTTGCGTGTCTGTGGATGGGCTAGCTTTTGCTTTGTTTTCTTGATTTCCATGTTTTTTCCAGGCATCACTCTTCTTCCAGTTCATTCATTAAACATTTTAAAGCTTGCACCTGGAGGACATGTTGGTCGTCTCATCATTTGGACTAAAGGAGCAATTGAGTGAGAAATTTTAAGTAATTTTTTTGAAAATTGATACCAAAGGTGGAAACTCTAACCTAAACCGAAACCTGAAAACCCGGTTGTAAAGGAAATTTTGGAAAGCCAAACTAAAACTGACACCTACTTAGCCAAAATTTTGAAAACCTAAACTTAAACCAAAACCGTTTTTTCTTGAAACGTCAAAACCGAAACTGAAACTAAAACCTGTTCAAAATTTTCTAAGATTTTGGGTTTTAAAAATTGTCATCACCATCCTTACCAGCACAGTTCCTTTAACGCTGAGCGTCAAATAGAGAAGCTGTGAATACTAATTTTTGAGTCTTTGGTTTCATCAGACTCGGAATCATACCCAAGTCGACAACTTCTGAAGCAATTGCTCTCCTCACTCGGCCATCTTAGCTGCTATTTATCATCGTAATAAAACAAAAACGCCAAGACGTAGAGCATTTAAATAATCCGTATTTACCGTAAAATAACTTTCTTGGATGAAACTAAAACCGAAACTGAAACCCAGAAACCGAAGGTGCGCGTAAGCAAAACTGAAACCAAAACTGGAACCGGTTTTTCAACAGCCGTGAAACCCAAAACTGAAACCCGACATCTGGGTTTCAACACACCGAAACTGAAACTGACACCCTAACGCCAAGTAGCCAGGTTTCCACCCTTAATTGATACATAGCTGCTTTTTGACGTCATTGAATCCCTTTACCGGAGTTTTCCACTTAATGTATCGGGTACATTAACTGGAAAATAACAAAGTTTCAAAATAAGTTTAGTTCAGGTTAATGTACCATGGTACATTAAGTGGAAACACACAATATGTGCTAATTCCGACAATTTTTTTAAACACTTTCATTGACAACATTGTAATTCAAAAAGCTTGAAATTAAGGTAAAAATTTTGCGGAATAAAAGTTTGCTCTAAATTTTATCACGTCACAATGTTGGAATAATGGCCCCTTTAAACACCTCATACGCATGTTTTCATCACAAACTTTACATGCGCTAATCATGCAGGGACCAGAATTGTTTTGTCACAATAGCTTTTGTAACAAAAACCTATTAATTCACATTCAAACTGAACAAAACTTTGGCGCCTATTAATGTACCATGGTACATTAATAGGCGCCTGTTTCCAGTTAATATACCCATGGTACATTAACTGGGGGGGTACATTAAGTGGAAAACTCCGATAGCTCTTGTTCAGTGCAGTGTCAACTCAATATTATGTTTGCCTCGCTCGGAATTGTGTCATTACTTTGAAAAATTGATTGGCTTCTTGGTTGCTGAAGTTAAGTTTAACGTGTGTTTTAGGCTATTTCGGTACTAGTATGTCATTTCTTGACAGTATTGTTGTTAGTCCGCTGCTCTATTTCAGATTTAGGCACCAGAAGCGACCGCTGGAAAAGTAGAAAATGGGATTGATCCCCATGTAAATTGCGATTACTAGTAATTGCTATTGTGTTAGCGTACTTCTGCTGGGATACCGTCAGTTAATATGTCTTCGCGATTTAAGTCAACAAAACCCGCAATTCCCTCTTCATTATTTAGATTTTTGCTCTTATTCGTAGCTGCTACGTAATATCCTAGTCACTCAAGTGTTTCCATACATCCATAGAATTTTTTCAACATTTTCTTACGTGGCGCACTGGAATTAAGGAAACTCTGGCACTTGTGGATAATTTTGAATTCAAATGTTGTCGAGGAGATGTGAAAAGTCAAAGAAGAGAAGAAACAATAAAATCGTATGGGGACTATCTGGAAGTTGTGGATAAGTTTTGTTATCTTGGGGATATGTTAAACATTGAGGGAAGTGTACAGAAAAACTCAAAGTCCTATTAAGTGTATTGTGCCAAAAGGTGTGTCTCTGAGGATAAAGGGAATAGTATATAAAGCATGCGTGAGAAGTGCAATGTGCTATTGAGCTAAGGATGGGCCTTGAGATCTGAGGATCAGAATAGAATCGAAACAACTGAAATGAGAATGTTGAGAATAATGTGTGGGAAAACTTTGAAAATATAAAGTCAGAAATGAAATTATTAGGAAGATAGTTCAAGAAGAAAATATATGAGAATACCGAGGAGTCAGAGGTTGAGAAATGGCCACGTGGAAAGAATGAGTCGCATGACAAGGGTTTATCGGGTTCAAGGCAGGAAGATCAGAAGACCGAAGAACAGATGGCACGAAGCCATTAGCGTTGATCTCGAAAAAAGAAAGTTAAAAAATATAAATCCGAAGAACAGGGAAGAATGGAGGATAGGCTGCAAATATAGGTAGACCCCTGCTAGCAGGGACAAACTCCTAGTCTCCACTTCAGGTGAGACAAATGCATGATGATGACGGCATCGTATGTTATTGAGGTTGACACTTATAGTTGTAGTAGACTACATATAAAGCCAATGTGCTGTGTAGTAAAGTTGTTAATTAACGAAATATGTAATGTGCAGGCGATTGAACAAACTCTATGGTTCTTTCGGTAAGAAGGCAAGAGAAAAGAAGAACTACAGCTTGCCATTGCCCAAGATGACCTGCACTGACCTGGGCAAACTGTTGCGCTCTGATGAGATCCGCTCTGCTATTCGTCCGCGAATGTAAGTTATCAGTTTTTCTGATATACTTCGCATTCTATGTAGCTACAATGACTACACAATACATGCATAAACGATACATCCATGAACTAATTTTCATTGTTTTTTTTTAAGCGTGCATGTGCCTAAAAATGTTGGATGCACTAATTTCCTACGCATTGCTGCTTGATTAAATTGCCTCATTATCAGGGAATGCGAGTAGTAGTAAAATATAATCGAATTCATTAAGTAGTAAAATTGCGAAATCGAATTGATTAATCTAAAGGGGTGCAGGTAATGATCGAATTGAAAAGCACCACCCTGTGAAACTCAAAGAGCAGTGGATCTTAAACTTGTCTGAGTAGTCGAACCCAACAAGTGTCATGCGTGCATGCACCGAACCCTTAGTTATAACCAGGAGCGGATCCAGAAAATTTTGGAGGGGGGATGTAGTTTTGAATTAAAGAAAGTATTAACTAAATGCAAAGACCATAAAGTGGCGCTGTTTTGGACTATTAGCCCTCATCAGCCGCCTTCAGGTTAATGAGGTCCTCATGGTTAATGAAAGCTAACAGCCCGAAACAGCGCTGTTCCGCTCTATTGTACCCATGGCTGGAGTTGCTCTTGCAACTGCTGGTGATGGAGGAAGAAGGTCTATCCTCCGACCCAACACGTGGATGTTCTGACTTCCCATTCTGCAGACCAGGTAGGACGACGTTCGTCCTAAGTGCAAAGACGTTTTGACCTGAGAAAGGGCGTAAATAAGCTCTCTAAAAATGTTTCACGTGTGTAATAATGTAAACTTAGTCTGATCTTGGCCAAACCCCTGCTACAGCCTCATCGAACCCCTGGGGTTTGGTCGAACCCAGTTTAGGAACCACTGTTATAAAGGTCTGTTGAAATATGCACTGTAGCATAATTTGTGATGATGTTCTAGCAAAAGCGCGAAGCGGTGCCTGCAAATAGTTGTCGTTTTGTAAGAGTGATTTCCTATGTTTTGCTATTGTAGGAGGAAGCGATTATCTCGTCCAGTCGTTAAGAAAAATCCTCTCAAGAACCTCCGTGTTATGCTCCAGTTGAATCCTGCCGCAAGAGCGTACAAGAGAGTGGAGCAAATACAATCTGACAAACGAGCAACGGAAAAGGAAGCACCCAAAAGCAAGGGGGAACCCAAAACCAAGCGTGCACCGAAAATTAAAGGCCAGAAAACCGGCGAATAAAGTTTATCATTGATAATTTGTCGTGGTTGTACTGTGGTAGAATGCAGAAGCAGTGTGCTCAGCTCTGATGTTGGTAAATTAGTTTCGGAAACCTCTTGATCTGATTGCAGTATTAGCTACGGACCGAAATCAACAGTATTAACGTAGCAACAACTTGCATGGGTATTGGGTAGGCAGAAACAGGATTTTGAAAAAATCGCGCTGCTGCTGTTAGGGGCCAACGTATCATTAGGCAAGATTGAGGCTAGTAGGTCAAATTTAGGTAGCTAGAAGAAGATACATTAAATAAAAACATTAATCTAGAATCGTGAAAATAACTACCGTGATAATATTTTGTTTTAAAGCTGCTACATCTAAATAACCTGTGCGGCCCCTTAAGATTTCATTCATTTTTCGGTGTTTGCTTTCATTGACGGCAGCTGACTAGGGCGTTTCGCTTTTTCACCACTTTCTATTTAAAACACGAGTTACCTTTTTTCTGGTGGAATGTTCATCGCTGATTCCGAATCTGGCATTATTTTTTGATTATGACGTCATTTTGAGGTTGCACCGCTCGATTGTTACGTCATTTTTCGATAATTCATAAACTGCAAACGATAGACGTGTACAGCTTGCGTTAATCGACGCAGAATAGCCGATTTCCTAAAAGTGCTCAATACACTTGAAAGTCGTATCTCCAACATTTAAGAAGTTATTTTGAAAAAACAAGTTTCGCTATTGAACATGACGTCAAAAAACAATATGACGACGCGACCCTTAATTCTGCGATAACAGTAAAGTTGTAGCATGCTTATCTTTCAGCAGAGTTTCAATGCAAAAAAGTTGCGTTTCTGCGATTAGAGATTGATCGGGGGAGGGGGACCAGTTAAAGATGACGTAACAATAACATGTTTGTGACGTAACAGCAAAAGGTAATTGCACTTTTATACTGTAGCGTAGCCTGTATATACAGGGTGGCCCAAAAGTAGGTATACAGTTATTAAAAGTAGGGTTTAGGTCCAAAAGTAGGTTTATTGTTCTCACTTAGGCACTTTTACTCACATATCTACGCACTTTTACTCACTTTCAGCTGCGTTACACCTACTTTTGGGCTACCCTGTATATAACAGTATGCACTTAATTATTACGTTTTGTTGCTAATTTCCAAGAATCGCAGGCGCGATAAAAATTTAAAACTGACAACCTTCTTTCTAAACTTAACTGTCGTTTCTAACTCTGCTCTACCTGAAAAATGACAGCTAACGCTACTCCGGGAAGTCTTACAGAGCATACATGTAAATGAAACCAACATTTTATTCAACAGTATTTTCAATGCAAGTATTTCAATATTGCAAAGACACGCACGAATACGAACATCTGTAATGTTGGGATGAGTGGCAATTTTCCAACCAGATGATTGATGGTACCTTTCATTTTTCCAATGATTCATATCGTCGCTCTGTTGTTGTTATCAATATTTTTCCAACACTCTACAGGTACTTCGAAGCACCTTGCGCAAAGCGCACTTCTGCTTCTCTGGCTGAAAAAACTTTTAAGGGTAGATAATACGATCTTTCAGTAAACTTCTAGAGTCTACAAAGGTAGGAAGAGACCCTAGAGCAACGGCTTCGACCGAATAAAACTGCACTTCGACGAAAACGCTCAAAGACACATTTGTGGGGGATAACCAGCGTAAAGCATGCTCGTAAAAGTATTTCAATACTACTTCGGCAAGTTCAGCGTCAATTTCTCGATAAGCAAACAACATATTGCGTTGGAAGAGAGTATATTACCAGGACCTTCAGCAGCTGATGGTTTGAGATGCATTTTCAAGAATGAAAGCGTATATACTGAAACAATATAGGCTTAAGAAACGATTCTTTGCTGTTTAAACTTTTGGTCGTCATCCAGTTCTCCAAAGCCAAAAATCAAGAGACGGAAATATGCGTTGGCAGTGGTTAGTTGTCCCCTTAAATGCGTCTTTGAGCGTTTTCGCTGAAGTACCGCCTTATTCGGACGAAGACGTTACTGTAGGGTCTCTTCCTACGTTTGTAGACACGAGAAGTTTATTAAAAGATCGTATTATCTACCCTTAAAAGTTTTTTCAGCCAGAGATGCAGAAGTGCGTCTTGCAATAGGTGCTTTGAAGTACATGTAGAGTTTTGGAAAAATATTGATAACAACAACAGAGCGACGATATGAATTATTGGTAAAATAAAAGGTGTCACTAATCATCCGACATCTGGTTGCAGAATCGCCACTTCATCCCAACAATACAGATGTTCGTATTCGTGCGTGTCTTTGCAATATTGAAATACCTGCATGTAATGTTGAATAAAATGTTGGTTTCATTTGCATGTATGCTCTGTAAGACTTCCCGGGGTAGCGTTAGCTGTCATTTTTCAGGTAGAGCAGAGTTAGAAACGACAGTTCAAATTTAGAAAGAAGGTTGTCAGTTTTAAATTTTTATCGCGCCTGCGATTCTTGGAAATTAGCAACCAAACGTAATAAATAAGTGCATACTGTTATATATGTACACTTATGCAGGCTACGTTACAGGTGCAATTACCTTTTGCTGTTACGTCACAAACATGTTATTGTTACGTCATCTTTAACTGGTCCCCCTCCCCCGATCAATCTCTAATCGCAGAAACGCAACTTTTTTGCATTGAAACTCTGCTGAAAGATAAGCATGCTTACAACTTTACTGTTATCGCAGAATTAAGGGTCGCGTCGTCATATTGTTTTTTGACGTCATGTTCAATAGCGAAACTTGTTTTTTCAAAATAACTTCTTAAATGTTGGAGATACGACTTTCAAGTGTATTGAGCACTTTTAGGAAATCGGCTATTCTGCGTCGATTAACGCAAGCTGTACACGTCTATCGTTTGCAGTTTATGAATTATCGAAAAATGACGTAAACAATCGAGCGGTGCAACCTCAAAATGACGTCATAATCACAAAATAATGCCAGATTCGGAATCAGCGATGAAAATTCCACCAGAAAAAAAGGTACTCGTGTTTTAAATCGAAAGTGGTGAAAAAATGAAACGCCCTACAGCTGACACCCCAGGTTTCGTTAAATCCAGCAGTTTGGAAGTAGAATGGTCCTTGTTTTAGAAGCAGCAAACCTGATCAAATTGCTAAGAGGAAAAGCTTAGTAATATCGACGTAATCAATGCCAATATAAGACGAACCTTTCAAGTGCCTTATCGACAAAATATATTCCGTCCTTGAATGTCAAAAAAAAACAATTCTACACTCCTTTATTAGTTGACAAGTGTTCGGTGATTCAGACACACACAAAAGCAATAATATATGAAGATAAGCGACGTGGCAGTAATAACACAGTGTGGAAACTTACACTAACGAAAAGCAGAGAAGCAAAATGTGCAACTTCAAGTCTAGTGCTACATTATCTACAGAAAACTCGAAAATCGCTAAAAAATGATTTAAAACAAGGTAGCACCACGTGTCAAATAAAATTAAAAATTGGAATAAAACAACTGTAGCGTCTGTCAAACATGATTGAAAAAGTGCATTGACGGTGACTAGGTTTTCAATGTCAAATAATCAATATTACGAATATGCAGGCAAAAACTTACAGTTTACATTGAAGATAATATCGAGATTAGGATTAAAAAATTTCGGATTTGTTTGCAACAAATATTGCTTTAATAGATTGGAAAGATTGTAAAAATATTCCGATTACAGTATTAAATCAATTCCATTCAACGTTATTCCAGGCTTGAAATTTCATATTCGAAGTTGTCTTAAAAGAGAAATTAAATTCGAAAAACAAAAAAAGTGTATCAAATTTTGCTTCGAAATTAGTATGAAAATGAACAAACGCAAGATGAAAAACCTGGTAATTAAAAACTGAAGCTGGCGGCATACGCAGTTGCAACAGAGAACCTAAATTAGATGACTGAAAATCAATACCAATATCATAATAGAGCTTTTAAGGTAAAAATGCATTAGATTCGCCTCAACTTATTAGTAAGTGTCAGCAAGACATTGTCCAAATAGAAAGAGGTTAAAGTCATTAAAAGTTGCCGAACTTACGCAACTTTGAAATAATTTCAAAATATTTACGCTTCGATGTTCATAATATCAATAAAATTTTTGATATTAAAAAAAGTAAATTTTGTTTTGAAAAGCAGACTGCTAAAACCTAATGAAAACTAAAAAGTAGGTCCACCACCTGAATTAGACTCAGGTAAACACTGAAATGCCAATAATATTGAAGAAAACAATTATACCGGCAACTTAGGATTGAAAAATGCCACACGACAACATTACACTTGCACCAAAACAGTGACTTAGTCAGCTCGTGTAACACCATAGCAGAAAAATTTAATATTCAGTAATTATACAGGGTAATCCCAGAGTAACTCCTTATTCTAAAATAACTATAACCTGTTCAAATTTACTTGAAACTTTCTCAATTTTTGTGTGTAAGTTGCTCAATGTGCGGCAATTACATCTATGCTCGTGTTTCTGTATTTTAATAATTTTAAGTTAAATTTGAAATGAATTTAAATCGTATTTCGTAATTTAACATACTACTTGTGATAAATAATGATTTAAAAAAAATTCAACCACATTTAACTAACCAAATACAAACATATTGAATTTTAAATGAAAGTCCATGCGATGCACTTTTTTCTCATGTATATTAAATGAAGAGATCACACTTTAAAAACAAGCCAGTTTTATTTTAGAATAGGGAGTTACTTTCCGATCACGCTGAATATCTTTTGAAGTTAATTGAAAAGAAAAACAATGACAACTATCAATGGCTTGTAATATTTAATTAAGAACCTATAGATGTAGTACAAAGACATCAACGAAGCAGGCTAGAATGGGCTAGGTAACCATAAAAATTGGAATAGTGGTAAGAGAGTGGCCCTAAATATACGAATAGCGATTAAAATATCAAACGAAATGCGCCAGTAACTTGTGTGAAAAAAGCGCAACAAAAACATAACTTCTAACATACTGATTGTTTCGGTCTTGCAATACTACAACACACAATTAAATAATACGGTATCAATAACGCGTGAAAAAAGCTATCAGTAGTTAACGAACTTGTTAGGAACAATATAGGCTTAACAATAAAACATGTAACATGTTTCCAGTACATAATTTTCCCCAAAATAAAATGGAAAAAACGTGCGGTTATATTTTTTCACAAATGGAAGTTACATCCTATCATTCAAAACCAGACGGTGTCATTACATTGGAACACAGAAATGTTCCACCCGTCAAACTCATATTAAAACATAGCAGTAATGCTTGCACAAAATGATAATACGAGGCGTGATTTTCAAAGGAAAATTTTTAATAAAATTCCCAAATATTACAGTAGCTGATTTAAAAAATATATGATACAAGAAATGCACAAATGAAGACTTGACAAACTTTTAACTTTTAGTTATCTACAAAAAACACAAAACTAATATAAAAACATACAGATTGAACAAAATGAAGAACTGGCTACAACGCAAATCACTACAGTGCAGTTTGAAGTAGAAAACAGCGAGACAAACTTATATTTTAGATAGAATTTTGAAGCTTTTGGGTTGCCTCCGCAATCATTGACAGGTGATCAGCAATCTCAGCACAACATTTTCTTACTTCTACATGATTTTCTCGGTGTTTGATCGCGACGTCTTCTAGTTGCTCCTCCAGAAGCTTTTGATTTTTTTGTAAAAGCGCATTTTCTTCCTGATGATCCTAAAAGAGTCAATCCAAAATCATACCTCCATTACACTCGCGGCACTACGCCGAAGCGTGTAACGAGTGGCGGGGCTCCATCTCTCCGCGGCTCAGCGTTTGGGCAACACAGCTCCGAAGAAACGTCGCAGCGGTGGCGAACCAACTATCCAACTTGGCCAGCCCAGGAATCGAACCCCAGACCTCCCGCATCGATAGAGTTTGTTTAACAATAGAGCTAACCGGCCAGTTTCGGGTTAATGCCTCAATCTCATTCAGTTATCGCGCGCGATATTTTTTCGCTGCGAATTTTCTGTCACGAACTCACAATTAGTCCTACTATGCGAATGCGAATTTTTAAGCATGCATCGCCTCAATACTACAAGCTAAAAATATAAATGTGCTTTCAAACAACCGCGTATTCAAATAAAAACAATTAATAACTTAATATGGCTGAAACAAGTGGGCCGATATGGTCAAGACTAGGATTGAGCATTCTAGAATTTCGAATCTTCCGAATCCGGATCCTTAAAGATTCAAATCCAAAAAGTCAATTTATTTCGAATAGTTGGAACCGAAATGATAATTTTAATGAACTAAATTTTGCAAACGAAGCAGCTTAATCTCTTTTTTTCTTGTTTTTTTTTTAAGTAGATGTAAAAGTTGCTCTTTCCAGTGCAAATTTATCTGCATCTGCTTTGAGATCTCGTCTGACCGGAAAAAATTTGGAAATGCTTAACATTTTGCATTGCAACAAAACTAAGTTATAAAATAAAAATAGTGCATTTGTGCTGTTATTTTCGTTGAATGAAAAACAAAATGTATAGCTTTATGTTTCCAAAATTTTGGAAAATTATTCCAGAATAGGATTCGAAATTCCAGATTCGGTTTAATTATTCTAGAATACCGAATTATTCTGAAATGCCCATCCCTAGTTAAGACATGTCCCGTGGAAAGTGGATGGCGATGTGATAGAGGCTTTAGAATTTAATGTTAATGGGCGAAGATAAAGAGGACGGCCCAAGAGAATATGGACAAAGCAGGCAAAAGAAGAACGGATGAAGGGCCTCAAACCTGAAGGAAGTCACAACTAAACGAATGGAGAGAGTGACGGATATTTTATCAAACTTGATCCCGCCACCTAGGTTCTACGCGACAAGCCCGATCATGGAATTATTATCATCATTAACGTTTTTGTGCGTTTTAGGTATTAGTCTATTCTGTGACCCTGTAGTAGAAGCAGAACTAACGTATATCATTAAAAATGAAGTCAGTTGAAGCAAAAACGATGCATAAAAAAGGCTCAATCTTTAGTACAAGCAAATGACACCGCTGTTCTCAATGCGAACATTAAATCCTTTGTATAATTAATTAGGTAGAAAAAAACAAAACGAACTAAGCTTACTAGTCTGGAAATGAGCCTATTACGTTGCCTTCTCACATGCCTATTTATTGCCAAGTTCCGGCACGTCATGCATTAATTATATTGATCGGGTCAAACGAGTTCAACAGCAATCGGTATAGGAAATTAATTTTTTGAAACTGGCTATCCGAATCAAAAATGGAAGAACTTGAACCGTTATTAAAACTACATTTCTTTGCATAAACATTGATCCAGAAACGCACATATGTCAATCACTTCGACAAGCAACTGCGCTGTCAATTCCAACACTTAGAGAGAGACCAAATGTTTTAAGGGAAGTGAGAAGAAGGTACACGGTTTGGCTGAGCTTTATTACTTCCACACACGTTTCAAGAATTAGGCCCATTGGATCGGTTCCCTCCAGGATTATACGCTTCTACAGAAAGTGTAACTTTATTTTAAGTATTGGTAGAAATGAGGAACAAGCTACTTGACGCTAGCCAGCATTAAAAAGTATCAAGTGTTTGTCACAAAATACAAAAACGTAATCGATATTTGGGGCATTGAAGCCCGCATTCTTTCGATTGTAATCTCAACGCTTCACTAACTCGATGATCACCAGCTTGCGAGTGTAAACGCACCTTTATTCTTGAAGCGCATTTATTGTGCTGGCTCTCCACCACCGACAAGACTCCAATTCTCTGCTGCAGAAGGCTGCATTCTTGAGAAATCTCACTGTTCTTGTGGTGCAAAGAATCATTTTTCAATTTTAATTCATTCAAAGATTGATTCATCTTTTTCTTTTCATTTTCCAACTGATTTACCTATTAAAAAATAAGTATCAACTAAAGTAAATATAAAAAGTCTAAATAACGGTACGACATGAAACTACTAGCTTCACATTTCCGTATCAGTAGTTAGATAAACACAATCAAAGTTGGTGGGCTTGATTAGCAGAAAATAAATTATAGGTATGAATCGTCCCTTAAGAAAAGACATCAATACAGAAAAGCTCAGCAATAAACAGAACTCAAGATAAATGATAATCTTTATGTTTGACGATCTAACACTGGTTCCTATTGGTGCTTTGTTTTTTACAACATCACAATATAACAATTTTGACAACAGCTTAATAATGTCACTCACTGCTTAATTAGGAAACTGAATTATATCGTATTTTATTCCAAAGAAAGTCACTTATGTCAAGTTAAAAGCAAGTTCAAACAAACGGGACAATTTGTTGACCGCACCTTTTTCTGATATTCTTCGCACTGTTCTTGACAAGACATAAGTTGTGTTCGCCACTCGTCAGCATCGGCCTTGCTTTTGTGAAGTGATGATGCCAGTCTTTTGTTTGTTTCTTTTAAATCATTCAGTTCAAGTTGACATTGCTTCAAGTATGCATCACTGTGACAAAAAAAATTCTACAAAAAATGGAATTCGTTTTCTTGCAGTTTGCAAAAAAGGGCATAGACATCAAAAATCGATTACTGCTGATGTTTCTTAGTTTGGCCCTTTTCCTTGCTGTCAGTTAATGAAAAATTAGCCAAGTATTCAAATATTTCACAGAACACTGTGGGCAATGACAATTCAACAAGTAGCAGCTGTATTTTTAAACACTACATGTTGATTACTTTTGTTGCACAGCTTCGTTTTTTTCTTTTTCATCACTTGAAGGAGACACATTGTTTTCCTTCATATTTTCAGCCTGAAAATACATTGTTCTCAGTCCAATAACATATGCAAAATTTGTTTTGAGAATGCACTTAAAACTTCCTTAAGTGAACATTTAGCGTACTCGCTATTAACAAGTTCTGACATAGCAAAAAAGAAAATTTGTAACTCTATCTTTTCGGGTAGTTTCACTATCTAGAAATGGAATTAAAACGACTAGAATAGTGTGACCGCAACAGTAAACTAACAAAACACCACAAAAATCGTCATAGAATAGTTTGCATCTAAAATTGCGAACAACCACATTTTGAAAGAAGCATTTTTGAAAACATGCTACGTATATAGTACTAAATGCAACAGCTCCTCCTCATCAACAAGCTGAATCTACAACAATATGCAATGACATGGTAACAACTGAAAACGTTTCAGCACAGCCCTACCTTGTGGTTACTTTTATCCAAATGAATTTGACTCAGCTTATTTTCACATAGTTTTACATCAGGTTGGATTTTTAGTTTTTCCGCTTTTTGTCTGAAATAAAACGCTCATATAAAGTTCCAATTGAGCTTAATCACTGCTGCAACCTAGTGTTGAATTACCTAATAAGATCAAACTGTTCAGAAAACTTGTTTAATAATGAATCATCAGCAAAACCAAGTCCATACACTATCCCAGCTTGTAAATCAGTCCACTGTCCAAACTTTCCAGACGTTTTGGTGAAAGTCATATCTGGCACCACAGTACTGTTGATCACAGCCTACATGATAAAAAAAAGCAAAAAATCTCAAGATCTCAGTGTCAATTTAGACAAAAATTTGAAAAACACCGTTGACTCAAAATAGTTAACTTCTAATAGAATTTTATAATTATGGTACTGTCAATTAGAGTATGAAATAAAGGCAAGCACCTGGCTATTGTACTGAGACCATAAAAATAGTCACTGCCTTTATTTAATTAACCTTTCTCGCTCTACCCAGTTGTATCAGAGCATGGTAAAGTAGCAAAATCAATCAAAGTGACAAATGCTACAGTCCCATAGAAATAGACACTTTATACAATAAATTGTAAATCAAAAAAATAATTACTTTTTAAGAACAGCCACCACAGTTTATTTGTAACTATTTCAAACTATACAAAGAAATAAAATTTTAATGATTAAACCTTTTCTAAATCCGTAATAATAACCATTTAGCTCTGCGAATTTGAACCAACTGATCTTACCCTGGATCCTTCCACGCTGATAATTCTGTACGTATTTCGACCAGAGTCAAAGTAGAAATTAACCTGAACTAGTGCTTTGCTAGAAGGAACCCAAGATTTATGAGAAACTGGGTCAATGACAAACACATGGGCATTGATGCTGAATAATACCACGTCACTGCAAAACAAAATTCAGGTTAAAACACCAGTACTGACATGGGAAAAATTAACATTAATTGCAGATTGAGGGCTGGTAGCTACAAAAATGCTTTGCCTTGTTTTGTGTCACTGTGAAACAGCTTGAAAGAATTTCTGTTTTTACTTCCACTATAAAATGAAATACTACTGCAGTCTGCATGTTAATGAAAATCCTGGTTTGCACCCATTACCTTGACCTCCTGCAATTTTCAAAGCTTTGAAAATGAGCACCGGCTTGGTTTCAGGCTGTCCAGCAAGCTATCACCAAAACAAATGAAAAAAAATTATGGCAATTTGCTGGAAAAAATGAAAAAAAATGACATTACTCAAAAAAATCTGGAGATGTCCAATATTCCACGTAAAACAAGTGAAGAGCAAAAAAACAGTCATCACGTCCGTAGATTTCCAACTTTTCACACAAAATCAAATGCGGAGGAAGAAAAGGCCATCACGTCCGCACGTGTCCAATTTTCCACGCAAAATCAAGTGAAGAGCAAAAAAAGGCAGTGGCTATTTGTACGGGCCTGCACAAACAAGGACTTAGTTTATTCGGTTATCACTTCACACTAACCCCGATTCAGTAAGCGTGACGAAGTAATAACATAAACAATGTCCTTATTTGTATGAGTCCGTAAGAATAGCCACTTCGTTAAAAAAATGAAGCACTAAAAAATGAAAAAAAAGAGAGTGGACAGCCTGCGGTTTCCATAATTAAAACGCTGCAGCACTGGACTGCTTCGTTTGTTTCTATACTGTATGTGACATCACTGTCACATGGGCCCGGTTTCCACTATCAAAACGCTGCTGCACCGGATTGTTTGTTTGTTTCTTTAAAAAGAATACCGGTGCTGTAGACGGTGATGGGGTTCTTGAGTACTGTACTCGAGTACAGCTTTTTTGAGTCTTCGTACTCAAAACTTTTAAAAACAAGAAGTACTCGTACTTGAACCTAAAAGTACTTACTCCGACTCGGTCTAAAAATCAGTCGAGTACTTGAGTATTTTAATTTTTATCGTACTTATAACACTTATAACAGAAATTTTCGTCGAAACCTGCTTAAAAGTTCCGTAAAAGTTAATGTCGACTATAAACAGCTTAAAACCAGTGCATTCCGGTTTACTTGCCGTATACGCAGTGCACTCCACATACAGCTAGATTGAACGCCGTATACGGAGAGGCCACTCCGTATACCATAATTGAGGGGCTTTTACGCTCCAATACACAAATGCCTTTAGCTGTACACAAAGGCCCAATACATCACAGTGTTGCCAGATCACCTAAGAAAATTTTGTAGTTCCACAAATCAAAATTCTAGTACCACAAAATACTAAAAAACGTCATGGAATGGGAGCATATAATAAAATTTGTATGTTTTCTGTATTTACTGCTACAAATTAATGACGACACAAACTCCTAGTGGCCAGAGGCTGGCTCTTCGTATGAAATCACGAAGACTGAATGAGCTATACGCACAATTCTGCAGTTCATTCCTAGTTTGTCCGCTAGGCTGCGTGAATATTCCCCGTAAATAGATCGCCTGGAAGTGAGTTGGTGGAGTGGTTTGAGTATTGGTTTTTGGAGCTGTGTTTTGCTTCTATGCTATGTCTAAGACGTCATAATCCGCATGAATGAATGTGTTTCATGAGCTGGTAAAAAATACAGCTAGTACGAAGAACATATTTCAACAGACACATTACTAGACGAGGAAACACGAAAAAGGAGGCCAATTTCAAGAGCGAGTTTGATTATGCGAATTACACGCTTCGGTTCAGTTTAGGGAGATTTTTTTTGCCTAACCCGCTATTCTGTCGACAGCGTGGTTGAGTGGTTTTACAACGGCCATGATTGCAAGGGTTATGGTTTAACTACCTCCAAAGTCTCATTGTTGCGTCCTTGGATAAGATGCTTCATGACAATAATCTCTGTTTGGTGGGATCTTAACAATCAGCAAATTAAAGAAGTCAGAAGTAAAATTCGAGCGGAAAAATTGGAAACAAGACAACTCCTATGCGAGTTTGGATTCGTCCTATGCATAGCGCCTCCGTCGCTTTCTCGTGACAGGGGAATATAAATGAAGAAACCATCAAAAAAATCATGATCATCTTTCAACGCGCTATTTTGCTGGTTGAACCTACTGCACCTGTTACAAGTGAGTAATTTCCAACTCGCAATGCTTACGCATGCAGAATGACATTAGTTTTCGTTCGCCGAAAGTGAGTTGGATTTACCTGATTAACCCCCTCAAAGTATCATTGTGCATGTAAATTGGCTAGGTATCCTGTGTTAACAGGGTGACTTGATCTACGCTTGACCTACTGTATCACCAACTAGGTTTAGCATGATTTCTTCAGCTAAATCTCTTCCACTCAGAGACGTAAGAGCCAGAATAGAGATATATTTTTAGCAAGCACACGAATTTAAATGAATGTGCAAAAAAGCAAAACACAAGCATGACCACGCTGGATGGCTGAAAATCCCACTTTCTAGGCCTACTTTGGAAAAAACTGCCTGTTCCAGGACGGAGGAGAAAATCGTGAAAAATAAACAACTAAATATGTGCGAAAGCATCATGGAAAGAAGACAAAAAATTACACTATTGATAAAAAGGTCGAGAAGCAAGCAGATAGTCCGGTAAATCGATCGCTTAACATCTAGCAACAACCAACGTGCACACAATTGCCACAGGATCAACTATTGGTTCAACACGAGCATAACCTGCTCAAGAATCTTGTAGGAGACACAGAGTGAAGAAACAGGAGAGTAGCTCCTATATCTTTCTCGATAAATTTCTTCTGCAAGAAGTTTGCGACTACCAGCACTTTTCTACAAATTTCTTTGGCAAGTTCGTTATTGCACCTCTGTCGCTTTCTTGTAATAGGGGACAAAAGTGCAAAAAAATGAAGAAATAAAAAAATGAATTTTAAAGAACAAAGGTTGTTCATCTGAATTCCGTGAAAAAATTGAACAAGTACCAGTACTAACGGATGTGAGGATACGCCAACTCGTATGTCGATTGTCGAATTTATATTTTTGTGGATGAAGCACTTAATTTAAATGTTGCTCTTTAGTCGTGTTATAATTTTAATTCCAACGATCAGATGGCTGAGGGGCTGCCTCTGGATTGGTAAAAACGGGTTTGATTCTGAGTCTGGTCAAATCAATGATTATAAAGTTGGTATTCACAGCTTTGCCGCTTAACATTCAGCGTAAAATAGGTAATGACGTGCTCAACAATTTCAGTAGGCCAGGAAGGACCTTGCTTTACTGCTAATGTTGCAGAAAGCCGACAAGTTTGCTTGTTGTGCTGTAGGCAAGGGCGCTTGACAAGATTCCTCCATCTGTAATGTGGTAGACAGAGGCCAACAACTTCTAACCGAGCTCGTTATAGCATCTCGATTTGTCGGTTTTCTCATATTAAAAGGATAAAAATGCAACAAAATACAATAAGTAAAATATATGTAGAGGGTAAAGGATCTCCATCTGCATTCCGTAAAGATAACAAAGGCCAAATGAGTACAAACAAACGAGGGGAAAGACATCAGAATTTTTATTTTCGTAAATGAAATGAACTTTGGAAGTTGAGCTTAATGAGGCCAAGCGGCAAGACATATGAAAGAACAACGCTCCGCTTCTCTATGTCTTTTGTGTAAACCCAGCTCTATTGCCAGAGCAAACTTTCAATGGAGCACTTCAACAACCAGCACTTAGAAATGAAAGTAAGCCTACTGACAACCTTCCGTTCCAAGAAAGCGGGATTTAATAATTCATACGTAGATTTTCCAGTAACTGTATATAAGTATAGAATGTATGGTTTATAGGCTAGCTAGTTGACGTGTTTCGGCTTTCAACAATTTCTTATTTCGTAAAAAAATTCTGTACAGTTATTTTCCGGTGAAATAGCCAGTGGCTATTATATATGGTTCAAAATCGCACAATTGCCTCAAGCTTAACATTTTCTTTGCGGGTTTCTCAATCTAAAACTTATGCTACTGGTAATGCATAATAAATAAAAGCATAACATAATATACTAAATAGCAATAGTATTTTATGGAAAATAATTACTTTAGTGATATAGTCGTATACCGCGTTCTCCCCTACACATATACAGCGTGGTCTCGTCGTATACGAAGATCTCCATATACGACAAGTAAACCAGACTGAGTGTTTAAGGTGGTAATAAACATTTAATTAAACAACTTCAAGAAAAGTGGTTCCAATTTATGCAGCAAATGCCTGCAACTGATTTTAAAATGTAAAATTTAACTGCAAAAAATGTACTCGGTACTCGTACTCGAAGTCAACCACCAGTACTCGTACTGGAAGGTTGAGTACTCGACTTCATCACTGGCTTAGACACTTCCCTTTGAAAATTGTGTTTTTAAAAAATGACTAGCGTTATTATGGTATCTTTGTGATGTTGATAATAATAATAATAATATCACAGTAGTTATATATCGCTCTCACATCTAGGAGAGAATTCGTCCATACGATCTCAGAGCGGTGGACTAGAAAGCAAAAGGGCATAGCACAGTGCACTTAACAATTCTCAGTAAGCAAACAAATAAGCAAGAAGCAAAGAAATCACACATTGAAAGCCAATTCAAAGTAATAAGTTTTGAGGCTTTTCTTAAAAACACTTATTGAAGAACATTCACGCAAATCTCCTGGCAGCTTATTCTATGCGGTACACATTTTAAAGGAAATTGAATTATTACAATTACGAACATCAATAATTTTACAACAATCAGAAGAAGACGTGAGATTCTCATGCAGTGGTACGTATATATGAAACAGAGAATGAAGGTATGTAGGAGCAATGTTATTTAAGATTTTGAACACAGTGAGAAAAAGCTTATACTTAATACGAAATTCAAACCAGCATATGACACTGTCGTAAATACGACAGTAAAGAAGTGCGACTGTAACTGGGGATATTAAAAATAAATCTTATGCAAGCACTTAGCACTTTTTTCAACTAGTTTAAAAGAATTTTGGTAGAACATGCATATAAAATGTTGCAGTAGTCAAGACAGGAGACACCGGTAATGAAGCTCTTCACCAGCAAAATTTCGGTATCAGAAGACAAAAAGTGACGAATACTTTGAAGTTTACTCAACTTGAAAAAGCATATTCTACGTGTATTGTTTATCATATCAGCAAAACACAGGTTACTGTCAAGAACTACACCCAAAAGTTTAGAAGTGTGAAGTACATCAGAGGTAATTTGTAGAGCAGTATTTAAGTCTGGAATTTGTGATTGATATAAATTTATTATCCTCTTTTTTCCACGCATCAATAGTTGAGATTTATCCATATTAAGTTTTAGAATATTAACATTCATCCATTCTCTAACTTTGTTAAGGCAGCATTAATATTTTGACAAGCGGTATCAAATTCGAAAACAGGATCAAAACCAATATATATACAAAATCTTAAATGGTCCCAACAATCTTCTTCCTATAATAATCTTCTTCCTTCCTATAATCTTAAATGGTCTCAACATATCCATCACATTCATTCTACTGCTTCTGTGTGTGCTTATCAGATCTTGCGTGCTTTTTCTTCTAAAAATGTTTGGACCTTACTTAAAGCTTTTATTACTTATGTTCGCCCCAAATTGGAATATAATTCTCCAGTTTGGAATCCATATCTTAGAAAAGACACACTCCTTCTGGAATCTGTACAAAAAAAGTTTACCCGTAATGTGTTTTTACGCTGCAATATTCCATTTCGCTCGTATGCTGATCGACTAGATGAATTAGAAATTAAGTCTCTAAGGTATCGTAGATTACAATTTGATATTATTCTTATGTTCAAAATTTAACACAAGCTTTCTGACTTACACTTCGACAATTATTTTGAACACTGTGATAGAAAATATAACTTCCGTTCTCATAACTTTAAAATTAAATCCAACTTTTGCACCAATACTGAACAATTTTGTAATTTCTTTTTCATTCGTATCATTAATGTTTGGAATAAACAACCTCATGACTTAGTTTCTGCGCCCAATATCGGTCCTACTAAACACCGCAAGGAACTACAAGGTAATGAAAACAGTGCAAAGAACTACAAAGTAGACTACAAGGTTGGGAGGTTGGAGTTGGGGAGGTGGAGTCGGGGGAGTTAGGGTCGGGGGGTGGAATGGAGGGGTTGGGATCGGGGGGTTGTAGTTGGTTAGAAAGTACCTTAAAAGTCTTGCAGTTGATTTACAAGTACCTTGTAGTTTCTTGTGCTGTTTTGAACTACCTCGTACTTGGTTTATAAGTACCTTGTAGTTTCTTGTACTGTTTTCAACTACCTTGTAGTAGCTATAAAAGCACCTTGTAGTTCCTTGTAGTGTTTTCAACTACCTTGTAGTTGGTTTAAAAGTACCGTGTAGTTCCTTGTAGTGTTTTCAGCTACTTTGTACTTGGTTTAAAAGTACCTCGTAGTTCCTTGCGGTGTTTTCAACTACCTTGTAGTAGCTATAAAAGTACCTTGTAGTTCCTTGTAGTGTTTTCAACTACCTTGTAGTTGGTTTATAATTACCTTGTAGTTCCTTGTATTGTTTTCAGCTACTTTGCACTTGGTTTAAAAGTACCTTGTAGTTCCTTGTGGTGTTTTCAACCACCTTGTACTTGGTTTATAAGTACCTTGTAGTGTTTTCAGCTACTTTGTACTTGGTTTAAAAGTACCTTGTAGTTCCTTGTGCTGTTTTCAACTACCTTGTAGTGGCTATAAAAGTACCTTGTAGTTCCTTGCAGTGTTTTCAAGCATTTTGAAGGTTTAAAAGTACCTCGTAGTTCCTTGCGGTATTTAGTAGGACCCCGCCCAATATTGTTATATTCAGAAACTGTCTGAAAAACTTAAACCTTTATTCTAATGCTTCTCTTACTTTTAGAATTATGTTTGGTGCACAGTTGCTGCTTTTCTTTATTTATATTGTGCTATTCTTTACAGTTATTTATAGGTTTACTTTATTTATTTGTAGTTGTATTTTTGTTGTGTTATTTTTCGTCACTTGTTAGTGTGCTTTGGCTTGTGACCAAGCACCATTGTGTTGTATGTTAAATTAAATTAAAATGGTATCATCAGCATAAGAATGAATAGGCTAGTCAGACCAAATTCCTTACCTAGATTATTGAGTTTGTTAAGATACAATATATAAAGAAGTGGCAGGTTAACCAACACAAAGGTACAAACAAAAACAGGCAACCAATACATAATTGTTTTTAAGTTGCCTTATTGTATGTCACCAGTACAATGGATGGTTCACTTTAAAGCATCAATCAGAAGTTCCCCAATATGTCATCGCGTAACCGAGACACACTTTGGTCAAGGCTGTTAGAGTAAGAGCATGTCTAGATTGCACATGACGTTCTAGAAAATTTCCATCATCTTCAAAGTGAACCACCCATTGCAATACGAAGTGGCTTAGTTCATATTACCGGTACATATTGGTACGACAGTATGAGCTCCACAAAAACCTGTACTGTGCATAGCCTAGATTTTAACTATTGCAGACAGCTACCAACACTGTAACAAGCCTAAGCCTTTTACCTCATTAGGCCTAGTAAAAAATGGCAAAGCAGCAAAGGGCAATTCCTTGTCAATTCTAGTCCAATCCAAAAACTGAAATTGCTCGTCTGCAAATAACGTAGCGATAGCTAACAGTTTATCCTTTTCCAATCTGTTGATAAATCCAATGAAAAGAATGGGCGACTCCTGGACTAACCTAGAACCTAGCACGGTCTATACCAGGGTAGGTCTACTGGTAACCTGGTACTGTACCGTGTTTATTAACAGTGGACCCACTATCTGTGCTCAGCGTCCGTCAAGTCAGAGATGGGTTTGTTTGGATTAGGATTCAATTGGACCGGATTTTAGTAATTTTACAGGATTTGGATTAGAGATGGCATGGCAGCTAAGAGACCCGCTAACGAGCCGTTAACCGGTCGTTTTACTGGTCCGTAATGGCCCAGTTCTATTTGTGTTTTTTACTGGGCCGCTAACAAGCCGCTAACAATTTTTGAAATCCCTTAAGTTTGACTAATGTGATTAAAAGTTCATAAAAAAAAATGGGCATTGGGCGGGCTGGGCTTTATTTTTGGAATGAGTTGCCGGGTCGGTTACAGTTACTGGGCTAGAGGTTCCGGGCTGTGGGCGGTCTGGGCCTCAAAAAAGTCAGCCCGAGCCATCTCTAATTTGGATTTTTAAGTTTTTTTACAGATCGGATTTCGACTTGAGTCTTTGAGCTTGAGTTAATACCCTAGATATGTAATACTACAATTAGATTGCGCGTTCAACGTCATACGGCTATCTCAAAAGTGTAACAATTGGAAGTTCCGATCCGCCATCTTGGAATCACCCGCTTGCACAAACGCCGCCTATCTTTTATAACGTAAAAACAATTGAAAGTGTTACAAAAAATGTCATAACTTTAGTTATGCTTGTTGGATTTTTAAAATTTCAACAGGATCGTGAAGGTCGTGATTTCAGCTATCGTTTAAATCAAATTTCAAGAAGCCATAATAGTGCAACTGTCAGTGCATTTATAATGAACATTTTTATAGCAGAACTAAACGTTTTCGGCTTTTCATCTGGCCCTCGTCAGAGAAATAAATAAATGCATACATTAACTCAAAAATCAGATTGAAATAAAATTAAAAAAAAAAAATTAGAGAGCAGTTAATGCATTAGGGTAAAAATAGCATAAATAATGACTTTTTAATTATTTGGGAACCCTTCTCATTTTTTAATTATTTGGGAACCCTGATTTTTTAATTATTTGGGAACCCTTCTCATTATTCCATAATTCCAGCGAAAAGTGCGCAATGATCTTTCTCGGAAGTTTTCTCACGATTTACCCGCATATTTAAAAGAGTTTTCCGTCATTCTGGTTTAATTCTCTTGGTTCCGATTTAAATCTCAATTTGTTATTATCGATGATGACGAAACAATGGATCCAATTTCGATGACAATCACAAATCCAAATTACCGGATGGACATCATTTCGCTTACGTTGGCAACTGGTGTATTTAACAAATTTTTCCTTCATCTCTATGAAACCTACTGTTTCCACTTTAAACTTTTTGAAGGAACAACGAATGCGGTTCGCTGGAAACGGTGAGCTGCATTATTTATTATTCTCAATCTTTTACTTTTTCTCAAATCCCTTCACTTCGGTGCCATTTTTGCACCATTTTCCAGCTATATTCACCTGATGAGCTCAAAATAAGAGCGAAACCGGTCGTGGATTGCTACTGCATCCCCTGCATTGCTATTTTTTGCGATGCTTTCTTGTCATCTACCCTCTCCTAATCTTTGAGTCTTATATCCCGTTACTTTCGAAACTGCGTTGCTTCATGCACTGACTGTAACTCTAATTGTGCATCGTGGAAAGGCAAGATATTCTCGTTTCGAGGATTTAAGTGACGCATCATTATCACCAGGGCCGGATTAAGGCGGGGGCTGATGGGGCTGCAGCCCCAGGCCCACCGACCAAAATAGGCCTCTCGATTACAACTTATTATGAACAACCAAGTGATTTTTTCATCAATCAACTATTTTATTTTAAAGTTGAATACGAATTATCAATCTTTATAGGCCTAATCTATCCAGTTTAGGTCAGGGCTAAGTGAGTGATTCAAGATTGTATCAACGCCAAAAGTTTCAACGATTTTACTCTTGAATTTAAATCACAAGATCTGCGGCAAGTAAACGAAATCCAAGAAGACTGATTACGAGTTTGTGAGATTTGGACATACTTTACGTTGCGAGATTCGGACCAGTATTGCGTTACCAGCCCAACGGCTGAGGCATTTATCGGAGCAGGAAACAGGGTCCAGAAGCTAGCTTTGAAATTATTCCAGCCCCTCCTAACAAATCAAATCTCTCTATGTTTTGGGTCAAAATTGCAGTAAGCAAAAAAATGCCAAACAATGTATATAAAAACATTCCGACGCAATATGATTGTTCTGCAGCATATTGTGCAACGAATTTAACGGTTTTCGAAACAGAATTCAAACTGAATAAATAAAATGATGATCGATATGAACGTTCATTGCTGCGTAAATTTTGAAACAAATCACAATCAAATACTATCAATAGCCCAGCGTCGGTTACAGTGTGTGATGTAGGCTAACGTTCTATCCTGTAACTAGAAGGAAATCAATCTAAATCAGGGGTGCAGAACCGGTAAAGCACAGCGGGCCACATTGATTGCATAATAATTTCAGCGGGCCACATTTACTTTTAATTGTTAAATTTCGCTTTAAAAAGGCACAATATTTCGTCGCAAATTTAACAACATTCATGCTGAGCTGTTTTTTTTTTCGTAAAATCAGAGACTTTTGCGCGTTTTTTATGCTACAAATATATAGCATGTAGTTGAATGTGACGCAGTTTTTAAGAAATCTTAACGTTTTATATTCCACCATTTTGTTGTACACTTAACGATTAAAGTTCTGACGCGGGCCACATTCAAAACTTAAGCGGGCCGCAGGTTCCCCTCCCCTGATCTAAATCTTCATTAACTCAAGATTACGCGGAAGGGTGATACATGTAGCGGGGGTCCATCTACGTGACATAGAGCCTGCAGGGCAACGCAGCTCCGAAGAAATGTCGTCGTTTTAGCGAGTCATTAATTTATGATTATTTCGTTGCATAATTCATAGACAGCAGCGTAAATTAAAGATGGTTTCACCATAGACTTATGGTTTCACACAAAATGCCGTACGAATTTTCGTAAAAGGACGTTAGGATACGAAATAGAGCAGGGATGGCGAACCTTTTTAATTGGTGGATCAAATTTAAGATCGTAGACCGAAACAAGAAAAAACGTGGGTTGTGGATGTAATCATATTAACGAAGGGCTTGAACCCAAGTTCTTCCGAAATCTGTGCAAAGAACAAAAAAAAAGGATCTTCACCTCAAAAATACCCAGCTTCCCGTCTTCAATGCCGCAGTATGGAAAGATAAGCTTTTCTTCACTACGTTAATGTTCGTTACCGTTTTCTTCGCAATATTTTTGAAACTACAAGTGGGTCACTAGGTGATCCGCGGGTCAGTGGTTTACCATCCCTGAAATAGAGGCTGTGAAGGAGGTTGACGCAAACTTTGCATGGCTTGGGGAAAACTAATCGTAGAATCACTTACAAAACAACAAATAGAAAGCGTATTTGCGGAAATTGGGGCTCTGCGGTATGACATCTTCTAAAGCTTTGTACGTGCAAAATAGGTTCAGAAAATTTGTTTTTTGAATGTGTTTAATACTGGTATGTAGGTTACATATTTCAGCAGGTCTAGGACTGACGGGGACAAAACAGGCCCCTGACTACCAAATAGCCCCAGGCCTCAGAAACCCTAAATCCGGTCCTGATTATCACGGAATCGATGCAGAAGAGTCTATCTTGACCAAAAGCCTACCAAACTTGGGAACCTGGGCGCTCCCTAATTTGTTCTTTATAAATAATGACATGACAATTCAGGTATTAGGCTATATGTGCATATTATACTGAACAACACAGCACGATCATAGGGTCAACAGTATTTATGCATACAGTTTATAAACAATGAAACAATATAAATTAATGGTTACGATGACGGAATACATTTAAAACACATTCAACAGAATCGATGAACCTCTTCCATAAAGTTGGGCATTTAGCTTAGGGTTGTGTTTTTTTATCAGTAGAGCTTCTTGAATTTTTGTTTCGTACTTGGAAGTGCGTTGCCGGAGTATTTGAAAATTGTTTCGGTCGTATTCTGTTTCCAAACATGTTTTGCAGTTCTTATATGATCGTGGTTTGCCGATTTTGTGTTTTTTGAGTGTAAGTGTTCTTTCACTCTGGTATCCATATGGCGTGTCGTCATATACAAATGTATGTGTTATTCGCATCACACAAACAAGTAAATTTGTACACGACATTAGACAACAAAACAGAAGGAGTATCACACTTGAGAAGAAAATACGAGGCAATTTTCATAGTAGTAAAATATACGTTATTATCGATATTAAATTTAAGTTTAATCAAGTTTGCTAGGCTTTTTGAAAATTGGTTAGAAGTTTTTCCAAAATATGGTAAACCAGTAGTGAATAAAAATTTCAAATTTCAAGAAAATTGGTAATGTTTTGGGCATTTTACATGGTAAGTTAATTGGACATAGGCATTGATTTTTGAAGCGGTTTTTAAGCTAGTAGCATTTCTTGCTATTTTGAAGCGTAAATATAGCGTCGATTTGCAAAAAGTTGTCATTTGATTCAAATTAAATAGGCTCAACCTATTTAAACTTCAATATAAAATTAGTTGAGCTATTGGTCATGGTTTTTCAGGCCTTAAAAATTTTTTGCTGAAAAATGATTGCGTAGATTGTTTTAAACCTGATGTAAATGTAAGTTTCACTGTGTAGAACTAGATTTTTAATATCATGGTAGTAAGGTTGTTCACTTCTGTCATGCTGCACCCTTGGACGATTTGTCAAACGAATGATAATGGTTGTAAAAATGTAGTCTACACAGAGAAATCTACTTTTACATGAGGTGTAAAACAATTTACTCAATCATTTTCTCGCGAAAAAATTTTAAGGATTTGAAAAACCACGACCAATAGCTAGGCTAATTTCATATTGAAGTGTAAATTTTTGTGAAAAAATTTTAAGGGCTTGAAAAACCACGACCAATAGGCTATAACTAGGCTAATTTCACATTGAAGTGTAAATTTTTGCGATTGAATCTATTCAATTTGAATCAAAGTAACTCTTTGCAAATCTGCGCTATATTCATGCTTTAAAACAACGGTCTTCTACCTTTTTTGCACAATCGCCCTTGTTTGGAAAATGTGGGACTCAATTGCCCACCTGAGAGCGTTCATGCAATTTTTCCAGTAAATTCAGGTCAAGAGCAAAAAGAGAGGTCTTCACGTCCTCAGAGCTTCTTACGGAAGATCATTACATATGCTGTTGCCAGTGGCGCAGCGAGAAATTTTAAGAGGGGGGGCATAATTTCCACATTTTTTCAAGCGTATTTTTTCGGCAGAACAAACTTGAAGCTGGTTGAGAAACAATTAAGAGAAGCTATAGAGGGATCCGGGGGCATGCTACTCCGAAAAAATTTTGCAAATTTACTTGCTGCAATGGCTATTTCAGTGTTTTTTGAATAATTTTCAGATAAATTTTGTTTAAGATTTTTACCCTAATCCTGACTCTGAGTGCTTCGAGAAATATGACGCATTTTGTTCGCACATTTTCGATTATGCGTGTTTAAGGCGGAAGGCTTATTGCTATCGAAGAGGTTCGAAATTATGGAAAAATTGTATACATCAAAAACAGCTTTGCAAGTGGCTGATAAAAGGATGAATACCCCTCGTCCTACCCCCTAGCCGTAGGCTAAGCTAGAGAAACCATCAAAAGAGTCTGGCACATTTCAGTCACTTGGCACCATTAATTTTGTTCTTTTTTGCTAAAAGACAGAGCCAAAAGGGAGGGCCCATGGCACAATAGCCCTCCTCTCCTAAATTCACTCCTGCAAACCGATTAAGTTGTGCATTTTGTCGTACCTTGATTCTGATGTACGATTAACGGACGAATTATATCAAACGAGAATGTATATTCTTTGATTTCGCCGTTCTCAAACTTTTACACTTACTGTACAGTTACACATGGTAACACCGTCACAGCTGCTGCTCACCTGCTGGAAGCAGCGGGTGAAAAGCGATGAAAAGAAAAAGCTCGAAATAATTCGTCCGTTAATCGCACATCAGAATAAAAGTACGACACAACGCAGATCTTAATTGGTTTGCTGGAGCGTATTTAGGGTAGGGGGGCTATTGTGCCATGGGCCCCCTTTTAACTCTGCCTTTTAGTAAAAAAGAACAAAATTAATGGTGCAAAATGACTGAAATACGCCAGACTTTTTTGGTGGTTTCTGTAGCTTAGCCTATGGCTAGGTAGGATGAGGAGTTTGCATCCTTCCACCAGCCACTTTCAAAACTGTTTTTGATGTATACAATTTTTCCATTATTTGAACCTCTTCGATAGCAATAAGCCTTCCGCCTTCAGCAGTAAAAATTTAGTTCTACACAGTGAAACCTTCTTTTGCATGAGATTTAAAACAATCTACGCAATCATTTTCCAGCGAAAAAAATTTAAGGCCTGAAAAACCATGACCAATAGCTCAACTAATTTCATATTGAAGTTTAAATAGGTTGAGCCTATTTAATTTGAATCAAATGACAACTTTTTGCAAATCGACGCCACATTTGCGCTTTACAAATAGCAAGAAATGCTATTGGCTTAAAAACCGCTTCAAAAATTAGCTTAAAAACCACATGGACTTTCCACATAAACGCATGGAATTTTCTACACCACAAGAAATGCTATTAGCTGAGAAACCGCATGGACTTTCAATCTGTCTACCGCCCACTAGCGTCAAGCGTGATGAAGTTCTAGCTGAATTTGAAGTGCTTTATGCTCTACTACTTCATCACAAACATCGGTCTGATGAACATCTTTCTGCTTTAAAAACCAGGCTGAGTGACGTGCCTCACGCTTATTGTGATAGCCCCATAGACTGGGGTGATTTCCTAATGACAAAAGAGTGTTTTCAGGCAATCAAGGCTCTTCGATCTAATGATGACATCTACATAACTAAGCCTGATAAAGTTCTGGTGTTGTCATTCTCAACAAGAATGATTACAACCGCAAGATGGGGATGATTCTCAATGATGCCACCAAATTCCTCAACCTTGGACCAGTCGGCAGTAATGACAACACTGCCAAAATTGAATAGCGTATACAACGACGGCTGTTACGACCAAAGGTGGATTTACACAGTATCCGTTCTGCGTTTAACGTCGTCAATTGACGGCGTTTGTAACGTCGTTAATTAACGGCGTATTGACGCGCTGAAACAGATCCGTCTTTTTCTTGCGTTTTTGATATAGGCTACACAGTATCCGTCGAGAATTTTAAGACGCGCGTCGCACAGTCACAAAGTTATAGTTATAAATATGAATCGTCAGATAGCACTGATTGCGACATCAATCCAGTATCATGTGCTTTTATGCCTCGTGATAATTTTACAAGAACGACGAAGGTGAGTTTTGATTGGATATATATTTTTTTTGTCCCTAATCTTCGGCTACCGGTACGCTTGCTATTTAGTAATTTAATACAAACAGCGTTATTTTATAGGCTGCTGCAGTTCTGCCTAAAGTCTTAATTATTATCAGTAGTCTATTAACTACAGTCTCTAGCCTGCAGTCAGAGACGGATTCAAGGGGGGGATGTGGAAAATGCTGCGTATGCATCCCCCCACCAGCCATTTTCAACATGGCTTTGTAAAAATTTTCCGCAGTTTCAAACCTTTTTACAACAATATGCCTGAGTCGCTTTAAGCACGCATAATCGAAACTGTGCGAACAAAATGCACCGTATTTGGTAATCAAAATTAGGAGCCAAAAACATAAGCAAAATTGCCTGAAAATTATTCAAAAAACACTGAAATGGCGTTTACAGTAAATGTCAATGTTGGAGTGTAGCTTTGAAATAAGCTGTTTTCGCATTGGGCTTCAAGAACCATGCTCTCATAACTCTTTCAATAGCCTTGAAAAAAGCTGTTTAGTCCCAGAAGCTTTTCGTGACGCACTCTTTAGTGGGTAATCGCGTCAATGAAAGAACTGAGAAACAAGATCAGATTTTAATCAAACCATTCGGACGTCGACGAATCGAGGGCAAAGCGAAGCGACGATGAAGCAAAATTGGCCAATCATCAAAGAGATAATAGCGTGCGACTTCTCATTGCACGAGTCGCGACAGGCCCGAATTCTATTTGAACAGATTAAGAGTATAGACAAACTCTTTCTGTTTGCAAAGAATCGGTCGCCGTTCTCTGATGTAGCTAGCTTCGAGTACACTGAGATGGAATCCTTTACGTGCAGTGTCCAGAATGGAAAATTGATCTTCGTTGTAGCTGGCAGCACATTGGGCGTTTTCTAAAAGATGTTGTCCAATGGCTGAGTCACATTCTGGAGTGGCTTGACTTTGCTTGCACGCCCGGCCTGGTTGTGTCCGCTTGGTGGCGCCAGTAAGTTGTTGTCGTAGCCATTTTGGAATATGTTGCTTTATACGATCTTGAAGTCGTTGAGATGTCCTTCCTACGTACCGACTGTCACAGTGGCACTTGTATTCGTAGATGACTGAACTCTTTTGAAGGGCAGGTAAGACATCTTTCCGACTGGTCGGCAACAATTGTCTAGAAATAAACACAGTCCGAACAGCCACAGAGCCATAGCAATTTTCGACAGCGGTTCTGACGTTCTTTTCCAAGGTCAGTGACGCCTTTCCAGTGTAGTTGAGCCGGAGGTAAACAGGACACTTGTCAGGGCCGAACCGCTTGGGGTTAGAAAACTGCGTGATCTTCTTCGATATTTGTTTTAGAACAAATTCTTCAGGGTATCCATTGTTCAATAAGATTTCCTTTATCCGGTTGATTTCTCCTTTCAATTTGCTTTTGGAACAGATCATCAATGCACGATGAACAAGTGTCGAAACCAGACTGGACTTACGCTTTATCGGTGTAAACGATTCCCAGCGTAAGTATTGGTCAGTGAACGTTGGTTTGCGGTAGACATTTGTTTTGTAGCTAGCCTTCGCGCGTTCGACGAAGACATCAAGAAACGGAAGGGTGTTGTTCTTTTCCTTTTCAAAGGTAAACCGAAGCGAGGAATGTAGACCATTAAGTCTAGTCAGAAATTCCTCCGACTCTTATTCATTTTGAAAGGTGACAAAAGTGTCATCGACGTATCTGAAGTACACGGAAGGTTTGGATATTTCAGAAAAAAGTTTTTCTTCGTAATATCCAACAAAGATGTTAGCTAAAGCAGGCCCAAGTGGTGAGCCCACGGCCATTCCGTCTACTTGTCTGTACATGATGTTATTAAAACTGAAATCAACCGTACTTGTGGCACTGCGCATAAGTTCCAAAAATACCTCTTTCGAAAATTGAGGTTGAGTGTCAGGGTTGTCATAAAGTGCGTCTGCACATTTTCGTCCAGGGGAACATTCGTAAACAAGCTGCTTACATCGAACGAGCACATAAAACTATCAACTTGTCTATCGAGTTGTCGAATGTAATCGGCAAACTTGAAGGAGTCAGAAATACAGTGAGCTGTAAAACGCTCTAGTACCGGTTGTAGTAAACTGGCCAACCATTTGCTTAGTTCATGGTGAGCTGAACCGGTCATAGACAGAATGGGACGTAATGGTACATTCGGTTTGTGCGTCTTCGGCAGTTCATACATCCGGGGTCTCTGGGAGCCTGTGGGGCGTATCGTTCGGTACACGTGTTCAGGTAGGAGCTTAGTCTTGAATAATTCAAGCAACCGCTTCTGAAGACGTGACTCGATGCCGGCGGTGTTATCACAGGTCGAGACTGGTCCAACATACTCAAATTTAGTCTCGTCACGCAAGATGTTGTTCATCTTTTCAATGTAGTCATCTTTGTTTAAGATGACCACTCCTGAGCCCTTGTCCGGTTTGGTAATGATGATGCTCTCATTTCTTCGCAATTTGTTAATTACGGAGAAACACTCTTTTTGCATCACGAAGTCGTGGGCGTTTATTTTGCTGTCACAGTGAAGGTACGCGAGATCAGCAAGACGTGCCCTAAGTGAATCGCGCTGTTCTTTATTCGCGGCCGTATGGTGTCGCAATTGAGCCCAAAGTGACTCAAAAGTCAGCAAAGGTTTGTTCCCTATTGAGTACTGACTGACTTTGGTGGTAAACATGATGAATTGAGGGACGATGAATGACGGATATTTTGAACCTTTCAAAATATGAACTGTCGGACGAGGAACGGTTTGTGCTTTCACATGGACTGAACTTCGGTTTACCATTTCAGTAGGTTATTTATGCTCTGGTATAAATTACCACAAATTGAAAGCTGTAACTGAAGTAAGGTTAATTAAGGGTTATGCCTAGCAAAAGAAAATCATTTCTATGACATTTTGCTCTTCTGAATTACTTCAATTCCTTTTAAAAAATGGTCTTCAACATGCTGCCTCTATTAAATTGCCACAAGGAGGGCAACCCTGTTATGAACTGGGTGCCTCAAGAAAAAAAAACACATCACTATTCACTAATTTCAAACTTTATATACATATTAACTTTTGCTGCCTTGAAGGTATTGAAATAAAGTTTGAACTACTGGAAGAAAAAGATGTAGGCCTATAAGGTAAATGTTGCATCAGCGAGCTCAAACCATCTGGTGAGCAACGTACTATGCTACGATACACACGACAGGTTCCCAAGAGTGCTCAAACCCTTGAGAGTGAGCATTATCATAAAAGATAAATCCTGAGCCATCCTGTTTCGGGATTCCATCCCTCATTAGTGATAACAATCAGGAAAAACTATATCAAAAACCACACAACAAAATGACTCAACCTGGCATTTGGGCATTCAATACCGTGAAAAGAATAGCAGTTGTAAAAAAGAAAAAGTAAAGAACTTACAAATGTCCAAGAGAAACATAGACAACATTACAAATAATGTTGCTGCGGATAGAAATAGTAATCCATAACCGGTTTCGCTCTCATTATGAGCTTATCAGGTGAATATAGCTAATAGAAAATGGAAGTGTTTATTTTGTTGGAATTCGGCTCCCCTACTTTGATTTTCAAACTCTGGGAGCCGTTTTCCGGTTACCAAACCATGATTTTTGCAATAGAGCAACCGGAAAATGGTTCCCAAAGTTTAAAAGTCAAAGCAGGGGCACCGAATACAGTTCCTGAAGATTGAAAATCAAAGTGGGGGAACCAAAAGCAAGGTTATGGTAGTTGGATGATGCAAGTAGGGGAATCGAAAGCATGGGAATGGTAGTTTGATAATGAAATAAGGAAACTGTTGAGTAGCCAGTAGCTTGAAGCTAGGGTTGTTGGGGTGGGTGGGTCAGGGGGGTTAGGGTCAATGGGTTTGGGTCAGGGGATTCAGGTTGAGGGTTTGGAGTCGGGGGAGTGGGGTCGGTAACCAAAAAGAACCGTCTATTGCGATGTTGCATGTACAAGTTTCAAGTGATCGGAAAAATGGTTCCGCTACTGCAAAACTCAAACTACAGTAACCACAAGTTATGCCCAAATATGGTAAAATTTCTGGTTACCATAGTTTGAAAATCGTAGTTGAGTAACCTTTTTCTGGTGAAATAGTAGCTTCCATAGAAAATTGAGCAAAAAGATACGGTACAGAAACATAGCTAAGAAAGACCAAAGAAATAGATAATTAATATATACCATACATGATAAGAAATATCAGATGGCTAAGATAACATAAAATTTTACAGGGCCAGTACCAGTTCATCACTATCACTAGTCACATTGATATGCTGTGTAAGCTACTGGGGTCTCATCTAGATTAAGCCGTCTGTGTCTTTCGTCGCCTTACAGGGACGAGTTATTCTAGACGCGAATGGCTTACTCTAGACGAGACCTGGCTACTGGTACCACATGCAGGGTCACACCCAAAATGTTTCAAGCCTGGGGATTCTAAAAAAACTACAGGTATCGTAGCTAAACAGCAATCTTAAATCACAATAGTTGAAATACCTAGGCCTATTTTAAGTTATGAATCGTGTAGTGAATACTGACAGGTTTAAATTTAGATTTTCTACACCAGCACTGTCTGCAAGTTGGAAAAAATGTACCAGTACCGGTAGGTTCCTTAGTAGACTAGGCTATTATTGGCAAATAAAAAATTCTTTAAAACCTTTCACACAGTACCGGTACATACCATATGCTAGACTACCGGACGTACCAGTAGTCTATTTACTAACCATAGGATAACGTCTAATATCAGCCCCCAGGTTTGCTTAGGGTTAGTTGGTTAGGTTTGGTTAGAATTAGGTTCGGTTTGGGTTGTAACTGAACAGAACCCTAACCAAATTTAACCCTAACCAAACCTAATCCTAACCAAACCTAACCCTAACCGAACCTGGGGGCTGATAAAGACACTAGACATTACCCATAACTATATACCGGTACTAACTAGTACCGGTAACCACTAACCAGTATCGATAATCTGCCATTGGCATACTTTCTTCAAAACATGATTATACAAGTCCTAAAATGCCTATAACATGTCTAGAATAGATTACTAAAGTGCAACTTCTACTCTAGGTTGAACCAAAGTCCGTATAACTCACGTATAAGTTGAGCGAATCATTCGTTACATTGTTAAGCGACAATGGAGCAAAAATGTGTCCAAAAAGACAATCGCCTGCCTATCTTTCGTAATGTAAAAACGCTTGAAAGTGTTACAAAAAAGGTCATAACTTCGGCTATGCTTGTTGAATTTTAAAAATTTTAACTGCATCATGAAGCTCTTGACTTACGCTATCGTTTAAAACAAATTTCAAGAAAATTGGTTGTGTTTTAAGCACTCTACATTGTAAATAATTTAAACAGAGATAAAAATTTTTGTAGCGGTTTTTTGACTAGTAGCTCATTTCTTGTCATTTTAAAACATAAATATAGGGCAGATTTGCAAAGAGTTAATCTGATTCAAATTAAATAGGTTCAATCACAAAAATTTAAACTTCACTATGAAATTAGCGTAGCTATTGGTCGTGGTTTTTCAAACCCTTAAAACTTTTTCGCTAGAAAATGATTGCATAAATTGTTTTAAACCTCATGTAAAATAAGGCTTCACTATATAGAATTAAATTTTTACAACCGTGTTAGGTTGGTAGTGTGGTTGTTAACTTCTGTCGTGCTTCACCCTCGGGCTTTGGACCATTTGTTAAACGAAAAATTCAATAAGCAAAATTTAAGCGGAAAAAATATACCGGTATCTATTTTACTTTTCGATTTTACTGTTTCATATCCATTAACATAGGTCTACGTCGTTTCACGGCCGCAGCTTCTTGAATTTCAAACCTCGGGCTTTTAAAATCAAATATTGTGGGCCAGAATAAAATTAACTAGAGGCTCGTTTTACGCATGGTCCAAGGGTGAATCATGATAGAAGTTAACAACCTCACTCCAATCTGGTGAATCTACCATGGTTGCAAAACGTAGTTCTACGCACGAATAGTGCAACCTACTTTCACACGAGGTTTAAAACAATTTACGCAATCATTTTCTTGCAACAAATCTTTGAAGGCTTGGAAAACTACGATCAATAGCTAGGCGACTTTCATATTGAAATTCAAATTTTTGTAATTGAACCTAGTTTAAATCAAACAATAACTTTTACTTTTTGCAAATCTGTGCTATATTTATTTATGCATTTAAAACAGCAAGAAATGCTGCTAGCGTAAAAATTGCTTCAAAAATTACTAAGTATGTCCAAATTATTAACCATTTAGAGTGCTTAAAACACCATCAATTTTCTTGAAATTTGTTTTAAACGATAGCTAAAATCAGGAGCTTTACGATGCAGTTGAAATTTTCAAAATCGAACGAACGTAACTAAAGTTATGACCTTTTTTGTAACACTTTCAAACGTTTTTGCATTATAAAAGATAGGCAGGCGATTGTCTTTTTGGACACATTTTTTGCCCCATTGTCTCTGCTCCATTCCTGTCCGCGCAACTTATACGAAGTTATACGGACTTTGGGTTGAACTAAAGACACTGACCACAGCCCAGCAAAGTTTACTTAAATACAATGCTGCTAGACCAGCCATCCAGTTTCTCAATTGACGCACGTAATTTGTCGCGAAAGTAGAACTCGGCTCTACTCGAAAACGCACTAAAATTGACGGAGCGTTTTGTCGTGCGTTTGCAAAAAAAACGCGTTGACGGATAAGGCTACTGTGAATATCAAAAAACGGATCAAAAAAACGCTGCGTCTGACGCATTGCGTCAAAACGCGCAAAAACGGATACTGTGTAAATCGACCTTAAGCCGTATTTCCATGATTTTCCGTCCTTTCGCCTTTGTAAGCCCAACATTTCCCGTATTTTGGTAACTAAGATTTCCGTCTTTGCAACATTTTCCGTATTTTAGCAATGCTTCCGTCTTTGTAACATTTTCGTCCTTTAGTAAGATTCCCATTATTCCAACATTTTAATTCTGTCTTTCTTTGTAACATTTTTTGCATTTTAGTAAGATTTTCGTCTATCCAACACATTCCGTTTTGCGATTTTTTTTATTTCGGTATGTTTATCAAGATTTCTGCCATTTGTACTTTTTCGTCATTTCCTGTTTCCGTGTTTCAGCAAGATGCCCTTTTAGCATTTCCGTTCTTCAGCGAGATTTCTTCTGATTGTCCCGTTATTTCCGTCTTTTTTCTATTTCCGTATTTTATCAAGATTTCTGCCATTTCCGCTTTTCCGCCATTTCCGCCTTTTCGTTGAGCATTTTTTCCGTACTTTCCGTATTTTAGCAAGATTACCGTATTTACCGTCTTTTCCTATTTCCGTACTTTAGTAATGTCCGTAAAAACTTGTCTGCAGAGGTGTACAACGGAGCCGGAGCCGGATTTTAAAAAACGGATAATCCGGCTGTTGCTTCGGATCCGGATAGGGATGGTGATTTTTTGTTTTTTCCGGATCAGGATCCGGATTTTAGCAATTCAATTTTGGATGATCAGGATCTTTTCCGGATCAGGATCCGGATTCAATTTTGGATGATAACTAATGATTTTAATAAGCTACTATTAGCCTATTGGGTATATATTAGAGATGGCATGGGCCGCTAAGAGACCCGCCAACGAGCCGTTAACCGGTCTTTTTACTGGTCCACTAACGGCCCGGTTCTATCTTTGTTTATTACTGGGCTGCTAACAAGCCGCTAACACTTCTTGAAATCCCTTTAAGTTTGATTAATGTGATTAAAGGTTCGTAAAAAGAATGGGCTTTAGGCGGGCTGGGCTTTATTTTTAGTATGAGTTGCCGGGTCGGTTGCTGTTACTGGGCTAGAGGTTCCGGGCCGTGGGCGGTCTGGGCCTCAAAAAAGTCAGCCCGAGCCATCTCTAGTATATATGCAGTTTGTATATAATGCCAATACAGGATTTGGATTCGCAGTCTGAGTCTGTTTCCTGAATTTTTTTGGATCGGAGTAGGATTCGAATGTTAACGCTTCGGATTCGGATTGAAATTTTTAGACTCCGGACACCTCTGCTTGTCTAGTCAACTCAGAGGTGTACGGAGTCGCTTTTTTTGGACTCCTGCTCCTGTTTTGATCAACCAGACTCCTGATTCTGCTCCTGGTCAATGACTACTTTCTATACTCCTGCTCGACCCCTGTTATTTTGCAAAAGTGTCTGTTTAGGAAGGGAAATGACAAATAGTTCAGAAGGCTATTTTGCCGCAGCGCTGCAACTGCTCAGTGGTTTGTAACATTTCCAAGTACTTGGGAAGAAGCAGAAAAAGATCAATTGCTAATGCTCATGCTCTTCTGAAAGTCAGGCACTTCAGAGATACTCAAGTAATTGCATTTTCATATAAACACACGGCTGAATATCAAGACTTGAATTTTCACTTTGAACGTGTGAAACTGTTCAAATGAATTCAGTTCAACTTTGATGCGTACCAATAGCTACATGAAAGTTGAAAAGCAATTTAAAATTGTAATGTACCGGTAGTTATTGTAAAAGAACCAAGTACTGCAGTTCAAAACGAATCAGCCTTTGTTGCCTACACTGATCCAATTCCGCTCAGCCATGTCACTTGATGATGGTTCAGTAGGGGAAAGTGCGGACTCATGATCATGTTGGTCCCATGAACCACCCCCTCCAGCTTTCCGTAGAAAAGTGTTTTAAATTTTTTATCAACCTTTTTTTGGCAACACTAGGTTGGTTACGCATGATCAAAAACGATAAGTGAGAAGTAAACACGTTTGGAGGAATTGCGTTGGTTGGTTTGTTTTTGCTACAAAAAAGTAACTTTTAGGGGTATAAATTTGTCGATCTTTGAGCATAAAGTAACATTGGTAAATTCTTGTGCATTTAGCAGTAGTAATGAGTCATATTAGGGTATATATCTACGCACTGAGATCAAATTTTTCTGTAACCATATTGAAGAGAATGAAATTTTATACAGACAGGTTGCAGTGTGAAGCCATGAGCCACCAAAAGTGTCGACCTTTGAGCCATGGCTCATGAGTCCTTGCAAGATAAATATTTAGTTGTTTTTGCGTCTGCGTCTTCAGCACCTGTTACACCTAGGCCTTCGACAAGTTCAGTGAATCGTGTGACACCAGACATCATTTTTTTGCAGCCAAATAGGTCTACATCTTGGCTAAAGTTCATCACTAAAAGATCAAGCTGGATATTTTTTAATTTTTTTTTTTAGTCCAAATTTGATCGTAGAATCACTAATGTGTTTTTATTTTTTTACAGTATTTTTGACTAATAGGCCTTGTTACGCTATCACAAAAAACGCCTAGAAAATGGATTTCGTGATACCCACCGAAGAACTAGATGAAACTTCGTAAATTTAAAGATTAAGAAATGCTGAATTTAAATCTCGTGTCTTCCGTGTCCAACAGGTGCCGTTACGTCATAATGACGTCATGAAGACAAAAATAGCTCTTTCAAAGATGCAGAAATTCCACACACTTAAAAGCCTCTAAATTTTTTTGTGGTTGATGTAAATGCATCAGACCACTTTCAAAATAATCTTTGGTTGACAGACTATGTCCATGCCAAACTGTGACGTCATAATTTGATGACGTCATAACCTACAAGTAAAAGATTTTGTAAAAACAATTATTTTTCTGGATGGGGTGTGTACAGTTCCTTGTAACTTCGGTTGTAGCACGTTTAACAAGCTGAAAATCGGTGTGGAAAATCCAAATATACATATTATCACATCTGCAAAATTTCGACCAGTTTTATTCAGTAGTTTTTTTGCTATTGACCTACAATGATTACATATTAACCATTAGCTTAAACCGCAACCAGACCAGAAAATAAATAATCATATTGAGTAGTTGCTTCCAACTTCTTGTGTTAGCAATACAAACACTTTAAAATAGCTTGGAGACATCTCTAGTCAATAATTTGCATCTATTTCAAATACTGACGTCATAAGTTAATGACGTCATAACTCACAAGTAAAATTTTGCAAAAAATATATTTTTGCTAGACAGGGTGCATATACAGTTCCTTATAACTTCATATATAGTAAGTTTAAAAAGCTGAAGTTTGGCTTGGAAAATCTAAGTATACATATTAACACATCTGCAAAACTTTGACTAGTTTGATGGAGTATTTTTTTTTTTCTTCTATAGACGTACAACAATTAGTTATTTACCGCTAGCTTAACGCGCAATCATACAAGATAGTGAATAATTGTATCGAGTAATTGCTGCAAACACTTAAAAATAGTTTGGGACATTTTCAGTCAATAATTTGCTTTTATGCCAAATACTGACGTCATAAGTTGATGACGTCATATCATCCACAAGTAAGAACTTTCTCTGAACAGAGTGTACATAAATTTTTTAACCACCATTTTCATTGAAAAACAATGTGAAACTTGACGTGGATAAAGTAAGCATACGGTACATACTGGCACACCTTCAAATTTTGTCCAGTTTTGTCAAATACTTTCTAGGTTACGAGACGATTATCCTACTCTCTAACAGCTAATAACTTTACAATACTTCACGTATTTCAACTACTGCATCAAGTTAACGCTAAGGAATTCAATTGGTATACATTAAGCACTTAAAAGTATTTTTTTAATGTAACCAAAAACAACATACCGGTACCCTTTGCGTCAGTTTTGTGCAATTAAATAATGGCATCATAGTTCTCGAAAGAAATATGTTTTACGAAAAAGAACTTTATTGGATCAGCAAATTAATTTTATTAGTTACTGTTCGTTGCTGCCAATCTACTTTAAAAAGATACAAACATAAATTTTTACGCCGTAATATATTTTCATTGACTAAATTTTGTATCTAGCTAAAACACCTATAGGCTACATTGATAAGCAGATCTTATTACTTGAAAAACAAAGAGAAATTTGGTGTGAATAAGCTATATTAAATTTCGTTACATTAAAATAAAACCTTTAGTTACGACAAACACATTTTAACATTTTTCAACTAGCTACAAATTGGTTGTCATCACTATCATCGTCGTCATTGCTGACATCATTCACTAGTTCTACTTCAATTACGGTCTCCGAATCATTTTCACAAACAAGGCAAGAGCAGAGTTCGGTGCATGATACGCTGTTTCCAACGCAAGAACACTAATTTATTGTCTCTGTTAACAGTCTGCTCAATCACTTGATCTGCGGCTGTTGCGAAAAATCCTTATCGCTCTTGTTGCTGAATTGCAAATTCACCAGCACGTAAATGCTCAAGAGCAAATGGGTGTGCTTTTTCAAATTCACGCATTTCATGCAAATAGACAGGAACGTAGCGAGAATAACTCACGCAATCGTAGGCAAGCAGCCAAGGAGTTATCTTCTCCAAAGTATTTAAATGACCTTCCCAATCTAATCGACGGATACAGCTAATAAAGTGTAATAAAGTAGACACCAAATGGCTGCAACAGGGCAAAAGTAGGGAAAGCAGAGGCTTGCGTAGCACAGAACATGTCGTAATTGCTTAAAAAAATATTGAAAGACATCTTCCTGAAGTGGATGGAAAAGCAGAGATCATCGTCTCTGTGAAGTCACTAATTTCTTTTTTTTTTCACATGTGTTGAATGAACTTGATGACCGCAACGCAAGTATGGACAAACTTTCAATTCTTTCAGGAGAATCATCTTCTGGAAATATTCTTTTAGAATTCGAACATACGCGCCTTTCAATACTTCTTTCATTGGTAAATCGAAAATAGCATTATTGATGAAAACCATGTCTATGAGAGCTCGGTGACAGATCAGTTAATGAATTTATATCCCATATAATTGTAAATTTTTAGCAGCATTAACTTTTTCAGTACAATCCAAACTCAGCCATTTATAAGCACATTACTTTAGAGTGCTGAAACTTGTTGCAGTAAACTTTTTTGAATCACTTTCATAGACGTCATCATAGTGAACAATTATGCATTTCATCAAATCAAAATCAAATCTTCATTTTACTCGCGGTATTACGCCGAAGCGTGTAACGAGTTGCGGGGCCCATCTCCGCGGCTTAGCGCCTGAGCTACACAGCTCCGAAGAAACGTTGCAGCGGTGGCGAGCCGTTGGCGACACTGTGCCGATTTGACCGGTCCGGGAATCGAACCCCAGGCCTCCCGCACCTAGAGCGTGCGCTTGACAACTGAGCTAACGGCCATTGATTCTCTAAATTATTACTCACCTATAAATGAAAATGATACGCGCCAAGCTGAATGAGATCTATTAGCACCAATAGTATTGGTAAAGTATTTTTGTATTTAGTCGCATATTTATCCGCCTATCACGTGAAAGCGATCAATGCGCTATACGAGCTCGCTGAGGAGTTGTCGGCCATCTGTCAACAACACCAAGATGGGGGAATGCCGCTAAGTGCATTTCCAAACGGCACAACAAGTAAACTTGCCGGCTTGTTCTCCACACTGTCCGTATAATGCTGAGCGTCAAGCAGGGAAGCTGTGAATACCAATTTTATAGTCATTGGTTTGACCCGACCTGGAATCAAACCCAAGTCTACAGCTCCCGAGGCGGACGCTCTAATCACTCGCCCATCTGAGCAGTATGGAAAACTAGTCTGTCCGTAGGAATTGCACCCAGGTACTGGATTACCACAAAAAGCACGTAACTGTAGCCTGACTTTTTAACATCATTTCCTCACAAACCTATCCAGCAACAGGGTATACAGATACGTAGGTTATATGACGTTTCTGCAAGTAAACCCTAAAAGTCATTTCGATAAGCTAGGCTAACTGACTTTTAAAAAGGTATAATAATACCGCTTCAACTTTTTAATTTTATCTATCTCTACACTTCAGCAGCTAAACCTACCTAAGTTTGTGCCACTAGCACTTGTAGACTGCCAGTTCCACTATTTCGTTGTTTTACCTTGATCAGCTGTTTGGCGTAACTATGACGAAACAGCTGATAAGAACATGTTTCCAAATTTTAACTTGCATAAGCTAATTTTTTATGAGTTAGATGCTACCACTTCATTTAAAAATTATACAAAAATAATTAAATTCAGCTTACAATTTAACTTAAAAATCAATATATTAGATATTTTTTTCTACTTCAGTTTAAAATGTTATCGAACACTGAGCAAAAAACATTTAGAAACTGTACACGGCAACACCTAATGACGTACACGGCAACACCTAATGACGAAAAAGCGGTGATGCGCTTTATGCGCAATAGTATTCATCCGCTAAAATTTTTCAATATTCAAATGGTTATATCTCAAAAACGGCACCTGCTTGCTCGGGAAGACACTCCAGTTTCGATCTACTACCATAATTATATTTACAGACAATTTTTTACATAGTTCTTCGTTAGGTATCACGAGACGACAAAATAGAGCATAGTGCAACAAGGCCTATAAATTCGTGCAAACAGCGAGTAAACGACGTTTTATGCTTCATCTTTATTGTGGTTTATGGGAACAAGTGTAGTGGCTCAAGGGTTTTTACTTTTTTTTCTGTGTGGATCCTTGAGCCACATCCATTTGAGGATCAATATCAGCCAACGTGTTAAAGTTATCACTTCAACCAACGCATGGTATCATCGGAGTGCAAAAGAGCATATTCCTTTAAAATTCCAACTTTATAGCTCGTTCAAAACTCAACGTAGAAACGATTGTACAAAAAGTGGCTCAAGGGTCCTCACTTTCCCCTACATAAAAATCAAACTAACAAAATACTGGCAATTACTTTTCCAATCATTAGCAAAACATGGTCATTAACAGCTCAGATGGCCGAGTGGTATAGAGCGTCTGTCTCTTGAGCTGTAGACTGGGGTTTGATTCCGAGTCGGGTTAAACCATTGAAACTAATAACATTAAAATTGGTATTCACAGCTTCCTGCTTGACGCTCAGCATTATAGGGACAGTGTGGAGAACAAGCCGGCAAGTTTACTTGTTGTGCCGTTGGGAAAGGCACTTAGCGGGATTCCCCCATCTTGGTGTGGTAGACAGATGGCTGGCAACTCCTAAGCGAGCTCGTATAGCGCATTGATCGCTTTCTCATGATAGGAGGATAAATATGCAACTAACTAACTAACTATTTCAAAAACTATTGGCTATATGATACAAACAAAGCAATTTATCGTAACTCTAGCAGCAATAAAAAATTTTATACAATTACCCAGTAAGCCTAACTTTCAAAATTTCCGGCAAACTTGTGGGTTGTGCAAAACTTGAATTTAGAACTTTTGGCCTGTGTACAGTGAAGAAATGCTGGTTCAGTAGCTGCTGGACTAAGTCAGCCTATCTGCAATCCACAAAGGCTTATTGCAAAACTGCTTTGTATGTTTGTAGTCTGCATTAAAACACTAAACTGCGGTACACAAATAATTCCACATCGCTTAGCTGACTACCCCTACCACTAGTACCTTTTACCCAAACCATACACAGTCATAATTAGTCCATTAGATTAGGCCTGCCGCGTGTGGTCTGTCGTTTGGTACTACCCGCATCTAAATTTTTAACTCAGTTTATTTGTTTATTTGCCAAATGATTGCATTATGCTGCTAACATCAGAAGAACTTGTTTTTACTAAACTTGTTTTGTTTTTGGGTATACTATGGCTGCTCTGCAAGATGCAAAATATGGGCTGTAATTATCTATCAATACCGATATGTTAGTAGAATTAAACTGCACAAAACAAGCAAATTATCAGTTACCAAATTATGACAAATTTTGAATAAATATGACAAGAATGCGGTAACTTTAACTCTCCGGATCCTGCTGCTGCTCCTGCAACAATTGGAAACTTATGACTCCGGATCCGGCTCCGGCTGAAACATTGTGTACATCTCTGAGTCAACTCACCCAGATTGGGCTAAAAGTCACAAATTGGGCTACTTAAGCTCTTGCGCCTAAATTTTAAAACTTGCTACTGTTTGGGCTACTTTTTGTAAGCAGCTTGCTATTTTTTTTGTTTTGGGCTAATTTTGATTCCAGAGTTAATTGCTTTTCTTGAATAACTTTTCTTCGTATAAGCTACGGTAGATTCTTTTCTTTGGTTTTCCGGAAACAAGATAAATGATAGTCATTTTAATAACAATACAATCAGATCCATGATCAGATAATTATTGTAGCCTAGGTTGTTATTTTTTAGGATGCTCAATAAGGTGGCGTCATAAAAAGATTAAATTTTAAATGGGGCATTGAGTAGGGTTACCATATTTTCACTGCGCAAAAGGAGGACAGGTTTTTGAGGGTTACCTCGTCCGCAGATGTCCAATTTTCCGCCTAAGATCAAGTGAAGAGTAAAAAAAAGAAGGTCATCACGTCTGCAGATGTTTAATTTTCTGCCCAGAGTCGAGTAAAAAGCAAAAAAAAAAAAAAGTCATCATCACGTCCCCAGGCCGCAGTTTGAACTGAAACTTCCCTAAATTCTTCGTGGAAGAGTGATTTGACTTGTTTTCACTGTTCATAATGCCGAAAAGGAGGACATTTGGGCATTTTTTAGCGTCCTCGGAGGACAAATTAGTTTTTGTTAAAAAGGAGGACATGTTCTCCAAAAGGAGGACGTATGGTAAGCCTAACATTGGGACAGTTTTGCTAATTTTAGAAGAGCTCCGGTCAGTGAGGTCACATGCTCGCCGAATCAGATAGACCTATTATAGGCTTATTAAAACGCTTTTGGAGAAAGCATTTGCATTTAAGAATGTACGGTAGTTATATATATATAACATGGTAAATTAGCGGAGTTAACCAACTGTTGCCAAATGAAAGATGTCGTAACGTTGCATAGGTAGCGACATACTGGTACCAGTATTACTGTATTGTATATAATCCTCAAACACAAAAACATGCATAGGTGTAGGAAAAGTACGATTTCCTGAATCCTTAACAGTACCACTAATCCCAAGGTCAACACTATGTTATTGCGATTGTTACTGGTACTTTACCACAGTGGTATTTGACAGATACTGGTACATTACAGCTTTGTATTTTTTCGACCAATGTGCGCATGTATTAGTGTATTAGATAATATATTTCAAATTTGCAAAGATTCTGAATCTCTTCTCTTCCTTGGTGTCAAATCAGTCAGCCCATTAGCTAGAGATTGATGTAATTAAATTCTCTTTTTGTTTCAGATATATTTGTAAATGGAGCACGTGTGCTTAATTGTTTCGTCAAGAAATTATTTGGGCTACTTTTTGTGACAATTTGCTACTTTTCAGTGGATTTGGGCTATAAACCACCAAAAAATTTGGCAACACTGCACTTGTGTTAAAAATTTGTGTTTTTTCTCCATTGGTTTTAGGAAGTACGGTATCTGTTGTGCCGCTGACGGCAAAATGGTGTTTAGGTCTATTTTGCGGGAAGTAAAGGTAGATGCTGATTTTACCTATCGTGCTCTGTATTGCTGGCAAAATAGACCTAGAAACGGTAAAATAGACACTGCCTTGGTTTTAACACTGAGTCGACTTGTGTTTTTATTCTGTCAAAATCACACATTGCTCAGCTGCCCAGTTGCCATAGTCTTAAAAAGTATTTCACTGTTCAGCAATTAAATTTTCTTCTTTTGTATTGTTGGACAGCTAGAGTTTTATGTATGACGAAGCAATGTTACTTCTAATGTTTGTTCATATGGTACGGTACTTACCAGCTTACTTCCTGCTAGGCTAATTCACATTGCAAAGGGTTAGTTTTAAGTCTGTGCAAAAGTGCTTGTGTATAGTTAGTTAGTTGCATATTTTTCCTCCTATCACGAGAAAGCGATCAATGCGCTATACGAGCTCGCTTAGGAGTTGCCAGCCATCTGTCTACCACACCAAGATGGGGGAATCCCGCTAAGTGCCGTTCCCAACGGCACAACAAGTAAACTTGCTGGCTTGTTCTCCACACTGTCCCTATAATGCTGAGCGTCAAGCAGGAAGCTGTGAATACCCATTTTAAAGTCATTGGTTTGACCCGACTCGGAATCAAACCCGAGTCTACAGCTCAAGAGACAGACGCTCTATACCACTCGGCCATCTGAGCTGTATACAGTGATATACACATGCAACTGATGCAAGCGACACTTTAACTTGAGTGTACACAGATTTAAAATTAGCTCACTTTCAAATGTACCGGTAGTTAAAATGTGAAAAGAACTGAATGGTGATATACCGGTACGTGGGTGACTTAACATACCGATGTCCGTTATCAAGTACTGGTAAGAAGCAATTTTGACCTTGTAGACTATATTCAAAATAGACGTGGATGCAGTTGACGCAGTGAGCTTTTGCTCTTTCACTGCATCCGCAGCTGCACAGTGTACATTCAAATGTGGTAGCACTAGCAGCTAAGTACCGGTACGGTAATTTTCTTCGCTAATTACAAGTGTTGTCAGGTTGTGCTGGTTTGATTGATTATTACTGAACAATTTATCGTAAATAAACTTGTCAACTTGCTCTGCATAGCCTACCCCTGATACCTATTTGATTAGTTCATTCTCAGCATAAACTGAAGAGCACAGACTGACACAGCAGTAATCTGATGATACAGCATTAATCTGCTTGGTCTAAAGAGTTTTACGAAAAAACATGTGAACAAGCATTTTCTCTGATTATTTTCAAATACGTATGTAAAACTTGTAGAATGAATAGGTGAAGAAAGTCAATCTCAAACTTTTAACTATTTTCACGTTATCCTGTTATCTCATGATAGGCTTAGCAGTGTTCCCTCTAGGATTTTGACTAGTGCGAATTTGCCCAAATGATAAATTCATTGAAATTTTTGCCCAAAGATTTCCCTACGTTGAGGACCCCTTTTAGAAATTTTTTGCATTAAATTTGCTTTTCCAAGATACAAGCTACAGTCTTGCATTAAAATATTGAAGTTTTTTGTTTAAGTTTTTCAGTTTTGCATTTTATAACATTAATTTCTGGTTCAAAATGAGTAAAATTTGCCCAAAAATTTTGCATTTTTTTACAAATTTCTCACCCTAGAGGGAACATTGCATGATAGTACCGGACTACCGGTAATACAAAACAACTTTATATTTGGCACTGTGTTGATATCAGTGTTCAGTCTCTTCTTTCACACATGTCAAAACCGATGTATCGGCAGCAGTGTTCCCTCTAGGGTGAGAAATTTGAGGAAAATGCAAAATTTTTGGGCAAATTTTACTCATTTTGAACCAGAAATTAATGTTATAAAATGCAAAACTGAAAAACTCAAACAAAAAACTTCAATATTGTAATGCAAGACTGTAGCTTGTATCTTGGAAAACTGAACTGTTGAAAAGCAAATTTAATGCAAAAAATTTGTAAAAGGGGTCCTCAAAGTAGTGAAATCTTTAAGCAAAAATTTCAATGAATTTATCATTTGGGCAAATTTGCACTTGTCAAAATCTTAGAGGGAACACTGATCGACAGTTTTACTGATGCCAGGCATTGGTATCGGTAGGCCTAGTTTTTTTAACCTAATGCATTGGCCGATGTCAAGTAACAATACAGCATCTGAAATCTTGAGCACACAACCGCACTCAGCCGCACATTAATCAATATTTTCAAAATCTGTTAGAATCAAAGTGACAGACGTAACAAAAGTTCAAAGTTATGACAAAATCGTTTACATTTATGCGTCTTTTTATCACCGGTGCAGCCAGATGTAAAAAAGAGGGGGGACAGTTTTTTCCATTGAATTTCTTGTACTGAGGGTTTAGTCAAGCCTAGCAGTTTACATTGAAGAATAAGTGATTTGCTTCCATTGTTACACTCTCAGTTTAGTAATTCAAAAGTTTTTGATGTCTCTGCAACAATAGAACTATTGATGCTCAAGTCACACAAGCCTGGTTACATGAGCGAGTAAATCGCTATGAGTGTCCACCTACTCGCAGCAAAAAATCACTGGCGCGAGTAGCAAAGATTTTGCTTCCAAATGTTATAATGATGTACGGTAATAATTGTAGTTGTTCAAAAGAGAAAATCTAGTTTAGAAAAAATAAATTTTAAGCAGCTGTTGGTAAGACTACATAATGAAGTGGTCCAGTTTTGAAATTATGATTTTCTTCGATATTTTTTTAGTAATTTTGAGGGTTGAGGGAACACTAGCCATAACAGAATCACTGCAACAAAAACGCCAAGGAAGCGAAGTGATGTTGGTCTTGTGTAAGATGACGTATATACTTTTAAAAAAGTTAAAAACATGAAAAAAAGTTAGTTATAGGGGGAAGTCAATAAAATTAGAAAATCTATGAAAAGTGGGAGTGCAGATGAAGTTTACCAACCCAAGCTAACATTACTCGCGCAAGTAGCTTGCCAGTGTGACCACTTTTTGCGAGAAGTTACTCGTGATTGACTATTATACTGGTGTGAGTCAGTCGCGCAATTTACTTTTTGTGTGACCAGGCCTTAAGATATGCTTTTTTTAATAACTGCACTTTGATCTCTGGGTAAGTTGCCAAAAATCGCCTGCTTTTTTTCTTGCTGCTTTTCTGCACTTGTGCAACGCTGCGCTGATACCACTGACTGACCCACGCTGCATTTATTGCAGGTCTAATGTTTAATGTAAACATGGCTTTCATTGCTAAAGTCAACATACTTCGGCAGTGCTCTCAAACTGCAGCTATCAATTGCACCCTGCGAAACGAATTCTTGCTTTGTGTTGAAGTCTTGAATTAAGATCTAAATTGAGGCAGTGTAGCCAATGATCGCTTGCTTCATCTTTGCATTAAACATTTTTTAAAGAACAAAGCAATCTCCTAGTTTTTTTGGAAAATATCTTATGCTCAGTTTTTTATTCAAATAGAATTTTTGATTTAGTTTTGAAAAGTAATTGTTTCGAGAAAAAGTCTTTATTGCATGTCGCTTTATTGCATATCGCAATTTGCATCCTTTTGTTTTCAGTCAATAAAAATTTTTGTTGATTGCTGGCTGTTTATTACTGTGCCAATACGCATTTTAAGCAGAAAGAATGTGACAGCAATTGATCATTTGTTTCGTTTGGTTGTGTAAAGTGTCGAGGGCAATCAGTTCAACACAATGGCAATACAATATGGCAGGTTGTCGACACAGCGTCATTATTCTTATTACAACCCATGTTTATTTACGAAAATTTAATTCAATTGATCATTAGCGAATTATTCTCTCTGCCCTCGTTTTTCTAGCAATTAGATCAATGGTCGTGTTCAAGTTAAATGTCTTTTAATGGGCATTTCATTGTCTAGTGATTTTTTTAAATATGTACTTTGAAAAGTGGAGGACTGGTCTCCATAATCCCTCCCTGGCTGCGCCAGTGGCTCTTATATAAATGTAACGTTAAGGTCGTCGCAAGCTTGAAGTTACTGACTGATCAAAACATGTTATTAGGTCCATATGTGTAGTTTAAACATGTGGTGTACTTATGAGGATACCCATCCAAAAATTTGAGTTAAATCAATCACAAAAGTTTCTTTTTAGAAACCTACCGGTACATAATCTCTTAAAGTCAAAAAAAAAATGTTTAAAACATGATGGGTACCTTTCCTATTATGAAACTTTTTTGTTGTTGAAAGTTCTAGTTTCTACTTCATGCTATTATTTGTTTGATATTGAAGAAAAGGAGATTTGGCTAAAACTGTATTGTACTGACTATGTATTTATCTTTTTTTTGCAATATTAGGCAAATATATTCAAGTGGTTATTTTCGTTGAAGGTAATGTGGTCCATATGTTTGTTAGCATGCGAGATGCAAGTTTTATTTACAAATGCACTACTATCAATATCATCCACTGATAATGATAGTTGTGCCTCAGATAAAAATTGCATTTCCCACTAAGACTGAGGTAGTAAATACAGTACCGTGATTATCATCTAAAACATTTCCTATTTTACAGAAGTAGATTAATTACGATTTTGTTCCTTAAAAGTAGACACACATTATGTTATAAGAGCAGTAGCCATTAGCAGGTTTATTTTTTGTGTTTTCAATTTGTAATTGCTTTCCTTCCTCAAAAATATGACTGAATCAGCATCAGGAACTAGGTACGTGTAAATATGCACTAATAAACAGATAAAATTGATATCGCTACAGTTGTGATGTGAATAATTTCATAAAAATAAACTGTAATGAGAGCTGTTTTGTGCTTAAATAGATTTGTTATTTAAATTTAAGCAAGTATTTTGTAAATTATGATATAATAGTTACTTTTTTCTAAAAAATATTTCGTCAGTTAACAGCATGTGAATTATGTAGGTGCTGCTGGCATTTCAAGAACTGTTCTTACAATCCTACTCTGGTTTTTGCAAATTTTTAGTCCTTGCAAAGTTTGCATGCAAATGTCTGCGGAAATTTCTTGTATTTTATGCCGCAATAAATCAGTAGTTGTAATTTCTTCAAAGTTATGCAGTGCAAACTGCTTTTTGTTGATACTTTAGTGAATTAAAAAACTTCTTGTTATAAAGTGTGCAAAACTACGGTAGCCTACCATTGCCATGCATTACTATAACTAGTTACAGAGCATTTTTTTTGTGAATGTGATCTTTTTTGAAGATTTCAACTCGAAAGATGTATCAATTTCTGAAAACTTGAGACTAAAAATTTACTAACTTGATCAATTGGATTGGTTTAAGATTGATTTTTGATTGCGTATATGGATTTAATGTTGGGCAAGTTGATAAAATTGGTGGCCATGTACCTTGTATATATTGTTTAAAAGTCATTACAGTTGTTGGCTTGTCCAATTATATGCCTGCTTTGTGTGACATTTATTGGCCTCAGCTTACCCATTTTATGCAAATCATCTACATGCTATGAAGTATCTTTATTCTTGAAAATGTTAATTTCTTCATGTTGTTACTAAAACTTTTTAGTGTAATCAAGATTCCGGGCTATCATTTTGGTTCTGTCTTCTTGCTTGCTCGCTCGCTCACGGCTGGCAAGAATTGTTCGATATTTAGAGAACAAAAATTTTCATTTCAAAACCAATTTGGTTTGGACGAGGTTTTGTGAGATAAACATATTTTGATAATGACAAGAGTTGGGTAAATGCTTTTTCTGGGATTAGTCTTTGTATCAAATCTGTAATCTCAAATGTCTAAATCTCACAAAGAGATTAATGCCCATATGGTCGGACTAGCAAATAAATAAAAAAAAAATTTTCATGCTGATTCTCATGTACCACGCAGCCTTTTATGTCACACATTAGTGCGTGGTTATCCTTCGGTGTGAACTCATTGAAGAAGAACTTGCAACCGGGAAGAAAAATCACTGGGGTGCCCCATGCTAAGATATAGCAATGTGTGCAAGATGGAAATGAAGTGCTTTGCTATTAACACCCTAATGTGGGAAACCCTTGCTAAGATTCTTGATATCTAGCATGCTGCCCAACAATCGGGCACACAAGAAAATTAATAACAAACCCTTATTGAGTTGTCAAAATATGCAAGTCGTGAGCTTCAGCCAAGATGGAACACCCTATCCAACTGTCCTGCAATTTTTACGTAATTATTTTAGCTATTTGCTGTGTGCATATGCACCAAAATAATTTAGGTTATGCAGTATTATTACTAGCATTATCTAGCATTGTTTTATTTAGCATTGCTTTTGTCACCACAAATAACATTTAATTAGTCGTTACAACCAAGTGTCCACTTGCCTCTTTATGATTAGAAATACATATATTTGGAAAACCAAATAGGCGTCATGCATTTGTTGTACTTTATTTCATGTGAGTATGTTTTTGTTATTAATATTTTTGTATGTTTCAGAGTGTACAAAAAAAGCAGTCCAAATGGCAAGGTATGTATCTGGTGATCAAATTATATAAAGGTCAAGATATGACAGCAGTTTTAGCCAATATATTTGCTCAAAAAACAAAATACATCATGACCCAGGTTTTGACGCAATCAGAATTTACTGTAGCAAAATAGTTTTGTAAATAATCGACAAATTGCTGCAATAGTTGTGTCTGAATACTTGTACATTCATGAACCTTACTTTGTTAGCTAAATCTAGTTTTAAAATTTAAGTAATTTTTTTTCTCAATTAACAATGGTTTATGAAACTTGCTTCCCTAATTTTCCAACGTTTTCGTTAGGTAGACCAACCTGCATATTTTGACTACATGTACACTACAAGCCAGTAGTTCCATTGGTGATCCACTTGTGGAAAGCAGCATTTTAATGTCTCTTTGTTTCAGATAACTGCATATTTGGGAAAACGAGATTACGTTGACCATATTACTCATACAGACCCAATAGGTAAGAAAGAAAAAAAAAAAAACGTTCCATATGCAATACTTCAAAATTATATACGTTTTTGACAAAACGTCTGCACTAAGTTAAAAGATATGGGCATACTCGTACAGCTATATTATATCAAACTTTTGAACGTAATAATGCAAATTGCAGCCATTGTTGCTAACGTAAGTTTCCTGTGACGTTGGGCTTGTAACCTTTGTTGTTAAAATCAGATGCTTGTTCAGCTTTTTTTAAGTAAATAGTTCTTATTTTTTATACACTGGCATTATAGATTCGTATACCGGATGAATTTATTTTTAAAGTGTGAATATTTATGATCTGGTAACAAACACAAACAGTGAAAGTCGAGGCCTATAGTTTTGTAATAGTGATAGCTAACGAAGTACAGGATTAGTATGATTTATGAATATTAACCCATAAATCCACTGATAAAACTTATTGCCAAGTACTCCACTACATCAATCATTCAAAAGGGAAGTTTTTTTGCTGCTTATTGAGCATGGGCATTGCTTGCGTAATTATTTGAAAGATTGATGAATTCCATACAGTGCCCATAGGGCCTTTCCCTGATTCCTCTGGATAAAGTCGACATGCATAAGATTTGTATTACTTTGCAATATGCCAAAAGATTATTTGCGCAGCGTTGGTTGTATTTCGCATCTCAGCATGTTCTCTGAAAATAACGTTGGTACTGAATTGGGTTCAGCGAGTTATTTTCGCTATGCTTGTAAAAAAATCAATGATGTTAAAGAAGCAGACGCTGCTGTGTTTAGTTTAGCTAGTTCTGTGTTAAAATAACATCTTTGAAGATGCTTTCATTGAAGCGTTGTCATTTTTTTCGTGTTTCGTTAGTGAATGGCAAAAGAAATTGTTATTTTTCGATTATTAGGCTACGCTATGGTCATCCGTTACTGCATGCAAGCTGATAAGTCTGTGTGTTCATAAATCCAAAACGTTAATAAATAAGTCTAAAATACAAGTCATGTCTTAATTTTTTGAGTCCTTATTCTGTTGACCTTTCGCGTTTTCGTAACATGGCTCCAGTAGTTTTGAACGTTGGTTGTGTAGGATGGCCATTAGTTCAAAGTCGTTGGTTCAATTCTTACACTAGCTCGTTGACATGTCGTCTCCACGATGATTATCTCTGCTTGGCTGGTTTTTGAAAGTTGCGTAACAAAGAGGCAAGAAAAATTTATTGTCGGAATCTAGAATGACACTGAGCAGGTTGGATTCGACTCATAGTCGTCGTTCTCTTGTGACGAAAGAGCAAATTGAATGGCAATCAAGTTAATATTAAGCGTTGCAATGAATCCTGTAGTACAGTTGGTAAAAGAAATGTTTTTTGCAGATGGAGTTGTGTTAATTGATCCTGATTATGTCAAAGAACGCAAAGGTAAGTCTTTGATTCGAACAGTTGTGAATCAGTTAATACTTACAAATTACAATGTACTTGACTGATTTGATAGAAAATTGCTCTTTTATTTTATGTGCTTGGTTGTGCGATGTACAGGGTGTGGTTGGTAAATGCATTGTTTCATCAGAAGCGTTTCGATCCCAATTAGTAATTTGCAAATGCTGTAATTACGATTGATAGGGATTAGAAATAACCGATTAAATGCCATTGATAATTGCAATCATGCTAACTAACTCCATTTATATTTTGTTCAGCCTATTATACTGAATATCATTCAATATGTGCTGATTAAATAAGAATGATTGGTGGGTTTTGGGGGTTGACCTAAATTATTCCATTAAATTACGTTTCATCTGCATTATATGTTGATAAGCAGGAAGTATGAACGTCTCTACTATTTTATAAATAACTATAAAATGATTGTTATAAATAAAATGTATTTTATCGATGGGTTTTGTTTTCACTGTGAAGAGGATATTACATTTAATATATAAACGAATGATTTTGGGATTTATAAAGGGTATTAAAACAATAAGTCCATGTCTATTAAGTCGCTTTATGGTTTAACCCTTACAACTTTAATCTTCTTTTGTTCATTTTTATGTTCTCTTCAATTGCTTACCACTGCGAAATTACAGTATGTATGATAACAATAGAAGTATCTTCGCAATGCATTTTATGATATGCTCTACTAAATATTGCAACTGGCCTGTTATTTAAGTTAGGCCTCCAGCCACTCAGTAAATCTATTGCTTTTCTCTTCATTGTCTTCTCCTCTACATGCATAATACATAAGATGACTATAATTGAAATAGACCTAATTGGTCAAAGTTAGCGTTGTTTTAAATGTCCAATTTTTCATGCTGCGACTTTTTGCAGTGTTTGTGAAGCTTTTGTGCGCATTCCGTTACGGAAGAGAAGACCTGGACGTGCTGGGACTGACTTTCAGAAAAGATTTCTGTTCATCTACGCTTCAGGTGCTGCTACATGCATGTATATTGAATCTTACACGCAGTATGCATCGTTTATAACTTTATATGACTTGTTCTTTTTAAGGCAATCGTACCGACACAGTTTCTTGCATGTGGCTGCTTTTCTCATTGTTCGATTTTAGTGCATTCAATGGATAGATTGCACTACGTAGGTTAATCATAGCCGTGTACTGACAGTTTTTTCCTATTGTAATGGTGTTACGATCCAAGAATGATGAATTTGTTGTTAACTTTGCATCACGCGTTTCCCAACGAAAATTGTTTTCGCGCTTGGATAAAGTGGTTATGGAGGCTTCACTGAGAAAACTTTATGATGTAAGGGTGACGTTTCCCAGCTAGAAGTTTTGTAATCACTAGCTGGTTGTTGGTGTAGAGTTGCATCAAAATTGCAGAAATATAATATGTTACTACATGTTTTACGTCAATGTCATTCACTTGTTGTAGTAAAAGTGATAAACCAGCGTGTGGAACCAGCTCGGGATGACTGGTTACGTTCAGTATCTTTTTAAGCTGGCAGTTTTTGTCGAAGTGTATATTTTTATCTATTGGCAGGTTTATCCTCCTCTTTCTCCAGACAAAAAAATTCCAAAAACAAAACTTCAAGATCGCTTGTTAAAAAAACTGGGTGAACATGCGTATCCATTCTATATGGAGGTACTAAGTTTATGCAGTGATTTTGCATGCTTCAAATGACGGTTAAGTACCATGACATGATGTGTACTGGCTCTTACTACTCGAGTAGCTACATCACAGGTGTCTTTATAATCTTATTAGCATGATCAGATGATATGAAAATGTGATTAAATACTGAGAAGAAGGGGATTAATTTAGAGTTGTGATACCTGGCACAAGCTGCTGCTGATTAGTCACAGAATTGAAGTTCATTAATGTTAACCAGATCAGCAAACTTTTTAGGGGAATAGCTAATTTTAATTTTTACGACTGGGCACTCTTTAACTTGAACTTTGATAATTGTAATTTTTTCGTGCTGATTTTGCTTGTAATGGAGAAACTGCTAGACTGTGATATTCCAAATGCTATTTTGTAGCCATTCAGCGATAAAGGTCAATACCTAAACCTATGCTTGATTGGAATTATTTTTTAGTGCATTTGCAAAAGGTGTTTTGTATCTTATAACTAATGCGTGTCTTTACAAACCAATAAATAACTGTTCTGACTTTGAATTATGTAAAGTGTTTAATGCTTTTGCAACCAATTTATCTAATATTTACTCATTGTCAGCGACATGGCCTGGCAGTACCGTGGGCTGGTGACGATCGTACGTGACAGGTTCGATTCTGGCTGAGCCGATCGCATTTGACATATATAAAACGGGTGGCTGCTGTTTTGAAGAGCGCAAGCTCACATCGCAGTCTCCCTGAATTACTGTTGAATTTTCCGTTAATTTTCATGCCTCGCCTTTCATTAGATCCCAAAAGATTCTCCTTGTTCTGTAACATTGCAACCAGCTCCAAATGACCAGGGCAAACCGTGCGGTGTTGATTATGAATTGCGAACTTATGTGTCAGAAGAAAACGATGATAAAATTCACAGAAGGTAGTTTTATAAAGGCTTTAATGCGTTTGAATTTAACAATCTTCATGTTGTGATGTTTAGCTTGTGCACTCCGTATAACGGTATTTTATACCGATCAGTTTTCAAGTAAATCTGACTTGCAAAATTCTGATTTTGATGGCAGTATTTTACTTAAGTGAAGAGTTATTTTGACTTGAAGAGAAGCATTGTACTGCAATTTTGAGGCTTGCAATTGTAGAGTGAACTTGAGTTTTTGGATCCAACCGCCGTTAAGGATCTAACCTAACCATCATGTATTTGTCAATGCGAATGCATACGAGCGTAATTTTCCTATTAGTCTCTTATCTGCAGCAGCTGTTACACAGAATTTTCGTATTGCTATGGTAGTTGTTTTCTGTTTCTGACTATGCTTTTTTGTCTCTAGAAACTCTGTTCGTCTTGCAATTCGCAAAGTTCAGTTTGCTCCTGACAAGAAAGGCCCGCAACCAACTGCTGATATGCAAAAGCTGTTTCTAATGAGCGACAAACCTCTCTGTTTTGAGGCGACATTGGATAAAGATGTTAGTAACTTTACAATAAATGTATTGAATATATAGCGAGCCATTGAGTGGCATTTTCTTGACAAATTATGAACTCCAACTATAAATGACTTGGTTTTTAACGTTTTTGATTGTTTGTTCGTGCGTTTTTGCTTCATAAAAGTAGGTACAAGCGACGAAGTGGAGCACGCGACTGATCTGCAGTATTTGTCGCATGCTTCTCTATGCAATTGCAACTGGTGTGGTACCGTAAGTCATTGCTCAAATTCGAATTTTATATCTTTTCGGTCAGATGTAAGTGTAATGATGTATCAACTATCACATATGAAAGAATAGCATGTACCATTTTTATAAAGTTCATGCTATTGATGAAAACATCTGTAAAAAATTGATAGACGCTATTGAATATCAGACGACCAAAAATAAATGTTTTGTAATTTATTTTTTGATACCAAAATGTTAGCTAAACTTGCCGCCTTTGTTGATAAGAATAGTTTCGAAAATCGTCACAATTGACAACAATGGAACTTTCATCCCTGAGTTTTACTCTGCAGCGTAAAACAGCTTTCGATTTACGTTCAAGTCTTGGTATGGAAGCTTTTAAACAATGCTGTTGAGCTGTTGATACTTTTCTGACAAATTAACGTCGTCATGATATTAATGGTTAATTTTCAGTTATACTATCACGGCGAAACCATCAATGTCAATGTACAAGTGACAAACAATTCCTCTAAAACAGTCAAAAAGATCAAAATATCTGTTCGTCAAATTGCTGATATTTGCTTATTCTCGAATGCACAATACAAATGCCGAGTTGCAGTTGTGGAATCAGAGTGAGTACATGCAAAGGGTTAGACCACAGTATATAACAAAATAATATAATATTATTGTTGCGGCGTATACTATTACGCAATCACGCACGCTATAATTCAATAATGAATGAAAAGACGAAAAAGTTTGCTATTTTTCGACAAAATTAACTCCTTGCATCGACTAAACAGCGCTGACGAAGTCTTTTTTTCAGTGTTTTACCAACCGGTGTGGCATTGTGGTTAATGACATCACATTCTGGGTTCGATTCCCGGATTGGCCAACTCGGACATAGTGTCGCTGCGATGTTGGGAGCTGCGTTGGCCAGGTGCAAAGCCGTGGAGTTAGGCCCCGACTCTCGCTACACGCCTCGGCGTAATACCGCGAGTGCGGTGATGAAGATGTGATTATTGATCTTTTGCTTTTGAAACGAATGTTTAATTATTTCTCTAGGATATTAAACCTATGTCTTTTTACATGATTAATTAATAGGTTTGAATGAATGCAGTTAAAGGATAATTCGGGTCTCAGTTACAGCAAAAATGGTAGTAATGCCAGTTAATCTGCTGCTTCATGAATAATGGACAATAAATTGCGAGATTTTTCTTGTTTTCAGCGATCAAGTTGCTCCCAGTTCAACTCTTTGCAAAGTTTATCAGATATGTCCATTGCTCGGAAATAATAAAGATAAACGAGGCCTGGCTTTAGATGGACAGCTTAAACATGAAGATACAAATCTGGCATCTAGCACAATGTATGTGATGAAATTATGCATCGACTTACGTAAATAATTTTTATTGTCAAGTTCAAAAAACTAGAATATGCTTACAACTTGATGACGCAGCAATCGCCTAGTAGTTTTTGAAATAGCTGTGTTCAGTTTGCACTCTGGTGCATGCTATCGAGCTCTCTGTTTGGTGCAGTGGTCAAATCACTTACAATTTTGCTACATATTGCACGTGGAGAACGTAAACCAATTACTATAAGTTAATATTATATTAAACGTAACTATGCTGCAGATGACCCTACTGTCATAAAATTGAATTCGTTTAGTGTCAAAGTAAACTCGTAACCATTGCAGTTTGTTGTTTACTGGATATAGTTAGCATGCAGTTTTTTTTTAACTTTTTTTCTGACCCCCTGGAGACTCCGTTGTCTAAGCTGTGTTTTGGATTTTTGAAGGGTCTATAGCATGCATTTTTGCAATTGGGCAAGAGATTGATGTTTCAGATTAAAAGAAGGAGTGAGCAAAGAAAATCTAGGAATAATCGTTCAATATAAAGTCAAAGTGAAGCTAATACTCGGCCATCTTGGAGGGTAAGTGCCAAACAATGAAAGAGATCAGTTTGGTTAAAAAACTGCCATTAGTATTTTCTAATTAAAATTAATGTTAAATAGAATATTATGTTACAAGTTAATAACACGAACTTTTTATTAAAATTGTACATTTTTCAAAAATGTGCAATTGTTACTCATCTGAAATAATTGATGATGGGAATCATGATTGCCTGACAAACTACTGTATTGTGTTAATTGAATTTGAATGTGATGTTTGTACAATTTAAACGACTACTACAATTTAATTGTTTAATTGTCAGTTTAAGAGGAAGCAGGCAAACAAACTGTTTGATGTTAATTTGATTTGCTTCACACAATTTAGTCGTTACGTACTGAAACGAAACAGCATGCTGTAACTTTGAAGTGAATGCGAAAATGTGATGTGGTATGCAAAGCGTTGCTGACTTGAATGTCAAAAAGTACTTGCCCTAAAATTGGATAAAGACGCGTGTTGTTTCTTCTAGTAGAGCCTTTTGCTTGTAAACAAGTTTTTTGTAGAAAACTACAATCAGTGCCTTATTAATGAACTGAGTAGTGATGTGGATAGCGGTGAATTGGTCGTAAAGATGAATTTCTGTAGTAACTGCTTTAGCGTACGTTGTGTGCGAAGTTGCAAGCATGTTTGCTTAGCATTTTACTGCTATTTACTGAAGTGCTAACCCACCATACAATGCAATAATCGTAGCGTTTGCGAAATCCAACCTCGCGAGTGACCAGCAGCGTTGCTTTCGCATAGTTAAACTGTTTAATTTTTTTTTTTCGTATGTGAAGTTTTGCGTCATGACACGTCTTTTGGGGTTGACATTGTATGGGCAAGAACGTATGCCTAAAAGCTTTCATCTTTGAATAAGTGAAGTCTCGCAAGTAGATGCCAAATATGAAACTAGAAGCTAAAACTGATAATTTACTTTTGTGGTCATACGTTTAGAAATACTTCAAAAATTTGTTTATCCGAACAGCTACATCGTGACACGTTGAGCCAAAAAATGATGATAAATGACATCAATGATACAGTTTCGTAAAAAACGCTTATAGCTGATACTACTTGTGGGGCATTAACTGTAAAGTACTATTTTATACAATTCGATGAATGATAGCTACTAATGAGACAGACAAATAGTTTATATTACTTGATTTCTTAATTTTTGCTTTTTCTGTCAGTAAGCAGCGGCCGTGTTAAGTATAAGCAAATTCAAACTTGCTGATCAGATGCCAACGTTTTTCGCTTGTTTTGTTGTTTCTTTAAACAGTTGCCTGCGAAGATCTGCTTAGCACAGTAAAATCATCATGGATTATTTCATCCGAGGACAAAACAACGACATTTCGAAGATACTTAAGATAATGGAGCAGTTTGACTTAGTCTAGAGTTTAATTATCAATTAATTAATTGCTATAGCAAGTATTTTTTTATGAAATCGTCAGGTGGGCAAACAACACTCTAGAGACCATACGTATAAAAAAGTTATTTTTCTCCATTGGCGTGATTCTAGGGACCCAATGTTTTTTGGTACCCAAAAAAACGCCTTAAAAAACTGCAATAGATGGTAAGTCATAAAAAAGCATTCAACTATCTTGTTTTTGATTACGTAGAGACGCATCTCTCGAGCTTCCTCTGCAACTCATGCATTCCCGTCCTTATGAAGAAGAGCGATCGAAACCTAGTGCCAAGAAAGAAACCGGGAAGAAGATGGAGAAAGGAGATGCTGCCCCTCTGGATCATAATCTCATCACATTTGAAACTCCCAGGTAACACATGAAAATAAAAACTTAGTTGGAAGTTCACTTTGTGTCCTTCATCCTCCTTGCTGTAAGAGACAGCCGTTTGATGTAAGTACTTTAGTTTAGGCCTAGTAAATTAGCAGTGCAAGGTATTTTCTGAACGTCAAACTTAGGTCTTGGGTCTCTTGAACCTGTTCGAAATGGCATTTTCATCTTCCGTCTTTTTCAAGACTCAGTCAATTCGAATGATGTTTTTCTATCTGTATCTTGTTCTGCTAACCTGTTCACGAAACTACTCAAGTACTACACGTCTTCCTCATAAGGAGATGGTAAGATTAGAACAATGACTACTGTACTCCAAGACGACTAAAAACGTCATTGCATGAACCGTAGTTTAAGTAGTCATGGCAATTCATCAAATGTCATTCATTGACTGCCAGAAAAGTTTTTTTTAATCATTATGTAATCAATTTAACTACTTCTAATGAAAGCTAATGAAATGAAGCCAAGTAAAAACTGCGAAATAACTGTTACAGAGTTATAGAGCTGGGTTCGTCAACATAGTATTGGCTCCAATGTATTGGGAACAGAATTGAGACTTACGCATTTTCCATGTGATTAACGGTTTCGGGCTTATATTGCGTATGAAATCCTACAGAAAAATTCACAAATATTTTACGTGTGTTCAGCAAAAAGTTTTTTATGAAAATGTGCGAGTTATATAACGCAGACAGTTCTAAATCGTTTGACCTATAAATCGCTGATCATTGAAAATTATTCAGTGGTATTTCGTGGCGTTTTTACAATCAAAATTGCAGATACTCGAAACCTTTTAGCACTGCAAACGACGTATTTTTTATGCAGCTACATCCATTTATTTTTGAAAACGCTGCTAAGTGCTTTTTACTTAAGCTTCATACCATAACCTGCTAAACTAAAACACAGCAAGTTATATTTGACGCAAAGAAACATCTTAGGTTTCAACAAGCGTGCTGCGTGCAGCAGAGGTGTACAACGGAGCCGGAACCGGATTTTAAAAACCGGATAATCCGGCTGTTGCTTCGGATCCGGATCGGGATTGTGATTTTTTGTTTTTTCCGGATCAGAATCCGGATTCAATTTTGGATGATAACCAATGATTTTATTAAGCTACTAGTGGCCTATTGGCTAATTTGTACAAATGCCAATACAGGATTTGGATTCGGAGTCTGATTCTGTTTCCTGAATTTTTTAGGATTCGGAGTTGGATTCGGATTTTAACGCTTCGGATTAGGATTCGGATTGAAATTTTCAGACTCCGGACACCTCCGGTGTGCAGTCAACCCCTTGTATAAATTACTTGAAAGGAACTCAAAAAGACTGTCTTTCGGGATATTTTTTTGATTATGGGGAAATTACCATGCAGGAAGTTTTCGATTAAGTTCAAACCATTAAGTTCTTAGTTTCTGGCCAAGACTAAATTGAATCAAGATTTCAGTTTCATGTACTTCAACGACGGTATGCTATGACGTTTTTAAGTAGTTCTTTGCTTCATTCAATTAGCAAAGAGGAAAGAAAAACGTTCAAACCAATTTAGCGGCCAAAACCCCTTTGAAGAGAATATGGTTAAGCCACCGCATTCTAAAGATTTTGGTATCCAGCAAACTTAGTGACTATGACTTTGATCTAATGGAAGTTTGATGCATTGGCATGCTGATCTGTTTGACCCTGTAACTACTGGCACTACTACTTGTAATTTCAAGCATTGTTTTGGATTTTTTAAAGACAGTGACTGCATCAACGCAGTGATTGCGTGCTGCTGCAATAGATATGACCAGCGTGTGATTGGAACCTTTACCATAGACAGAAATAGTGTTGTAAAATTTTAAACTTGAAGTCGTATATATAACTGGTAAGTTGATACTCTATATGCAGTTGATTGGCCATTCTGATGGAGAGTGATTTAGTAATTGAAGTCTTCGCCATGAATAATGCAGGGATGTTAATATCGTTAGCCAGCTGCGTAATACACATTCTATTCGGGCGTCATAGTTTTCTTTGTACTGTATTGCTTGCGTGGGCCACTTCATAGTTATAAAAGCTGTCATTGAAAGAGTTTTGTCGTTTAAATTGTAAATTTAGTTAATTGTTGTGATGCTTTTTGAAAAGTGGTAGAAATCGAAAAGAGAAAGAAATGTATCAATCTGTACTTTATTGACTGCTTAATGTTTGCTTTGATACTAACTAAGTTAAGTTAAACTTTTTTGTAACAAAGCAGTCGCTCTCACTAAAAATTTGCCCAGTTAATGAAATGAATATTTCAAAAGCGTTTAAACGCTATTTGAACGCATGACGTCAGTCACGTCACATTTACGTGGTACCAGCTGTGTTATTATACGACTAAAAACATGCACTCGGCTATTTTTACATTCTTGCTACGTGAACAGTAGAGTATGGTAGGCATGTGTGACTGAAGCTTTTCAAAGTAAATTACTGCATTTCGGTGCATTAAGATTCCAACTTGCGCTAACTAAGTGAATTCTGTGTAAGAACATCACTAGAACGTTATCGTAAAGTTTGAACCTTCATCCATAAAAGGATAACCATGGTACGCAATCGTTAAAAAATTTTGAACCAACTCTCTTGAAAACAAACTAGTCTGCTAGCGTAGGATATTTTCATTGTTTGTGCTCTGAATTGTTTAGCATCTAACATCGCAAGCACCAGTGGCGTGGCGAGAAATTTTAAAAGGGGGGCCAAGGCCAGGAATTGCAAAAGCCATTTGATCTTTTTACCAAAAGACAAAGCCAAAAGGGGGGAGGGGCATGGCACAATGCCCCTCTAAATAGGCCCCTGGCAAGCACTTAAAGGCTCTGTTACAAAGCAAGCTACAAGCCAAGTAAAAGATACACATGCATATGAAGCTATTTACCGCATTTTACAGTAGTTTTAGCTTGAATCCTATGCAACAGTTTTTACGTAAGTTGGTTGTTATTTTTTGCTGACTGACTGTGCCTTAGCTCAAAATTACTTTCTTTGCATTTTAGTAGCATGCTATTATTTTGAAAATTATGACAGACCCATTTAAATTTCCATTTTGTGTGAAATATTTCTTGGATATTCTACTAGTACGCAAAATCAGTCAATAATTTAAAACTTCGTTCTGAAATCGGTTTCGACCCAGTTGGGTCATCCTCAGTTAGTCTGCAAAATAATAAACGCTCAATCTAAGGCTCGAAAACTGCAGACAAAATACACACGTAATGGGCATGCACAAACTAAACTTTGAATATAACCGTTAGAAACCACAATGCATTTTAAGTAAAAATCAATCAAGCGCAGCACAAGATTGAAAAGGTTTCTTGGTTTGTGTGGTCTTTACTCCGCTTTTCAATCTTGTGCTGCGCTTGATTGATTTTATCTTAAAATGCTTTGTGGTTCCTAACAGTTTTATTCAAAGTTTAGTTTGTGCATGCCTATTACGTGTGTATTTTGTCTGCAGTTTTTTTCGAGCCCTAGATTGAGCGTTTATTATTTTGCAGACTAACTGAGGATGACCCAACTGGGTCGAAATCGATTTAAGATTTTAGAATAAAGTTTTAAATTATTGACTAATTTTGCATACTAGTAGTATATCAGGAAGTCTATAGATTCGCACATGCAAAATCGGTCTGACGATCAACCTCTGCTTTGTGGGCTAGATATTTCTTTTTTTAACCATGGTTTCGATGTGAGAAATATTCCCTTTTAACTTAGTCTTATAGTCGTTCACTATATCCTTATGGTGTTGGTAGTATTCGCAATGGAGGTAATTACTAATGTAACAATGATAAAGGTGCCTTGTGATGTCATATTGTCATCAGCAGCTAATTGGAAGCTGCCAAAGTTTAAATTAGGTGTGCAAGATTGTACTTACTAATTTTAATACCTTACTTTTTTATAAATAAAACTTCAAAGTTTTTGATAATATGACATTGTAGTTGCACATTCTTTTCGCTACTATTTTGTAGAAAAATATTAGATTTTGTTTTATGTTGCTCCTGCTACATTGTTTGATTTTATTAAAATCTTTTGACCACGGATAGCAAACCGTCGTGGATCAGTAACTTTCACGTCCCTTTATCTTAATCTTTTATCGGCAAAATGCTGGCTTTGATCACATGTTTAGTCTGTCATAAAAATGAGAGATAAAAAACGATCGAGTCTTTTCAATATTAATGAAAACGTGGCAATTGCTGACGACTCTACTAAAGGTTCAGCACCCAATTTTTAAAAACACCAATCGTAAGTTCGGTCCCCGAGCCGCGCTAGTCGCAATTTTGTCTGGAGATTGTGTAGCAGGAATTTTGTCATAGAAGTTTGAGCTCTTGCCAAATGTTACTTTGGGTCGAACCTTATAAACAACACTGGTTACGTTTCAGTTTGGAAAATTGTTTTCCTTTGCCTTTGCGTGATTCGCAAAAGCATGGAGGCGGATGTGATAGGTTTTCAGTTTTTAATCTATTTTTAAGGCTTTACAATTTTGAACTTTCTGTCTGTTTTTGGCTTTTGTATGATAAAAAAAATTCTGTTATTTATTTTCAGTGAAGAACCATCATCTAAAGGCGATCAGCCACACAAGGAGCTCGACGATATTGTGTTTGAAGATTTTGCCAGGATGCGTTTGCAAGGTAGGTTTAACGTTTCAATGAAACAGTAAATTAATAATGTATCAAAGCGATTAATTCACTTATGTAATTAATAATGACCTTGCCTTTGATGACTGTCATGACGTAATAAACCGATAGTGCGATGATGTGTTCAGACCACAATAGATTTTGACGGTGAAATTTCGTTTTGGAGGCATGTGGTCATTGTTGTTGGATTCCAGCGGAGGTTCTGCAAATTACTCCCACAAAATTTTACATGAGTACTGTCCGCCAAGTTTTGTGTGAATAGAAGCCAATTTGTGGCCCTAAAGCTCTAAAGTCTGAGCAAGTGACGAATATTGCTCACTGCTGTAATAGGGGATTTGACGATTTGTCATATTTTATGTTGAAGAATGTCGGATGATAAGTGATAACCTATGTAATGCTACTACCGGTAGTTTCAACAGTTCCCAAAAACATACATTCACAAAATGTTGTAGAACATGCATTCTTGTCAACAAAATATGGCGCAGGTATCCAGTCTTGGCAATGTCTGCGTCCACTTGACGTTTTCGTGTTTCTATTTTCAGGAGGACCCAGCGATGAAGGAAAATAAATAAAAGCAAAATCTTTATATAAAGGATTATTTACCCAAGATGTTTTTTTTTTTTTTTTTGTATCTTGATGTACATTGTTTCGTAACAAACTTGTGATTGGATGAGATTACTCCTGCCATATCACGTGGTTCTGTCCATTCAAGCGTGACAGATTCATTGCCTTCTTTACCGCTTGAGTAACACGCCCTGTTTATCTGCATCTTTCATTTTTGGATAGACTTTTCTGCCCCCCGCTACGGTAACTTCATAGTTGCTCCAGTGTTATAGTTAATAAGTGTTTGACCGATTTTTCTATCGTGAATGGGCTATGACGTCATTTTCCACTGCTCGTGTTGGTACGCTTCCGGTGTGTTGGGATAGTACGTCATAACTTCTATCTTAGCATATTTAACAAGTTCAATAACTGGAATGATAGTTGATCAAGAATGTATTGCCAGTCGTCGATCATTGAAAGAATGCGCAGCAGTAACTACTCTGTCATTGCAGTATGTCGTTTAACTATTAAAACTTCGTAGGAGCATGGTGTGTCCCGTCTATGAGTATACGTAAACTAGCAGTTTGATGTCGAAAGTTTGCAAGCTAACTCGATTGCAATCAATCAAAATAATGGTGTTCGCTTGTGGTCATTAGCCGCTGCAGCGTGGTTGGGGCATATTTGTATTTTCGCTCGCTGAATTGATTTGCATCAGAAAATGAAGCATGTGACGTTTTGAGATTTTTGTAATCTCCAGGCGATTTCAGTAACAACTTATCTTTTAATTCGTATACTGCATATTGTATTAATTTATACGCCCCGTCTGTAATCTAGTGTTTTACGCTTGTGTAAAATATATTGTGCAGATTCTATTTTACGATCATTGATTTTAATCTTTTCTAGTAGCATTTTCTTCTTTTTGATGTTGAACGACCAAGTATAACTTTGTATACTTATTTGTGAAAATTTCAAAACTCGTTCTTCAAGCGTTTAAGCCGTGTAATTGACAAGGCTATTATTTGCGATCTAACCTTGTTACATACATTTTGCAGTTAACCTGAATGTACTCTGCACTACTAATGAATGAATCATGATATTGTGGTCCACTTGCCTCCTACTGTAACGTAATTGTATGTGGAAATTTATTGTTGTAAAATCGTAATAAATGCTGCTGAATGACCTCTGCTGTTGATAGTTTCGCGCTGAAGCGATTGTGGTGGAAGTTTTCAGCAACTAGGTTATGTGATGGTGTCATTAATAAACTGCATTCGCATCGTTTTTGAAAATGACTCGCGAAACTTAATGTTTGGCAAGATAATACCGGGAAAAGCGAAAAGTAGGCCTAGTTCACCTGACGCCTGCAAAATGCGTTCTTTTGGCCTTTGCGCAACAGAATGATGGCCTCCGACTTCGCTTCTCTCTTGCATGGATCTTCCAACCAATCTGCCGATATCGCATCTTATTAAAAACTGTTTACTGATTAAGCGTTGCCGGAAAAAGCTTTATTGATTAAGCTTTGCCGTAAACCGGTGCCGTTACTTCTACAAGGACGCCTTTTTCGCTGCTCGTTTTTATGACGGGGTAGTCGTAATTTCGTCAAGTGTTTTTTCCAACGTCCCAACAAGTGAGCTCACCTGCCTGTTATTCACACTGTCCTCTAATGCAGTGGATCTCAAACTTGTCGGAGGTATCGAATCCAACAAGTATCATGCACCGAACCCTTAGTTATATAACCAGGAGCGGATCCAGGGAGATGCAGCTTTGGATTATGTTTAATGTATTTCAAGTAGGCCTACTAAGACGTTACACGTTTAGACCCGGAAAAGGACGTAAATAAGCCCTCAGAAAATGCTTCAGGTCACAGGCGTATTCAGAATTTCTTTAAGCGTATTTTTTCGACCAGAATTAATTTGAAGCATATTGTGGAACAAAATTGGCTCTAGGGGGGTCCAGAGGCATGCTCCCCCGGAAAAATTTAGATATTGTAATGGCCGTTTTAGTGCTTGAATCTTAAATAATTTTTAAGGCAAATTTTGTGTAATATTTTTGCCCTTAACGTTGTCCTTCACCAAATATGATGCATTTTGTTCATATTTTTTCCATTTATGCTTGCTTAAGGCGTAAGGATCATTGTTATCAAAAAGGTTCGAAATTATGGAAAAACTGTAATTATCAAAAATATTGTTGAAAATATCAGGTGGAGCAGTAGTAGTAGTGTTCTATTCAACGACCATCAAAATACATAGAAACAACGCATATCACGACATTCGGCCGAAAAAAAGGTAACAGCGACAAAACGTTAACCGTTAAAGCATGCAATATAAAACCCTACAATGAATTTAAAAACTAAAAGAAAAAGCATGGTCACTGCACCTTCAATGCATTTCCCCCGGATCAGCCCCCTTGTTATTACTTATGATTCAAAAACTTCGTGAAGGCCTAAACTAACTTAAACCAACAGTTAACTACGATTTGGTGCACGTGAAATCTCTTTAGTCAATGAAACAAAACTAACAAAACATGAATTCCCCACAGAAATACTAATTTATACTACAACTTTATCGGAGACGAGCGGTCAGGGGAGGTAGGTGAGGTACTGCCTCACCTATTTAAAAACATGGCGAAACAACAATAATTTTATCGCCGAAAAATAATTTATGAGTAAAAAGCTAATTATTTTGTTTGAAATGGTGATGTCAATGTCTTGTCTCTTGAAATATCTCTGGACGCCAGCATTTTACTGTCATATATTTTCCTACACCCATCGTTGCTTCAGTGGTTTCTATGACGTTATTTACACAGAGAACTCGCGTAGCTTTCTTCGCTCAAATCAATGCTCAAATACACGCCTGACGCAGCGTGAGGCAGGACGAGATCTGCATCACTTCTAGAGCAAAATTTTCGTAAACTTGTTAGAGTCATGGCCACTTAGAGAGTTCTCTCCCTACCGTGGCCAAGTTAGAGCGCGCTTTTTTCTTTTTTCTCCTCGAGAGTCTACGTTCCAATGCTAAATTCAACACGATTTACGGCAAGCCTCAAAAGATTGTGACGTCAATGAGATAAAAAGATTTTCGCGCCAAGCTGGAAGCTACGCGCATTGCCTAAAGTTGTAAGCGATATAAGGCCTATAGTTTGAAGTTAATACAAACTGAATGAAGAATTAATATCGAATTTGATAGACTTTTTGGTGTTAAATTGTTAATTTATATCCTAAGTTATAAACAAAGGAAGGCCCACTTACAGTCTTTACGCCAGATCTCAGGATAAGATAAAATAACTCCGCTCCGTTTAAGTGGATTGGTACAAAAGTAGGGGGGGAGAATAAATGAAAATTTTTGGATGTCGCTTATAACCCCCCCCCCCTTGAGATATGCTACTGTTTACAAACAAAAGGAAGCCGGATTTTGGAACCTTGCGTTTAAACGGACGCCAGCTAGAAATTTCCAAAGAAGCAACACTACTGGGTCTAACCCTTGATAGCAAGCTTACTTGGAAACCTCACATAACACGAATTGCTCGCAAAGCGACTGCGGCGTTATAACAATGCTGACAAATAGTGGGCAGAGCGTGGGAATTAAATACAACTAGCATGCGATGGATATACACTGCAATGATATAATCAGATGCTACACTGACGGATCCAAGTTAAATGGAAGAGCTGGAGCGAGTTTTTACATAGAATACGCATCAGGCTCTCAAACAGATCAAAATTTTTTTCCATCTGGGAAGATATAGAACTGTCTTCCAGGCAGTAGTCTTTGCTATAGCTGAAGTAGCAAAGAAACTGATCATGGATAAAATTGTGAATGAAAAAATTATAATTTTAGTGGATAGCCAAGCAGCAATTCTGGCAATCCAAATTAATATTGTGAAATCTAATACAGTATTAACGTGCATCAAAAACCTGAATATATTGGGTAAAGACAATCACGTCACTATTGCCTGGACGCCGGGCCACGCCGGCATATAAGGAAATGAAAAGGCGGATATCTTAGCTAAATCAGGATCAGCATTAAACTGCTCGAGGCCTGAACCTTTCATTTCAATCCCATATGCCAGTTGTCGCGCTGAAATAAAGGATTGGAGTGTCAAAAGATGGAAAACATCTTGGATAGAACGAAAGGGCTGCTTGAGAACAAAAGAAAATGTAGGATGGGCTTCGCTCCAGTAAACTCAACGACTTTTTAGGCTCAAAAGACCTAGAATAAATGAAGTGTTGCAAGTCCTCACAGGTCACTGCAACTTACAGAAACACAGGTGCACCATGGGACATGACGTATCATCGACATGTCCAAAATGTAACCTGGAAGAAGAAACTCCAAATCACCAAGTTGGAGAATGCACTTAATTACTACCAAGCCCTACGAAAGAAGGTTTTTGGTAAAGAAAAAAACACAATAAAGTCGGTGGTCAAAAAACTAAATATAAACCTAATGGCAAAGTATTTACAGCAGGCCGGAAGACTTGCTGAATACGGCCAGTAGTACGTTGAAATATTGAATAAACGAAAAAGCGGTGAAAGTTGTAATGGGCATTAAATAATGGCCTACACAATTTGCCAGTGAGGATTGAACCTGGTCAGTCTTCTCTGGCACCACCGCCCTTTAATAATAATAATATCTTCTGTGTTGCTAACCTCCTGTACGTACCCCTTGAAGTTTGCGAGTTCCTCCAAATACCAAAAATTAACACATCTTGTTTATTGTACATTAGACCTACTAAAATACGAGGTGTGACCATTCGTTTTTAATGATTATTCATCATGAAGATGATTATGCCTCTTAATAGGCCTATGTTATTTTATGTAAAACATTTTTCACACTTTTTTAAAGCTGCAGGAAAATTCAGTATCATGCAATTTGAACATCTATCGATCAAATGTAGCAAAAGATGAACTTTAGATTGAAAAATATTGCTGCCATACAAAGCAACTGTGTAATGACCAGACTTACAGCAACAGAAAGCAGTGCTGCAGAGGAACAATCGCAACGGAAACGAAGGCTTTAGTTGAAAAATTTTGTTGCAGTTGGGCGTTGAAACGCAAGTGTCACGCACATACCAAATTTCTTAGTAAAGTCGAAAAGTCAGAATACGCAAAACAAAGTGCGTCCTAAAAAAAGAAACTACCTGGATGGTTATTACATGCTCTTCATATTTATCGAATATTGGTTATGCGGTATACACATAGGTGGCGGAACTAATTTACGCGTTTTACAATAATACCTCTGCATGAATGTATTTGCAACTTAATAGGCCTACCATCGAAATTGAAAGCCAGGAAAGAGCTTAAATCCAGAGATATCTTTAAAATTTGGCTTGTGTGGTGGGGTGAGCAGAAAAAGCGTAATCTTCTAATGGCAAAAAAATTAAGTTGTGGCTTATAAATGTCAAAATGAGCATCCTTGTCATATAAAAGGCAAATTAGCGATAGGTAGCATCCGGGCCAGGGGTTCTCAACGGAGGCCCTTGGTCCCCAAAGGGACCACAGAGCATATAGTGCTCTCTTGTGAGCCCGCGCCACGATGTTAGGGATCATTAATGAATTATAACTGACCGGGGGGGTTATTACAGGATGCTCGTTAAGCGGTTTACGAGCTCGCAAACTGCTCGGTAAAAAAATTTTCCGAGCTGGCGAACTCGCTCGGCAAGTAGCGAGAAAAAAAAATGAGCACGTTAAGTTACCGAGCGACAATTTCATACACAACCAGCCATGGCAGAGCGCATTTTTTTAGGTCATAGTTTATGCACAATCAGTGATGGGCACGATAAACCATTCTGTACTAAAGCGATAACGATAATCGCTAACTTCAAAAAAGCCAAGGGCGATACCGATAATCGATAAATTTCAATTTTTTAAAGCGATATCGATAATCGATAAATTATCGCCGATAAATTTTTCCGATAAATGTTGCGGTAAATTTTCGATATGTTTGACGAAGTTTTTTTTTTGTAAGTCGAATTGCAAAAATGTTTTTTCTAAATTTTTCAAGAAAAGAGAGCAGTTCACGGACTCTGCCGTGAAATTAAGCCAAACGAAGAAATAATTTTTAAAAATTACAACAAGTCTTAATGGACACCGTGTTTTTTCCATAGCGCCAACTCATTAACTTTTGAAGTTTAAACTCTGCGTGCATAAAAAATCGTTTATCGCGATAATTTATCGGCGATAACAAAATATTCAACAAAAGCGATAACGGTAATCGATAAATGCAAACTATTTTGAGCGACAACGATAATCGATGAAAAGTTATCGCCGATAACTATCGCCGATAAATTATCGCGATAAATGCCCATCTCTGTGCACAATAGCTAGTACCTAGTGTATGACACAACTAGAGCTTTACACAACTCTCAGGCTTGTTGTGAAATGGTAGACTCAAGTTCAAGTTTACTCATTCGTGCGAAAGAGGCTAAGGCTCATTAAGTCGCTACACTCTATCTCAAATATGACACATGTCAACAGAAAAAAATCAGATTTTCAAAAATAAAAAACAAAACAAAAAAGAAAAATGCAAAGCATAGTCAACATACAAATACATACAGTGATACACATGAAACTAAGACTAGTAGGCCAGCTGCTGATCACTGGTACTAGCTAGTGCCTAGTCTAGTGCTAACACTGTTCTAGGGTGACTTATTACAAAGTTGGGATGGTTTCGACTTGATTACAGGTAAGAGTGTATGTAGTAATGGTGTCTACAGATGTATCGGTACAGGCTTGCTGTGAGGTGCTAGACTAGCAGCTGTTTTTTGCTGGCTGGCACCTAGTCTGGTGCTAAAACTGTGCTATTACGCCTATTGCAAACATGCGTTGGCTGCAGACTTAGAGAATATGTAGTAATGGTATCTTCCACAAGTAACTGTGTGAGGCCATGGCTAGCAACTGCTAGTCTAGCACCTCACAACAAGCCTATGCATCAGTAGACACCATCACTGCATACACTCTTTACCTATAACCAAGTCAAAACCATCCCAACTTTGTAATACAAGCACAGTTTTAGCACTAAACTAAGCGCTAGCCGGCAAACAGCAGCTGCCAGTCTAGCACCTCACAACAAGCCTACACATACCGAGCAGTTAGCGAGACACTCGGCTTTACCGAGTAGCTGCTCTTTCTGCGAGCGCAACCTGTAATCCCAACTTTGCGAGCACGTTATCTCGGCTGCCGCTCGGAGAATTTCTCCTCCGAGGAGAATTAGCGAGAGAAATCGCTCGCTAACACATAAAATCCTGTAATCACCCCCCGCAACTTTTAAACTTACACAGTATAGGGTCCACGGTCTTTTAGAAGTGCAGCCAAGGGGCCACGGCAGTTGCGTAGCCAGCCACAACTTTCGGGGGGGGGGTAGGCAAAACTTCATAGGTTGTCCCAGTGGTGGAGATCTGGGGGGTTATTACAGGATTTTATGCGTTAGCGAGCGATTTCTCTCGCTATTTCTCCTCGGAGGAGAAATTCTCCGAGCGGCAGCCGAGATAACGTGCTCGCAAAGTTGGGATTACAGGTTGCGCTCGCAGAAAGAGCAGTCACTCGGTAAAGCCGAGTGTCTCGCTAGCTGCTCGGTATGTATAGGCTTGTTGTGAGGTGCTGGACTGGCAGCTGCTGTTTGCTGGCTAGCGCCTAGTTTAGTGCCAAAACTGTGCTAGTATACAAAGTTAGGATGGTTTTAACTTAGTTATAGGTAAGAGTGTATGCAGTAATGGTGTCTACAGATGCATAGACTTGTTGTGAGGTGCTAGACTAGCAGTTGCTGGCCATGGCCTCACACAGTTACTGGTGGAGGATACCATTACTTCATACTCTCCGACCAATGCTCCGACTATATCTGCAGCTAACGCATGCTTGCAATAGGCCTACTAGCACAGTTTTAGCACTAGACTAGGCGCTAGCCAGCAAACAGCAGCTGCTGGTCTAGCACCTCACAACAAGCCCATACCGGTTCATATGTAGACACCTATACATAGCCTACACTCTCACCTGCAACCAAGTCAAAACCATCCCAACTTGGTAATACTGGCACAGTTTTAGCACTAGACTAGGCGCTAGCCAGTAAACAGCTGCTAGCCTACTAGTCTTGGTTTGATGTGTATGTATTTGTATATTGACTATGCTTTGCATTTTTCTTTTTTTTTTTTTTTTTTTTTTTGAAAGTTTGTTTTTTTCTGTTGACATATGTCATTTTTGAGATAGAGAGTAGCGACTTGAGCCTTTGGCTCTTAATTGGCATGCACGAATATGCTTGAACTTGAATCCACCATTTCACAACAAGCCTGAGAGTTGTGTAAAGCTCTAGTTGTGTCATAAACTAGGTACTAACTATTGTGCATAAACTATGACCTAAAAAACCGCGCTCTGCCATGGCTAGTTGTGTATGAAATAGTCGCTCGGTAACTTAACGTGCTCATTTTTTTTCTCGCTACTTGCCGAGAGAGTTCGCGAGCTCGGAAAATCCTGTAATCCCGAAAAACGCGTTAGCGAGGAAAAATTTTTTACCGAGCAGTTTGCGAGCTCGCAAACCGCTTAACGAGCATCCTGTAATAACCCCCCTGGGGGGTGATTACAGGATTTTATGTGTTAGCGAGCGATTTCTCTCGCTAATTCTCCTCGGAGGAGAAATTCTCCGAGCGGCAGCCGAGATAACGTGCTCGCAAAGTTGGGATTACAGGTTGCGCTCGCAGAAAGAGCAGCTACTCGGTAAAGCCGAGTGTCTCGCTAACTGCTCGGTATGTATAGGCTTGTTGTGAGGTGCTGGACTGGCAGCTGCTGTTTGCTGGCTAGCGCCTAGTTTAGTGCTAAAACTGTGCTTGTATTACAAAGTTGGGATGGTTTTGACTTGGTTGTAGGTAAAGAGTGTATGCAGTGATGGTGTCTACTGATGCATAGGCTTGTTGTGAGGTGCTAGACTAGCAGTTGCTGGCCATGGCCTCACACAGTTACTTGTGGAAGATACCATTACTACATATTCTCTAACTAAGTTTGCAGCCAACGCATGTTTGCAATAGGCGTAATAGCACAGTTTTAGCACCAGACTAGGTGCCAGCCAGCAAAGAGCAGCTGCTAGTCCAGCACCTCACAGCAAGCCTGTACCGGTGCATCTGTAGACACCATTACTACGTACAATCTTACCTGTAATCAAGTTGAAACCATCCCAACTTTGTATTAAGTCACCCTAGAACAGTGTTAGCACTAGACTAGGCACTAGCTAGTACCAGTGATCAGCAGCTGGCCTACTAGTCTTAGTTTCATGTGTATCACTGTATGTATTTGTATGTTGACTATGCTTTGCATTTTTCTTTTTTGTTTTGTTTTTTATTTTTGAAAATCTGATTTTTTTCTGTTGACATGCGTCATATTTGAGATAGAGTGTAGCGACTTGATGAGCCTTAGCCTCTTTCGCACGAATGAGTAAACTTGAACTTGAGTCTACCATTTCACAACAAGCCTGAGAGTTGTGTAAAGCTCTAGTTGTGTCATATACTAGGTACTAGCTATTGTGCATAAACTACGACCTAAAAAAATGCGCTCTGCCATGGCTGGTTGTGTATGAAATTGTCGCTCGGTAACTTAAAGTGTTCATTTTTTTTCTCGCTACTTGCAGAGCGAGTTCGCCAGCTCGGAAAATCCTGTAATCCTGAAAAGCGCGTTAGCGAGGAAAATTTTTTTACCGAGCAGTTTGCGAGCTCGTAAACCGCTTAACGAGCATCCTGTAATACCCCCCCTGGAGGCATAGGCGTACGCAGGGGGAGCTACGGTGCCATGCCCCCCTCTTGGCCCTGTAATAAAGTGCTAAACCTAACTTTCAATCTACAGTTTCTAAAACTAATAATGGTGGCAGCCTCCTTTCATTTATTTTAGCCAAGCTTCTGCTTTTACTCACAAGCTGCGAAACAGTGGCCCAGCAAGAAATTTTAAAAGGGGGGGGGCCAAAATTTCCACATTTTTTCAAGCGTATTTTTTCGGCGGAACTAATTTGAAGCTGATTGAGAAACAAGAAAAGCTCTTGGGGAGTCAGAGGCATGCTCACCCGGAAAAATTTTTAAAAATTACATGCTGTAATGGCTATTTTAGTGCTTGTTGAATAATTTTCTGGCAAATCTTGTTTAAATTTTTTGACGCTAATTCTGAGTGCTTTGCTAAATATGATGCATTTTGTTTGCACATTTTTGATTAATCGTGCTTGAGGCGTAATGCACCGCTATTGCAGAGGTTCAAAATTATGGAAAACAATTGCATACATCAAAAACATTTTTGAAAATTTTTAGTGGGAGGATGCAAACCCCTCATCCTAACTCCCTGGGTCCGCCCCTGGCCATAATCTACGGAAACTATCAAAAGAGTCTGGCATATATTAGTCACTTGGCACCATTAATTTTGTTCTTTTTTACTAAAAGGCAGAGTCAAAGGGGGAGGGCATGGCAAAATGCCCCCCCCCATAAATACGCTCCTGCTGCGAAATTTTTTTACATTATCCATAGTAACTGCACTCACTGCATGCCCTTTTTCGATAAACAAGTGTGCTAAAATGAGTGTTTTTTATGTGAAAACCGTAACAATTCGTTGGCGGCTAGATGCGAAGCCCCTTGCCGCTGACAAATATTTGCGGTTTTTCAACAAGAAAACATGTAATTTTTTGCACTTTTTATTACAAATATGCCTTTATTTATTGCAAAATACCTTCATAATGTAATAGAAACTTGGATCTCAGTTATCTGGTTAATCCATCCGGCTTGTTCTCATCACCATCATCATCGTCTTCATCCAGTTTCAATCTGGTTTCTTCCTCGTTCCCGAAGGTGGCCGGATACACCTAATCCTTTCCGCAATCGCTCTCACACCTTCCCTCTATCTTGTTCAATCTGCAGCTTCCTCGATCTTCAACCCGACTTCTTTCACATTCTCTTCCATCTGCTTCCTCCATGTCATATTTGGCCGTCCTCGCTTTCGCTTCTCATTCATTTCCAGCATCATTGCCTTTTTCAGTACATTATTATAATCCCTTCTAATCACATGTTCATACCATCTTACTCCTTTCGCCTTTGCCATTCTATTCAAGGTTTCCTTCAAACCAAACATCTCCATCAGCTCCTCCATATTCTTTCTATCCACTAATTTCTCTCCACACATTGACCTCACCATGGACCATGGCTCTTTCAGTTCTCAAAATTCCCATTTCACTCTCCCTCAAACACCACGTCTCACGTCCATATAGCATTGCTAATCTTACGTAACTGCGATAAACCATCCCTTTCATTCTCAAAGAAAACCTTCTGCCACGTAACAACTCTCCGCATTCTCTAAATTTCATCCATCGAATCTGAACTCTTGATGTCACTGCAGTTTCACATCCACCACTAGCATTCAGCCGGTCTCCTAAATGAAAAAATTCCTTCACAGTCTCCACTTCATCGCATAATACCTCCACTGGTTCTTCCGTGCCATTTCCAACATCTGTGCATCTTCTACAAACAAAATGTCTTGCAGAACTACAGGTTACCTTTTTCATTTTCGTGCATCTCCCATGCATCCGCTTCATACACTGTGTGCACACTGCACACACAGCGTTGGACCCAACCCTTTTCCCACATATTCCACAAGGATCTGCTTTATGATGATAAATACTCTAGCAATGACAAGCAACGACAAGTACCACGGACCAGGCCTGGGGGCAGAAGGGGTCACTGTCCGGGGGCCCGGGGACACAGAGGTTAAGAATTGTCAGGTTTAGAATGCGACATTCATTAGCTCAAACAACGGCCTGCGGACGCGATGATGTTTATTTTTTGATTTCGGGCCGAAATTCGAACATCTGCGGACGCTATGACCTTATTTTGCTTATCACTAGATGTTGAGCCGAAATTTGAACATCTGCGGAGGCTATGACTTTTTTTTGCTCGTCACGTGATTTTGGGGCACCACTGACCAAAGAGCCCAAACGAAATTTTTGCCCCGGGGCCCGAAATTTCTCTCAGCGCCCCTGCAACGGACCATCGTCAGTCGCACACAATTAAGACTGCACTTTATGCAAAAAACTTTAATTTTTTTGATCACACTATGGTCAAAGAGTGGTAGGGGCGTAGGGCCATGACACGGTGTCCCTCCCCTGGGTAAGTCCTTGCCTGTAGCTTCCTACCTACATCGAGACGAGCGAATGATATAACTTAAGTAGAGGCTAGTGGTAACTGAAAATAGCAATTGCCCCCTTTACCCCCCCCCCTGGCTGCGCCCCTGGGTCACGGCTCGGAAAAAATTAAGAATCACTGATCTAAGCTTTTGGTAAGGAAAAAGTATTTTACATCACGTTTTGAAACGAGGTGAGTAGTTGCCGCAAGTGCCGTTTATAATAAGCTATTGCAGGGTGGTCCAAGATTGACAGTGTCGCGGGCCAGATTATTTTTTGCACATAATTCGCGGGCCACATACAGCTGCATCAGTGCGAACAAATAATAAACAGACGCTATAGCATAGATTCTATGCTAAGTTTGTGGAATCTATTCTATTTAATAGTTTTAGGACAACTTTAAACAGCAGCCAAACAATTTAAAGTCATTTGATGTTTATTGTTCACGCATCCTTGATTAATCGTTCTATGTCAACATCAACTTCAGTGGTTGCCAGTCGCAAGCGGGCATCCAATGTTTCATCTGCCAACCTGTTCCTTGCATTAGACTTCAATCTCTTCATTACCGAAAAAGTACTTTCGCAGATGTAGGTGCTCCCAAACATCGATAACATTCTTAAAGCAAACTCCCTTAAAACTGGAAATATGACTTTACAATTGTTGTTGTAACGTCATAAATGGTTTTTCGAGTACCGGTAGTTTTAATTTAAACTGCTTCACGTTTGCTGGCGTTGACTTATTTTGACTCAACGCCGTTGAGTCTAAATAAGTTCATAACATTTCTTACCAATAGTAAATGTAATTGATTGTACGTTGTAAGTCTGTGGCTTAGATGTTATCATTTTTCACTGGGACTTTCTCGTAGTTTCTCCAGAATTTTTGGCAGAATTTTCCGCGGGTAATAGAAAATGCTGCCGCGGGCCACAAGTGGCCCGCGGGCCCGGGTTTGGACCACCCTGAGCTATTGCAACTAGACTTAAAACTAGATCCCTCCACCAATGTAGCCTATAGTAAGCCCTACTAGTCACTCAATAGAAATGTAGCCTACTGTATTTGCAGTCTAATTTTTCATAATACGAGGGGCGGGGCTAATTTTTGGGGAGGTGGGAGTTTTGCTTTTTTCAGACTTAATTTTGACGTAAACAAATAACCTTCAAAATCGTTAAAATATAAGCAGCTGTCATAAAAAGCGGCGGACTGGGCAAAATAGCTATAGCCTAGTTTTTAAATTTTTTTCAATGCATTTAAATTTTTTAATTCACTTTGCTTTGCTGTGCAGTGCTTACCCTTGCAATTCCTTTGCAAACAAAATTGCTTTTTTTAGTCAGGGAATTTTTTTGTTTAATCCCCTTGAAATTCAAAAGTAAAATACACAATGGAATTAATATTGTTCATCAGACAAAGGCTCTTCGGTGATTTTATTTATTTTTCGTTTGTTCTTTCTTTAGTAGTTGTAGCGATTACTTGTGATGTTGTTTTGTAGGGCAGGTGGCAGTAGAGTCGATGACCGCACGGTCTATTCGCTGTCTCCTGGCCAAGTGAACCAATGACATAATTAGAGTGAACACATCTACACTGTAAATTGCGTTATTACGTTTTAATTTTGTTGTTACTGCATGTTCTGTATCACTTGGTGAATAAACAAACAGATTGATTTAGTTTTACGCGTGGCGATGCGATTTATGAAGTTCTACTATTTCTCTACGCATCACCTTATCGGTGTAGGAAATAACCTTAATTGGAGTTGAGGTATGGATCATCCAAACTTTATCTTTTCAATATACTCCCAAAAAAGCTTGCTGCTCTTGTTGTTTCCGTGACAGTACACGCGACATAGAACCTACCGTGAAACCTCTATTTGAGCGCTACACGACCACAGCGCTTTATTTTTTAACCATTCTCTTCTCTTATTGTAGCGTTCTATTAGAGGTGGTGTTCAGTTTAGACTCGGATGGTGCAATATTTTTGGACTATAGCTGGTCAGAATTTCGGGAAGATAAATTTAATTAATAAAAAAAAAACATTTAAAACAGAGTTAACATTTAATCTTTAAAAAAAATCTACCGTAACACAGTTACTGATAAGTAATCAAATATTCAACGCGGAAAATCAGGTGACACGTCCCTGTGTAGCCGTCGTCGTCATTTTTAACACCTTCTCCTGTAGTGGCATTACAGGTGGTGTTTAATTATTTATTTTTTATTTATTTATATCAAATGTTTTTACTTTAACTCTGGCACAAGAATTAGAGAGTGGCGCTCTAATTTTCAATCCTTCCCGTATAATGGTGCTCAAATAGAGGCTTTACGGACGGTTATGGAATTTACAGTAGCTGTAAGTTGGGGTTGCTAAAATAATAAACTTTAGCTACACAATTATTACCCTGTCCACACGTACAATTTCTGTGGGCTTTACACCACCGTTCTTGGTTCTAGTTTCTACGTCACAATGAAAATTTTGTTGTAGAAAGTAGAAGCAAGAAGCGTGGGTCTGTAGCCCTCATAAGTTGGACACGTTACGTGTGGACAAGCTAAATATGGGTTGTAGGCGAAGGAAATCTGGTCATTGCTTTTGGCTCCCCCCCCACTTTAAAAATGCTTTCGCCATCGCTGGATATACATATACGTTATTCATATGCGGTATTCATAATTCATATGCGGTATTCGATAATCTCTTTCAACAATTCGTTGTTCATACGCGGTATTCCGTATTCGTTATTCATATGCGTTCTTCGAGTTTTTTTTATCGAATACCGCATGAGTACCTTTACAACGAATATAGAATTGGTATTTATTACATGCTCTATTCTTTACGAAAGGTCTCATTTGATATGCGTTAAGTCAATAGTTTCAACTGGATTTCAATTGTGACGTCATAAAAGAAAATTACAACGCCAGCTGCTGTATGGTAAAGTTTTTTTCGGTAAACATTGAATGGAGCATGTAATTAGTATCAATTCGATATTCGTTATAAAGGTGCTCATGCGCAGTGTTCCCTCTAAGCTGTGCGCGAGTGCGCGCGCACACGGCTTTCAGAGACTGCGCACACGCGTAAATTTACTGCACACAGACATATGATGAAGCAATGTTCTCGGCGGGCAAGTTGAGGAAAATTGTTCTTGGACCTGCTAAAAGGACGCATTTCTTCGCAAAATGTACCGTGCAGTGGCGTCGTGCCATTGGGGCCCGGGCCCTACCAATTTTCTGAGATGTGTTACTTTTTACATTTTAAAAAATTGAAAATCAAAAAAAAAATTTAGTCAGGGCCATTCCGCTTTCATCCTTTAAACTAACCCCATACCCCCCTTTCTTATATTTTAAATTCCATTGTTTTGTTTTTTAATTTTTGCTTCAATCAATGGCTTCGACTTACTAATAAAGTTAATTTCTTGATCTGTGGTTAGAATTAAGAAAACATTTTGCATGCGTTGTTAAAGATCATAGCCTAGAACACACCTACACACGTCATCCCATCATGTGCGTCAAACTAATAATGATTGCAGCCTCCTTTCATTTATTTTAGCCCAGCTTCTGCGTTTAGACTATAATAGTGACTGCACTCACTGGAAGTATCGGTATGTCCTTTTTTGATAAGAAAGTGTGCTGAAACGAGTTTTTTTTATGTAAAAACCGTAAAAATGCGTTGGCAGCTGGGGGCTCCGCTCCAAAACTCCTCAGCAATGTCCTCCTCCTCTGTTAAATTGTGGGGCCTCACTGATTGCGCATAATGTCCATAATTAAGAAGCGATTTGAGGTATCAAAATAAATTTCGATTTATTGTCCAAAATTTGGGGTATCACGACATATTTTGGTATCTTTTCCTAGCTTCCTTTTTTCGCATTGTTACTCAATGCTCAATACGGTATTTACAAAGGTTGTGGTCAGTATCTGTTTAAGTTGTTACTCGGGCCCCTTTAAATTTTTTGGCTGCACGACGCCTCTGGTACCGTGAGCGAAAAATGTACCAACAGTAACATAACCAAGAAAAGTTGCGCTTCTTTGTTTTCAATAGCTGCCGTATTCAATTTATTCATGGGTTGTCGCACAAATGTGAGTCATTTCTAAAAAAGTGCGCACTCGCCAAAGTTTCTGCGCACACAGCTTACAAAAAATTAGAGGGAACATTGCTCATGCGGTATTCGATAAAAAACCTGGAATAACGCATATGAATAGCGAATACAGAATATTCATACCGGCCGTTAACGCAGTTGCTTAACGTACACGCTATCGGTGCGGCAGATCTGGGGTTCAAATCCCGGACCGGTCAAATCAGCACAGTGTCGCCAACTGCTCGCCACCGCTGCGACGTTTCTTCGAAGCTGTGTAGCCCAGGCGCTAAGCTGCGGAGATGGGCCCCACCACTCGTAACACGATTCGGCGTAATACCGCGAGTACAGTATAATGAAGATTAAATTTTGATTTTTTAGAATATTCGTCGATAGAAGTTATAATTTGGATATGAGTGCTATCAATGCATGCTATCCCTCTCAAAAATCGACCAATTAGGATAAATTCAAAATTGTTTTTTTCTTCTTCGGTATAATTTTTTTGCAATAGGCTACAATTTTTTAGCTTTCTCAACCATACAATATGCGAAAACTTGCGATGTTTTACGTACATTTAGGTGTGAAGCTAAAAGTAAATCTTTTGAGCAATTTTGAAAACTTCCAAAGTTTTTAAACAAATCATGAAGTTCCCTTCTACGCTCAAATATTTTCTCCGGCGTCTTTCAAAAATACAGTATATTTTCTTTTATGATGTCGCATTTGACCTACCGGTAATATGCCAATTTCATATTATATTTATTCACTCTAAATGATTTTGAAAAATGCTCGTCGGTGTAAGTCACTGTAGTAGCCTAGGGTTTGATATTTCGTCAATATCTTCAAACCTGTCGCAGTGTTGTGTACAGTTGAAAGTATTAGTCGACCAATCATTACATCAAATGAAGTGGGCTGTTACCATAGATGGCGAAACCGGGGGGCCGGAGGGGCCCAAGCCCCCACCTTTATTCTTGGGGGGCCCTAATTTTCGAGTTCATTTTTACTATATTGCCTCTGCATGAATGTATTTAAAACTTAATAGGCCTACCATCGAAATTAAAACCCAGAAAAAAGCTTAAATCCAGAAATGTCTTCTTTAAAATTTGGTTTGTGGGGTGGGGGAACAGAAACTAGAAGCAAGAACCGTGGCTCTGAAGCCCACATAAATTGGACATGTCACATGTGGACAAGCTTAACATGGATTGTAGGCATAGGGCCGGATTTACGTAAAGGCAGGGTTACCATTTCGTGCTTATTTCTAAGATTTGTTTTTATTTTCAAGGGCAATGTCTTACAAAACGTGAATGTGCTTATTTCTAAGAAATGTGCTTATTTTTGAATCTCGTGCCTAATATGTTTAAGTTCAAATTTAATGTTTTTTTCTTTAAATGAACGAAAAATGAGAAAAAAATATGTTTATTTTTTGTTCATTAGTTAATTTTAGCATTTTGAATTTGTTTTAAATTTCTTAATTCCGTGGTTCCTAACTTGAGGGCCATGGGCGAGTATGGGACTGTTTTCAGAAGGCTACGGAGCTTGACTAGAAAACAACAAAAGCGTTCCTTAATCATGTCATGATGTTTACTTTAAAAGTTGTTGAACCATCGGAAAAATAGGAATCTGCGGACGTGAAGACCTTTTTTTTTTGGTCTTCACTGATTTCCAGCGGAAAAAATAGGAATCTGCGGACGTTTTGGTAACCTGCTATTTCGTCCTCGCAACAGCAGCGTGCTTATTTTTTGGTGTGGACCGATGGTAACCCTGCGTATAGGCTAAGCAGGTTGAAATCCAGGGCCTCGAAGAAAATGGGGGGCCTCATCACGAACAACCAAGACCTTTTTTTCTCTTCACCGATACTTGCTGCGAAAAACAGAACATCTGAGGACGTGCATATCTTTTTTTCGCTCTTTACTATACCGATATTTTCAGTGAAAACAGGACATCTGAGGACGTGAAGACCTTTTTTTCGCTTTTCCAATCAGTGTGATGAAATAGTCTAGGGCCTCTCATTGTCTAAATTCGGCCCTCAAGAGCTTATTTAGCGGCGGGGCCATTGTGTCATGCCCCCTATTTCTGACTCTGCTATTTAGTAAGCAAGAAGAATACTAATGGTGCCAAGTGACAAAAATATGCCAGATTCTTTTGATGGTTTCTGTAGCTTATGGCCAAGGGCAAATCCAGAGAGTAGCATGAGGGATATGCATCCTCCCACCAGCCATTTTCAACAATGTTTTTGATGCATACAATTTTTCTGTAATTTGGAACCTCTTCGATAACTTTAAGGCTTATACGCCTTAAGCACGCATAATTAAAAATGTGCTAAAAAAATGTATCATATTTGGCGAAGCACTCAGAGTTAGCGTCAAAAATTTTAAACACAATTTTCCTGAAAGTTTTTCAAAAAGCACCAAAATAGCCATTACAGCATGTAAATTTTCAAAAATTTTCCGGGGAAGCATATGCCCCCGAATCCCCCTAGAAGTTTTCTTGTTTCTTAATCAGCTTCAAATTAGTTCTGCCGAAAAAAATACGCTAAAAAATGTGGAAATTGTGCCCCCTCCCTTTTTTTTAAATTTTTCGCTTTATGCCCTCCCTGGTTGTAGGAGAATGAAAATCAGGTCATTGGTTTTGGGCCCCCCCACGTTAGAAATGTTTCCGCCATCGCTGGCTGTTACACTTTTCTCTTGAGCAAACCTATCTAAACATTAAACATTTACGGGTTGTATTGTGGTTTGAGAATGAGAAGTATATCGAATGGTTTTTAAAATTCGTTGCATTTTTCCCAAAATTAACGTGTTTATCCAAAAATCTTTATTAGATATTCACCAAAATTGAGCAAGGAATACCAAATTATAATTTCAAGGAGCATGGAAGAGCAAATTATCGAATAACGAACTTTCGATACGCGGCAGATTTTGCGTCAACTTTTTCGAAAGTTTGCTCAAAGTCATTCGTTATTTTTTGACCATGGAATACCAATTTGCAATAAACAACGCATAACGAACATTTGAAAAACATCAAATAGCATGTAATAACCCTCCAGGAGGGGTAATCCTATTCTTATTACGCACTTCCGTGGATTTTCGTTACATTGCGCGTAAAAAAATTATCATTTCCGGTGTTTACCGGCTATTACTCGTTATAATGGAGTTAACAAAGCTTAAAGGTGTTCGAAAAAGCCAACCGTTTATAGGATCCTAATGTCGTCATCGTGTGGTTGGGCATCCTCTTCCGACGGTTTAGATGTTGACGGCGTTGATTTTTAGCCAGCGTCGGGTGTCATCATCCAGGACCAACAGACCTTGTATTCCTTTTGGTGCACGATGTAGGGGGCATGTAGAAATGATGTGGTCTGCAGTTTGTTCAGAGGCACCACACTCACAATTCGGTGAAGGAGCAACACCCCATTTGTACATGGATGAATGGAATCGCCCAACGCCAGTCCGCAGACGATTCAGTTTTACCCAAGATATTCTGGGCAAACCCATTCCAAGAGGCTTAGAACTGGCCCTGGGAATAAAAGCATGAAGCCTTGATGCACTTTTCAAGTACTCCATGTTCCATACATAATCCATCCATTGCGCTGCACGAATGTCTGATTCGGTCAGACTATCCAGTAGTTTCTGTGAAGCGGGTACAAACGGGCGTCTTGATTTGAGCCTTCCCTGGTGCGCATTTTGTTTCCCGACCAGCTGCTCATGTAGAATATGATCAAGAGAGTGGCGCGGTTAGCCAGGGGGAGTGTCGCTCCTCGACGGCGAAGCTCAGCTGGCAGGATGCCTGCAAGGATTGGCAAGTAGTCCGTTGGAGTGGGTCGCAGACATCCAGTGACAATGCGCAAGGCGTCATTTAAAACCAGGGAGTCGAACCGAACCCGAGTTTTCCAAACCGGTTTTAAGGTATTTTTGTCGAACCTTAACCGAAACCGAACCGTATTTTTCAAAATCGCAAAGAGCGAACTGGAACTGAACCGAATAATTTGAGTACTTGAGAACCTTAACCGAACCGATTGAAAAAAGCGGTTCGCTCCGTGACATCACACGCGTCACTTCGAAGCTGGTTTGAATTCAAAATAATAGTCACGTATGTAAGTAATCTATGCATGGTGAAAAAGTCTTTTACCGTTAATTGGCTTAGGGATGTGTCTCAAGGAAAATTACTTGGACTCGCCGAGTAACGAGTATTCACGTCATTGCTCGGCCGAGTATCCATAGGCGCGGGAAGTGGGGTGCCAGGGGGGGCTCAAGCCCCCCCTGAACTTTTTTTAGCCCCCCCTGAACCATTTGAGCCCCCCCTGACAATTAAAAAAATTATGCACTGAGTGCGACGTGATTAATGCTCGCAACGTACATACGTAATGAAGCAAATATTTTTTAAAGTGCTTTTAACCAACGAAGAATCACTATTCTTTTAAAAATCAGTCAGTTATTATTCACTTGGTCAACGTAAAATTTGGTAAAATTTTCAATGCTTGAAGTTCATTTTTAACCGTGTTTTATATCAGCGTTTGCAAACCTTTACAGCAGTCATGGACGATGGCCCAGTAAAAGTATAATGGCTGTCAATTCTTGTAGCTGCCAAACACTTTACGCCAAACTACTCTGAATGCTCGAATGAAAGTCGCTACTGATCATGGGAATTACGTAAATCGTAAACGAAAATGCGGTGAAGAGCAAAAAAACGGTCCTCAATCCTTCAGATGTTCCGAATTCCACCAAAATTTTTGTGAAAAGCTAAAAAAAAGGTCTTCACGGCCCGGACGCGTTACATGAACTGGAAATGTTGGTGGCCAACCTGATTTGTGTACATGCCAAATTGACCCGCGATCGACAGCCAAGCATCCAAAGATCGACCGGTACATCGCGATCGACTGGTTGGGCACCCCTAATTAAGCTTATATGAGCTGGTGCAAGTTCTCTTCTGGTTGAGTTTTTTAATGGTTTTGAATTTTTTCTACCAACCCAATGAAGCGGCTAAATCACTACTAAACTGGCACCGATGATCAGTAGGCTACTCGATTTGAGGGGGATGCCATTCCCCCTGAAAACAACACCATCCCCCCCATAAAACATTTTAGCGTAAACCATTCCCTTACAACTATAATGACCATCTCTTTTTAGGTCTGCATGAAAAGTTGTAGCCTACCACCCCCCATAAGTGTTTTCACAACTCGAGCACTGCCGATGATTGTTACTAAAATTGAGCTAGTACGCCTACCTAAATACCTATATCTACACATCTCATTATGTTAAAAAATGGTTCAGTGCTTTATTTTGATTGTGTGTTTTTTGTTATTTTTAAACCTCAATGGGGCATTGTTTGTTGCATGTAACTCTGATCAGCAAAGCAAAAGTTAGATCGGGCAAATTTTGTTTGCCTACTTTTTGGTTTTGTGATTGAGGTATTTGCATTTCACAAATACATGAGTAGTAATTCGAGCATGGTTAGAAAAGCCTAATGGTAGTAAGCAATCTTGTTTTCCATGATAAAAGATTATCCTGAAAAAATTCCGGTCACTTGAGCGGCATGCAATTGATGTCTATCAAAATAGGTCTGCTGAGTGTCCTGCTCTTAAAAACGTGCGTTCGAAAAAAGGGGGGTCTGGGGGGCTTCGCCCACCAGACGTTGACACGATCTTACTATTTTGAGCCCCCCCTGTCTAAAAAACGTTCCCGCGCCACTGCGAGTATCTATTCCGCGACGTCAAGATATGAACTCAAAATCAGGTAAAAAGCAAAAAAAAGGTCATCACTTCCGTAAAAGTCGTAATTTCGACTCAAAATCGGGTGCAGAGCAAAAAAAGGTCAAAATGATAATACCAATGGACATTTTTTTAAAAAATTTCTGTTGTTTTCATATAAGTAGACATGTTTGGATAATTCGACCCCGCTGATTCCAAATCTGCAGTCGAAATCGCTCTATGACGTCACAATTTGTCGCAAAAATTATATAAAAGTATTTTAGCAGTACATACAGACTGCACGTATAGTTACTGAACATCACTTAGGCTTCATTGACGCAAAAATAAGATCAAACAGTTTGTTACGCTTTTTTGGCAGTTGGCATACATTGCCTGTGTCGCGTGTTCCCTAGTGGTTTGTTTCATGGATGGCAATCACGTTTTACTGACCAATAGTCCGTCATTACCATGAAATTTGCATAGCCTACCACTGTCCACTGTCCAGTTCTTTAAACAACAACCGCGCACTTTTGTCCACAGATGTCATCGTTGCCTGAAACTGTTCACCACTGATGAGTTGCCTACTTTGTGGGCTTGCAAAAATAGCCTTTTTCACTGTTTAGTTTTGGAAATTTGTTGGCAATATAGGAATATGGCCCGCCGGCACTTAAAGAATTATTAATAAACACCTACTGTGAATCAAGCCGAGGACCTTCTTTTTTGCTCTACACTGATATTTTCAGTGGAATATAGGCATCTGAAGACGTGCAGACCTCTTGCTTTTTTGTTGTTTTTTGCTCTTCAAATTAGTGCGGCCGTAATAGTAGCAGTTGTTTAAGATATTGAATACGATTGATCCAATAATCCGGCCCGCCAAAGACTTCATTTTCCCGCATATGTCCCGCCGACTAGAAAAGTTGCCTACCCTTGATCTAAAGCTTACAACATGCCGCTTAATGAGACTCAGTTTGAAATGGAGTGGTGGAAGTACTACCTTAGAATAGGGGTGCTCAAAACAGGCCACGCGTGCCAAATGTGGCACGCCATAAGCTCAAAAGTGGAGCGCGAACAGCTTAAAAAATCATATTCTTGTGTTGATAGTCCGGATATTATCAAAATAAACGTAAATCACCACGTTCAGTCACACACTTTTGGCCCTTAAATTGTTTCAGTTAATAGGCCACTTATTTCATTATGTGTTGAAGTTTTGAAGTGTGATGTTAGTGGTATGAATTTTACAGAAGTTTTTTTAGTAATATTGAAAAGTGGCAAGGCCATAGGCGCAACTAGGGGGGGGGGGCTAAGGAGGTTGAAGCCCCCCCCTTAGCCTTATGAACGACAGTGGATAAAACAGCTGTAAAAAATTATAAGTACCAGTACTCGTCGTAATTTGTCAATATTCAACAGGCAATAGGGGTGGATCCAGGGGTGCTTGGGGGGATGCATCTCCCTAAAATCCGATTTTAAAACTGTTTTAGAAAAAATACAAGTTTTTTTCATAATTTCGAAACTTTTCGATAACAATAATTCTTACGCCTTAAGCACGCGTAATCGAAAACGTGCGAACACGTGCATCATACTTGGTGAGGCATGCACATAGCCTATAGGGGCAAAAATTTAAATAAAATGTACCTGAAAAATGTTCAAAAAGCACTAAAATGGCCATTGGTAGATTTGCAAAAAGTTTCCGGGGGAGCATGCCCCCGGAACCCCTAGATTCGTTCCTCAATTTGCATCAAATTCTGCCAGAAAAAATACGCTTGATTAAAATGTCAAAATTTAATGCTCTTGTCCTTGAAAAAATTTCTGAATACGCTTTTGACATGAAACATTTTCAAAGGGCTTATGTTATTTAGGCCCGTTTTTGGGTCTAAACGTCTAACGAATTTGTACGTAGTAAGCATTCAACCTAATTGAAAACTGCATCCCCCCGCCAAAATTTTATTGATCCGCTCCTGACAGATAATATAAATTTAAGTTTTACTGAGGCATTTTTAACAATTAATGAATTTCTATGTCGGAGAATATTTTTAACTGCGGTTACGAGCAAGGTTAAAACAACAAAAATGTAATCTTTTAAGCTGATACCGGTATCTGTAAATTAAAATCATTTGTGAATTAAAATCGTTAACCGGTCAGAACAACGGTTAACCGGTCTCGCTTTGCAACCGATTCACCGAGAACGATCAGTTGATAAAGAAAGTGTTTTAAATAAATATGCCGCAAGTGCCAGTGAAAGATCTCATTTTATTGTTTAAATTTGCTTCCATGACGTTGACAACAAGCACGGAGTCCAAGATTGCTGCAGTACCAAGACCTCTCTCTTCCTAATTGAAACTTTGTAAGTTGAACATTGTCGCGCAAGTTTTTTCAAGTAATTTGCGTAATTTTTCTTCGTTGAAATAGATAGCAAGATAAGCATACCTTGGTTGAAAAAATGTTAAAAGACTCTTCATGTGCCGCTTTGGGATAGATTATAAACTAAATTTCACAAAAACTTCGCTTGCCTAATGCCTAGTGAAACTAGTTTCGGGCATAACGCTTAGCTCTCTTCTGTTTTAATGCACAGATATTGATTTGAGCAAAAAAACTAGCCGTGGCTTTTTCTTGTTGAAATAGACGATAGACCTACATCATCTCGCGAGACAGTCAGACATGATACTAGAAAATTACGAGCAATAAGGAACTAATCGTAATCACAAAAATGTATCAGCCCCCCACTTACGAAAATCCTGGTTGCGCCACTGGGCAAGGCACGCGACAGGATTTAGCAAGTACCGGTATCCTCAGTTGATCTGCGCACCTCTGCCTTAGAGGAACCTACAGGTAGGACGTTTGAAAATGTTTTTATGCCCCGGTGCACGCGACATTATGCTGTCATTGTATGGCCACCAATCAGCTTATGTTGTTTATTTTTGTATTGTATTTATATTTAGTTACATATTTATTCTCCTATCACGAGAAAGTGATCACTGCGCTATACGAGCTCGCTTAGGAGTTGCCGGCCATCCGTCTACCACACCAAGACGGGGGAATCCCATCAAGTGCCTTACTCAACGGCACAACAATTAAACTTGCCGGCTTGTTCTCCACACTGTCCCTTTAATGCAGAGCATCAAGCAGGAAGCTGCGAATACCAATTTTAAAGTCATTGGTTTGACCCAACTCAGAAGCAAACCAGAGTCTACAGCTTCCGAGGCGGATGCTTTTACCACTCGGCCATGTGAGCTTGTCTACCATTCTTCGCGCATGCAAACTGATGCAGTTACTAGCCAGACAACAAAAAATCTGATAACTGCTGTGAAAACACTTAATGCTCACAGTAGCCAATGACTGTGCTGGAAATAAGTAGCATCATTATTACATCACAAAGGATAACAAGCATTAAACTATGAATAATGTTGCAGAAGCTACCAACTACTTAATAAAAAGTTAATAACAAAATTGCGCAAAATCCTGACGTGATGGAAAAAAATCGTTTGCAGATTTGAAATCAACAACCCCAAATTATACAACAACACTACACTAAACCGAAACAACAAATTTGACGTCCACCTGTGTAATGCTTTAATGCTCGGTCGAGTATCAATTAATACTCGGCCGAGCAGCCTTAATCCTCGGCCGAGTACTCGGACTCGACTCGGCACATCCCTACAGGCCTTTCTGCAAGTTAAAATTATGCATTACATTGGCCTGTCAATGCAAAGAAAAATTGCGTTGTATGTTTCATTTTTAGAATTGTGTTACTAGAATTACACCATATTTTACTGTGAACCTGAACCGGAACTTTATAAACCGGTTTCGAAATATTTTTTGCTGGAGCGAACCCAAACCGAACCGTTTCAATTTATGTGAACCTTAACCGGAACTGAACCGAAATTTGAAACCTCTGTTGAACCCAAACCGAACCCGAACCGCAAAAATCAAACACTTCGACTCCCTGTTTAAAACACTGTCGATTAGCCGAGTTTGAGCACTACGACACCAAACAGGTGCGCAGTACTCAGCTGTGGAGTAGACCAGGGACTAGGCGGCTGTTCGCAATATTTTGGCTTCTGCACCCCATCCCGAGCCTGCAAGTCGCCTCAACAGTGTGACGCGAGTGGAAAGCCAACCAACTCAGCTCGCTCGTAGAACTGACGCGGCTGCGTCCGCAAAATCCTAAAGATCCTAGAAATAGAATCACGCACCGGAGTTGATTAATTATCGGTATTCCCGTGTAATCCTATATTTAAGATATTTAGGATGATTAAAATTTTGCGGACGCAGCCGCAAAATCCTTAACGTCCTAAAAAAGGACTACCAGGAGGGGTAGGCCTAATCCTATTTTTAGGATCCTGTAAACGACTTGCTTTTTTGAATATTTGATAGGGGTGCTACTGATTTGGCACTGTAGGCACAGTAGAACTAATTTGGCACTGTGAGCACTGTACGTAGAAACGATTTAGCACTGTAGGCACTGTAGAACTAACTTGGCACTGTAGGCACTGTACGTAGAACTGATTTAGCACTGCAGGCACTGTAGAACTAATTTGGCACTGTAGGCACTGTACGTAGAACTGATTTAGCACTGTAGGCACTGTAGAATTATTTTCGCACTGTAAGCACTGTAGAACTAACTTGGCACTGAAGGTAAAACTGATTTAGCCCTGCAGGCACTAAAGAACGAACTTGGCACTGTAGGCACTGTAGAATGAATTTGCCACTGTAGGCACTGTACGTAGAACTGATTTAGCACTGTAGAATCAATTTGGCACTGTAGGCACTGTCCGTAGAACTAATTTAGCACTGTAGAACTAATTTGGCACTGTAAGCACTGCATGTAGAACTGATTTAGCACTCTAGGCACTGTAGAACTCATTTAGCACTGTAGGCACTGCAGGCACTGTAGAACTAATTTGGTACTGTATGCAGAACTGTACATAGGCACTGTACGTACAACTGATTTGTAGGCACTGTAGAACTAATTTGGCACTGTAGGTGCTAAATCAGTTCTACGCACAGTGCCAAATTTGCTCTACAGTGCCTACAGTGCTAAATCAATTCTGCGTACAATGCCTACACTGCCAAATTAGTTCTACAGTGCCTACACTGCTAAATTAGTTCTACAGTGCCAAATCAAAGTCTCGTCAGCCTTGCTACGCACAGCCAATCCAGGCTAAACTCATTCCAGACTGTAAAGACTCTTTTTTTTTTTGCATTGCTTTACCTGTACATCTCGATTTCATCTCTTTTCTAGGTTGTGCCCTATTTTTGGCAGGCGACTGGCCCCAAACAACGATACCCAATGAAAGAACCTATAACCACTAACCCACAACCAAGTTACCGTTAGCCTAACTAGCCCACATCACTAGAAGCCCCCATGGTAACCCACTCATTTGCAGCTGCAGACGCGTTTCGACCTTATTATGGTCTCATCAGTGCAGCATAGCAACCTCCCACCTTCCTAAAAAAAAAAAAATTCTAACCTTCAAAAGAACTACACACTCCAAATCTAAGCCTCTCCTTGTTCTGCTCAAGGTAGAACATTTAATCAGTGCTTTATGCGGGGGACAAGGCAGGTTGCATTCCAAACAACGGCTGCATTCCAAACATCCGGCTGCATTCCAAACAACGAACTAATCCAGCCTGTATTATTTTCTTGAAGGTTTTATTTCAAATGTTCTACCTTGAGCAGAACGAGGAGAGGCTTAGATTTGGAGTGTGTAGTTCTTTTGAAGGTTAGAATTTTTTTTTTTTTAGGAAGGTGGGAGGTTGCTATGCTGCACTGATGAGACCATAATAAGGTCGAAACGCGTCTGCAGCTGCAAATGAGTGGGTTACCATGGGGGCTTCTAGTGATGTGGGCTAGTTAGGCTAACGGTAACTTGGTTGTGGGTTAGTGGTTATAGGTTCTTTCATTGGGTATCGTTGTTTGGGGCCAGTCGCCTGCCAAAAATAGGGCACAACCTAGAAAAGAGATGAAATCGAGATGTACAGGTAAAGCAATGCAAAATAAGAGTCTTTACAGTCTGGAATGAGTTTAGCCTGGATTGGCTGTGCGTAGCAAGGCTGACGAGACTTTGGTTATAGTCGAAACATTAATTTGTCCCTTGCAAATTTCTCATCTAACTCGTAATTGATGACAGAAACGGATGGTTCAATTCCCACCTGTATGGGGGATTACCATTTTCCATTCCATTAAAAGACTGTACTCTTATTGTTGGACCTATTCTTACCCTGACACTTTGGGCTTTGTTGTTGCCTGACTTTGGGGGTGCCTATCGGAGAAGTGTAGGAAAGATGAATTCTATTTGACTTACATATCCTTCTTTGTATCATCTTGCTGGATCCTGTAACTGTACATGCAGTTCGACAAACGTACCGGGATATTGATGTTTAAACCACCGATAAGCGCTGACGTTCACTGTGTTTTCTGGGCTGCATGCGCAGACACAGTGCCTGCCTTGTCCCCCGCTTTTTCACGGGCGAACGGGTTGGGCAGAGAGGTTTTTTGTAGGTTTTGGTAACTGGTATAGTTACAAACCTGAAACAAAATATTCCTTCTCAGATTACCGGGAAAATAATGTTTAAACCAACCGGACTTTTCTATTCTTATCGATTGTTTACAGTTAATCTGTGACATCATAATCCAGCCTGTATTATTTTCTTGAAGGTTTTATTTCAAATGTTCTACCTTGAGCAGAACGAGGAGAGGCTTAGATTTGGAGTGTGTAGTTCTTTTGAAGGTTAGAATTTTTTTTTTTTTAGGAAGGTGGGAGGTTGCTATGCTGCACTGATGAGACCATAATAAGGTCGAAACGCGTCTGCAGCTGCAAATGAGTGGGTTACCATGGGGGCTTCTAGTGATGTGGGCTAGTTAGGCTAACGGTAACTTGGTTGTGGGTTAGTGGTTATAGGTTCTTTCATTGGGTATCGTTGTTTGGGGCCAGTCGCCTGCCAAAAATAGGGCACAACCTAGAAAAGAGATGAAATCGAGATGTACAGGTAAAGCAATGCAAAAACAGAGTCTTTACAGTCTGGAATGAGTTTAGCCTGGATTGGCTGTGCGTAGCAAGGCTGACGAGACTTTGGTTATAGTCGAAACATTAATTTGTCCCTTGCAAATTTCTCAGTGCCAAATCAGTTCTACGCACAATGCCTGCAGTGCCAAATTAGTTCTACAGGGCCGAATTAGTTTCACAGTGCCTAAAGTGCTAAATCAGTTCTACATGCAGTGCCTACAGTGCCAAATTAGTTGTACAGTGCCTGCAGTGCCTACACTGCTAAATCAGTTCGGCGTGCAATGACCCCAGTGCCAAATGAGTTCTACAGTGCCTCCGGTGCCAAATTAGTTTTGCAGTGCCTACAGTGCCAAATTAGTTCTACAGTGCAAAATGAGTTCTACAGTGCCTACAGCGCTAAATCAGTTCTAAGAACAGTGCCTGCAGTGCCAAATTAATTCTACAGTGCCTACAGTGCTAAATCAGTTCTACATACAGTGCCAAATTAGTTCTACAGTGCCTACATTGCTAAATCAGTTCTACGTACAGTGCCTACAGTGCCAAATTTGTTCTACAGTGCCTGCAGTGCCTACAGTGCCAAATCAGTTCTACGTGCAGTGCCTACAGTGCCAAATGAGTTCTACAGTGCCTACAGAGACAGAGCTAAATCAGTTCTACGGACAGTGCCTACAGGGCCAAATTTGTTCTACAGTGCCTACAGTGCTAAATCAGTTCTACATACAGTGCCTACAGTGCCAAATCAGTTCCACAGTGCCTACAGTGCCAAATTAGTTCTACAGTGCCTACATTGCTTATTCAGTTCTACGTACAATGCCTACAATGCCAAATTTGTTGTACAGTGCCTGCAATGCCTACAGTGCCAAATCAGTTCCACGGACAGTGCCTACAGTGCCAAATTAGTTCTACAGTGCCTGCAGTGCCTACAGTGCCAAATTAGTTCTACAGTGTCTACAGTGCCAAATTAGTTCTACAGTGCCCACAGTGCTAAATCAGTTCTACGGACAGTGCCTACAGTATCAAATTAATTCTATAGTGCCTACAGAGCTAAATCAGTTCTACGTACAGTGCCTACAGTGCCAAATTTGTTCTACAGTGCCAAATCAGTTCTACGTACAGTGCCTACAGTGCCAAATTAGTTCTACAGTGCCTGCAGTGCCTACAGTGCCAAATCAGTTCTACGTACAGTGCCTACAGTGCCAAATTAGTTCTACAGTGTCTACAGTGCCAAATTAGTTTTACAGTGCCCACTGTGCTAAATCAGTTCTACGTACAGTACCTACAGTATCAAATTAATTCTATAGTGCCTACAGAGCTAAATCAGTTCTACATACAGTGCCTACAGTACCAAATTAGTTCTATAGTGCCTACAGAGCTAAATCAGTTCTACGTACAGTGCCTACAGTGCCAAATTAGTTCTACAGTGCCTACGGTCCTAAATCAGTTCTAAGTACAGTGCCTACAGTGCCAAATTAGTGCTACAGTGCCTACAATGCCAAATGAGTTTTAAAGTGCCTACAGTGCTAAATCAGTTCTACGTACAGTGCCTACAGTGCCAAATTAGTTTTATAGTGCCTGCAGTGCCTACAGCGCTAAATCAGTTCGGCGCACAGTGTCTGCAGTGCCAAGTTAGTTCTGCAGTGCCTACAGTGCCAAATCAGTTCTACGTACAATGCCTACAGTGCCAAATTAGTTCTACAGTGCCTGCAGTGTCCACAGAGCTAAATCAGTTCGGCGTTCAGTGTCTACAGTGCTAAATTAGTTCTACAGTGCCTACAGTGCTGAATCAGTTCGGCGGACAGTGCCTACAGTGCCAAGTTAGTTTTGCAGTGCCTACATTGCTAAATTAGTTCTACAGTGCCTACAGAGCTACATCAGTTCTACGCACAGTGTCTATCGTGCTAAATTAGTTCTACAGTGCCTACCGTGCCAAATTAGTTCTACGTACAGTGTCTACAGTTCCAAATTTATACTATAGTGCCTACAGAGCTAAATCAAAGTCTCGTCAGCCTTGCTACGCACAGCCAATCCAGGCTAAACTCATTCCAGACTGTAAAGACTCATTTTTTTTTTGCATTGCTTTACCTGTACATCTCGACTTCATCTCTTTTCTAGGTTGTGCCCTATTTTTGGCAGGCGACTGGCCCCAAACAACGATACCCAATGAAAGAACCTATAACCACTAACCCACAACTAAGTAACTTTAGTTAGTTGTGGGTGAGTGGTTATAGGTTCTTTCATTGGGTATCGTTGTTTGGGGCCAGTCGCCTGCCAAAAATAGGGCACAACCTAGAAAAGAGATGAAATCGAGATGTACAGGTAAAGCAATGCAAAATAAGAGTCTTTACAGTCTGGAATGAGTTTAGCCTGGATTGGCTGTGCGTAGCAAGGCTGACGAGACTTTGGTTATAGTCGAAACATTAATTTGTCCCTTGCAAATTTCTCAGAGCTAAATCAGTTTTACGTACAGTGCCAAGTTAGTTCTACAGTGCTCACAGTGCTAAATCAGTTCTACAAACAGTGCCTACAGTGCCAAATTTATTCTATAGTGCCTACAGTGCTAAATCAGTTCTACGTACAGTGCCAAGTTAGTTCTACAGTGCCTACAGTGCTAAATCAGTTCTACGTACAGTGCCTATAGTGCAAAATTTGTTCTACAGTGCCTGCAGTGCCTACAGTGCTAAATCAGTTCTACGTGCAGTGCCTACAGTGCTTGCAGTGCCAAATTAGTAGGCTGCTACCGTATTTTATAGCATTAATTGTTAACTCTATTATAAGAAGTAACAGCTAATAAACACCAGAAATGTTACATTTTGAAACCGCTGCGTTAGAAAAATCAACATTGAATACGTAAAATGAAGTGCGTCCTAAAAAAAGAATTATCAGGAGGGTTAATCCTATTTTTTAAATCTTGCAAACGGCTTGCTTTTTTGAATGTTTGACAGTTCTCAAGCCAACACACCATCTCATTGAAATATCGAATCCTACTTTCATTTTTTTCAGTCACGCGTGTTTGCAAGAACACAAATTAGGCAGCCTACATCTAATAATTCTACGGGAACATCATAACTAGGGAAGACACATCCTTCCCTCCTCCCTCTTGCTTCGCACCCTGCCCCCCACCACAACTTTTTAGATCCACTCCTGGTTACGTAGTAAATTCAGTTGTTGCTATGTAGAGGGAAAAACAGTTTATTTCGTGCTTTTTGTTCTACGATGTGGAGATAACTTATGGTTTTCATATTAACAATCTTGTCACAATCGAATTAGAGCAGCTTACAACAATGCATAGCCTATAGAATACTTTTCAACCTTTCCCGGAAAATTAGTAGGCGCCGGTACCGGTATATCAACTGTAATGGTACAGAATCGCATCCCTAGCTTCTTTTCAGCCCATCAGAAGAAAAGGTATGGCTTTGTTCTCAACAAGATGCCATCTATCCATAAACGAATTCTATAATACTGTGCAATGTGCTAACTTCAATAATAATAATAGAGCAATGAATAGAGTTAACATAGCTAAAAAATGTTCGAAAGCAAACCGTTTACACAATCCTAAAAATAGGATTACTCCTCCTGGTAGTTTTTTTTTACGACGCTGAGGATTTTGTGGACGCAGCCGCAAAGGATAATCCGTATTCCCTAAGCTGAACTTTTTTGAAATTATCGTCTATCGTAGAATCGTTATCGCTTTAGTTCAGAAAGGTTTGTCGTGCTTATCCCTGCACAGTGCATGCAAGGCGGTAAGCAAATGGATGTGGAATAAGAAAAGAAGCAGAAAGCAAAAATTGTAGCAGTGGGAGTAATTTTAGCTGCGGAGTCAGAGAGCAGAAGAGGGCAACTCACTTTGCAAGCTCTTTCCATTAGACTCAGTGCTGCCACTCGTAGAGATTTTTCTCTGCAGTAGGGATTTTTTGACTTCTGTAGGGAATCCCTACAGGATTTCTGCTTGTCCGTAGGGATTTTCAGTGAAATATGTTACAAATGTTAAATTTTGATAGCAGTGTGTCGTTTTTAAGGTAAACACACTCCAACAAATTTTGTGGTTTTACTTCTTTAAGCGCCCATAGGACACCTCTGACTTTTTTCAATGATCACCAATCCGTAACCATTTTTACTCATTGTTCCGAAATAGAAGTTACGGTACCGGTAGTGCTTGCATGCTGGACTTCCAATTTTATTACTGAATTGAAACTGTCCACACTGGTGAAAGCTCAACTTCGTGGACTGACCTGCTGACTGGTGACTGCTAAGAGAATGAGCTTCATAAATACCAAAATGTGCAGTTTAGGTTTGCAGCTCATCTTTGCATTTGTCGTTTTTTGGCTGATACCGGTAAGATCTCTAGTTTCAGCTTTCAGGATTGTTAATTTTTAAGATGTTCCAGGATACTGGGACAGTAGCAGAGTAGTGGTAGCCTAGCTAGCTTACCAGGGTCAGGTCAGGGTGTAACTGTGTAAGGAAATATAAGTTTCTATGGTAAAACACTTTCATTAGACTAGACCCAAAAAACTTTTGACAGGTTTGAGCACTTCCCAACTATATCAGTATAGGCTATCTGTATATTGCTCTTAAATCTTAGTTTTTTGGCAGGCATCGTCAGATCGTGGCGCAGTAGACAGTTTCTGGTTTGGAGCATCGTTTTTACGACGACCATCATTGCAAGGTTAACAGTTAATGGTTTAACTCTCAACCTAGTCTCATTGTTGCGTCCTTGGATAAGATGCTTCATGATGATTATCTCTGCTTGGTGGAATCTGGCAAGCAGCAAATTTAAAGAAGCAAGAAGAAAATTCAACCGAAAAACTTAAAAACAAGTATTTCGGCATCAATGTTAAGTATTTTAGCACTAATACCAAGGAGAACATACAAATTAGAAGTTACAAAGGGGCGTTCTGAAGTTGTTATATATCTCACTAGTGCTGCAGTTATTGTCTTATTAGCTTTAAAATAGTGGTAGGGATAAGTAGGGTGTTTTTAAGGCAGTGTCTATTTTGTCGTTAACGGCATAATAGCGTTTAGGTCTATTTTGCCGCAGCTACATAACCCCAGGTCACACAAATATTAGGTCGGTTTCTCTAATTATGGAATAGTATGCCATACTATTCCATAAATAGAGAACACTCCGGTCCTACTAAATACCGCAAGGAACTACAAGGTACTGAAAACAGTGCAAAGAACTACAAGGTACTACAAGATACCAGTACTTCCGGTCCTACTAAATACCGCAAGGAACTACAAGGTACTGAAAACAGTGCAAAGAACTACAAGGTACTACAAGGAACTACAAGATACTTTTAAATGAAGCACAAAGTAGCTGAAAACACTACAAGGAACTACAAGGTACTTTTAAACCTACGACGAGATAGTTGAAAACACTACAAGGTACTTTTAAACCTACAAAACGCTTGAAAACACCACTAGGAACTACAAGGTACTTTTAAACCAACCGCAAGGTAATTGAAAACACCGCTAAGAGCTGCAAGGTGCTTTTAAACCAACTACAAAGTACTTGAAAATGCTACAAGGTACTTAAACCCAACTACAAGGCAGTTAAAAACACCGCAAGGAGCTACAAGGAACTTTTAGACTAATGACAAGGGCGTTGGGAACATCCCAAGAAACTATGAGGTATCGAAAACACTGAGTTTGGGGGGCTAAAGTTGGGGGTTTGGGGGAGTTTGAGGATTTGCTGAGATTTGGGGTTGGGGGATTGGGTTGGGGTGGGGGCAGGGGGGGTTGGGGTCAGGGGGTGGACTTGAGGATTGGGGTTGGGGAAGTTGAGGTCGGGGGGATTGGGGTCGGGAGGTTGGGGTAGGGGGATTGGAGTTGGGGGGTTAGGGTTGGGGTCGGGGGGAGTTGGGGTTGGGGAGGTTGCATGGGGTCAGAGGGAGTTGGGGTCAGGGAGGTGGGGTCGGGGGGGTTGTAGTTGGTTTGAGATTACCTTAAAAGTCTTGTAGTTGAGTTACAAGTACAACGGTTACGGTACCTTGTAGTATCTTGTGCTGTTTTCAACTACCTTGTTGATTTTAAAGTACCTTGTAGTTCCTTGTAGTGTTTTCAACTACCTTGTAGTTGGTTTAAAAGTAGCCTACCTTGTAGTGTTTTCAGCTACTTTGTACCTGGTTGAAAAGTACCTTGTAGTTCCTTGTGCTGTTTTCAACTACCTTGTAGTTGGTTTAAAAGTAGCCTACCTTGTAGTGTTTTCAGCTACCTTGTACCTGTTTGAAAAGTACCTTGTAGTTCCTTAGTGTTTTCAACTACCTTGTAGTTGGTTTAAAAGCACCTTGTAGTTCCTTTAAAAGCACCTTGTAGTTCCTTGTAGTGTTTTCAGCTACTTTGTACTTGGTTTAAAAGTACCTTGTAGTTCCTAATAGTGTTTTCAACTACCTTGTCATTGGTTTAAAAGTACCTTGTAGTGTTTTCAATTAGCTTGTAGTTGATTTAAAAATACCTTGTAGTTCCTTGTAGTGTTTTCAACTACCTTGTAGTAGCTATAAAAGTACCTTGTAGTTCCTTGTAGTGTTTTCAACTACCGGGTACCTTATAGTTGGTTTAAGAGTACCTTGTAGTGTTTTCAGCTGCTTTGTACTTGGTCTAAAAGTACCTTGTAGTCCCTTGTAGTGTTTTCAAGCATTTTTTAGGTTTAAAAGTACCTTGTAGTTCTTTGCAATGTTTAGTAGGACCCAGAACACTCTAATTATGGAATAGTATGGCATAGTATGGAATAGTAAGGTATTGTAGTATAGTATGGCAGAACTGGGTGATAGGACGTTTGGGGCACTAGAGTAAAGGGGCCCATATAGAGTTGAATTTGGGGTGAATGGCCCTCAGGGTAAATGTGCCTCATGCCTAATTTAGGGCAAAAGGACCTCAGGACAGGACAGTCGAAGCAATAAATAGGCCCTAGGAATGGGATGTTATTTTAGAGCACTGGGGCATATCCTATGCATAAATGTGGCTCTAGGACCATTGGGCCTCAGGGCATTTGGGGCAATAGGGGATCTGGGTCTCAGCATGTTTTGGTCCCTGGGACACACGAGCCTTAGGACGGTTGGAACGAAAGAGCCGTTTGAAGCTCTGGGGCATATGGCCTATATGGGATTCAGCACATTTGGAGTACTATGCACATTTACCATGCCATACTGTTCCATAAATAGAGACACCCATATTAGGCTACATCTTATTCTGTTCTACTGTCTTCACAAACCCAATTGTTAACCCCAGGTCACACGAATCTGAATCGAATCGAAGCAATCCGAAGCGCAGCCACCGAAGCAAAACAAATCGAAGCCACGACGAGAATCGAACCCAAAACTAGTGCAGCACTTCCCATTATACGCTGCGCTCCAGTGACTGAGCTATTGAGAAGTTATGGCAATCTAGCACAAAATGGCGCTTAAAAATCCACGACGTCACTTACGGCAAAATAGACCTAAACGCTATTTTGCCGTAACGGCAAAATAGACACTACCTTATTTTAAACCTTTCTGTAGGAGAGAACCAAAATTTTTAGTGGCAGCACTGATTAGATTACTTAATTTTCTGCTCAAAAGTTAAAAAAAACTTCAAGTTTTGCAAAACTAAATGGTTAAGACGACAAGAAACACTGAAGAGTCCAGACCCAAGTACTGGAACAATTCTTAGTCTTACTCAACCACTCGATTTTGTAATAAATAGGCTGGGGAATCTGCAATCAACTAAGCCGATTCTTTATTGCCTCCTTCAGTCCTCTGGGGATTTGAAATGTTGCTGAACTTTTTTGATATCTTTTAGATATTAGAACTAAATTAGAAGAGTTGTGTAGAATTTTCGGGTAACATCTAGTATCAGCCCCCAGATTAGGTTTGGTTAGGATTAGGTTCGGTTAGGGTTTATTAGGGTTAGGGGGTAGCGTCTAGTACCGGTATCACCCTGTCACCCCCAGGTTTGGTTAAGATTAGGTTCGATTAGGGTTAAATTTAGTTGGGGTTCAGTTCAGTTACAACTGTAACCCCTAACCGAACCTAATCCTAACTAACTTTAACTGAATCTGGGGGCTGATACTAGTAACTAGACATTACCCGAATTTTCTATATGATTTTAGCCCTCCTCTCCCTATTAAAAATCCTGGCTACGCCAGTGATAAGTCTTCATTAATAGCAGGTCAAGTTATTTTGGTGCCCAGTTTTTGTGCCATATGATTGCACAGCATAATTTCATTTTTTGGTTCATTTCCAGGTTTTCGACCAGTCATACCGGTACTAGTCATGGTCTGAGACTCTGGACCGCAAACCAGTTCAAGCAGTGGTCTGGTAGTCCACTTTAGCTGTCTCTACAGGTCTAGGCTGACTGGTCTAGCAGCGTAAGCTTAGATTACTGTGCAGTACCATACCAGTATATACCGGTACCATAATAAAGCTTCTGTTTCAAAACCTGGCAAAGCCTCAACTACAATTCCTACTCCTGCTTCAGCTGTTCAGCAGTTTAAGGCAAAGCAATGTTTCAATACTCTGAGTTTGAAGAAGGAAATAGTGACAGTAATGTCCTTAATGATAATGCTAATCCAAGCATAAAAGAGAAAATACAGGTTGTGTTACATTCAAAACCCATTCATGTAAGTGTTGTAAGTTTGTATTTTTTTTGTATTTTGTTGCATATTTATCCTCCTATCACAACAAAGCAATCAATGCGCTATACGAGCTCGCTTAGGAGCTGGGAGTTGCCGGCCATTTGTCTTCCACGCCAAGATGGGGGAATCCCGCTAAGTGCCTTTTCTAACGGCACAACAAGTAAACTTGCCGGCTTGTTCTCCACACTGCCCCTATAATACTGAGTGTCAAGCAGGGAAGCTGTAAATGTCAATTTTAAAGTCATTGGTTTGATCCGATTTGGAATCAAACCCAAGTCAACAACGATGGTGGTCATTGAACTTATGTCGTCTCGGTTTGAAGGTGATGGATTACTGCCTTACTGCTACACCATCAAAGTGGCATTCATGATGACAAAACTCACAGTGCCAAACGAAAAAAACTTGTGAACTAAATTCCACACCACTTGATATAAAAAACTACCAACATAGTCTAAGGTTTGGACTCGGTTCTACTTTTTGTAGAAAGTCTAAACAAAATTCAAGTTGTGAAACTTGCACCAAATTTATCACATAGATTGAAAAGATATGATAAATATTATTTTTACCAAGCCTACTCTACGCAACTTCCCTAAACTTCAAAAATATCTGGTATCCGGCCGGATGTGGAAACACTATCCGGCAGGATTCCTCAAAAAGCACTGGATACCGGATATATATCTAGTATCCGGCACATCCCTACTCTACCGTTTACAGCTTATCTAAGGGTGCAAGGGCTGGATGTGTGAATTTACAAGCAAACTTTGTTTTTTAGCATGTTTTTGTAAGAAATATTAAGTCGACAAAAATCCGTAAAAAATAGGTCTTTTTTAGGAATGTATCGGATACCGGATATGTATCCGGCACTATCCTGCGCTTTTTGAGGTATCTGGTATCCAGCCAGATATACTTCTCTATCCGGTCGAATATCGGATTTTTTTTTAAGTTCAGGAAAATTGTGTTGAGTAGACTTGGTAAAAATAAAATTTTCCTTTTCGACCTATGTGGAAAAATTAGGTGAAAGTTTGAAAACTTTAATTTTTTTTAGACTCTACAAAAAGTAGAACTGAGTCCAAACCTTAGACTGCGTTGGTAATTTTTTATATCAAGTGGATTTAAATTTAATTGACAAGTTTTTTATATTTGGCGCTGTGAGTTTTGTCATCAGGAAAGCCACTTTGATGGTGCAGCAGCAAGGCAGTAATTAGTCGCCTTCAAACCGAGACGGTATAAGTTTGATGGCCACCACCGTTGTCTCATCCGATACGTTTAAAAGCCTGTCTTCTGCACTATAACTTGCACGTTCGTCTTTTGTTCAAAATGAAAAAAACAAATGCAATGAGCGGCCGACATAGGTGCCAATTTTTTTTCCAAGACCAACAGCAGGGGGAGAGAATTATTATAGAAACTTGGTTTTCTACGTTCAAAAAACGACGTTTCAAGGTACCAACAGCATTGTAATGGACGTGCTTCTGCTTTCAAATGTTGTGCGGTATTGTGACGTTATGTAAGTTGAAGTCTTTAGTTCAACGTCCTTACTTCATCAATTGACTGTTTGTGTTAAAAGTTTGACGTAATTTCCCCATCATTGCAGATTTACCGCAAGATCGATTTTTTGCAGTAATTTTATGGTAATGTATTTATAAACTATAAACCTGGCGTTTTTTAATAGCTTTGATGGAAGCGCAAAACATTTGAAAATTCAAACTTGCCCTTTTACTGGCCGCTTAGCGAAGTGGTTCAAGACATCGCTGTCGGTGCGGAAGGCTCGTCACCGTTGCGACGTTTGTTTTGTTCTTTTTTTCGGATTTGAAGTTGTGTTGCACAGGCGCGGAGATGGGCTCCGCCACTCGTTACGTGCTACGGCGTAATACCGCGAGTATAATGACGATTTGATGTTTTTTGAAGTTTGCTTTTCGATGGGTATCACAAATTGCTTACAAGCGCAAAACCGCAAAAATCAATACAATGTGTGGTAATTGTTAACTCGATTGCTGTTCTCGTAAAATCACGCCGCTGACGCCGGCCACACGCTTGATAGTTTTCTTTTCACTTTCTACATAGCATGAGCGCGAAATTTCGTCAAAGCAATGCCAAGATTTTGCGCTGTTACATTTTGGAAGTATTTTAGCTACAGTCCAATGTATGCAGTCAACTTTTACTATAATAATGAAAACACCTCGTAGGCCGGACATATGTCGCCCCCATCGGTATTAGACCCGAGGAAGCACTGCTCCTGCTCCCGCCGATTAGACGCTTACGATGGCCGACCGACTCGGCGTCCGATTTTCGGCACACTCTTGACCAAAATTCGCACTTTTAACCCTATTCTTCTTACCCAAAAATAAAGCTCAGCGTTTAAAACGTGCTGTTGCACAAACGTAGTGTCGTGGATCGGAGTTGAATCAAAAGCGATCAGTAAGATGGTCATTATATCAACTGGGCTCCTGCCGCTCGACCACGTTGCCGATTCGGCCAACTTAGATCAAGCAATGAATTCCATTTTCAATGACGCAATGCATTTGAAAGTTTTGTGTGTGTCACATGATCTCACGCGATATTTTATGGCTCGCTAGCTGAGCAAAACGATAGCGTGGACAAAAACCCTACTTTTTTACGCTGCTGCATCATGCCCTCTCATGTCTTAATCTGGCTCTAAGAATTAGACGTGAAGTAAACATTATCATTGAGCTAAACTCGTATTTTCATGTGGGTTATGTTTTGCATTGGCCGTTGATCTTTTCATGCTATGTTGTCACAGTTGCAACTACCTATACTGATGGCTGACCCTACACTTTCCCCTTTTTATGCTAAGCGTCCATGCATTACAGTACCGTTTTAATTTCAAACCCTAGTTCCACAACTTAAGTTTAGAACTACCAACCTCATCTAAATTTTAATCGTTTCTATCGACCCAAAATGTAGAATTTTCTGGGTTACTGAAACAGGAAATCCCAACTCATTGAATTTACAAGCATGATTGTTGCAGATATTGGTCATTGTGCTTATCGTTTTGGACAGTATTTTTGTTCTTCTGGAAATGCTGATAGATGTTGATCTATTGGAAGTAGAAGATCCAGTTCCTGAACTTCTTCATGGTTTTTCAATTGCAATATTAACTACGTTTTTTGTTGAAATTGGTCTCAAGGTAACGCAGTGTAATAAATTCATAGGCATTGCCTTACGAGAAATTGCTAATGTTTTTTTGTCCTAGCATGTATCAGTAGTTCTGTACCGTATTCAATGGTGTTATTCATTACAGCGACTAGACTTTCATGCTGTCGATAAAAAGGAAAAATAATGTGAGAAAACTTTAAACGCTAACAGAATTTCACCAAGAATAAACGAAAAAGTTTTATTCTGGTTTGTTAATTTAGACTGATAGCTGTGTTCTTTTTTGAAATTGCACAATCAACATTGCAAGTGTGATGAAAATTTTTGTTCCATGCTTTTTACAGATTTATGTCAATCCAAAGCATTTCTTCTCTCACAAAATTGAAATTCTTGATGCTATTGTTGTATTGGTTTCATGGGTTGTTGATATTGTGTTGGCAGTAATTGAAGAAAGTGAAGTTCTGGCTTTTCTCGGTTTGTTGGTCTTACTACGTCTTATTCGTATTACCAATGGTGAGACTTTTTGGTCAAAAAAGCTGATTTTTTTGTAAGAACCTAATTGTCATTGTTTTAGTTTTTTGTTAGGTTTTCCTGCGAGATTTGCAAGCGCCAACTTGCTATTTTTAAATATGAATGTGAATAAATTTTCGCTCCCCTAATTTTTTTTTCGTAAGTTTACGTAGATGGTGGTTACGTAGATAGTTTTGATTGCACACGCCAACGGCTCTCACTATCTATGTATCAGATCAACATACACGATCTTACTATTCAATTTTCTTTAGGTTTCATTCTATTGTATTTATCTTGCTGTTGATTTTAAAGCGATAATGATGTGTGAAGTTTCCAATTAACTTCTGACGGTGCTTTTGCAGTAGCTGATTGGCGGTCTACGACATTTGGGCGCAGTGCCATTTGGGCGCGGGGGCATTTGGGCGCAAAGTCATTTGGGCTCGAAATACGTTCGCATCTATTTTGCGATTTTTGCTTCTATTTTTGTGATTTTGCTTCTCTTAATGTTAATTTTTTTGTAACTATTCAGCCTTGTGATTTTTTTTACTTAAAACAAACAGTTCCTAAGCGTGATTTTGGAGTTTCTTTTTTCAAGCCACTTCAGCTTTTTGAATGGCCACCGAACTCTTTTCTCAAATTCTGCTTTGGGTGGCGCCAGAAAAATGAAGATGCAAACCTTTTTTATTTGCAATTCGTACTTTCCTTTTTTAAAAATGTGCGATCATTACTTCTGATGATGGAAATCGCATGTCCACCTTGAAAGGTCTGAAAGTTGTAGCCCAATCGCTTCCGCAGAGATTGAGAACCATTGTTTTCGAGAGGCCCCCCCATCGAGATTAAAGATTAAAATCCGGCTCTCGCAAGGTGTTAAACTCAAGGCTCGAAAATTAACAAAGAAAACAGAAGAACTAAAAGTTAGAACATTTTTTTGCAATCTCGAACGACGGAAACGCGTGAGAATAAGACAGTTGTATCTACACGGTAATGAGTGATTATTGCGTAGCAAATATTTAATAAAAACGTAAGATAATGTCTTTTTTCAAAAAAATAACATGATTGGAAAAAGGTACGAGTACTTGATCAATCTAATATACGAATGAAATGGATCATTGTTTTCTTGTGTAAATAACTGCTGACTCGTAATTATTTATTTTATTCCATCAAACATGAATCAATTTCAAAGTATTTACAAATTATAATTGCGTTAAGCATGCTATTAATTCTTTTCTATTTCGCCTCCATCTTTTTCGATAAAGGTTACCGCCGTTAATTAACACGTCTTAATATATTTTATAAGATCGTTGCAAACGTAAATTAAATATTTGAAATTTAAAAACCAACGCAAAATAGATGCGAACGTATTTCGCACTCAAGTGACTCTGCGCCCAAATGTCGGGTTTCGGCTGATTGGTGTTGATGCCAAATCAACTCAAAAACAAGTTCTTGATGCTAGTGTATTAACCGTATTTTTTTAGGTGTGGTTGTAACCGCCAAAGCCAAAGCTGACGAACGGGTTCTAAAGATTAAAAATAAATACAAGGCTCTTGAAGATCAGTTTGAAGAAGCTGAAAAGAAAATTCAATCTCGAGATGAAGGTAGACTCTGCTTCGCATTTACTGACTGCTAGTGCATATGCTAGCAGTTTTTTCTACACATAGCTAGACGTTAATTCGCCTGTTATGAAAAATCGACAGATTCGTAATCGAACTTTTTGGTCTATCTTTCCATAGGCAGACGTTTAATCGTCTTGACCTTTGAAAAGAAGCAAACAAAAAATGTTCGTCTTTTTCAGTGGTTCCCTATTCGTTTTTAAGCCCGCACCCCTTCGGCAAGGAACAATCATTGTCGCACCCTTTGCACCGTACCTCACTTGCGCGCTGTTTCTGTGCGGACAATTAAAAATACACAAAAACAGTGTAAATAAAACTACACTTAAGCCTACGATTATGTACACACTAGTGACAAAACTTACAGGCTTTAAACTAACTGTAAAACATAACTAACAGAGAACTTGAGAAAAAGAGATGGGCTATAACTTACCATAACTACCGCTGCATAAATTGACTCACTAGAAAAGTTCTACACCCAACCTTTTGCCTCAAAGACGAACTAAATCCAGATTAGACTAACAAAGCCGGTTACTACATTATTTTACCGACTCAACTAGCCTTGCCGTATTCCCTTCATTCAAACAGAAAAACAGAAGTTAAATTAACTACTCTCACATACCAGCGGCACTCCCCAAATTTAGCCCAACTGGCAACGCACGCATCACCCGCTTTTTTCCAATTTTAAACTCAACAAGACGCAGACATGAATAACAAAACGCAAGGAAAAGACTGTGACATGTCAGACGTTAAGCAACGTCACAAACTCAGACAATAAAAATTCAAGGCACATTTCAGACGTCACAAACTCACAGCTAGGGAGAATCAACGATTCCTTTCATCAGCGGTAAAATTGGAAATTTCTTTTCGCACCCCCAATTGGGAAACGCTGGTCTACTTATAGCGAGCGTGGTCATCGTTTTGCGCGGAGGGTCTCCGTCGATTTCTCGTGAAAGGAAGATAGAAAGAAAGAAATCAATTACCGTATTTTCCCGTGTATAAGAGACCCTTTTTTGTTCATAATTTTCACTTTAAAAATAGGGGGTCTCTTATACATGGGAGTAAGTCTTTTAGCGCCAGTATGTATTGTAGTTCTGAAAATTTTACCTAAAAATTGAAGGGTCTCTTATACACAAGGGTCTCTTATACACGGAAAAATACGGTAAATCAAGTGTGTAGATTGTTTTGGTGCTGGACTGAGCTAATGTGACGTTTTAATGTAGAAATTTCAAGTTTGGTGGAGCTGCTTCGAGATCATGGCATTGAATATAAATTGAAAAATGAATTAGGAAAAGATTCTACCGAAGCATGAACTTATGTTATCATTGATGATGCGAAACTTTGCATACTTTATGATTAAATTTATTGGTTGACTTGTGTAATGTTAGACCATTTCTTACACCTTTTTTTAACCAAAAGGAGAAAATTCACCACCAAACATTTAACACCTATTCGTGGCTGTACATTTTAAAATTCAGCAAGACAACTTTTCATTTTTACGTAATGAAGATATTGCGTCACCGATGTCACGATTTCACAAGTTTTCTAAACGCTATTTTTGTTATTACTTGCATGATTTTTCATACGCCTTGAACTTCGATTTGTTACGTGTTTGTAGAAGATTTTGCAGAAGTCTTTGCAATCGCTTAATGAAAAATAACTCCAATTATTCTGCGCCATAGCTTCAAGGTGTTAGAAAAGTAATCAAATTTAGCAGTGAAATAATAATGAGTAGAGACTTGATTTAATTTTAACTGTGTTGTATTTTTTGTTTTTTTTACATCGCGATTTAGTTATTTTAGCTTTTTTAATTCGATTTTGATACAATTGCAGAAACTGTCTTGGCGAAATTGCTTATTGCAATCTGTACATCTTGTGTGCAATTATTTTATGCCGTTTTTTTCTCGATTTTTATCTCATATGTCAGTGTTAGAAATGTTGATTTTGTGCAGTTCATGTGATGTGCTTGTGCTACTTTTTAATGACCTATGGTGTTGCTAATAATATTTTTTGATCTTCCACTGTCGAGCTTACATGTGCTTCAAACAATTTTGTGCAATCGTTGGTACTATTATGCAACTTTCTGTTGCTTGATTATTTATTCATATAATTTTGTCGTATGTATAATAAATTTTAGTTTTTCAATAAATCTACATGAAAAGTTTACGATGTGTTTTATGCAGCCTATCATTTTTGCTCGTTTTTGTAATTTTTCGTTAGAGAGAGCTAATACTTAAAGTAAAAACTAATCGTATTTATTGTATGTAATGCGTGGTAGGCTTGGCCTCAGGGTGATTTGCTTTTGATGCCGAGTGGACGCTCGGCCAAGCGACTACTTGCTGTAAGTTGGACAAAGCATTTCTTTGAACTGGACTGAACGACTCAAGACCAGGTTGTCCAGCTAGCTCTCAACAAAAAAAATGAAAAAAAATTATGGCAATTTGCTGAAAAAAATGAAAAAAATCCGGAGATGTCCAATTTTCCTCGCAAAGTCAAGTGAGAAGCAAAAAAAGGTAATCTTGTTCCCGGAAGTCCAATTTTCCGCGCAAAATCAAGTGAAGAGCATAAAAAAAAGTCATTATGTCCGCAGATGTCCAATTTCCCACGCAAAAGCAAGTGAGGGGCAAAAAAAGGTCATTTTTCCACGCAAAAACAAGTGAAGAGCAAAAGAAGAGTCACCACGCCCGCTAAAAAATGAAGAAGCACGAAAGAATTAGAGTAGACAGCCTGCAAGACCCTAACAAGATTTGGCCTCAATCTTAATACCACCAAGCGGACGCTCGTAGCCCCGAGGCAGCCCCTCACTTTGTAAATTCTAGAATCGCACTTCTTGCAGAATGCCAACGCAATGTAGCTTGTTGGGCACGTTTCGTTGCTTCAACCTACGATTCAAATTATTAAAATCAAGCAATAAATCAGATTACCATGAAATTTAAGCGCCTGCTTTTTTCCTTCCCTCTTCCATCGGGCGCACTGATCTCTTGGTGTGCTGGCTCTAGGAGGTCAATACATTTTCGTACCTGTTGTAAAGTATTTAGGTGAGAAATGAAAGTATACTTAGCGGTCAGGGGGCGCTCGCCCTTAGCAGTGCCTACAGGGTGACCAAAAAAAAACGGGCCCCAATTCTAATTATTCTAAATACACGGGGCCCGTTTTTTTGGGTCACCCTGTATATATAAGCAGGAAAAGTTCGGGGCTGATTTTAAGGGATTTATCAATGACATTGCTCGCAATGACACCAGTCATCAACCATCATGGATGCCATTGGCGAGCTCATTGGCATTGCTGTACGTAATGTGTGTGTAGTGAAACAAGACTGTCAAGCTTATCGGGGACTCGAGCGCAACAATTAACAAGCTTAAAGTATTGTTTTCCAAATTGCCAGCAAAAAAAAATTATTAATTCAACCAACGTTTTTCATTTAGTAAGAGCTATGCGAAACAGATATACCGGGTGCGGTTATTCATTCGTTATCTTACGGTAGGCCTAATATAGGACCTCTGAAAGAGTTATTGGTTTTTCTATTCAAAATTGCAATGACATCACTAGCTGAGGTGGAACGTTGTGACTCGATGGATCAGCCCAGAGAGAACAAAAAACAAACTTGTAAATATCGATAGTCCAATTATCTAAACTAGCAAAGCAAAGCCGTTTTGTCAACTTAAAACTTGTATTTATCAACTACCGAATGTATTGAGATAAAATATAGCCACAGTAGTAGGCCTACTGGACGCTTCGACAACAGATTCAGCTGTCATTATCAGCAGTGTCTGCAAGGCAGCAGAAAGTGCTTACGCTACTGATGATGACAGCTGAATCTACGTTGTCAAAACGTCCAATATTGAGATTTTTCGTGCCTTTATTTTTCCTCCTTAAGCTATTTTCGTACCATATTTATTGTATTCCGAATGTATTGAATAAAATCATCTTTTTGCCATTACTGTTTAACAAGTCACACGGCTTCTGACAATGACGAGTACCAAACCTATTCTCACAAGTTGCTTGGCATCTATTTCTAGTACCAACACTCTTTAGTCGTGATCTGCAATTAAACTTAAACACAGAATTTTCGAAGCTTTGCATCTTTTTCTGCAATTCAGTGTTCTACTACGGCAGCTTCGCACTAATTTGTCGATGTTATTACGATTCAGCTCTAACAAGTTACCACCGCTTGTGCAAGTTTTTATTCAACGACAGAAATTCAGCGTCAAACTGCTGCGAGAAAAATGGAGAAAAGGTTTGTTTTAAAGCAGAAAATTAGCTAAAGCAACTCTGAATAATCTGTCTTCAGTATACTTCAAGCAGATTGTAAATCATCAGCGCTAGTTTAGTGGGCTACAATAGAAATGATAATTCCAGAAATAATGTTAGGCCTACATTTCAAGAAGATAATTCCAAAAATAATATTCAGAGAAAGATTTTTCAAATATACCGGCTTTTTAGCCTTTCACCAAAATAAGCGATTCTTGTTCTACTTCCAGCAGAGATACTGAGTTTGGTGTTTGGCTTTTGAAAATAAAACATCCATTTCATTCGAAAATACAATAGTACAGTAGATAATACTGCAGCTGCTTTGCATTGTTGAATGTTGGTATTGCGCCAGTGAGACGTCGTGGCGTAAAAAGAGTCAAAAAATGAGGCTGCACTCATGTCTATTAAATAATATGCACCGACAGTTATGTCCGGATTAGGGGGGAGGAGGCAGTGCCGTAGCAGCTCAACTTTGGGCCCCCCCCAAAAAACCCTTTCAAGTCCCCAATACTTAGCTTTCGATATGAATTGTTTTAGGTTTTTCCAGGGGTAACAACTCAGTTTCTCACCACAATGCGAATACTGTGGTAAAATTAAAACATATAACGCGTTATCACTGTGTAAAAATAAAAGGTGTAATTTTAAGACAAGTTTGTTACACCCAATTCATTTTCCATTAAAATCGTTTAGCTCAGGGTTTTTCTACCTTTTTCTGCTCATGGCCCACTAAAATGATAAAATATGATGGTGGCCCAATAACTTTTGCTAAAAGGTACAAAGTCAACGTGATGGCATGATTAGGGAATGCTGATGTCGCTCTCTAGTCAAGCTCTGAGGCCCACTATTGGGCCATGGCCAATAGGTTGAAAACCTCCGGTCTAGCTAGAGCGCACTTTTTCGTACACAGATGTTCTTTTGACAGCATCATAATCTGGAGATCGGGTGCATTAACTTTCGATTGACAACATGGCCAGCGAAGAACCAATCGGATGGCCGAGTGGATAGAGCGTGTGCTTCTGAGCCTGAAGGAGTGAATAGACTGAGGGTTTGATCACTAGTCAAGTCAAACCAATGACTTAAAAATTGGTATTCACAGCTTTCCAACTAGACATTCACCATTAAAGGGATAGTGTTAAGAAAGCCGTCAAGTTTGCTTGTGCCGTTGGGAAAAACACTTAACGAGATTCCCCATCTAAGTGCGGTAGGTAGACAGATGGCCGGCAACTCCTAAAGGAGCTCGTGTAGCGCCCCATTGCTTTCTGTGATAGGTGGATAAAAATGCCAACAAATGGAAAGAAAAAAGATAGTCTGCTGTTTGCCATATTAGATGTAATAAACGTTTTAATAAATTTCAGTTTTCTGAAGCTTTGTTCAGCACTGGTAACAGTAACAACGCATTTTGTAAACTCGAGAAGCAAGGCAAGCGAGCACTTACAGGTATTACTATTGAATTAAAAGTTCAACGGTATTGAAGGGAGACTGCCAAACGAGCTTGTGTCGTTCTAATCAGCAACCATCTGATATAAATATCAAATGCAATAGACTCCAGCTGTGAATCGAACCCGTCGCAAAGAATCTGAACCTGCGTGCGGTACTGCCAGATCATATTGCTGACAATGGCTGTTCATGCACGAAGCTGCTGGGTGTAAACAGCAATGCAAAGACAGAAGCGACATCACATGTCAGCTTAAAACTTTCTAGTATCGACATAATAGCCTGGTCCACCAGTTGTTTTAAAAAGTTTGCTTTGAATCTCTTCCTCAGAAGCTGTACGATATAGATTTGCATCGTAACTAAACATTCTCTTTTTCTATTTTCATTCTCTTTTTTTTTTTACTTTTTGATTGAGGAAGACCGGACCAATGTCCAATTCCTGCGCTATTTCAAAAGCACACGTTTTCAAACTAGCAAATCCTTTTTCAATGGACTTTTGTATTCGATGTCAGATTATGGTTGCTGACACAGAAATAGGGTAGGATTGAATTTAATTTACCGATCGGATGGCCGAGTGGATAGAGCATGTGCTTCTAGATTGGTGGACTCCGGGATTCAATTCCGGGTCCGGTCAAACCAGTGACTTGAAAATTGGTATTCACAACTTTTTTGGTTGACGTTCAGCATAATGGATAGCGCGAAACAAGCGGCAAGTTCGCTTGTTGTGCTGTTGGGAAAGGCACTAAACGGGATTACCCCATCTAGGTGTGGTAGACCGATGGTCGGCAACTCCTATGCGAGCTCGTATAGCGCCCCGTCGCTTTTTCGTGATAGGAGAATAAAATTGCGAATAAATAAAAAATAAATAGATAAAATTTTAAATCTGCTCACAAGGTGTTAATGAATTTGAATTTAATTTTTCAAGAGGAATGAATTTGAATTTAAGCTTTGAAAAATGATTGCATCCAACTCTGCACCGGCCTCCTTTTTCAAGTCTTACGCGCACTCTTACACACAGTGTATTGTTTATGACATCATTATGCAGTTTATGACGCTATTTGAAAGGAAACGATAGCGAAAAATTTTAAAACTGAAATATATAGAATCTGAGCGCAAAAAATCCCATTCAACGCGATTCGCCAAGCAAAACTTTGTTTTTGAATTGATGCAACTTCGGGTCCTTCAAGACAATTTGGGGCCCCATTTGGCAGTGTGGGCCCCCAAATTGGGGGGTTTGGGGGGCGGCTGCTACGGCTCTGGGAGGAGGACATGTAGGCTATTACCCCGGGCCCCACGCAATAGGTGGCCGTGGTCAGGGGCGACCTCTAACTACAAAAATATCTGCTGCTGACGTCACAATAAGGTCTGCGAAAAGTAGCCTATTGCTTCCGAAAAATGAAACCAGGTGCCTCCACAGTATTAATACGGCTCTGCATGCTTGCAGTGTGTCTACTAAAAGATAAATCACCGATCGCAGGACGAGTGATAAGTCGACTGAAAATGTAGAATCGAGCGGATTCGGAGAGAAATCATCTTCAGAAAATAAAACCAAAAGTTTAATACTGCTTATTCAGTTTTTACGATGTTCTGCAAACTAATAAAAGTCTATCTAGAGTTAATTAAAAGTATTTGTGATTTTGAAGGACTTGTAGTAGTGAATATTTTTCAATTTTGTCTGTTTACTCATTTTTCATTTCAATTTTGCACGATTATTATTGATACTTTCTCGTGCTTCAAACCAAAATCAAATCTTCATTATACTCGCCGTATTACGCCGAAGCGTGTAACAAGTTGCGGGGTCCATCTCCGCGGCTTAGCGCCTGGGCAACACAGCTCCGAAGAATCGTCGCAACGGTGGCGAGTCGTTGGCGACACTATGACGATTTGACCGGCCCGGGAATCGAATCCCAGACCTCCCGCACCGATAGCGTGCGCTTAGCAACTGAGCTAACGGCCGGTTTTTCTCGTGCTTTCCATGCAATAACTTCTAAAGACCATGCTTGTTCATAGTTTGCAGGGTCCCCACTTTTGTTCTCTACATAGAATTTGTCGATAGCGCCAAGATTATATTTCTGCACATCGGTGTAGTCACAACACAATGGATGAGAGTTTCACTGATGTTGAACAAATCGACGATGTTGCAAGCAGTGATCCAAAACATTTAGCTTCTTTCCCGCTTTCTTCTGTTGACGAACAAGAAAACAATGGTGACGCCAACGCTTTCGGTGGAAAAAGCGAAAAGAAAAGAGCTTTAAATTTCTTTGAAAGTGAAAAAAGTGAGTAAAAGGCTTGTGCATTTGACTGCCGTACTGCAAGATGGTGGATTTAATGGTGAGAAGGTTCGGTCAATTTTTGTTTTGCAACGTCAATACTTCGTTCGTCGCTTGCAAGTTAAAGGTCAACTTACGCACGTGCTTATGGACATCGGAAGAATGGGTCAGAGAAAATTGGTTCCCCGAAGGATTAAAGCACCAAACGTGGTGTATTTCACGATATTTGCTAGTGTACCGGTATGCTTTTCCTGGAAAACGTCATCATTGTCCCTCTTTCTACCCTCGGGAATTTTCCTGTCCATGCCCTCCGTTGAAATGAAATGTAATGTTGTGTGGTTTTATGGCGCTTTATAACTTATAAGGTCCTTTAGCGCCAGGACTAAGTTTTGTCAAGAATTCACTGACGTATTTTACTCTCTGTTCATTTCATTCTCCGCGCTACACTTAATTGCTGAGCGTTTAGCAAATGTAACATCAGATGCCAGTTTTTAAAGTCTTTGGTTTGACCCAACTGAAAATAGAACCCAGTCTACCAGCTTCCACGACGAACGCTCTTAACCACTAGGCCATGGCACCGTGCAAGTTTAATTAATGGTTCTCACGATATAGGCCTACCGGGACATTTGTATCTCATTTGCAAACAGCAGCGTCAATCGTATTGTAAAAATCATTGTTAGGCCTATAACTGATGAATCAAGTTTTTTTAGACACTGCTGTCGACGATCTTGGGTCCGCAAAACCCTCACTGGAAGAAAACACATTATTTTCATGGCTGTATTCCGCAACCTCAAATCAAGAAAGTAAAGTGAGAATGTTGAAATAGTTAAACTCACGATGAGCTGTGATTAACTGGACTTGAAATTTTTTTAATAATTCCGGTGCCAAACAACATGGCCTTTAAGGAAAAATAATGCCACAGTAAATCTCAAAACTGGACGTTTCGACTACGTAGGTTCAGCAGTCATCATCAGTAGTGTAAGCGAGGCAGTACAAAACTGAAAGCCTTGCTTACACTACTGATGATGACAGCTGAATCTCTGTTATCGAAACGGCCATTTTTGAGATTTGCAGTGGCTTTATTTTTCCTCCTTAAGCTGTTTTCGTCCCATATTTATTTTGTGTTGCGAACATATCCTTTGTTTTTCCCTTGGATTTATCCAAATAAAAGGGTGTTACCTTTTTACGTAGTTCTGCCGGGATTTTCTGTGCAAGTAGCCTATGTAAGTGTGCGCGTGATTCGGATAAAGTTTATTACTTCGGTTGATCTTTCAATTTTAAGTTACAAAGAGTAGGTTTACGCTGAAAAAGAATCGCTATTTGAAGGTGAAATTTTCACTGGATTCGCTGTAGCTGCAATAAAATCGTATAATTCCGCTTGGCACTCTGCAAGCCATACGGCGGTTTGCAAAAAAAAATAGCTAAAAAGTTGGAGCTGTATATAGGCTAAATGGCATTTTCAGAAACCTTGCAACTATCTGTGCACACGCATCTCTTTAAAGTTTCATTGGAATCCAATGGAAATACGAATGTACATCCATAAAAATACAGAAGAAGATTAACTCTAAAGCATTTTTTTCTGCAGAAAAGCGCTCCAAAAAGAAGAGAAAGCGAAGAGTTAAATACTCCTGTACTTTTCAAAAGAGTGTGCTCCATAGATGAAATTGTAGTCGTATCTGGAAATAACGCTCGAACATCTAGCAACGACGATAGTCTGTCTTTATCACTATCATCAAATTCATCCCCACTACCATCACATTCTCCTCGAGTATGCGAACAGTCCATGCCTTTACCATTTATGCACGCTCGGCGACCAGCGCATAACAACAGTGCCTCTAAACTATGCGTAAACCGAGGATATGATGAGTGGGTTGCTTGCATTGTGGATGATACGCGCGATCAAACTCAACCTAGACAGATAATACTTGAACCAGTTTTGGATGACTGTGATATCAGTCCTCAGTTACGGATCGACGAAGAAGATGCTAATGAGGATAGAAGAAACGGCACTTCCGTGCCTTTTTCACTTGCGCCTATGGACAAAAATAACAACTCAGTTAACGAGTCGTGTAACACCGATGAAACTATTTCCAATGCACTTGATGCCTTCTTTCCAGTAGTAGAGCAAAAGCGAGTAGTTTGTAAAAAAAATGAGTTAGATTGGACGCAAACAAATAAACACAAAGATCTTAATTATGGAAATTTTGGCTTAAATCGTACATATCATCAGCTACGGCTTTCTCAAATACCCAACAATATTCCTTCGATGCAACGACCACTTTATGAGCAATTTGGAAGAGATACTTTGTCTGAAATTTGTTATCAAACAGGACTGGCTTCTCAAAGATTGTTAAGTTATTCAAGTAGGTATTATTATCATTACTAAAGGATGTGGTGTCAGAGAGAGGACTGACCAGGTTCAGTCCTCACTGGCACATTGTGTAGGCCATTATTTAAAGCCCATTACAACTTTCACCGCTTTCGCATTTATTTAGATTGCCCTACTGGTCGCATTCAGCAAGTCTTCCGGGCTGCTGCAAATACTTTGCCATTAGATTTATATTTAGTTTTTTTACCATCGCTTTTATTGTGGTTATTTCTTTACCATAAACGTTCTTTTGTAAGGCTTGGTAGTAAGTGGATTCTCCAACATGGTGGTTTGGAGTTTCTTCTTCCAGGTTACATTTTGGACATGTCGATGATACATCATGTCCAATGGTCTTCCTGTGTTTATCTAAGTTGCAGTGACCCGTGAGGACTTGCAACACTTCATTCAATCTAGGTCTTTTGAGACTCAAAAGTCGTTGAGTTAACTGGGACGAAGCCCACTCTACATACTCTTTTGTTCTCAAGCAGTCCTTTCGTTCTATCCAAGATGTCCTCCATCTTTTAATACTCCAATCCTTTATTGCAGCGCGACAACTGGCATATGGGATTGAAATGAAAGGTTCAAGCCCCAAGCAGTTTAATGCTGATCCTGATTTAGCCAAGATATCCGCCTTCTCATTTCCTTGGATGCCGGTGTGGCTCGGCGTCCAGGCAATAGTGACGTGATTGTCTTTACCTAATATATTTAGGTTTTTGATGCGCGTTAATACTGTGTGAGATTTTACAATATTATTTTGGATTGCCAGGATTGCTGCTTGGCTATCCACTAAAATTATAATTTTTTCATTTACAATTCTATCCATGATCAGTTTCTTCGCTACTTCAGCTATAGCAAAGACTTCTGCTTGGAAGACAGTTTTATATTTTGCCAAATGGAAATGTTGAGAAGGTTCGGTCAATTTTTGTTTTGCGACGTCAATACTTCGTTTGTCGCTTGCAAGTTAAAGGTCAACTTAAGCTCGTACTTATGGACATCGGAAGAATGGGTCAGAGAAAATTGGTTCCCCGAAGGATTAAAGCACCAAACGTGGCGTATTTCACGATATTTGCTAGTGTATCGGTATGCTTTTCCTGGAAAACGTCATCATTGTCCCTCTTTCTACCCTCAGGAATTTTCCTGTCCATGTAAATGGTTCCGACATTTGAACAATTCAGATTTCCTGTTTTTGTTGGGTATTTTAAAATCTCATAAGTCGACCAATTGGAAAAAGAACTTTGAACGTTGATAGAAATATCGCCTTCGATACTCAATCGAGTTAATTACTGTAAATTTGCTACCGGAGAGTCGCTGTCGTTGTAGCGGTCTCTACTTCGCGGTTGTGCTGGTTACGTGTCCATTGCGTAGATGGCCAGGGCAAATCCAGAATCTTTTTAAGGGGGGGGAGAATATCGATGTAGTGGGTTAGTTAAACATTCGTGGCTGTGCTGCTTATGTGCTCTATCGCGGAGATAGACCCGGGCAGATCCAAAACTTTTTATTAGATGGGGGGAGATACCGAAAAATGCTTATTTGCAGTTTTTTAGGTCTTGACGTATTAAAGTACTAATGTGTAACTAAAAATTAGGTGGCTCTCTTAGTCCACCTGCCATTACATCCGCCAATGCGGGCCCCGCAACTCGAGACGAGCATCACCGCATCAAAACTACAGTATTAATTATTATATAATTGTTATTGTTTATTTCAGACTCGGAAGTCCATACAAAAATAAAAGAAAAAACATAACACAGTTTCAACGTAGACAAAAATTTATTAACTGGCCGAAGCCGCCCAACTAACACATTAGGTCTACACTGGCAAAAATTATAGAAATGCAAATGTAGAATAGTGCGCAAAATATGAAAGCAAATTGTTTTACCTGTGATTAGTGGTATTTTTATCAATTGAGAAATTAAATACATTACCTCGTAATTGTTGTTTAGTGTTACCCCACTTACGCAATTCAAACTTCGTGCCAGCAGCGACGCACAATCTTTTAACTTATGACAACTGTGTACAAAGACTTCCAAGCAATATTCAACCAACTGATAAATTTTGTTTAGTTCCTGGAAGATTGGGGTAAGTTATAACAGTGCTGTCACCGAATTTTGCGTGTATTTTTGTTCTTTACCAGTTTTCACTAATTAGCAAAATATTTTCGAAGTTTTTACACTTTGCGCTGACAATTCAAAGTTTTTTCTTAGTTTTTCTGGGCTATTGAAAACGAGATAGGTGTTGTCTTTTTTCAGGTATCTCTTGATGTCACCCCAATTACGTGATTCTAAAAATAAAAATGCTATAGGCTTTAGCACTCTGAAACGTTTAAGATTTATCGACTGCACGAATAGATTCTTGTTCGTATCAGAATTAATTCAGATGAAATTCATAAAATGTTCTTTTCAGAATGCCCAGTCAATGTAAAACACATGAAGTAACAGTTGGAGAAATCCTGAGGAGAGTGCTGAAACCAGAATCGCTCAACGTTTCACTGCTTGGTCCCATTTTACGAAAAGCAAAATCTAAGCATGGAAGTCATCATTTGAGATTAAGACTTCAACAAATTGGAGTCGATCTACCTGTTGGTCGGAGAAAAACTGCCCAGTGTTCCCTCTTCACATCACTTACAGAAAGTATTGTACAAGTTGTTGCTAGAATGCTTTGTTTGATCGATTTAGAAACCTCAAAGATCGATAACTTACATTACTCAGCGTCCGCAATGGCACCACGACTTTTCAAGTTGAAGTTTTGTGTCGATTTTATTGGTTAAGTTTGCTAGACTTAACACTAATTTTTAAATGTAGTTTTATTCAGGCGAAGCTGGCCAACTTGCCGACGATTATCAAAAATTATGCGACAGCAATATTCCGACTGAAGAATTAGCTTCGAGAGCCCGATCAATATTTACCTCAATCGCTGATAGCTCATCTGAAGAACCGGCAACGATTTTTAAATACGTCATGTAAGTATAACCTACATCATATGGATCAGGGGTCGGCAAACTTTTTCGCATGACGGACAGGTTCAAGTCGGAAAATTTTTCACGGACCGGCCGTGAAAATAAACATAAATGTTTAGCAATTAAATTTTATTTCAGCTCATATTACGATAATGATTCAATGAGAACCATGAACTTGTTTTGCAGCAACCAGACCAGAGCCGGCGCCAGAGCAGTCGACTTAAGGGGGCCAGGCGTTTATCAGGGGGGGGGGGGGCTGTGGCGTCACTGATCTTGTTGGACTTTTTGTTTATTGCGTTACAGTGTGATTTTGTGTGATATTGTTTGATGAACTAGTTGTGAATTATTCCAGTAGACGCAGACTGAGTTTCTACAGGGCCAAAGTTTGAAATTAAGCACAAATGCCGCTGCCTTCAAAAGAGAAAGCTAGTTAATGGGGGGGGCAGGCCCCCTATTGGCGCCGGCCCTGAACCAGACTCTCCCATCTTGGAATGATGGGACTCAACGATACCCGCAATGCGTCTTTTAACGTTTTTTGATGTTGTTGGTCCCTCGTCATCGACGTCAGACTCTTGAGATGGTGCTGACCTATTTCCAAAAAATTTCAGCAATTATGGTTGTTTTTTACTCATTACTATCAGACTAAAAACATTTATGTTAAAACTTTAAAGCTGTAATATTTTGGGTTGTAAGTTTCAGCAGGAATAAGTTGTTTTAATTCCGACTTCAATTTGCTATAATATTTTTGACGTTATTTTTTTACTTATCTCTCTCATCAGTCTAACACAGCTAACACAACAAAGCCACAACAGTTACTGCTACTTACATCGCACACATAACCAAGATATTATTTAGATTTATTGCCCTTTTGTCATGTTATGTCATAATATGTAATAACGCTTGAATAAACACCATTCAAAGCCAACATTAGATAACACTTTTAGGCACCGAATCAAGTCCCACCGCACCCGAAGTGTAAAAATCAAGCAATCAAATCTAACAAAACGTCCGAAAGCATTTGGGTCTTGAACTCTAAAATAACAAAAATGTGTTAAAGCATTTATTCTGGAAAAGAACGAGGCCCGGTGTTTGCCGACCACAGATATAGTCTAGATCAGCCGTAAATGAAAACCTCTTAGAAATTATTACCAGCAATAATAACGTTTGCTCATACTGTTTTCGTAGCCACGTAAAACGTAGGCTACAAGACAGTGGAAATCACACACGTGCTGAAACATAGTGGATTGGGAATCGGCGAAACGGATTTTGAAACAAGAAAACAGCGTTTCCAAAAACATAAATTACGGTTGCGCATTGTAGCAAACTTCGCTATAAAGAGTTTGGCTTCCATAGCAGATTATTATCATTTAATCTTGCATCGAACATAAAAAAGTGCATTTAAATATTAAATGATTAGGGGTGCGGAAGTTCACTCGTCAAGCGGCTTTCGTGGATGATATTTTACAATGCATTAAACTTTTTTCAGAGCTCTTTTGGACCTTTACATTGAATTGATTGTTCAATCGTCTTCCTCTCATCAAGGCGATGACGATGACGCCAAAGATTTGGAGCAAAAATTGTACAACTTCAAAGCGTTGACGCACGGGTTTGGAATTGGCGCTCTAACAAGTTCATTAAAAACTTTTCGTGTATTTGTTGAAGTTCTGTCGGAGCAAACTCATGGTTCTAAAGATTAATGCTGGAAAGACTTTGAAGTAGCTGCTGCCCCAATAGTATTTATGAGTGAATTTGTGTGTCTATTCAGATAGGCTTAAAAGCTTACAAAATTAACCTACTTTCGCACTCTACGTGCTGTAATGTTTTGAGTTTTCGTGGACTATCGGTACTATAGCAATTTTTGCCTATCGTATCTTATCAGTACCGATTTGTTTTTGCGAATGATATTTCTTTGCGTGATGTTGTTGTGACGTATATAAAACAGCTGCCTTGCCAGACGTCATTGGTTAATTGCGCAATTTGTCCCTTGAGAATTTTGTGCAAATACCGATCAAGAATTGTGATATTCTATTACTTCGAAACGCTGGGTCTTAGATTTTCGTTGCGGTCTAGGTAAAAACTCTGAGGCAGTTTAGAAGAAAAATTTGTGATATGGAAAAGATGTCGATCAAAAGTATAGGCCTACAAGCTGCAGGTAAATAACAGTTAAAGAGCGATTTAACAAAAATGAGTTTTGGTGTTTGGGCGAGGTTGAGATACAACAGTCCACTAAAGCGTGTGAAATAGTCAAACCACCGGGGGCCACCAGACATCAACCAGGGGCCACAAGCGCAAGATTTATTAATGGTAATTAAACCATCTAAGGTCAGCGGACGGCTGTAGCTGCTAACTATGAATGAAATGACGACAAAAACTTTTATTGCTGAGCAGGGGGCAACAAACCGTAAAACGCTGAGAGCCACACTACTTTGGTGGTTCAAAATTCAGTTAAAGGTATAATTTCCTGAAGTTGCTGATGCGCCCCTTTCCATTAAGCTTCTTTTTCAATCTGAAACTGATATGCGGTACGTTGCACACAGCTTTATTAAAAATCCGCAATAAAAACACCGATAAAAGTTGAAACTTGAGATAAAGGAGCTGAGGTTCTTCATTTTGCACTATGCTTTTACACCACGCCAACATAGTATGAAACTCCCACGTGCAGTGATGGGATTCAAATATTGAAGAACAGGTTCTCTTTTTTATGGTATTAAAATTATTGTATTAACATATTAAAAACAGGTTCCCTAATTTCCCTTCTACAGCTAATTATCTCATCATCTCTGCTACACTTAAAACCAGTTGATAATATATATATACCATACAATAACAAGGTAATACATACTGATCTGTACCCCAATCTGGAAACAAAGGTCGAATGTCGTTGTCTATAACAAAAAGCAAGAACGGGTTCGAGCAAATCCCCTGAATCCCATGACTGCGTGCGTGTTACTTACACTATGATGTTTCTCAGATAAACTAAATACGAATCCACAAAGAACCCTCGCACAGGAGAGAATCTTTATAAGAGATATTTTCCATTCAGGGGGATGCTTTTCTTTCACGATTTTATAGCGCGTAGCCTAATCATGCGGGTATACTGGACATATTAAGTCGTGGTGTTACGCAGAGAGCACTTAACCGCTGCTTTCAGGATAAATAACTGCTTTCTTTGGACCCCCCACCTACCTATGCATGGCCGATGTAGATATATCAGTAATAGCCCAAAAGGCATTGATGTCTAGACCGACATAAGATAAAATTTAAGTCTGCTTGCGCTGGGCTTATTTTACCAACTCTTATATTCTTTGCCTTAGGATTATACGGTTATAGGTTAAAACCCCTAATATTTATTTCACAAACAGGAAGAAAGCACAGCAATGTGCTGTGTTTGCAAATTTTTTGGTCAGATCATACTTTGATTGTGATGCTACAAACAGGGGTTCCCAACCTTTATATAACCGTGGCCCATTTTCAATTCAAAAACTTTCCATGGCCCACTTTTTAAAGTTCTGCTTTAATTGGTCATGTAGGTTCCATATCGCAGAATAAAGAAAAAAAAAAAAAAAAACACATAAACGTAAAAACTTGCACAGTTAGGTTACTGCTTTGCATCGAAGCATCGGTGTCATAATACAGCAATTGGTGCTAATCTAAGGCGTTTAATACAAGGACGAAAGAAAGATTAATACTAGATTAGAGCACAGTGAACAAATAAAAAAGAACGATGACATTAACAACTGTTACAGTTAATGAGATGGTCGAGCTTGTGTGTTTTTTGCCAGAAGGAAGATGCGAGGTTCAATGCATGACAGTGCACAAATCAAGTCATTTTTCACACACATGACATTTCTAGATCTTGTTTTCAATGAAGCAAGAGCTGAAAAAGCGGCTTCGCATAAGTAGGTTGACCCAAATGGAAGTAACTTGCCTATTATGATTTGGCCACTCGGGGATAAGAAGCACTGACATTACACCAGAATGTGGTTAATTCAGAATTCTCAGATGCGGTCGTCATGGTAGAATCATTTTTTAAATCGATAAATTCTTTTTGAAAATGCATGGGCAGGGAAGAAAAGCTGAATAGAGTGGAAGTGTAATACAAACTTTTGTAAATCAAATAAAACATTTTTTAACCAAATATCCAATTTTTTTAAAAAGCTGTGTGGCCCACCGTAAAATGCTACAGTGGCCCACCAGTGGGCCATGGCGCACAGGTTGAGAACCCATGTGCCACATGAACCGATTTAATGATCATTGATCAAGCGTTCTTTTCTGTTCATGCTACAAATCGTCAGATAAGAAGTCAAAACTTCAGAATTAAGAGTTTTGAACCACCTCACGCCAGGACAGTTTTCGTAACTTTTGAGTGGCATATTCACTTCAGGTGTCCTGTTTATCATCTTTGCTGTAATGATCGGAGAATCGCAGGGGTTGAGAAAATCGAAATCTGAAGAAGGAAAACTCGCAGAGATGCTGCTTAATTCAAATTACAGCAAAGACGTAAGTTCAATATTTTTCACCGATAAGCAAGAAGCAAATCAAGAAAAAAAATCAAATCTTCTATACACTCGCGGTATTACGCCGAAGGTTTTATCGAGTGGCGGTGCTCGTCTCCGCAGCTCAGCGCGTAAGCAACACAACTCCGAAGAAACGTCACGGCCGTGGGGAACTGTGGGCGGCACTGTGCCGATTTGATCGGCCCGAAAATCGAACTTTAAACTACTCCCGCACCGATAGGCAATAGGGTGTGATTAACAACTGAGCTAACCGGATATATAGCCGATTACATAAAATAAAATCTTGACTTTTATTGCTGAATTAGCTCATTATATCACTAGTCATCATTTAATGGCAGCTTCACTGGAAAACTATTCATTACAGCTTCAGCCTGATTTGGGCCAATTGCAATAGCTATATTCTGTATATGGACTTTAGTCGAGGTTTTTCTCAGGTTTTAGCACTACAGCTCAGCCATCACAATTATAGTACATGCTGTATATCTAGGTGCGTCCACCAACAAATAATGGTACAGGGAAGACTGAAGTAAGATTTGGAATGAATCTCATTCAAATTATGGGCTTTGTAAGTTCTTGCTATTCTGTTACTCACAGAAACAAAGTGGTCGACCCAAGAGCTGTACTGCTTCAGATTTATTCACGGTTCGGTTCTAGTTCAAGATAACTCGGTCGCAAATAATTCCGCAACAACGGAAGGCCTGCCACATTGTTTTGGTAATTGTGCAAAGTTTTAAACTTCTTAATTTTGGTTTATGGAAATAAAAGCTTTTTAATTTTTGGGTGAGGCAACAGCGGCGTTGACTTTCCGATATAGGGTAACACATTCTTTTGTAATTTACGCATAGTAAATAGAATAGCTAACTCAGATTGAATACAATATGTCGGGACCCTGACACCTTTTCACGATAATGTAGTCCGTTTTGTCAGAATGAAAAAACAGAAGAACTCACTACTACGTTGTATTTGGAACTTAAATGGACAGACTCTCGCTTGAAATGGAATTTGGATGAATACAAGATTGAAAGAATCCGTTTACCTGTAACCTCGATTTGGGTGCCGGATATTATGCTGGAAAATAGGTAACGCTCACATGCTCATTGCAAAATCAATAGACCATAAGTTTTATTTGCGTAAATTCTGAAGATATACCAAATGCAGCATTACAGTACACAGATCAATATCCATTGCCAAGGCTACTTACTTCTATGAAATCAAATACCGTTGCTGATAAAAGCATGTAATCTACACGTCGTACCTTACCTAGTTCATCACCTGACAATTATTTTGTGATGGACAAGTAAATAAGGCGTTGGATCAAAAAAGGGCAATGGAGTACCTGCAATTTCTTTCTTGAAACAGTCTTTGTACCTATTTCGTCGACAATATTTTATGCAATGGTTTATCTGCCTCCCCCCTAATTTGCTTTCTGGTACAAAAACACATGGCTGCTAACAAATTTTTATCGATTAATCGGTACTATCACCTTTTAGTAATGATTAGGGCGATTTTTTATTGACGTAAAAATCTCAAAAAATTGACCATATTTTATCAAAAAATTGACTTTATTGACCTAACGAAACAATGATACGAAAAAAAAACACATTCAAGTCACATCAGTTAGTGCTTAGACTATAATGTACGCACATATAATGCCGCACGTTTTCTGGAAGAAAACTTCGGTCCTCGGCCAGCAGCTTCTTTAGCATCGAAAAGCTTAACTGCTCTGCATAATTGCGCAGATCCAGAGTCGTATTCAGGTGTTTTGCTATTTGCTGTATTGCAATCTTTGTAACATCAAAGTATGTTAGAATAACTAATGCATTCTTTTTTTCAATTATAATGTTTTTGACTACCGGTGCGTAGCGACAAAATTTATGTAACAAATGAAAACACGACAAAAAGCTTATTTTATCATAAACCAATTTTGCTAAGATTGCAATCTTGCAAAGTTGTCTGAACGAATCTTTACAATCGAAATTAATCAAATCACATCAAACATTACATTAATAAATTAAGCATGAGTAAAACCGTAATACCGGTAACAGTCTGGCGACAGCATACACCGCCCTGGTACCACCAACAGTTACGAACTTCTATTAGTTATCTGAGTCATCTCTGTTTGAGTATAAAGTAGAATCGCGCAATAAAAGCAAGAAAGCAAAAATTGATCTAATAAAAAATTGATCTAAAAAACAAAAAATTGACATTTATTGACTGTCTTCATCAATACTGATCCTACAACCGGAAAATTTTGTTTCCACATTTTTGGAGTTGTTTTCTTCATCCAAAAAAAATTTGACGTTATTGACCGTGAATCGCCCTAGTAATGATATTCAGACGGTACAGTTTTTAAAGAATTAGCTTTTACAATTTGGAAAATTTTTATTGAATTCACATTAAGAGGATTGAAAATGTTATAAGTTAATAATATTACAGCACCAACGGCAATTCGGAAGTTGGAGCTCTCAAAGTTCACGCGATCATTAAAAGCGATGGTGGAGTACGTTGGCTTCCTCCTGCCATTCATACAACATCTTGTCCAATTGATGTAAGCGAATTATTAGGTTACAACAAGTTTATTTGAGGTCTGATTCAGGCTTTTTAAGTTGTGTGGTTGAAATTGGTTGACACCATCTAATTTTGGCACAAGGTGAATGTCTTAGTATTACTTTCTAAACGGAAATTGTAGGCTACCATCAACCATAACGGTAATTGTGTATTTTTTCCAAAAATACTTTAAGCAGCTCAGATTGTCGAGTGTTAACAACCTACGCATTTGGAGCTGTACTCTGGTTTGATTCCGAGTTGGGTTAAACCATTGAAACCACTAACATTAAAATTGGTATTCACAGCTTCCCTGCTTGACGCTCAGCATTAAAGGGACAGTGTCGAGAACAAGCCGGCAAGTTCACTTGTTGTGCCGCTGGAAAAGGCACTTAGCGGGATTCCCCCATCTTGGTGTGGAAGACAGATGGCTGGAAACTCTTAAGCGAGCTTGCTGCAGCGTTTTGATCGCTTTCTCGTGATAGAAGGATAGATAATGCAATAAAAAAAAAATTCAATCTACTTGTGTAGCTTGCACTATCTATTACAAAATCTATCAATACCTGGACCTCAATATGAAAACAATACTAGCAATCTGATCGATGTAAAAACAAACGACTTTTGTTTAGGCAACAAGTTATGACACATCACGACGCTCGTTTTCTTGTCAGAGTTGTAATGGGCAAACTCAAGACCGAACCCGTTATAACTTGAAGCACAAAACATAGGCTCCTACACGAAGGTTAAGTTTTGTCCAAAACACTTAAACCATTTTTGTTACTTCAAATAACTTTTTGTTGTCGTCAGCTCGAAGAAGAAATGGATTTGACTCATTGGGTCTGTAAAAACTGTGGTTATTTTAGGCCTATCTGAATTTGTGAGGCCCGAAATTGGCCCAATTTTTTCCCAAACTTAGGCTTGAAAACGGACCCTAAAAAGAGGGTCGTCTTATAACTAAAAAGACTACATTTCAAGCATTTTGTCTAAATTTTTCATAAATCATAATCATGTATTCTATGTTTCAGATTTCTCTGTTTCCATTCGATTGGCAAAACTGCTCTTTGGTTTACAGATCAGCGTCTTATGATCAGTCCCAAATGATATTTTTATTCGATCTCCAATACAACGACAGTGTAACCGTAGATGAAAATGGTAATTTGACATAGTGCAGTGAGTTTGCAAAGCTTGAGCAGTTGAATGTCCGGGTAGTTCGGAGCGTCGTCTTTGTGACGGTTATGACCGCAAGGTTGATGGTTCAACTCCCACTCAAGCCTTGTTGTTGCGTCCTTGTATAGGATGCTGTACGATAATCATCCCTGCTTGGTGGAACCTGACAAGCAGCATATTAAAGAAGTAAGAAGCAAAACTGAAGCGGAAACCTCGAAAACACTCCTAAGCGAGTCTGGGTGCGTCCTATGCATAGCGCCTCCGTCGTTCTCTCGTGACAGGAGGATAAAAATGAAAAATCAAGAAAAGTGAAATTAGTTATTTATGTCGATTGTTACAGCTCCGAAAATCAATCTTTCGAAGATGAGACAATAGTTAGAAATTTTTGCCGAAGTTTTAAAAATACTACAGAACATACGCAACATTTTCTCTTGTGGCCATAATCAAGCCAGACGTTCTTGGTCAATCTAATGAGTTTCTTTCGGGAAAATTTGTGTATCATGAGATTTTTAAAAGCGCTCGCTTGGTAAGCAGGAGACGGGATTTTATCCCTGGTCGGTTCATACTAAAAATTGAATTGTGATCGCAACTTCTTCGCCAAACTCTCGTCAAAAGCGGAAAGTGTTACGGGATATGTGGATTGTGTTGTTTGTCTTGTAGGTATATGTCTTATTAACAACGTTCAATCATTTACGATTGATATTTGTAAAGAGCTGTCATGTGACAAAGACTTATATTCGGTTATTGCCCTATTGTAGGGGTTCTAAACCTTTTTTGTATTCTTTATTTTTTGCCGATCGAAAAAAGTATAATTTACCCCCAGTGCAACACTTCCACGTTTTTAATACTAAAAATTGAAGTTTAGTTTAGTTTATACTTCAGAAAAATTACCCCCTCGGTAGGCAAAGATAGAATTTCCTCGGTGCTTAAGCAAAATTAGCCCCCCGGTTGAGCATCCCCGCCCAATCGGATCCTATCCACTTATCCACGGGCTTTCTGCATCATAATTAAATTTTGAATGTAGTAATCACTTTTTTCTATTATGACATCAAAATTTTGATTATGATGCGAAAATTCTGAGGACTGTTGGCCCACTTAAACTTGGCATGTGGACAGGGACAGAGTAAATGTGTGTGGAAGCATCCACTGTTCCGCACTTTTACTTTCCATTCCCTTAACGCTATACAATCATTGCAGCCTTTGTCCCCAATGGCGAGTGGGGATTGATCCAGAGACCAGTGAAGATTTATCAACAGGAACGTGATGATCAATTTCAGCGAATCGCTTTCTTTTTGATTTTGAAACGAAAACCACAATTCTACGTGTTGAACATGCTTCTACCTTGTGTTGTTTTAACTCTACTTTCGTGTTTCACTTTCTGCTTGCCTGTGATTGCAGGTAAGCCAAAATATTACTCTAACTTGCGAGTACAGAGACTGCAAACAAATGTTGTTATTCATCGATTCGTGTAAATGAGTTTTGCGGCAGTGTTCAATGTTTTAAAATTTGTTTTGCTTCACAAACAGCAAAATGTTTTGGCTTGGCCTGTTGTGCAATTATTATTATTATTATTATTAGTGGGCGGTGGTGCCAAAGAGGAACAACAACGTTTAAACCTCTCTGGCACATTGTGTAGGCCATCAATTAGGCCCATTACAATTTTTCACCGCTTTTTTTTTTTTTTTTTTTTTTTTTTTGTTTTATTCAGATTAGTCTACTGGCCGTATTCAGCAAGCCTTCCGGCCTGCTGCAAATACTTAGCCAGCAGATTTATATTTAGCTTTTGTACCACAGATTTTATTGTGGTTTTTTCTTTACCAAGCACCTTTCTTCGAAGGGTTTGGTAATAAGTGCATGCTCCAATATGGTGATTTGGAGTTTCTTCTTCCAGGTTACATTTTGGACATGTCGGTGACTCGTCACGTCCAGTGGTCTTCCTGTGTTTCTGTAAGTTGCAGTGACCAGTGAGGACTTGCAACACTTCATTTAATCTAGATCTGTTGAGACTCAAAAGTCGACGAGTTAATTGGGGCGAGGCCCACTCCACGTTTTCTTTTGTGCTCAGGCAGTCCTTTCGTTCTATCCAAGATGTTTTCCATCTTTCAACACTCCAATCCTTTATTGCAGCGCGACAGCTCGCATATGGGATTGGAACAAAAGGCTCAGGGCCGAAGCAATTAAATGCTGATCCTGATTTAGCTAGTGTATCCGCCTTCTCATTACCGTGGATGCCGGTGTGGCCCGGCGTCCATGCAACAGTGACGTGATTGTCTTCACCCAATTTATTTAGGTGTTTGATACATGATAATACTGTACTAGATTTTACAGTATTATTTTGGATTGCCAGTATCGCTGCTTGGCTATCCACTAAAATTATTATTTCTTCATTTAGAGTTTTTTCCATGGTCAGTTTCTTCGCTACTTCAGCTATAGCGAAGACCTCTGCCTGAAAGACTGTACTATATCTTCCCAAATGGAAAAAACTTTGGTCTGTGTGAGATCCTGATGGGTATTCTATATAGAAACTCGCACCGGCTCTTCCATTCAATTTGGACCCGTCAGTGTAGCATCTGATCATGCTTTGTTCTAAAGCACGTTCAAACTGCACTGCGTCCTTGCGTTCTAAAACAAGGCAATTGTACTGTTTTCCAAATACCTTTGTTTTGTTTATCAAATCTGCGGGCATGCTCAACAAAGACAAGTTTTCCTTTGCTTCATTGCATACGTCAACATGACTTTTAGTTTTCCCTGTTGATCCGATTGTCATGGCTGACCAAAGGCCCACACGGGATAACCTGTATGAACCTTTTAGCGCCTCTGACAATATGAATTCATTAATTGGCATGATATTCAACAGCATTTCCAGAGCACCTGTGGGGGTACTGGGGAATGCTGAAGAAATCATGAGACAAGCTAGTCTTTGTACTCTAGCAAGCTTTTTCACTAGATATTTTTTATTTAGTCCACCAACCCAGGATGTACACGCATATGTGATAACAGGCCGTATCATTGCAGTGTATATCCATCGCATGTTGTTGGGATTTAATCCCCACGCTTTGCCCACTATTTGTCTGCATTGTAATAACGCCGCAGTCGCCTTGCGAGCAATACGTGTTATGTGAGGTTTCCAGGTAAGCTTACTATCAAGGGTCACACCTAGTAGTGTTGCTTCTTTGGAAATTACTAGCTGGCGTCCGTTTAAACGCAAGGTTCCAAAATCCGGCTTCCTTTTGTTAGTAAACAGAACTATTTCAGTCTTTTTACTGCTGAATTGAAGCTCTTGATTATGAGCCCAATTTCTTGCAATATTTAGCGCTTTTTGAGCCCTACCTTTGATCCACAGCATGTTGGTGCCAGTGACCAAAATTGCTACATCATCGGCATAGGCTTGTACATGAAAACCCCTGTTGCGCAGGTCTACCAACAAGGAGTTTAATACACAGTTCCATAGAAAAGGGGACAAAATACCACCTTGGGGATTCCCTTTTACTACTTCTCTTTTAATCTTTTCACCACTTAGCTCTACTTGAACTGTGCGGTGTCTCAGTAAATTCTCAATCCAATGGACGAGAAAAGGCGACACCTTCAATTCTCGCAGAGCATCGGCAATGCCACTATGTGTGATATTATCAAAAGCACCAACAATATCCAGAAATATTCCAAGTGCTGTTCTTTTCTTTGCCAAGCTTAGTTCTATGCGTCGTACAAATTCATGCAGTGCAGTTTCAGTTGAAACTCCTGCTCTGAATCCATACTGGAACGCAGAAAACCTTGCTTGCAAATTAGAATCATCATTAAAATGATACAGTACTAACCTTTCCAACCATTTAAGTTGAAAGGAAGTTAAAGTGATCATCCGGAAAGACTTAACTTCATGATAGTTTTCTTTACCGGGTTTAGGGATGAAGATACCAGTCCCTTCCTTCCATACTTTCGGCACATAGCTGTACTTCAAGCACATTTGGAAAATGGTTTGGTATATATTTCTAATACTATTCCAGCCTTTTTGTAGTAGCACCGGGTAAATACCGTCTGGTCCCGGCGCCTTAAATGGCAGAAATTCGTTTATTGCTCTTTCCATCTTTTCAAGTGAACAGATGGAGCTAACAATTTCGTCGTGCATTGGTAACACAGCAGTGTTATCATTTGGTTCTTCTGCTGCTTTACTATAGTTTACCTCTCGACTTCCCGGTGCTAGGGTGTCTAAAAGGCAATTCATAGTCTCAACAGAAGATTCGGTGAATTGACCATTAGGTCTTAAAACGTTGCTCACTTGCACCGTTTCGTTTCGACGCATAATTTTAGCCAGCCGAGCGGTTGCACAGTGGCTATTCATCGATTCCGTAAAAAGACGCCAAGAATCTCTCTTGGCTTTTCTTACGGCATTTTTAAAAATCAATTGGGCCTGCTTAAAAGCTTCCCAATCGCTTCCAAGTTTGGATTTGATGGCTTTACGTTGGGCTTTACGAGCCTCTCTGCGGAGACAGGTTAGCTCTGTATTCCACCAAATATTTTCAGTTTTACGACGGATCTTACGCTGAGGGCAAGATACATTGTAAGATTTTATTATCTGTGATTGAACAGTTGATGCCAGTTTTTCTATATCATCTACTGATGATATGCTAACTGGTGTACTATTCAAATCATGCAACCTGTGACCAAGTTCGTTTGCATACTTATTCCAGCAAGTACGTCTAACGTTCCTGATCATTTTTGTTCTTTTGGTGCCACTTTGAACTCTAAACCTAATATACATGTGATCTGAAAAGGATGGCACATCACTGACATGCCAGTCACTTATACAGTTCTCAGCATTTCGGTTTATTAGAGTCAGATCTAGCACTTCTTCTCTTTTTCTTGTTCTGAAGGTGGGTTTACTGCCCACATTACAGATGTGCAAGTTCGCACTAGCACAGAACATAAGCAAATCCATACCTCTTGTATTGACGTTGGAGGAGCCCCATACTGTGTGATGTGCGTTTGCATCAGTTCCTATAACGGTAGGAATTTTATCTCTGTCACTGAATGACAGCAGCTCTTTCAGACTTACTGGTGGAGCTGGTTCTTCCAAAGCCATGTAAGCCGATACAAAGACAAAGCTATCTCCTTCTCGTCTTACATTTTTAACTCTCACTGCTACCACATCTTCGCTAGAAAATTGTGGTATGAGAGAGCATGTCATATCAGAAGTGACATAAATACATGCTCGGGGACGTTTATCTTTTTCATTACCTTGAAAAAGTTTCCATCCCCTGAGTTTACTTCTGATTGCACCTCCATAAGTCCAGGGTTCCTGAATTAGGACTATACCTGAACGAATGTTTTTTGTTACTTCACATAAGTTATAGCTAGCGGCCTTACTTCTGTGAAGATTAATCTGCCAGCATTCAAATCCATTCGACTTGGTTTTTCGTGCTGGAATTTGTTTTTGATTACTTAAAGCGTTTGTTGCAGATCTATTACTCATACACGGTATGAATTTTGAAAATACAACAATTTTGCTCTAAGGTATTGATTGTCAGTCTACTTTAGTAGGAACTGGTTGCCTTCGAACCCTGATCAAGGTTCTGAGGCTCCTCAGCTCCTTCCGAAGCATCTCTGACGTTCTCGATTGAGTGCTAGAAGACTCCATCGACCTTTTCGTTGATGCAGAATTGCAGGCAGTTTGAAGATTATCTCCAGGGTTAGTGATGTTCAAACCCTCTAACCCCTTCCACAACCATCCTCGCTGCTTCCGCTTCTGATTTCTTTCATAATTTTTTCCTCGACGCCACTCAGACGTGCTACCAACGTCCAGAGACATTGATAGATTCTGAGTGAGCGAACCGGATATTTGAGCGGTATTCGACTTTTCAATCGACAATGCCGCTGAAACTGTTGCCTCTTGATTTGCCAGAGGCTTCTCCTCCAACAGAAGAGAAGTCCAGGCTGAAGGCAATTTTTTCGCACTTGTCTCCACCTCAACCCTTGCAGGAGTAGAGGTTTTGACTAGCTGTGTACTCTCACTGCCGCTGAATAGTTCAAGAACTGTTCGCTGCGACAGTGGTTCTTTCCTTGTTAGGGGAACAAACCGTACTGTTTTCTTTTTTCGTTTGTTTTTCATTCATAAAGTTTGGGTTTTTCTTTATAACTGGGAAAAACCTAAAGACCAGATTTGAAAAAAAAAAAAAAAAATTGTTATTAGGCCACGTCAAGTCCCGCAGCTGGACCCAGGCGACTATGTGCAATGGACTTGTCATTCTGTGCAGTGGCCTCAGGAATGCCCCCCCAATACAACTGCAGGCCCCCTCCCAGTCGCCAACTGGAGCTACAATTGCATGGAGATTTCCACAAGCTGACGGAGGCAGCCCCCCCAATTGGCTAGATCAGGGGCGGGCCTCTGAACTATCTTGCGGCCGCGGTACGGAGCGCGTTTTAGACCGGTACCCTCTACAACTATGAGATTCCATTGCAATCATCCGAGTTCCAGTCACGCAATCCTGACATGTCCCATATAAACAATTTTTGGTGCCTACCACCCGCATCCTCGCTAATGCCAAACCTGATTTATCCACTCCCTCCCTCACAGCTCGACTTCTCCTCCGCCAGGAAAAGAAGTCGAAATGCTTCAAGGAGCGAATTCAACAAGTAAGGCCGTTGCTAAGACTAAGTTGGCAAACATAAAAAGTAAAAATGCCAGAGCCTCTTTAGCCAACATTACAATGTTGTTTCCACCGGACACCACGTGGAGGCGAGGTTGGTCTTATGTCCAGCCCTGTTGTGCAATGGCCAACTGTATAACGAACACAAGAATAGCCATTTTCATGCAGTTTGATTTTATAAAACTGTAAAAAAAACGAACAGGATTCAGAACTGCTTCGCCCCAATTTAAAAGTATAGCAAAGCACCTTTAATTAGAAGGAAATTTTAGAAATTTTCGTGTTTTAAGTGAAAGTTTTGATTGCTTCTAAATCAACTATACTTAGGGGAGAAAATTTCTCTTGCCATATCATTACTTTTGGGCCAGACAATTTTTGCGTTTTTGTTCGCTCAAAAGCTTCCGTCATCATCGTTGTCAATTCCGCTCGCGGCATCTTATCTTTTCTTTTCCATCATCCTCCTGACAATATGCATTGCTTGCTGGTGAGAACTTGCTTCGTTGATAAAGTGCTAAGATTATTGCTGCTGTGTTGTAAAACACTTCATAGTTTTAAAGTATAAGCCAAAGCCATGTACATACAATATCAACCGTTAATAATCGTGATGTCTTCCTCTGCTAAGCTCGATCCAAAGCCGTTTATACGCCGTACAGAAGATGCCAAAGGGCTTGTTTTAATTGCAAGGGTTCCTTTATAAATACCCAGTGCTGGGCACTTTTTCTGGAACTGCTGAAGCGCAACGCAATAAAGCGCAACAATTGCGGTAACTAAAAAGAGCGCTGCGCAAAGATGCGCAAATGTAATTTACTTCTTGCTAGTGCGCAGCGCAACTTCCGCAATCTGGCTTTGAAAGTAAGTAACGCACAACGCAACTTCCGCAATTGTACTTAATTAGTGAATGAAGCGCAACGCAACTTCCGCAACATATTTCCAAAGTGGAGCGCAGAGCAACTTTTTTGTAACTATATGGACGTCACTCCGGTACCGGTATTAAGCAATTAATTAGTTTCCTACATTACAGCACAACAACACTCCCAAGTTTATTAACAAACACAACGGTACTAAGCAATTTACTACTTTCCTACTATGGCTGCGAAGTTGGTGGAATTTTGTTCGAGTTCAACCTATTTTAGCAAGTCCGAGTGTTTTAATTTAATTATTTACGAGTTACAGTTCGACAAAAATAAGCTTTTTCGAGTCCAAGTTCGAGTTCAGGATGATGAATATCCAAAATCGAGACAACTTTTCCACCTCCGGTGCTCATGCAATTAAAAAGATAAAAATATTTTGCTCGTGCAGTAGGTTCAAGGCTATACCTTAATATATATTTCGTAGTGATCTTTTATTTCTTTTCAACATTTTAAATATCTCTGTAATGAACTCGAACAGTTTGATTCGAGTTCAAGTTCGAGTTCAGAAAAATTATTTTTTCGAGTTTAAATTCGAGTTCGGCGAAATGATCGAGTTCTTTCGAGTTCGCAGCCCAGTTTCCTGCATTACAGCAGAACAACAAAAACAAGTTTAGTTTATTAACAAACACAACGGTACTAAGCAAATAATTTAAGGACTTTGCAGTATGTTCACTTTACAAATATTGGTGATCTGGACCATAGGGTAAAGTCTACCAGTACCACTTTTGGGGCTTGTTAAGGCACACCGCTGAAGAAATTACTAATCTATTCCATTGATACTTCTGCATTTATATTAGGGTTTGGTTAGAGGATAACTATTAAATACTGTATGATCTTAACAAGAACCAATCAAGTCAGTCATGCGCTGCCATGGAGTTTGTGAGATTATAACAACTTGAATCTAAAACTGTAACAGTGTAAAACCAACCCAAATCCCCTGGTATCAATCACTGTTAAATTCTTATTTTCATTGCCTTCAATCGAAGGAGGTGCGACTATCGACACATACATCATCATCCATTTCTCTTTTAGCCTGTTTCCGTGTCCACTCAAAACGTGGGCTTTCTAAACGTGGGCCGAGTTCAAAGTGGGCTTTTTCAGCTCACTTTTTTCAAAAAGCCCTTGCTTTTCAGACCACGTCTTTACTGGCGTCCACGAAAACCCACGATTTTGCTAAAATTAGTCCCTAGAAAGTTTGAATTCACCTGACTAGAATTAAGCCCCCAAGAAAGTTTGAATTCACCTGACCAAAAGCCCACGAACTGTGGACATGGAAACAGGCTATTTGACTGCTTCCACCGGTACTCATTTAGACGCTTGTCCTTCTGCTCGTGGCACAGTAACCTCAAAAACAACAAATTACGCTAATGCAGAGTGAAGCCTGCGTGACTCTCTGATTTGATTGGCTGATTGACTGCTCAAATCAACAGACCGTGACTTATACGCCTCAGCAATAATATTTTTTTTTTGACTTTAAAAAAAAATTATTCTGCTTTTTTGGCAGTTGCGCTTTGAGCCTAAATAAGCGCAAGTTTTAATTTTTACCATCTATTTCGCAACGCAATAAAGCGCAAATTCCTTAATATTTGCATTGTGCGTAACGCAACAAAGGGCAAGAAGCTTATATTTTATTTCAAAGCGAACCGCAAGTTGCGCAAGGGCTAGAGATAATGCAGTTAAGCGCAACGCAAGTTCCGCAATTGCGCTTTGACGCATTAAGTTGTGGAATGCCCAGCACTGTAAATACCCTATGCACAAACATGTCCAGTTAAGAGGGTTAAATGCTGTACCCACGGACTTCACGCATCGCAATCACATTTTTGATTTCAACATTTTTTTTTGAATTATGACATCAAAAATTTTATCATGATGCTAAACGTTTGTGGGATTTTTGACTCTACAGTAAACAGGACGTGTGGAAAGGGTAAAAATGGTACCGTGACCAAATATATGCTGTCAGGACAGGGGTGGATCCGGAGAAATCGATCATCTAAATAAAACAACTATAACTGTGTGATTTAAGTTGTACCATGAACAATGTTAATTTTCATGCACTCTATAAAATCTTCAATTAATTCCTCCCCTCAAACAAAATGCTTAGATCCACCCCCGAGTCAGAATATCTCAGAATAATATAAGCTATATTTAGCAGTTTTAGTAGTTTGCTATACCGTGGTATTTTGACGATTCTGATGACCTAGTTGCTTTGACAGTTGTTTGAAAAGATTATTTTGACACTTGACATTGCAGTGTTGTTGTGTGCAACTTGCATTATCGTCGACCAGCTGACCACAAATTACCTCGATGGATCAAAGTCTTCTTTTTTGATTACTTGGGGCCGCTTGTTGGCATGCATCAGCCCCAACTGAAGTGGTTGCACTCACAGATGAAACAAAAAGGTGAATTAGGAAGTTACAGCTTTTGCTTTCTCCTCGAATCGTTGTTCTGAAATGATTTTTAAGAAATATACGTATGGTTAATATGGAAAAGAATGATGAAGTTAATTAACAACTGCTGGTGTGCATGCTTCACAGCAAAAGATTCATAGACTTAAAGCGATATATTGTCGCAGTAAAAGCAAAGCAATCATGTCGGCTGGTTTTCGTCATGTTTAGGACATTGCTGTTGGTGCGGAAAGCCCGCTCAAATTGAATACAGTGTTACAGAGATGGACCCCGCCACCCGTTACACGTTTCGGGATAATACCGCGAGTGGCTGATTTCTTTTCAATTTTAAAGCAATCATCGATAAAACTTGGTCATGAGTTGGATTACAAGCTAGCCCATACTGACTAGTGACGTGTTATATAGCCCAATGTCAACGTGTTATATAGCCCAGTGTCATACAGCCCAATGGTTGCGACAAGTTTTTACCGTAGATCGACGAGGTCTTAGCCATTGTAATCCGATCCCAAATTATTGAAAAATGCTACTACAGCACGCAAATATAACTGCCTTCCGGCTGTGCCGCATATTTACAGGTCGATCATGTCTGCATGCTTGATCGGTCCGGCAATGTTTGACAAATTTACATGATTTAAAGCAAAACTATCATTTATTTGCAGAAAATAGATTCCCAAAAGTTAGAAACCCTTCCAACCTAACCCTAGAACTTGTGACGCACTCGCCGAGTCAAGCTCTTTTTCAAAACCAGGTGAATAATTATGCTGCAGGCTAATTGTTGATAATTTGATAAGATTCTATATTTTTTTCATACCATCTCAGAGACTACGCGCTTTTCAATTATCAGGCAGAAAAATATGGATTTCGATCGCGCTTTCCGAGCGACAGAATCTCTAACTACTCTTTCAACACAAAAATTCCTACTCCGATCAAGTCATCAAGCAACCTCCACAAACAATCGCTGGAAAGCGCACGGTCAATAACGAAGCATATTCGAAACCAAAAGCAAGAAGAAATGGTAGCCTATTTATTATGAGTTCATTAACGACTACAAATTTTGTAAGACCGGCCGGTTGGCGTAGAGGTAACTGTTGACGATATGTGTTCGGGAGGTCTGGACTTTGGTTCCGGAGCCGGTCAAATCAGGCACAGTGTCGCCAACGACTCGCCACCGCGGCGACGTTTCATCAAAGTTGCTTTGTCATGCGCTAAACCGCTGAGACGGGTCCAGCTATTCGTCATAAGCTTTGGTGCATCGGTGACGGTGCGGGAGATCGTGGATGCGAATTCCGAACCAGTCAAATAGGACATTAAGTGTCGGCAACAGCTCGCCACCGCTGCAGCATTTTTTCGGAGTTTTGAAGATGTGTTGCCCAGGCGCTAAATCGTGGAGATGGGCCCGACTTCCACTTGTAAAACCGCCAGTATAACCGAAGTTTGATTTTTTTACAAAGCAAAATAATTCCAATGCCAGTGCATTTTAGTCATAGCCTATGTGTAAAGTATGCCTGACACATAATCTCAAAAAACGTTGGAATATGTCAACGAAGCCTGTTATCGTTTTAATTTAGACAACAGACGATTGGGCGTTCATTGCGATGATTCTTGATCGTACATTGATGTGGATTTACACGACAAGCTTCGTAGTAGGAACGATTTCTTTCTACTCAATCATTAGTGGTTACAAATACCCGGATGTGGATGAAGATCTTCGACCATAGAATAATATTGATTATTGTACATTACATTAGCCGATTAATACCGTCCGATTTTCTTGCTCGTCGTGGGACAAATAGCCTGTATTATATCAGTTTTTGCTGTGAACGATGTTTTTTTGAATATACTAATTGACTGAAATAAATCCATTGGAATGCAGAAACGGATCCAGAGGAACGAGCCACAGCTTCTAGGGGTAAACGTCCGTGGCAGCGAACCCTGTTAGCCTAAAGCAGGGAGTCGAACTGTTTGATTTTTCAGGTTCGGTTTGGGTTCAACAGCGGTTTCAAATTTTGGTTCAGTTCCGGTTAAGATTCAAATAGATTGAGACGGTTCGGTTTGGGTTCGCTCCAGCAAAAAATATTTCAAAACCGGTTTATAAAGTTCAGGTTCACCGTAAAAAATGGTATAGTTCTAGTAACACAATTTGAAAAATGAAACGTACAATGCAATTTTTCTTTGCATTGACAGGCCAATGTAATGCATAATTTTAACTTGCAGTAAGGCCAGTAGGGATGTGCCGAGTCGAGTCCGAGTATTCGGTCGAGTATTAAGGCATTACTCGGCCGAGTCCAAGCATTAAATGATACTCGACCGAGCATTAAAGCGTTATCATTTTGACCTTTTTTTGCTCTGCACCCGATTTTGAGTCGAAATTACGACTTTTACGGACGTGATGACCTTTTTTTTGCTCTCACCTGATTTTGAGTTCATATCTTGACGTCGCAGAATAGATACTCGGCCGAGTAATGTCGTGAATACTCGTTATTCGGCGAGTCCGAGAAATTTTCCTTGAGGCACATCCTTAAAAGCCAATAAACGGTAAAAGGTTTTTTCACCATGCATAGATTACTTACATAAGTGACTATTATTTTGAATTCAAACCAGCTTCAAAATGACGCGTGTGACGTCACGGAGCGAACCGCTTTTTTCAATTGGTTCGGTTAAGGTTCTCAAGTACTCAAATTATTCAGTTCAGTTCCGGTTTGCTCTTAGCGATTTTAAAAAATACGGTTCGGTTTCGGTTCGACAAAAATAGCTTAAAACCGGTTTATAAAACTCCGGTTCGTGTTCGGTTCGACTCTCTGGCCTAAAGTCTTCAAATTGAGATGTCAAATTTTTTGCATAGTTACACATATGCGAATTTAATCATACTATATGCGAATTTAATCCGATTTGTTGTCGTAGGCGACAAAATTTCACCCAATTTTTGACGCAAGAAAGTTGACAAAAATATCTTCCACCAAGGGCGTAGCCGGGGGGGAGGGGGGCTCGGGGGCCATGGCTTTCCCCAATCCATCCTGGACAAAAACAGGGATCTTAGCAGAGCCGGCGCCAAGGGGGTTTCTCTGACATGAAGCGTTGACGCCCTGTTTCGAGTCTAAACGTCTGACGTCTTGGTATCTAGTTAGCACTCAACCTAAATCAAATCTGCACCGCCCACCAAAATTTTGTGGGTATGTTCCTGCTGTTGGGTAAGATTTGTTAAACTTTAACCCCTCCATTTGAAAATCCTGCCTACGCCTATGTCTTACACGCAATTCGAATCCAAACAACTTTGTTTTTTAGCCGTTATATTGCCAAACACCTTAGAATTGTTTTACAGAGTACCGTGCATAGTGACGTAGCTTTACGTCATATCCTCTACTATTTCGTTGCTCACGGCACTTTACGTTCAATAAATCGTATCGTATTCTGTGTAAACACTAAATACTCCCTATGCTAACGTAGACACTGTGTATCTGTGTATTACTAGAAATGGAACCATGGGGGAACCACTCTCTGTGCTCAGTGTACGGAATGAAAATCGCAAGGGGTCTCATGAGGGAGTGAGGGACCTTTATACAGTGTTGCCATTTTTTATTTTCTTAAACATGTTTCTGAATAATTATAGCATTTTCTCCTCGTTTCTCACATTTTTTTACTGAAATACGAAAGTAATGTGCTACAGTATAATTTTGTCTTCAATTTAATGTATGAGACAAGAGTTCACTTTTGCATTTCTTTAAAAAAAAAAAAACGTTAGGGTAAACACCTGCACATTTTTAGGATAGCCGCTCCTACTTCAATCACATTTAGCAATTTTGTGGACGTACGTAACAACGCGTTTTTTGTTGAGTGAGTCCACTATAGAAATACAAGTGCGCTAGGTATTTCACGCGGTTATTTCACATTTGTTATATTGGGGACAGTGGTTAATTTATGGTTAGAAGCAGAGGCGTGTTTCGTAGTTCCGTCCTCATCAGTACGGTGTTAAATTATTACTTGTTTACCACTAATGCAATAACGATAGCCAAATTTTGAATTTTAGCAATCGTTTCCAAGCATCAAAAGGCAGTAAAGGTTGAAAATCGCGCTTATGGTACCAAATCCAAGATTCAAATTCGAATTGATTTCCGCCAGCGCTAGAAGCAAGACCGAAGTCCTGTTAGTTCTTTAAAAAAATTTTTGTTTGTTGTATGCAGGGGAAGGTGGGATTATTTCGGACATTGGGCTAGTTCGGACCAACCACTTCCGCTTTTATTTTTGCAGCATAATGTGACCTGTAGCAGTCACCGCAATCTTCTCTTTCAATCGCTATATTGGTTAGGTAGCAAAATCAAGTAGTTCTTTGTTGAACTTCATATTCTCGATTTTTAACAAAAAAGTAAAATGAAATGAAACAAAATCGTAAGGTTTTGTACTAGCATGGTTGCAGTTTAAACTGAAGTCTAGCATTGATACTAATCAGGCATATATGAAAAACACACAGACAAGACAAATTTAAAAAAAAATCAAGTTGTGTAAGAAGAGTTTGCCATTTGCTTATCTTGCTGAGTGTGGGGTTAATTCCAGTGGTGGGCAGTACCGAGTTACTATAGTAGCGTGTTACTGTACCGAGTTACGTTTTTAGTAACGGTAGTGGTAACTTCGGCACTTTTTTCAAAAAGTACCTTTTGCGGTAACTTCGTCACTATTTTTTCAGATTCCAAAAGTTACAAGTTACTCGGAACTTTTTTTAGCTGCGTTGGATTTTGCAACGTTCGGAGACGAGCAATTTTTAAGCAAGGAAATGTTTCCGTCGAACATCAAGCTTTAAACGCGTTTGTTCGTCGATTTTGACTTCGCGATGACATCATTGTAACTGCATTGCGTGATTGGCTGTAGGGTCGGGCATGACCAGCTCGTGCAATTATTATTTTATCCAATGAAAGCATGTCATTGCCACGAATTGCTTGGCAACTGAAAAAACTGGCGGGAGAGGTATAGCCTTGAGTCTAATGATGCTGAAAACGATCAAGGTAATGGTTTAACAGCATTTGATGAGGAAGAGGATGCAGTTCGAGTACAAGAGATTACGCAAGTTCTTCAAGGTGAGACTCCTTAGAACTTTTGAATGAAGCATAATTCAAACTATAGCCAAGAAGGATAAATAAAATAATGTAAAAAAATAAAAATAGAAAATGGCATTTCACACGAAACAATATTTTATGTAAGTTATAATAAGTTTGTTTTATTTAATATATTAACTTTATGCAGGATGTGACAACGAACTGGTATTGCGGAAACACATGAGATGCGCTGCACACACAATCAACCTTGTGTGTACGAAGGATGCTGATAAAGCCTTGCGAAAATGTCCCTTGTACAAAAAAATGTATCGAAATGCTTTTTGTAAAGCACAAGAGCTGTGGAACAAGCAATCGAGGTATCATCTACCAGCATCATGCTAACGTATCTCGAATACATAATATAATGCTTTTTATTTGCATTTTCTACAATTAAAATAGAAGAATTGCGTAAAAAAGTAATAAAATATTGCGCCTATTTACTCAAAATTGGATATAATTTATGACTATAATAAATATTATTAAAGCATTATTTGCATATGATTTTGTTTAACATTGCACTGTAGGTGTGTAACACTTCCATGTTGCGAAATCGGCAATTTACACTGAGATTCAGGTTTATTTGCATTTCGGAAAATGAGTTACTGGAATAATAAACTGCTTTAGGTTTTGGGCAAAACATGTTTTTTTAAATGTTTTTACGTGATCATAAATTTAATTTCATAGGAGTTCTAAAGCTGCTGACTTATTCGCGGATAAAGTTGGTATTTTTCTCAGACCTCCAACAGTGACATGGTGGAATTCCGTTTTCGACGCTGTCGGGCGCTTGGTGGAAATATTCGAGCAAAGACAAAAATTAGACGCCCTCAACCACGTTTGCACAGTTTTGAATATACAGTACCTGCATTTACTGGTGGTAAGTAGATTTATTAAAACGGTGGTATTTTCAATAAGTGTTTTAGGCTTTGAACCGAAAACAGGTATCATCTCTAGATCACCACCAACCTTATGCTCTAGGCAACAAGCTACGCCATCGCCAGGAATAATCTACGTTTTTTTTAACGGTCTCATCCCATTAGTGTAGTGTCCTATGCAATTATAAATTAAACCACAAATTTACAAAAACTTGATTCAGTCAACAATGATCGAAGAAGCCAACAAAATAATGAATGCATACTTTTTTCTTGTTGATTGCTACGATTTTTAAAGAGACCAAATTTGCGAGCTTTATCATTCATGACTTTTTTTTTAGGTGACGTTAATTTTTTCAAACAATATCACCGCGCAATGGCTGCAATATGCTGTGCACTTGACGTCATCCAAGGCGAGGAAAAAGCCTACATGGGATTGCTGTTGCCGACTTTGGCCGTTACGTTGAAGCGATTAAAAGTATTGAAAAGCGATGGCAGTTTAATGATATGCTCGTCCTTGATTGAAGTGCTGCAAAAATCGCTGAACCAGCGATTTTCAATTTATTTTGAAGATATGGACTGCATCATTGCAGCTGCAATTCATCCTCATTTTAAATAGGCGTGGTTAGACTGTCTCGATCTTCCCCAAAGCGAACGTGATAGCATTCACCAACGAGCTACTGCAAAGCTTATCTCCTTAATAGAAAGAGAAAATTTGAATTGCAGTGCTGGGGCTACTCGTACACAAACCACCCAATCCAGCAACGCATCTCATGACTCTGAGACGGCTGAAGACCAAGATGACTTATTTTCTTTTTTATACTGTAAAGAAGATGATAATATATCCAGTTCCAAAGCTGTTAGAGACTTCTTAGGATCCCAGCCAAAAAGGTGCCAATTATGAAAGGCAGCGATACCGTAAGCATTTCTAAAGTGGGGAGGCCCAAAACCAATGACCAGATTTTCTTCATCCACAACCAAGAACGGCAGTGGCGTAGCGAGAAATTTAAAAAAGGGGGGGCATAATTTCCACATTTTTTCCAGCGTATTTTTTTCGGCAGAACTAATTTGAAGCTGATTAAACCAGGAAAGTTCTAGGGGAGTCCGGGGGCATGCTCCCCCGAGAAATTTTTGAAAATTTACATGCTGTAGGCTAATGGCTATTTTAGTGCTTTTTGAATAATTTTCAGGCAAATTGTGTTTAAATTTTTTGACCCTAATTTTGTGTCCTTCGCCAAATATGATGCATTTTGTTTGCACATTTTTAATTATGCGTGCTTAAGGCTTATAGCTATCAAAGGGGTTCGAAATTATAGAAAAATTGTATGCATCACAAACATTTTTGAAAATGGCTGGTGGGAGGATTTATATTCCTTATCCTTCCCCTATGGATTCGCCCCTGGCCATAAGCTACAGAAACCACCAAAGAATCTGGCATATTGTAGTCACTTGGCACCATTAGTATTGTTCTTTTTTACTAAAAGGCAGAGTCAAAAGGGGGCCATGGCACAATGCCCCCCTCCAAATAAGCTCTTGAGGGCCGGATTTACACAATGAGAGGCCCTTGGCTATTTGATCACACTGATGGGAAGAGCAAAAAAAAAAGGTCTCTTTACAGTGGCGGCTCGTGACTATTTTAAACAGGTAGGCTACATGATTAGAAAAGCTGGCCAGAATAAATACTCGCTCTGAAATGAAAAAAAAACTCTTTATTTCACTAGCAAGGCGGTAGGCTTTGGGCTATACACAACTGCAGGAACACTGGCAGGTTTCCCATGAATTATTATTACTCTACAATTTTTTTTTATCACGCCACTGTACCAATAGCTGATTCTGTGCGTACCTGTAGCCTAGGTAACCTGCACCTGTAGTCTACATGAATAAACACAAGTTTGGCCTAAACAAATTTTTCTATTTAAGTACACTACCGGTACTCTGCTATTGTACCTAGTCGACTACATCTAGTGGGCTACAAAAAAGCTACCACTAGTCTACAAACCTAGCTAAGCTGCGGTACCGGTCAATCAACAGCTTAAAAGTTTTTCTTTTTACGCAATCTATTAGTTCAAATAAGGTATAACTAAAGTCTACTAGCCTTTACCACTGTATTACAAGCTTAAGCTGTATGCAACCCGTAACATCCCATATCTTTCATTAAACCCAGTATCTCTATGTGATTGCAACTAAATAGAGCCAATCTCTAAGCTTTACACCTCAATAACCACCAAAAAGGCTGCTTTGACACAGCCTTAACACGTCTCATTGAACGTAATTCAAACTTCCATAAAGCATTGATGACGTAACACTACAGGGTTAGTTCTTGCTACGAAAGGCTGTGGCTGTCTTTACGTGTTGCCATTTTTTGTACAAAAATTATTTTTTTCAAAAAAAATATTGTCGATAGTTGTATGAAAGACAAGAATAGGTAGAAAAATTTTGCTTCTTAAAAAAAAAATAAGGAGGTGATAAACTGAGTAGGCTGCAGCCTTTGCAGCCTTCACTACGAGCCGCCCCTGTCTCTTTACGTTCTCAATGTCCTGTTTTCACTGAAAATATCGGTATAGTAAAGAGCAAAAAAAGGTATGCACGTACTCAGATGTTCTGTTTTCCCGTGAAAGTATCGCTGAAAAGAACAAAAAAAGGTCTCGATTGTTCGTGATGAGGCCCCCCATTTTCTACGAGGCCCTAGGTTTCAGCCTGTTTAGCCTACACGTAAATCCGGCCCTATGCCTACAACCCATATTTAGCCTGTCCACATGTGACAAGTCCAATTTATGTGGGCTTCAGACCCACGGTCCTTGCTTGTAGTTTCTGTTACCCCACCGCACAAACAAAATTTTACAGAAGACATCTCTGGAGATAAGCTCTTTCCTGGGTTTTAATTTCGATGGTAGGCCTATTAAGTTTCAAATACATTCATGCAGAGGCAACATTGTAGAAATAAACGCGCAAATTAGGGGCCCCCAGGGCCCCCCCTGAAAAAAAAATGGGGAGCCAGGGCCCCCTCGGCCCCCCCCGGTTTCGCCACCTATGATGAAAGGCTTTCCTAACAATGCCTTTGAACAGGTTTTTGTAAGATACAATACGGCGATTCTGTCCAGTGCGGCAGTTGAGCGTGTTTTTTCGCTCGGAAAAGACATTTTAAAGCCGAAAAGATGCGGCTTGAGCGATGAACATTTTGATATGCTGGTGTTTTTAAAGCACAATCATAACATGTAGTGCCTGCGATAAAGTCAGTGTCTGTAATAAAATGATAAATTGTGAACAACGTTTGCGATTGTTTTAGGTGCATAATATTTTATTTCGGTAAAATTTGATTTTTATTGTTAAAATAGCGTTTTTTTTTGTTTTTTTTTATCGCCTAGTAACTTATAACTTCGAAGTTACAAGTTACTTTTTTAAAAAAGTAGCGGTAACTTCGGTACTTTTTTTGAAAAGTACCGGTAGCGGTAACTTCAGTACTTTTAGCGAGTAACTTGCCCACCACTGGTTAATTCGGACATACACAACAAACCATTCGAAATAGCATGTGAAGAAATTGTTTTCAAATTTGAAAATGATTTTAAATCAAATATAAAAATAATTTTAGTTTGTGAAGATGTTGTTTTCAAATTGCTAGAGCCACAAATTACTGGGTCTCCTCGACGTCCATTTTTCCGCTTTTTAACTTGAATTTTGAACAATAGAACATTTAATTTTACCCAACTATGGAGATCATGCATAGTCTCTTTCTTTCGTTCGATTAATTTCGTTTGAATCCTTTTGTGAATTTAACCGAAACGAGCTGTCTTTTTTATCAGCGGGAAATGATGCAGAGCGCTTTTTCATTGCAATAAATTCGCTTTCTTTAACGTTCGAGACTACCCCACTGCTTGTCCGGATCTACCCCACTATTGGGGTTAGTTCGGACGTGCTAGACCACATTGCATTTTTGTGAATAATGTCCTAATGCTTGGGGCTATTGCAATCACGAACAATTCCATATTGAAGTCAAAGGGCTATCTACAATTTTGTACAAAGAGTTTGTAATTCCACATTCTTAATCTTGCTCTAGAGTCACAAAAGTAAATTTTGTCCGAAATAACCCCACCTTCCCCTATCACTTCTTTATAGAGCTATTCAGGGTCTGTACCAGCAGCAGGCTAAATCTAGAAGCGCGTATGGTTTCCTTGAGATGTGTGCGCGCGAAGCGCGAACTACGCAAAGCACGCTGTGTCTGATTAGAGACTATTTTAACTTAACAACGAGTTGCTAAGACAGCTAAAATCGCGTTTAAATCTAAATCACTGCTGGTGCTCCCGAGAAGTTGCAGATAGAGATCGGTGGTAAAATGTTAAACTACTTGCACAGTGGGCTTATTTCGTGCTGAAAAATTGCCTGCTATTCCCCATTGTTTTTTCAGCGCTGTGTCTAGCCAATAAATTACTGCCAAGTTTGCAATAAAGCTATGCTAGCCAGTGTTCTCTGTAGGATTTTGACTAGTGCGAATTTGCCCAAGTGATAAATTCATTGAAATTTTTGCCCAGAGATTTCACTACTTTGAGGACCCCTTTTACAAATTTTTTGCATTAAATTTGCTTTTCCAAAATACAAGCTAGAGTCTTGCATTAAAATATTGAAGTTTTTTGTATAAGTTTTTCAGTTTTGCATTTTATCATATTAATCTCTGGTTCAAAATGAGTAAAATTTGCCCAAAAATTTTGCATTTTCTCAAATTTCTCACTCTAAAGGGAACACTGATGCTAGCTTAACAGCTTGACTGCTTGCAGTAGGACTAGCCTAGTAGGCTGCAGTGTACAATGTACCGTCCCGTACTGTGTATTCTGGTATCGTAGCTAGCCTAGTGCAGAGTTACCCTGTTAACGTGTCCGATTTAAATGGGCCAAAAGCCCGTGGGCTTTCTACATAGCAATCAAATTTTTGATGTCACACTTAAAAAACGTGATTATGACATAAAAAATTTGATTGAGATGTAAAAAGCCCATGGATTTTTAGCCCACGTAAATTGGACATGTGAACAGGGTACCGGTAAGTGTCTCTGTCCATTTGTGTATAGTAGTACTTTAGTCTGTCGGTACTGAAGGGTGCTGGTATATAATAATTGGGTTAGATCTAGTATCAGCCCCCAGGTTCAATTAGGTTTGGTTAGGATTAGGTTTGGAAAAAGTTAGATTTAGTTAGCGTTAGGTTCGGTTAGGGCTAGATTTGGTTAGGGTCAGGTTATAAGTTAGGTTAAGGTTATACTGGTAGGTTAGGTTAAGGTTGGCAGACAGAAAAATCGTGGGGGCTTATTCTAGATGAGACTCGAATAATTTAGATAACAGGGTTCTGGAGACTGGAGAAGTCTATCAGAATGGCACGTGGGTTGAACTACACTGCTACATTGTGGGCCTTCATGTTGACATGGTTTGATGGCAAGCTGCAGCAGCAAAGTCCCTGTATGTTACAATTATAGACAAGGCGATTACAGCTGCATATGTATGGTATTGTAGCTTACAATCATGAAATGACTGTTTGCAGAGTTAATGGATTTACAAATGAATTAATAGTGGACTATTTATTTTTTGTATCTTTTTCATTTTCTTTTTTTGTAAAATGTCTTTGGATGATCCTCGAGTGGAATGGATGCGAGATCGAGTATGCATGGGACTAAATGTGGATGAAGGAGTATGTTCGGTGTTTTCAGGCTGATTATTATTCTGTGTTTCTGTCTGTGTTGGGTTCTGTAATAAATGAACCAAATAGATGTGGATGTAGTTGAGGTCAATAATATGCAGTATAACTAAGTGTTGGAGCTTTGACATTGTTGCTGTTGCTTAAAAACTTGGTTACCCGTAGATGCTAAAACTTGTTACTCATTGTTTCCAGGTATTTGGTGATTTGCTTTCTCGCAATGATGGAGATAATGAGTTGACTATTCTTCATTTCTTCAATGAAAGTGTTGATGACGATGCAACATCTGCTTTAATATTCTATTGTCGGACAGTTGAAGAGCAGGAAGAAGTGGAAGTTGAATATGGTTTGTTGATTACATTATTCCTGTAAAAAACTGGTTCGGTGGCTAATGCAAAACGTGTCTTTGAACTGTATATTGATATCTTCAATTTTATTTCTCTGTTGTGAGAAAATAATCAGGATGCTATGTTTAGGGTGCATTAACTCATTGACGGTTTTCTGTGGTTACCATTGTTTTTTGTGAAAATCAGCATTTCTTCTAGTTTGCTCCATCTCTACCAATGAGAAGTATTAAAATTATCATGAATACTATCCTTTGTAATCTTATTGTGAATTTTACCCAAAGATGCTACCACGAAGCTTGGGTGAAAGTGAAATCATAACTAGGTGATGTAACACTAATCAAGCAGCACGTAGCTTTAAAAAAAGCAAAATTCTGTAGTCTCGAACTTTTGTTTTTTGAAGAAAATGTGTTTTGCTAACCAATTTTTTTAAATATTTGTTAATTACAGCTCAAGAGATTACATAATAGTCAATCTATTATGGTATAAGTAAAATGTTTCTTTTTAGAGTCTGATATTCCTGACATAAACTCTGAAGTTGGGTCTGCAGAAGAAGAAAGACCGACGGAACCAGCAGCAGCTGCAGATGGTGAAGCAACGGAACAAGCTGAGGAAACCGCTGATGGTGGGTGAAGTATGTGGTAATCTTCATGTCCTAGCAAAGTAGATTTTTTCATCAATCAGACAAAAAAGTTAGGTTCAGTCTATTAATTAAACTTATTCGTTCCATTGTAGTTTTAATGCGAAAATTGCTGGCCTTTGAACTGTTTTCACTATTCCATATTTAGCTCCTGCACCCACACAGAGCAACACGGACACCAATTTGACAGAACCTCTGGATGACAATCCACAATCCTCATCCTCTCCTGCTGAACATTCCAAAATTCTCACAGTTAGTGCATGATTTTAACAACGGTTACTTTGACAAAATTGTTCCTTGTTGGTTTCAAAATAACTATATATATTTTCGATGTCGCAGATAACATTTTCTGTACTGTAATGTTGTATTTAACTTCTAATCTTGCGAAAGAAATCTAAATTAAAACCATTATGGTAAGTATAAAAGATATTGACATTTTTAAAGTAATACCAGTAAATTAGTGTGTGAAAATGTGTCTCAAATTAAGCAGATCATTTCAACAACAGGGTTATACGAAACTTTATCATTTATGCATATATAAAAATTTATTAACTTTATCATTTATGCTCGTATAAGATGTCAAAATGAATTATCAATTTCTTTGATGCAGAAAATCGTCACCCAAACAGTCCAACGTCAAATTTTATTCGTTTGTGTCAATCAGTTGCCAGAAGAACAAGTGGAACAGGTTTGTATTGATTGTGTATGCTGGTACTACGTATCCTTGAATATAATTATTGACAAATTTATTTAGAAACACTGATCTAGAAATCTTACCTTCGGAGATGTTTGTAATTTCTGCAGTTTTGCCAATTTAGAGATTACTTACACTTTTGTGGGTGGCAAATTTGAGAGTTATGCCAGAAGCTGAGCAAACTTTTTTTAAACTATGAAAATTTCTTATTTGTTTTAGCGCTGTTACTAGCTTTAATGAAAATTAAGTTGCTGCACTTTTCCTTTTTATAACATCGTTTGTCGCATTTGACATGCATCTTTGCATATCTTGGTGAGGCAGCTTTTGCGAGGCGCAGGTGTAAAAAATTCTGCATTTTATTTTCAGTCTTGTGTTTATTTCATTCGCAACATTAGTGGAGTTATTCCTGTTCCTAATGACATAGATGAGGCCAATGCTACCTTATCTCTACATGTAGAGACCGGTGTGATCAATGACGGACCTCTAGCAATGTTAGAACAGATGATTGCTCAGGTATTGCATATTATGTTTAAACTAAAGAAAACATAGTCTGGCAAACTTGTAAACTTAAAGGCTTTGACGATTTTGCATTCTAGATCCTTTTTCGAAAATTAAATGCTGTTTTTACAAATTGACCCACCCAAAACTTGCCTTCTTGAACTTACTGCATAGCTTACGCTTTTACGCGTCTTGCACAAGCATTGCTTGCTGCTTAGGAAGCAGGAGAAATAACGATCCACTAGCGGCATTGCAGTTACTCTCACCGACTCAAGCTTGAACTCAACTTGCTGCTCAAATTGCTCGTTGGAAAAAGGTTCACTCTAATTGTTCGAATATCTTTGTTTTCTGCATTTTGAGGAGTAGATTCAGACCAAAAGTTGTTTTAATCAATTAATGCTTTGCGGTGTTAATGCTTTATTTGTCGGTGGTGATTGACCGAGAGAGTGAAAACCCCGCCGGCGACAGTGATTTATATATCCCTCTTATGGTCGCCTCATTTTTTGTTAAATCCGTGAGCGTTGTCGATGTTCGTCTTCGATGCTACGTAACGATCACCCTATCCTGTGTCCACATGGACAATTTTCTTAGGCTTTGGGCCCGCTGTTCTTGGTTCTGGTTTTTGCATCGTAATCAGTTTTTTGATGTAATAATCACTTAATCTTGATGTAATAATGACATAAAAAAATTGTTTTGATCCAGAAACTAGAACCAAGAACGCTTGCCTAAAGCTCACCACAATTAGAAATGTAAACATGGTAATTGGATCATTCGCCTTAATATTTGAGGAAGAAACGATATAGCAGATGTAGGAGCCTACTGCATGGACATTAGACAAGCATCATGCCTGAAAATAAACTGCGAGATCCGCGTTAAGATGCCAATCATTTCCAATCCTTATTCGTGCGATCCCATCATCACATCAAGGCGATTTTTGTCATCGTGAAGAGTACTCATTAGTCGCTTCCTTGAACGGAATGAGTCGTCCGGTTTAGTATTCAGGTGGCCCGTATTAATTTGGGTTTTGGTGCTTCTGTGTTTCGTAGTTTCAGTCTTTCACAAACTGTTTTTTTTTTTCAGGTCTTCATACCTCTGTTGTCTTTCGGTCAAATAAAATCCGGAGAAATATTACCTTCAGCGGCAGCCACTCCGCAAATCGAATATACTCCTGACGGGAGCTCCGCACATCCTCAGTAAGTTTGATTGACCTTTCAGTTCCATTGGACGGAGCACAAAGTCCGTTTATTTTAGCAAACTATCTAGGAATGACTTACAATTCTGAATGTGCCGACATTCAGCATGGAAAAATAGCGACTGTTTAAAAAAGGAAAAAAATCGTGGATAACTTAGTTTCAGTATTTTGTGAAGTTAATAATTATGAAAAAAGTTATCAATTGAACCGACAACATCCGAAATCTGGTGAAGTGATTTTTCGATGTTCTTTGGCAAGCTCGTAGGATTGTGTGTCTTAACCTTCTGTAAAGTTAATATGCGACATTATTGATGGTTTTTCTATCAATATTTTCATTTACAAGTCAAACTAAGGCTCAAATTTTTTTTGCGAAGAGCTTAAGTAATTAAGAAATAAGTAGCTTTAATTCTCTCTGAAGAATCGACAATGTCGAAAGAAGCTGCAATGCGTTTATAGTGCAGTGATTTTATTTGATAACGTTTTCATTTTAGCGAGGAGCCGGCCGAGGGCCAAAGCAAAACTCTGATGAGAGACGAATTCCTCATGAACTTGTCAAAATTTGTCAAACATATTCAACGCACAATGCAACAACTTGAAGGTAATGAAATTATTTTACGTCGAAATCAAAACAAAAATTGACATAATATAATGTACAAGCTGCAATTTCCGGTCGAGATTACCTTGACGTTTATGCTACGTTTAAGATGTGTTGATAGGTTGTCACTTTTTGCTTCTTTTTCCAATATCAACTAGGGTTCTATTTTATTAGTAAGTTTCGCTAATGTACCACGTTTAGTAAGTTTTGCTTCTTCAAATTCAAATTTTTGTATTTTTGAAACAACAAAGATTAAAAAATAGAATCTTCATTACACTCTCGGTGTGACGTCGAGGCGTAAGACGAGGGGTCCATCTCCTCGGCTTAGCGCCTGGGCAACACAGCTTCGAGGAAACGTCGGAGCAGTGGCGAGCCGTTGGCGACACTGTCTCCAATTTGACCGGCCTGGGAATCGAACCCCAGACCTCCCGCACCGGTAGCAATGTGCTTAACAGCTAAATTAACCGGCCGGCATATCACAAGCTTTTTTGGCAGGTGAAATCCGTTTGGATATCCCCGACATCAACTTGGAAGGAGAAGTCTTCGATCTTGCTCAAGTTCCTGGTCTTATTGACGAGATAGAAACAGCCTGTGGCAACTGGCAACTACAAATATCAACAGCGATTGAACAACAACTAAAAAAACAGCCTCAAGTAATTATATATAATTGCTTCTTATTATAGCCGTTTCACATCAGTTAGGATTTCACAGACAAAGTTGTTGTAAAAGTGAAAAAGCGGTTAGTATATGACATAACTAATATGTTGACTGTTGAGGATATAGAAGTGGTTTGTTGTTTTTGTTATAAATTCATTTACATAAAATTAAATTTTGTAATTTTGGGGAGTCTTAGAATCATGTACTTATGATAGACTTTCCGAAACGTTGGCTGCCTTGATATTTGCATTAGCGTTGTAGATTATGGTGCCGTTTATACTATTTATACGATGCAGTAATTTTATCTTTCAATTTTTAGGGCAATGGTCCACTTGCAGAGATCGATTTTTGGCGTGAACGAAACGCAGCATTGAGTGCACTCAGCGAGCAGCTCAAGCTGCCGTATGTCGCAAAAATGCTCGAAATTCTGGCACAACGACCTGACACTGCTGCTCTGGCTAATTTCAAAATGAGCCGGGATGAATTGGCCAAATACTACACTGAAGCGAAAGATAATGTGCGATTTTTAACCACATTGGAACGCCATTTCAAGGTAAGGCACTGAATAGACTGTTATCGACTAATTTCGGATATGCAATAACTTAGAATCAATTATCAGCAAACTTTGATAAACTTCAGCGCACATAGAAAGCCACCCTCTTGTGCCACTCTTTTGCCATGCTTTAATGTAGATTTGATTCCTATTCTTTGACAGTTTTGCTTTGAGAAAAATTCTGCATAAATTTAAGCAGAAAGAAGAAAGCTAATAAGGCAGAGTAAACCGGTTTCATCCAGTTTATTTATCCGCTTGTTAACCAGTATTTCCATGCTGCTGTGAGAAATAAAACGTTATAATTTATCGCTAAAAATCATGTTCTGAAGATTTATCCCAAAAAATTAAGATTAGCAACTTAGCTAAATTAAGTGACCGGGATTGGTCATTCGAAATGATGGTAATTATGTTCCTTTTTGTTTAATTGTTTTGTTGTGCTTCAAGCTGCTTTATTCAATATTCAATTGTGTGACATTATTTTCTTTGTTTTGTAAGAACTTAACACACGGATCTGGTTTCAATATTGTGGTTGAAACAATACCGTCGATGATGAACGCATTGAGAATGGTCTGGATCATATCTAGGTATGTTCAAATATACCTATGTTAATTTTGTTAAATGATGATTGGTGACTGTAGTGGTGTGCTGCTTGAACTTTTAGTGGAAGAAAGACTTGGATCGTTCTGTCCAAATTCATTGCTGAAAGAACTAGAATTTACAAAACTCTAACTACCGGTACTAGTTAACAAGTTCTAATTAGAACTGTAAATTCCAGTTCTTTCTGTGCTCTGCGTACATTGCTGATGATGACAGCTGAATGTATGTTATGAAATCGTTAATACTAATCTGCTAATTTTCAGCCTCGGTTAGGCTGCCGTTGACATTTTCGTTGGAAATCTAGTGTGCCTTCATTTTGCTTGTTGCTTACTTTTATGCAATGACGTGTGAATACTTGATTTTTTGTGAGAAGACATGTTGCCACCGCTCCTGCATGCATGCCGGCAGCGTTGCACTGAGTTTCATCTACACTTTGTAAACTACTTCATTCGTACAAAACTATTCAGCTATTGTTGCTGATTTGCAGTTCCTTTGCTTCGTTTTAGTACTACGAAAATGAATGAAATATATATCAAAATTTGTAATTTTACGTACGAAAATACTTTTGCTACTTTTGCATGATTTAGATGAGATTTTTCAAATCTTTTTTTGCAGTATAACTTGCTGCTTTTTTGCTAACTAGTTTATTGTTGCTTGACTTGTAGACATTACAATAAAGATGAACGGATGGTTCCTTTGATGGAGAGAATTGCATGGGAACTTGCTGAGAGAGTGATCCGTGTCATCAATGTGAGGACGCTCTTCAAAGATTCTCCGGAGCAGGTGAGTAACTTACTCCAATTCAACTTCAGGGCAGATGGATCCTGTATGATAGTCAAACTTGCAAAAGACAATTTTTGTATTTTATGATGATACAATATCAATAGATTGTTAAATATTTTTCGTGATAGTGATAAACTTTATAAAAATGCTAAAATAAACTTCCATCAATGGACCCTGTTATGGATTCTTTTCGCAAAGACAAGTCTGTTGCTGATATCATCTGCGTTTGTTGCTTATTCTAGTTAGTTTTTACGAAAGGTTTAGCAAAACTTGTTAAAAGATCTTTGAATGAATATAGTTTCGAAATCCTGAGCATGATATGCAGCAGCGGATCCAGAAAATTTTAATGGGATGGACGTACAGTAGTTTTGAATTAAGTTGAAGGTGCACTCAATACAACCGGCCGGTCGGTGTAGTGGTGAAAGACATCGCTATCGGTGCGGGAGGTCTTGGGTTCGGTTTCCGGGTCCGTCCGATCGGACAGTGTCGCCAACGGCTCGCCACCGCTGCGACCTTTCTGTGTTACCCAGGCGCTGAGTCGCGGAGATGGGCCCCGACACTCATTAAACGCTTCTGCGTAAACCGCAAGTATAATGAAGATTTGATTTTTTTTTTTTGTTGACTATATGCAAAAACGTTGGACGTTTAGACCCGGAAAAGGGCGTAAATAAGCACTATGAAAATATTTCAGGTCAGAGGCGTATTCAAAATTTTTTTCAGGGAGGGAACATCAAATTTTGACAATTTTTTTAAGGGTAGTTATTTTCTGCAGGATTAATTTGTATCAAATTGCTGAACAAAAACGTTTCTAAGGGGATCGGGGGGCATGCTTCCCAGCAAAATTTTTGAAAATTTACCTATTACAATGGTCTGTTTAGTACTTTTTGAACAATTTTTAGGCAAATTTTGTTAAAATTTTTTGCCCCTAATTCTGATATCCTTCTCCAAATATAATGCATTTGTTCGCACATTTTCGATTTACGCGTGCTTAAGACTTACTGTTATCGATGAGGTTCAAAATTATGAAAAAATTGTATGAAAAGCACTGTTGAAAATAGCTGGTGGAGGGGATGCATTCCCCACAAATCCCCTGGATCCGCCCTCTGATGATATGATTGCAGGTAAAACAATAGGAATACCGTTGCGTAAAGTTGGCGTTAATAAATGGGAACACACCTAAACATATTATAAAATATTTCACATTCAGGTGAAAATCAAGACATCAGAAGCTTGCAATATGTTGGGATTGTGGAAGGAATCGTATTTTGATGTTCGTGCCAAGATCGAAGCATCAGGTAGAGATGCGAGATGGGAGTTTGATAGAAAGAGATTGTTCGAAAGAACTGATTATATGGCCAGTATATGCAATGATCTACACAAGGTTGCCCAAGTAAGAATTATGTTTAACTTTTGTCTGCTATTTCATCGGACTTTCGTGGGGTTGTCTGCTGTTGTAATGTATAGAAGTTATGTTCTTTCTTTACAACTATACTACGCAATTATTTTGTCATGTAACTGAAGAAAAAGTACACCAAGGTACCGGTGGTTTTTCTTATGAAATTCCACATTTTCCCAGCAGAAGGCCATAGTGAAAAGCTTGGGGTTACGCGGAAGGAATGCCTATAAATTTCATTCAACATACACTTTCTCCGTAGTGGCGCAGATAAGAAGTCCCCAAAATAATGTCTTAGACTTAGATAATAGAGGTCCTAGCAGAAGTAAAGAAACACCCTCTAACGCAGTATCAACGTTATACAGTGAACGTAGTTATAGTTGTCAGTGTTCAGTTGTTTTGCATCTGCACAAATTTTCCTGGTGATTGCAGGTCTTGGAGGAGTTTTACAACATCTTCGGTCCGGAGTTGAAAGCTGTCACTGGTGATCCAAAGAGGATTGAAGATGTGCTGAAGAGAGTCGATGGACTGGTTCTACCGATTGAGAATGTGAAAGCGGAACCGTTTGAACTGAAATCCAGCAGCACATGGAAGACGGTTATGCATTGGTTTGACAAAGAAGTTCAAGCAATTGAAGGTACAAGAGTTGAAATTATTGCATTCTTTTCGCTGCACTTTATGTGACGATTAAGCTTGTCCCCTTAGACTGATAAGGTTAGTTGTAGGTCAAGTGACAATTTCGGTTCTAAGCTTTAACTATCGATGAGATGAAAGAGCAATTCACTTAAATATTTTATAACAACATCCTGCATCAACTTGATATGAAAAAAAAGGTAGAGATGAAAAAAAGATGTTTTTCATTTCTCAGAGACGTTTCTTTCGTTTCTTGATGCAAACTCTTTTCTCTTTGAGTAAACAAAGCAACCCTTAATTTTTTACCACCCATCTTTTTCTAAATCAGGTAAAAACAATTCTTTTTCGCATGATTTTTTAAAAAGTGTATATTCCGGTTGTTCGATGATAGTATTATAACCTTATCATTTTTAGTGGAAGCGAAGCGTTTCATTGATGAATCTTTCAAGACACTTCGGTCAGCAGAGGGCGCCTTTGATATGCTTCTGAAGTTCAAACATATTCGATCTCGCGAAGCAATTAACAAACAAATGATGAGAAAATTTAACGATATTCTGTCGCAGTACATGAAAGAGGTTAATAACTTGCCTATATATTTTTCATTTTTCGTAGTTTTCGCTCGAGTGCAGAAATACAGATATTTGTGATGTGTTAAGCAGTACTTGGTTTCAATTGTTGATTAAGTCGAAGTGATAAGTTAATATATCTGTAGAATCTTGTGAATAATTGTAAAATACAAAATCAGTCTTTTTGACCGAAATCGATTTGTAATAAATTAGTTTAAGCAAGAAAATTGAGTGATTTTGTATTTTACAATTACGGTATTCATAATATTTTGATACTTGAACAAAATCGTCAAGCGTATATAATTTTTTTTTTGTATTTTTGTTGCATATTTATCCTCCTATCACGAGAAAGCGATCAAAGCGCTATAGGAGCTCGCTTAGGAGTTGCCAGCCATCTGTCTACCTCACCGAGATGGGGGAATCCCGCTAAGTGCCTTTTCCAACGGCACAACAAGTGAACTTGCCGGCTTGTTCTCCACACTGCCCCTTTAAAGCTGAGTGTCAAGCAGGGTAGCTGTGAATACCAATTTTAAAGTCATTGGTTTGACCCGACTCGGAATCAAACCCAAGTTTACAGCTCCCGAGGCGGATGCTCTCACCACTCGGCCATCTGGGCTGTTAAAAGCATCAATTTGTTGGCGATTTTCCCCACCACCAAAATGGTTTACGCTTCACAAAATGTACTAGAACCATGTCAAATTTGACCATTTTCGTTATATTTTATTTACATTTTGCAATAGCTCTTGTTTGAAAAATGCTGATTTTGATATTTGTAATGTACGTGAAGAATTTCCATACAAACAATTAACACTCGCAGGTTGACGTAGTAAATTCTTTATCACATTAACAAACAAGTTTGTTTTTCCAGGTGGAAATCATCCACCAGCTGTTCTGTCAATCAATGAATGATCCGCCTTTGAACAAGAACCAACCTCCAATTGCTGGTGCAATCAGTTGGGAGAGATCTCTTTTTAATCGGATGAAGCATACCATCATACGATTCCAGACTGTTGAAGATATGCTTGCTTCTGAACATGGCAAGAATGTAAGTTGGTTTGTCGTTGTTTTGATTTTAATTGAAATGTAAAGTTATAAAGTAAAGTCATAAAAAAAACACTACAGTCTGTTTCGCCGTTGTCGGCTCTTCTGGTGGTTTACTAATTCAAATACAATCTTATTCACATAGAAATTTGAAGTTAGTGGACAAGTGCTTTTGATGCAATTGAAGAAGAAAATCTGTGTGTAAAAACATTAAAATAGTTACCGGTCAGAGTTATCTCGAAAGCTTTGGTTTTTCTTATGGTTTGTCAAGAAATTTTGACTGTTTTTCCTGCGCTCAGTTTAAATTGTACTGTATTGTCTTAATCACATAATTGCGTGAAGAGAAAGTTAGTTAATCTTTCGGCATTTTTTGCCTTGTTAGCTTTATCTTTGTGCTTGTGTTTCAGGCCAAAATGAAATACGTTCTAGCAGCTCGGCAGATGAAAGATTATGAAGATGAGTTGTATGATGAATGGCTTGAACACGTAGAAAATGTACTGCCAGGACTACTGAAACGGAACCTTCTCACTGTACCTCCTCCTCCAACTACACCAGGTGGTAGAAAACCTTTGTTAGACGCGGGTATTTTGGCGTGCGTGAGTTGGACTCCTGCATTTTCGGATTCATTTTGTCGCAGCTCATTAGAATATCGTTGACAATGAATTTTTTCAAGCATTGTTCGCATTGTAAAGGGAGATAAAATTAGTCCAAATGAGCCCCGTAACAAATCCCATCGTGATATAATGATTGATGATTTGAAACTTTGTAGTTTCAGGTGTATATAACTGACCTGTAGCTCAGTTGCATAGCGCACACGCTATCGGTGCGGAGGTCTGGGGTTCAAATTCCGGGTTGGTCAAATCTTCGCAGTGTCGCCAACGGCTCGCCACTGCTGCGTCGTTCCTTCGGAGCTGTGTAGTGTGTAGCCCAGGCGGTAAGCCGCGGAGATGGGCCCCGCCACTCGTTACACGATTCGGCGTAATACCGCGAATATGATGAAGATTTGATTCTGATTTAGTTTCTGGTGCAAAATTATAATTTGAATTCTTTCTTTCACAGGAAATGCGCTTAGTCCACCAGTGACGTCAGCACAAGGGGAGAGTGGGGAAGGAGCATCAGGAGAAGAGCTGAAACAATCAAAAGAAACTATTTCCCATCCTTCACCCGGTGGGTACTGTTCATTAAATTTAAAGTAATTCCCAATCTTATTCGAATTCTAGCAGTGGAAGTATTCTCTTAGTTGAATCGGTTTTCTTTTTAATTACAAATACTGTCAAGAAGTTTACAGTATTACATTGCGTCTGAAATTGCGTATTTGAAACGAAAAAGATAGTTTAATAATCAAGTTAAAACAATTAATGCCACGAAATTACACTGAAATACTTTCAGATCGATCTGGTTTTGCGGTACAACACTACTTCATATTGATTCAATTTTTTGACATGTTTTAGCGTCGGAGAAAGTGGCCACTCCGCAAATCCAGTATGTTGTGAACTTCGCTCCTGAGCTGCAAGAAATAACGACGGAAACAAAATACATGGAGCAGCTCGGCTTCGCAGTTCCGGATCTTGCCAGGAACGTAGCTTTACAAGAAGACAGATATTTTGTTTATGTCAGCGGTTTAACACAGATGCTCAACCGATATCATTCCCTGATCGCTTCTCTTGACCCTGCGGAAGTAAGAATAAGTTAAAATTGACACGCTGTTTTACGAATTCTTTTTACGCAATGACATTTTTTTTGTGTTAAATCCTATGATTATGTTTTCTCCAGCGGTGGGGTTTCCTCGCGTGACGACGAGCGTTATTATTATTATTTCTTTTTTGTTTTTTAAGATGACTGCCGTGTTGCTTGAACTTTTCTTGAATGAAAGATTTTTAAATAACTAGGATTATTTGCTTTTGAAAAAGCAAATTAAAAATTGAACAGTGCAAATGAGAGAGACTGCAATTTAAGCTTTCTTTTAATTACCGGCAGTATGTTAAATGTGATTCGCTCCTGCGTGGAACAAACCCAGTATCGAGGATCTTTTAATTACGTACTTCACAGTACCGTTATGTCTTGCAAACATTGCTAGATTCTAGAAGTGTAGAATGTTGAATATTAGTCGTGACAACTGACAAGATAGCCCAAAACTAACCGTTGATAACACTGAAACTATTGATGGTAATTGCAGTCATCTCTAATTTGTTGTCTAGGTTCAACTTCTGGATGATCATATTAGAGAGTTGAAGAGAGTTTTGAAACCTGGACATAAAAGGTTAAACTGGAACTCCCTTGGAATTCAGGTTGGCTTCTAATTTTTCGTTTTTGTAAAAGCTGTCACGACGCTCAATTGGTGGACTTGTTCGTCCTCACATGTTGACTTAGGCATGTAGTTAGTTTCCGTTTTTGCAAAATTTAGTCATTCCTGTAACCCATGGAGCAATTTTTAAGACGTTAGTTAGTTGCATATTTATCCTCCTATCACGAGAAAGCGATCAACGCGCTATACGAGCTCGCTTAGGAGTTGCCAGCCATCTGTCTACCTCTCCGAGATGGGGGAATCCCGCTAAGTGTACTTTCCCAACGGCACAACAATTAAACTTGCCGGCTTGTTCATTACACTATCCCATTAATGGTGAGCGTCAAGCAGGGTAGCTGTGAATACCAATTTTAAAGTCATTGGTTTAACCCAACTCGGAATCAAACCGAGTCTACAGCTCAAGAGACAGACGCTTTATACCACGCAGCCATCTGAGCTGTAAAATTAAGCTCGTTTTCTCAGGTCTCTAGAATTAGGAAAAGTTATGGAGAAAAAATAGCATTTTTTTCTTTTGGGTCTCTGACATTTTCTCTAAAAACAATCCTAATAATCGATAAGGTTTATTGATTTTCTGATCCTACTTTTAAGTATTGAATGCGGATATAAGCACCACACACGCACTTGCGTTTTTTAACAAACTTTGAAGCAATACTAACTAATCACTCTGTGTTAGGATTACATTTCAAGGTGTGGAATTGCTATCGGAAAGTTTGAATCGTTGGTTAATCAAATCCAGAAAAATGCCAAGGACATTGAAAGTCGCATCCAAATGATCCGAGGAGCAAACCTCTTTAAAACCATTCCTCCTAAACCTTCTGGTGATCTGCCTGGAGTAAAAGTGAATAAACAATTAGATGATGAGCGATAGTGATATTTTTTCCATTAAGAGTTTTTGATGTAACTTTGAGGTGCGTTTTTCGCAGGGAAATAGGCTTTTTCGATTTTTTTAAAAACTGCTTAACCAACAACCGTCCGGTGAACGTTGGGACGACGACATCGCTATCGGTGCGGGATGTATGAGGTTTGATTCGCGAACCGGTCAAATGGGACACAGTGTCACCACCGCTGCCACGTTTTTTCGAAGTCCGAAGCTGTGTTGCCCAAGCGCTAAGCCGTGGAGATGGGTCCCGTTACACGCCTTATTTTAATACCGCTTGTGTAATAACGATTTGATTTTTTTGACTTCATTCGACTTTCTGATACATGTTATACGTAGGATCTGTTTTTATTTTAATAGTTTTGCCAGTCTGTGCTGTCGTCAGCCAGTAACCGGTCGCTCGTGTTTATTCAGGAATTCTACGATTACATTGAGAAGGAACGACACAAGGATTTGGCTTCGTTGGCAAGAAAATACAGAGCCATCGGCCCGCTTCTTACTAAGATGGAGGGCTTGGTGGCCCACACTAATACTGGAAAGTCACCAAAGCTGCACAAGTGCGTATAATGCATGTTGAAAGTTGAAACTAAAATGTATTTTGTTATGCTTTTGCACATTTCGTCAATACAAGCAGGCAGATTGCGCTAGCAGCTTGGATAGGTCTTCTGCGCTTAATTTTCAGCACGAATGCACTGATGAGAAGTAACTCTGACTCGCGGACATTCTCGATGAGAACTCACCGTTGGTTTAAAATGGTTTTTGATACTGGATAAAAGATATTAACGTTAAGCATGCAATATGTTGTTCTCTCAATGGCCGGAAATATTAATACTCTTAGTTTTTGAAGGTTAGACAGTTTCATGCCAGGCAAGTATTGTCAATCTATTGTAAAAATTGCATGAATTATTTTAAGGGGAAAAAATAAGCCACAGTAATTCTCAAAAATGAATTATTATGGCTTTATTTTTCCTTCTTAGGATATTTTCGTCCCATATTTATTGTGTACATGAATTATATTTTGCGCAGATACTACGAGTACTGGGAGCGACGCATGTTTGATGCGCTCACCGAGCTTGTCACTAGAAACCTCACTTTTTTCAATTCGGGTAAGTCCCAAAACATAAGCGGTGCAATTTGTTCATCGATAGGTTAAACCAGGGGTGACGAACCTATTTGCTATCGCGGGCCCCTTTGTCACTTACCAATGAGCAAGGGGGCCGCATGACTTTTCATTCATAGACCTATTATGAAACCTGTTAGAAATGAAAAAATTGTTCATCACAACCGAGAGTAATACCATAAAAATCCATGCACAATCTTTCGTTTCTTTGCTGAAGACATCGAAATAAACGGCTAATCAAATATTGATTGAAAAACAGAATAACAAATGCCTTTAAAAGCTGTAAAATTTGGATATATGGTACTACAAGCTCACCAATTCATTTCTTCAAATTTACGTAATCCCTACTTCTGTAAGGCAAGCTAAGCTCTCACTCAAATAGTTACTCGTGTACTGCCGTATACTGAAGCTGCGACGGACCACTAGTTATATTATTGTTATTACCGGTACATAACAATGGATGAACTGCTGAATCCTGAAACAGATGAAAGGCTTGTACTGTACGTTTGTATGATTCCTGTGTGATACGCGCGTGGTTCAATCGGGGGCTCAGCTTTTGATATCGCATCGCTAAATTAGGCGGGGAAAAGAAAGTTCAAGAGTACTGGTCTCGCTAGAATGTTCGCGAGCCGCATGTTCGTCACCTCTGTATTAAACGATTTCGAAGCGACAATTGTTTTCACCCTTTGAGCGGCATAATAGTGCTGAGGATTTTTGCTCTAAGCCGATCCTTTTTCTATATACTGCAATAAACAAGACGAGCATAAAACAGAAAAACGCGGACTCGAAACTCCATTTTGTTTCATGTGTTTATTGTAACGTCCTCTCTCAAAAATCCAGCTTGACCTTAAGGTAATACTGAATTTTTCGAATGATGACCTACAATAATGAATTTGCAATATCTTAATACTCTAGTCGATTTTCAACACCCAATCTGTCACTGCCTTATGACTTGCCTGGTCGCTGAAATACTGGTACGCAACTCGTGACACGTATTTATAAAGTAGTTACGATTGACATGTTTTCTATTTTTTGTCATTGGATTTGCATTTGCTATTGCTGGGTTCGGAGGAACCCCGACACTGCCGACAGTCGTTACAAGCATACCGCTAGCATAATGAAGAATTGATTTTTGACTTGATCCTTGCAGCTGTGTGCGGGCACATTCAACTGATGCAGATGGAAACGATCTTATCGACTCCAGAAATTGTTCTTCAACCTCCCGCTAAGGAAGTCTTTCAGTTGACAATGCAGTGTGTGAGAGATTGTATTGAATCCACGAAGCACTTCGTCCGTTGGATGAACGGTATGATGTGATAAGTTCGGTTTTGGCGTAATTATCACGTTTATTGAGAGCCCAACGCAGCGAACAACTGAAAAATTAAGACAGCACGCTTTCTTAATATTATTGACTTATTTGTGAATGAAGTTATGAACTTCTGATTTCAATTTTACGAATGATTTTTTGCTGACGCGCTGTTGTGACATTTCTGTATGGCAACTGCTTGAGAATTAGGTTGTGTAAAGGATTATTGTCCTTTCATCCTTTTCACGACAGAGGCAAAAGCTGAGTTAAATACCCAATTACCAAAGCTCAATTAAAAATCTCTTTGGTTTAACTGAGTGTTCCTACAAATTTCACTCACATGTCGAAATTTAATCAGTGCGTCATTCTTCTCAGGAACTTGTACTGAAACACCTCCTCAACAGACAGAAGGCCAGGATGAACCAATCCTCATCACTTTCTTCTTTGATATTGCTCTTAATCCCAAAATCGGTGAATTATTCAACAGCATCAGTGGAAACATTCAGAAAATCCTCACCAGTCTCACCAAACTTCTGGGTCAACGTAGGTCATCTTGCAATAGGTTTACACATGGCAGACCAGTTGCATTTGCAGCCTAGTTTTTGCTTGCCTTCACTCTTGCGTGGAGCAAATTGTTTCTTCTGTTTTTGCGCGTTGTGCTATGCTTATCACTTCGATGAAAGCGTCGGTTGCTGTGTTAAAGTTTACATGAAAACTGCTTCGACAAAGGAACAAAAGTAGACTATACTAAGTGTAATGTAGAAAAATAAAAAAACAACTTTTATGCAACTGCTCGCGTTAGTTAAAATTTTCTACGGAATTTTGAAACAGAGTGTTGTAGCAGCCGGTTGATGTCTTTTTGCGTTTCTGCAATAAACGAGTAAAATACCAGTAATAGACTAAAAGTTAGTTTTAACGAGGCTTGTTCATTTTTGCCCTGATCAACTTCGTGAGGAATGAGGCATTCACTTAACAGCTCAGATGGCCGAGTGGTATAGAGCGTCTGTCTCTTGAGCTGTACGCTCGGGTTTGATTCCGAGTTGGGTCAAACCAATGACTTTAAAATTGGTATTCACAGCTACCCTGCTTGACGCTCACCATTAATGGGACAGTGTGGAGAACAAGCCGGCGAGTTTACTTGTTGTGCCGTTGGGAAAGGCACTTAACGGGATTCCCCCATCTTAGTGTAATAGACAGATGGCTGGCAACTCCTAAGCGAGCTCGTATAGCGCGTTGATCGCTTTCTCGTGATAGGAGAATAAATATGCAACTAACTAACTTCTAAAATTTTTTCGATCAACATTGATTTTCTGCCTCAATTTTGCACTGTTTTAATACAAAGACCATAAATAGTAGAAAACGTAACATGACTTTTGACTAACCCTTTTATCTTCAGCGAAGTGGAAGAGATACCGGACTTTGTGGAAGTTGGAGAAGACAATTGTGATGGAGAAATTTGCAGCCAAGAATCCGTCGTGCGTCGCGTACGACGATAAACTTCTCTTCTACAGCAGGATTGCAGAAGATGTTTTCTTACAAGCCACACCCAGAGTGAGTTTTTGTTTAATGTAAAAGCTATCTAATTTTTCACAAGCACTGATGCATTCTAACTAAAATTTGGCAAAAAATTCACCTACCCTTACTACTTCGCTTCACAAACATTAATAATATCATTATGCTCATTTAGTAAAGAAATAAGGAAGGTAAGGATTTAGTTTATTTTCAAGTTATAAGCTGAAAATTTAGCAGTGATTGTGGAAGACTGCGAAGTGAGCTTGCGCTCTTCGAGTTTCAGCCACCCGGTACGTCTGTCAAATGCGATCGGCTCCAGCCCTGAATCGAATCGGTCACATAGAATATGTTACCTGGAGGTACCGCAATAGGCCGCGACGCTGACCAGAGTTTTTTTATTTTCCATATTCTTTAGAAATAAGTTTGTATCGAGTATTTTATGATGTATCTTTTAGGATGAAATGTGCATCCGTTTGAATCTTCAACCGCTTGCCATGACAGTGAAAGAACATGCTCTGTTGTGGGTTCAAAGCTTAGGAAAGCTTCTTAGAGAATCGGCAAAGGACAATCTGTTTTCTCTTCGTGACTTACTGGTACGCATGTTGTTGAAATCTTTGCATGTTAGGAACGCAGTTTTTATACGCTGCTATCTAGAAACCGCTTTAGGTTCTCTAAAGGATTGTTAAAGTTGAAAGTTTCTTGTAGGTGTTTTCGAGATCTGCACTGCTTCAAAAAGTTTAATCTCGCATTTCAGCTGCTGTTTAGCCGCTAATTTATTTTTTACCTTTCTACCTTATTTTACGTCTGTACGATTATGGTTTGAAGCAGCTCTACTTTTTAGTTGTTTTTTTTTTTTCTTGTCTTATTGATGGACTTAACTGTTTTCAAAACAGTTGTTAGGTTAGCTGTTTCATGGATAGTTGTTGTCCAAACCAGCTGTGAAATTAATGTAACGTGAACTAGAAAATTTATTTCCCAAATCTTTTCAGCTTTCCTTCTCGCCATTCTCAAACTTTGTTGCATTAAACGTGTGAAAGTTTGCAGCAGTAATTGAGAATGAGTGCGAAGTGAGCCTGTGCTCTTGGAGTCAGCAGCCACCCGCTATATGTACGTCAAAATGCGATCGTCAAAAAGCGTGAATCGAACCCACAACGTAGGATCAGTTATCTGCGCGCGGTACCGCTATACCATGTCGTCTGTTTAATGAATATAATAAACTTACAGGCGCAGCTCGGTAAAGATCTGATCAAAGTCCCGGACACCCTGGAGGATCTCAAGTTCGTTCTCGGAGTTATTTCCAGCATCAAAGCAATGTCTTTGGATGTTGAAACTAGAATATGTGACATCACTGAGCGGTGAGCTGGCAATTCTGTTAGTTAGCAACTGTGTGTTAGAATTGCTGCCATTTTCAGTTTTTGAAACGGTCATTAGGAGTTTTGGGTCGATTTGAGTTGAGAGAATCATTTTTTATAATTCTGGTATTGAAAAAGTTATTAAATTAAAATAAAATTTTTGTTATATTTGCGGTTTTACGCCAGAACATGTAACGAGTTGCGGGGCCCATCTCCGCGACTTAGCGCCTGGACAACACAGTTCCGACGAGACGTCGCAACGGTCGCGAGCCGTTGGCGACGCTGTGTCTGATGTGACTGACCCGGCAATGAAACCGCTGAGCCTCCACACAGTCAGCGATGTCTTTACCCACTACGCCAGCTGGTCGGTTCGGTTACAAAAGTGTTTCTGGCTTTATTCATTTTTTACGCATTTACAGCCAAGAAACAGCTTTTGAAACTTTTGGGTGATTTTTAATGATTTTAGAGCTCTTGCAAAAGATATATTTTTGAAAACCACACAATGAGTTTTCTGAGGAAGCGTTTCATGCTGAATCTTTAGTCATAGCGGTTAGCACTTCTTGTCATCTCTAGTTTTTGGGATAAGAAAATAACGTAGAAATGAAATTGTATTCTACTTACAGTTACCGCACAATTGGGATGTATAACATCGAGTATTCAGATGAAGAAAAGGAATTGGTCAGCTCGATTAAACAAACCTGGGATGACTTGTTCTTAAATGCAAAGGTATAGTTGAATTAAGAATTTTCTTGCTACAACGTGAAGGTGGATGCTAGCTTGAACGTGCTCGTTGCTCGTAGTGTACTGTACGAGCAAGTTTCTTCCAGTTTGCAATACATTACATGCATCGCCAGTTTAAAATATGGTAAAGTTCACGTTTAAGAAAATTTTTAACAGAAAGGTAATTTTTTCGTAACCAACTAGAATTTTTTTTATGAAACGAAAAAGTGTATATACTATGTCATCCAATAAACGATGCTTTTTCAATGCTATTTTTGCTGATAATGTAGCAATTATCACAGTTTAAGAACCTTGAATTCGTTAACTCAATCAAACTAAGTGTATTTCAGTTTGCTGAATGAATAATTGCTAAAGTAGTGACAAATATCTGGTATCTCTCCTCACAAATATGATTACCACAATGAAGTTTGACTTTTTATTTCATAGTAACAAATCATGCCCTGCTGTCATTTCGCCACATTATTCGTAGTAATGTTTATGGTTTTACTGCTTTTTGTCCATTTCTTGCTCCGGATTGTTTTCCATCTTATTGTATTTTGTTACTGTTTTACTGTGCGGAAATACAAGACACTATTAATTTCTAGCTATTTTCCTCACAGGTTGTTGATGTTGCATTGACAAACGTGAAGTTAAAGTTCACTGACATCACGCAGAAGCAGATTGCTCAATTCAAAACAGACTTGGAAGATTTTGCTGAACGTTTTCATGGAGCTGGACCAGGAGCGGTAGGAGGAGACCTGGACCATGGGTTGAAAATTTTGACCGATTTCAAAAAAGAGTTGGCGAAATCCGAAGCGGAAAGGTCAGCGACATTGTTGGGGGCCATTTCTACCATTTTTCATTTAATATCATTTTTCAAATGTAATTCTTTAAAACAAAGACCTATAACGTTTGTTTCAGCGATGTGGTTTTTTAGACAAGAATTAACGAACGCTGAGAAATTGTTTGATCTTCCGATCACTACTTATCCAAACCTACTCCGTGTTCAGACGGAGATGCGTGGGTTGGAGATGGTGTATGCCTTGTACGAGGAACAGAAAAATGCCCGTGAGGAATGGGCGCAGACACTCTGGGCTAATCTTAACGTTAACTTGGTAAGCAAATATCAACTCGAAACAGCAGTAAATATCGCCATATGATAGGTTTCGCTTTCATAACATAGTGAATCCAAAACTGGTTTGCTATGCGGTTTTGTAGCCTTACGCAAGTTATGATATCTGTGGTCATACAGGAGACGATTTCTATTCCTTGTTTCCAACAAAAGTGAAGTTGGTCTAGTGCAGTGCTTCTCGACCTTTCTTGCTTTGTGGCCCCCTTCCTAGATACTCTCAACACTGATGCCTCCTGTTTAGCAATAAAATTTTGTCGGTATTTCATTCATGGTAGCTACAGCCGTCCGTTGGTTAATAACCATTTATAAATCACGCGCTGGTGGCCCCCTGGTTAATGTTCCGTGGCCTCCTAGGGGACTCAATGACCCCCGGTTGAAAACCCTTGGCTTCGTGCATAGTTAACAATATTTTTTTGATGAAAACACGTTTTTTTCAGCACGTTATCACGATCATTGTTGCGTTACTAAGTTAGCAAAGACTTCTATTGCAATGGAGATAGCACACTGCTGTGAGTCCAGCACCGGCTTGTTGTCTTACGTAAGCATCAAAGATTGACCAAAACCATTGGCACAGTTGTACTTTGTCCAAAAAAATATACAGTGCGTGATTGCGTATGTATTTGACTTTAATATGAAGGACAAAGATCCAAACAAACTTGATAAATTGCAATGCTGTGTTCAAGTCGCGCTCGACCTCATGATGCTTAATCTGAGTATAGTATGATCGTTGCCCAAGATCTTCATGTTATTTTGACACACAGCTCATCGAAGGGATTGAAGGATTTGTGAAAAAGTTAAAGAAGATGCCAAAACCAGTGAAAGCTCTTGCTCCAGCTCAACATCTTGATGCAAAGATGAGGGAGTTCAAGGAAGCAATTCCTCTCTTCCTCGATTTGAAAAATGAAGCTCTCCGTGAGAGGTAAGACTTACCTGGTTTCGATTGATCAGCAACAGTTAAGTCTTTTATTATTTTTAACTATTCTTAGATTATGATACAATGCCAAATCAGTCTGTGCAATGTGTTTTTGATGCAGAAGTAGTGTGTCCAAGTTTGAGTTTGTAATGAACTGAACGACTGTGTTGCATCTTATAGTCGGCAGCGCGACGAAGTGGTTTGGAGTGTCGCTTTGAGTGTGATGATTCAATTAACATCGAAAGGTTGATGATTCAACTACTACCCAAGTCTCGTTCTTGCTTTCTTGAATGAGATGCTTTTTAGTAATGATCTTAGCTTGGTAGAATCTAACAAGCAGAAACAAACTCAACCTGAAAACTCGGGAACAAAGCCAACTTCGAAGGGAGTCTGGGTTCGTGTCATGCATTGTATAGTATCTCCATCGCTTTCTAATGACAGGAGAATAGAAAACGAAGAAATTAGAATCAGAATCTAATCTGGCAATTATAAAACTGCTGCTTCACTTAATACTTTGAAGGTTTCTATTCAGCTATGTTGTCACCAAAAAGGTACGCTTTTTGTGCAGCCACAAATAAACAAGTTTAAGATAAGCAAAAAAGCACAGTTGAAAGTCTAAATGCTGTGATAAATGAAGTAAGTTACGTTTAATGCAGACATTGGAAAGAACTGATGTTGAAAACAGGCAAGGACTTCGATATGAATCCTGATACATTCACATTAGATAATCTCTTCTCTATGGAACTCCACAACTTCTCAGATACTATTGCTGAGATTGTTACTGCTGCTTCGAAAGAACTGAGCATTGAAAAAGGATTGAAAGAGGTGGGTATATTATAGGTCTATAGGAAGATCTAGAATATTAACACTGCGCGGTCTATGGCGCTGTTTAAATGCACATTTTTCTTACAACTTGGATTTGAAACTTTTTCCGGAAACAAATTTTGCAGCTTCAGAAGAAAATTAAGGTTGTTAGCTGGTTGTGAACTAGGTACTTTTCTTGGATTTAGAAACAAGTACTCTTACCAGGAGATCGGATACCGCCTCGTTTTTATGTGCCTCCTTTTACATACCTCAACACTCAACAGTCATCCCTTAGTTCGTCGCAAATCTGCACCACAGTATGTGTTGTGGGTAACAAATTAATCAAATATCGGAGTGTTTTTCTTACTTTCGAAAAAAGTGCCTGTTGTTTATGTTGTAATATAGATCTTTTCGATGTGTTTTTACCCTCGTTATCATTCTTCCTGAGAGGCTGAGTTGATTTTACGTGACAACGAAACAATTTGTGCTGTGTTTAGGTTGTCGAAACATGGGAAGTGATGAAGTTCACAGTGATAAAGTACATGAAAGGAACACAAGACAGAGGTTTTATTCTAGGTGAGTTCTTATCGTAGGATCGATTATTTTTAAAAAGTTTTCACAAACATCATTAATTGTCTGATCTTGGTGTTTGCATGTTTTTTATTCTTAGTATATTCACTTTGAATTTGTCATTATGGTCTGTTATTTTGATATTAAATATACTAGGTCGCACTAATTAGTAAAAACATCCCTAAGTGAAACTGTTAAAGACTTTTTGATCCGAAATTGATCGCTATATGTGCTGAAACTAGTTGGTGATATGAATTATTTTAGATGAAATCATAAGCGTATTTTAGTTGTGTGGGAAAATATTTTGAAACCGTGATTATTAATTCTTCACTCTCGACTCACCAGTTGGTCGGCGTGGTGGTTACGACATCGATGTCGGCGCGATAGGTCTTGGGTTCGATTTCCGTGCCGGTCAAGGCGGACAAAGTCTAACAAGCGACTTGCATCTCCTGCGGTGTTTCTTCGGAGCAGCTTTGCGCAGGCGCAAAGCCGTGGAAATGGGCCCACCACTCACTACACGCTTCGACGTAATGCGGCGAGTATAATGAAGATTTGATTGGTTCTTGACTTACTCTTTTACTGCAGGTTCTGTGGATGAAGTTATGCAGATATTAGATGATAACGCCATGAATCTGCAGAGCATGTCAGCTTCCAGATTTGTAGGACCGTTTCTCGCTAATGTGCAAAACTGGGAGAAAGGTCTCTCACTGATCGGCGAGGTGCGCAAGAATGTTATGTAGTGAAAGGTTCACGCAATCTGATTTTGTTAAGATTCATTCGTTGGCCTGATTATTGTACTCGATCGTAAAGTGTGTGCTCCAAATAAAGGTAAAATATTTTTGAAAAAGTAGGCTGTTTTCAATCGTTCGCCGACGAACTCATTTGATGTCTTTTAGGTCGTATTTGGTTGATTGATTATTTTTGTGATTGCTATTCTGTTGTTACGAGAAAATAGCGATTGCGTTATGCGTAAAGGCGAATTACGATTAACTTGGAAATTGTCTTTAAAAGTTGCTTGTCACGAATTGGTGAAGCGGAAACAGAAATGACGCAGCATTTTATTAAAGTACAAAACAACAAGATTTGTGAAAGAGTTGATTGCAATCGTAATCGATGTGAAAACCACAAGCTCACGTGACCAAAGTGCAACGGAAAGGAAAAGCGGAGCAATAAATAAAAAAATTAGGCGGAGCAGCGATGGCCCGATAAAGTTTACTTTGTTCTTAGACATGCCAACCATTAAATTATGCTTGATTTCGTGACAGTAACAGTACTAAACTTACCTAATGCTGTATGATTGCAGGTGTGTGACGTGTGGATGGTGGTGCAGCGAAAGTGGATGTATTTGGAATCAATTTTCATTGGTGGTGATATCAGGTATGGTGGTGAATTCAAAAAATTTAGTTAATCATTGTGATGTTATCACCTAATCTCTAGCTTTGGATGAAGCTTATGTCGAGAATAGACTGCAAACAGCATCAACACTTACACTGTCAATCCAATAGTATACTGGTTTCCTCCAAAGCGATGGAGATTTCCCTGTTTCAGATCTTCTTACAGCTTTGTGACTGAATGTCCGCCAGGATTGGCCAATAGTCGCGTTTTGTGGCACGAATGCTAGACTTGTTTGATCGCCTTTTTAAATAACCGGGTGATATTACATTGCTTTGAATATCAGTTTTGTTCTGGGTGTTTAACTGACGTACTGTTGTTTTATTTCAACCCCTTTTCTCTGCATACCATATTACCGTAATATTAATCGTTTTTTGTTGTTTCTTTCCCTTTCTTGTACCGTTGTTATATTTTCTTCATTTTATCGTATTTTCATTGTGGTGACGGAGCATAACAAATGAATATCACTACCACATCACCACTACTTCTGCTATTAGTAGAAGTTTTTGCAAGCTTTTACATTTTTCATGAATAGATCCCAACTTCCCGAAGAAGCGAAAAAGTTTGACAACATCGACAAATTGTTTAAGAAGATCATGCAAGAGACGGTAAAGAATCCTCGCGTCAAAGATGCCTGCCATGCGGCCAACCGGCTCCAGGATCTACAACAACTCAGTGATGGTTTGGAGAAATGTCAGAAATCTCTCAACGATTATCTCGATTCGAAGCGAAATGCATTCCCCAGGTAAAGCACTACTGTACTGCTTGTAGTCACGTGATAAGTTGTTGTCTCTTGTTATTGAGCACTGAGGATAAGCCGCGGCTGCCTTGATAGCTCTGATGCATACAAAAATGCACTGACACCAAATTTTTCAAACCAGTCATTGCTAATGGCTTACGTATAAGATAAATCTCTGTAGTCAGTATGTCAAGATTTATAAACGAACTAGTAATACATCCATAACACATACAGACTCGTTAGTAACTATGACACTTAATTGAATGTTATAGTTGATAGCGTTAGCTTAACGTTTCTTACGTTTCTCCATTCATTTACATCAGGTTTTTCTTCATTTCCGACGATGAATTATTGAGTATTTTGGGCAGCAGTGACCCTCGCTGTGTGCAGGAACACATTATCAAAATGTACGACAACATTTCCAAACTTCAATTTCAAGAAGGTGTCAACAATGAATGGGTTGTGACCGGGATGATATCGGCCGAAGGAGAGGTGAAATTAAATAAAAAATGTTTTACTAAATCATTACTTTGTCTTGGCAAAGTGCCTATGAAAACTTGCTTTTCGAAAACAGTGAGCTATTACTTCGAAAACCTGTGGGAAATTGTACTTGTGCCGTTCGGTGAAGCAGTTTCTGTCTTGAAGACATTTCTAGTTTTCCTGTTGAAGGCTTTTTGCTTGCAACTGCTTTGAGCTGATCAAATTTTTTGTGATTGTTTCACTTGTGTTTTTTTTTTTTTACTGAACATCTCTCTACTGCTTACTGCTCATACTCGATACGCAGTTTAAATTTACGTGGATAAAAGCAGCTAATCATTTTAAAGTTGTTGAGTTGTAAATTTTGATTCAAACTGAATGGGTTTGCGTGAATTGCATTTTAATGAATAAGGCTTTGCTGCTAATTAGGCTTTAATGAATAAGGTTTGGCTGAATACTAGTGGTGGATGTGAGACTGCCGTGACCTCAAGAGTAAGGATTGGATGGATGAAATTTAGAGAATGTGGAGAGTTGTTACATGGAAGGTTTTCGTAAAGAATGAAAAGGATGGTATATCGTACTTACGCACCATCAGCAATGTTATACGGAAGTGAGACATGGTGTTTAAAGGAGAGTAAAATGGGAATTTTGAGAAGAACTGAAAGAGCCATGGTGAGGTCAATGTGTGGAGTGAAATTAGTGGATAGAAAGAATATGGAGGAGCTGATGGAGATGTTGGGTTTTAAGAAAACGTTGAATAGAATGGCAAAGGCGAATGAAGTAAGATGATGTGGACATGTGATTAGAAGAGATAATATTAATATACTGAAGAAGGCAGTGATGCTGGAAGTGAATGGGAAGCGAAAGCAAGGACTATCAAAAATGACATGGAGGAGGCAGATGGAAGAGAGTGTGGAGAAAGTCGGGTTGAAGATCGAGGAAGCTGCGGATCGAACTAGCTAAAGGAAGGTGTGAGATAAAGGGGAGTTGCGAAAGGGATGAGGTGTATCCTGCCACCTTCGGTGATGAGGAAAGAACCGGATTAAAACTGGATATGATGATGAAGGCTTTGCTGCTACGTGGTTGCAAAACACGCAGACTTATGCCGATGTTGGTCAAATAAATGTCAGTACAAGTTGGTTATTTTTTCATCATTTAATTAATAAACCTTGGGAGTGGTAATAAAGAAAGTTTTGAGATAGAATACATTATCTTCTTAAATTAGATAATTTCCCGGAATTTGCTGAGAAAGTAGAGTACGTTAGTTGGAATGTTTTTGCAGTAATAATCTTTTTATTCTACAGACAATGAATTTCAAAACAAACATCCCAGCTGAGGGCAGAGTGGAAGATTGGATGACATCTGTGCTGCAAGAAATGAGAAGTACAAACAGACTGATCACCAAAGAAGCAGTCTACAGTTACTGCAAGGATATGTGAGTTGCCTCGGTTCTTATTTTCTTAATAGTAACCTAACCTTGCGATTAGACATTAACACGATTTTTATCTTCGATATTTTTGACCAAAATTTTGCTTTTGTTTTATTGGTGTGTAGAAGCCGCGTTGATTGGATGATGCCGTACCAGGGCATGGTGGTGCTTGCTGGCAATCAGATCTGGTGGACATGGGAAGTGGAGGATGTATTTGATAAGGTAAGATGTGAACTTTGAACCATGATAAGCAATGCCAGTGATAGTCTTGGTCTTCTTGAAAATTAAAAAAAAGGTGGAATGCAGTAACTATGGGACGAAAATAGCATGAGGAGGAAAAACAGAGCTACGGTAATTCCAAATACTGTACGTTTCGACTTTCGACAGCATGGATTCTGCTGTCATCATCAGCGCTGTAAGCAAGGCAGTGCAAAACTGAAAGTTTTGATCAGTTTTAAGATTTACAGTGGCTTTATTTTTAAAAATTGATTTGTCATTATGTCTTTGTGCTGTTTTAAAGGATGAGCATTCATTTGTTAAATTGTGATTGGGTTATGAAATGAACCATGAAGTGGTTAAGTGCGGCATATTATTACGAACAATTAGCTGTTTCTCGAGAAACTTAATCTAAAATAATTAATTTTTAAACAATGCTAAAAGTTACAAAGTTTTATAAAAATGTGTATTGTTGCTTCAGGTAAGTAAGTGAAGCATTCGGAAAAGATAAAACGTTATAATTATGATACTTTATGATTTCTGAAAAAAAAGTTTAATCAGATTTACATTAGATTGGCTTAACTTTAATAACAATTTGCTTACTCAGGTGCGGAAAGGCGACAAGCAAGGAATGAAAAATTACGCCAACCAAATGCACAAACAGATTGATGATCTTGTGACCAAGATTCAAACTCCACTGTCGAAAAATGAGAGGAAGAAATTCAACACAGGTGGGTCGAAGGGCACGCGATTGTGAATGCTGTTATAAATGAGGTTATTTAAAATTATTCTACTGAAAATCAGCTAGTGCTTTGAGAGACACTGCGAGGCGAGCTTACGCTTTTCAAGCAAAGTGTATAAGACTCAGCCGTGAATCTAACCCGTTGTGAAGGACTTGCAAAACCACGTACGGTATCGCTAGACCACGTCGCTTACAAGGTTACAAGTTGTAGAAAAATCTGATTTTTCCGCCTTATTAGAACATCTAAAAAGCGAAGTTAATTGTTGAATATTTATTACGTAGTGCTCATCATTGACGTCCACGCTCGTGACATCATCGACACGTTCGTGCGGGATTCGATCCTGGATGCAAAAGAGTTTGAGTGGGAGTCGCAGCTGAGGTTTTACTGGAGCAGAGAACCTGATCAACTGATCGTGCAACAATGCACGGGAGCATTTGGATACGGGTCAATGCTTTGTTTTTGAAACGTATTTTTCTTGCTTGCCCCCTAAGCTATCGATCTCAAATTTTGAAATGTAGTATTGAGATTTAAAGCATGGTTTTTCGTTAAGTTAAAGTTGGTAGAGTTTCTACTCTTTCGGTCGTACAAAAATATTCCTGTGAAATAATATGGAAGAGAGGACTTCAACTTGAGTTAAATAATTAGTTCAACTGAATGCACTTTTTGGCTTGTTTTCCGTAGCGCTAAGTCTTGTTTTGTTTCTTATGATTTTATTTCTTTCTTGTTTTACGTTAATAGCGATAATGCTCATCAGTGTGATGTAATTTTTTTCATGATTTTTCTTCTTCTATCCTTAAAATAAAGTCCTTATATTTTAAAACGTGATGATGTTAACATTTAAAGATAGTTTTTAGTTATGTCGAAGTTTGATATAGGTTCTACTGATTTGGTCGTACAATAATATTGCAATAAAATATTACGGAAGAGAGAACTTCAACGCGAGTTGGGTGATCGATTCAACTAAGTGCACTTTTAAGCTATTTTCTGCTTGCTTTCGACGGCGCAAACTAGGTTTTGTTCCTTACGATTTTATTTTCTATTTATCTTCGTTAGTTGCAATAATACCAATACCTTAGTACGATACAGTTAATTTCTTGTTCAATGTGTTTATAATAAACGATGTTTTATTTTCAGCTACGAGTACATGGGTCTAAACGGAAGACTGGTCATCACCCCACTGACTGATCGTATTTATCTGACCTTAACCCAGGCCTTGTCTATGTACTTGGGTGGTGCCCCAGCCGGACCTGCCGGTACAGGAAAAACTGGTACGTTGAGGCCAGCATATTTTTTACTCTTTTTATTAAGTTTAGGCTTTTATTCGTTGTACGTTGGTAAGTGAAAACACGGTAATTCTGCTGTTTTTGTGATGAACTCCCTTCCAAACTTGAGTTATTGAGTTAGACCATGAGTTAAATGATGAATATACGATGTGTCGTTTCAAATCTGATTTCAGAAACTGTGAAGGATTTGGCCAAAGCTCTTGGTTTGCTCTGTGTCGTCACAAACTGCGGAGAAGGAATGGATTTCAAGGTAAGCTCATCTTTACCCTCTCCACATGCACAATTTTTGTCGGTTTTAGGCCCGCGGTTCGTGGTTCTAGTTTCTGCATCATAATCAAGTTTTTGACGTCACAATCACTTAACTATGACATCAGAAATTGGTTATGATGCAGAAACTGGAGACAAGAACCGCGGGCCTACAGCCCACTAAACTTTGACAGATGGGCTGGGTACTTGTCGACTTATTACTTGATTCAATTCTCTAAACACAAAAAGCTAACTTTGACAATCGAATTAGTATTGCTTGTTGTCAATAGGCTTGAAAGGTATATAGAAAAAATGAGATTTGGACTTTCTGTTATATCAAAAATATAAGATGCGCGAACATAATCAAAAGTCTGTTTTATGTAAAGTAATTCTTAACAATCCGTTTGACATTGAAACATCACGTGATAGAAGGCTTAATTTTAACGCAAGTAGCATATTATGTTTTGTATGCATAAGCTGTAAAACTATTAGCAAAGAACCAAAGAGGGGTGTTTTCTCTTGCGCGCTAGAAAATAATGCTTAACACTGTTATGACGCTTGATTTTAATGCCGATTTTAATCGCTTTTATGTAGGCCGTCGGCAAAATCTTTTCCGGATTGGCTCAGTGTGGTGCATGGGGATGCTTTGATGAATTCAATCGTATCGATGCCTCTGTGCTCTCTGTGGTCTCCTCTCAGGTGCCTAGAGACTTAATTTGTGCAAATTAATGGTAGTTTAACCTGCATTGGTTTCTTCGGCGTTTTTTTAGTAATGTTTATGAATAAATCAAATCTTGATTATAATCGCGTTATTACGCCGAAGCGTGTAACGAGTGGCGGGGCAACACAGCTCCGAAGAAACGTCACAGCGGTGGCGAGCTGTTGGCGACACTCTATCCGATTTTACCTGCCCGGGAATCGAACCTTGGACCTTCTGTTCCGGTAGCGATGGGCTTAGCAACTGTGCTGACCGTATTGCTGTTTAATAGTGTTTATATAACTTTTTTGCTAATTTCTTTTTGGGTATTCACTTGCACTTTTGCGGTATTGATGGAGGGAATTAAGATTTTAATTCTTTCCATCTTAGTTGGTAAAATACTACTTTTTTTGATAGTTCTACTTTGTTCTTAAATACTACTTTTTTATATCACCAGCTGACAACTATGATGTTAGTCAAAATGCATTTCTGCTAGGTTATTATCAGTGCGAAAAGCTTAGAGTTTTGAGCAAACTGTTTTTCTGCATTTTAACTTTTTAATAGTCTTTGTTATCTTTTCTGGCAAAGGACTGAAATTTTTACCTAAGCAATTTCTTACTTAAATTGGTCGCGCAGGTTGGGATTGGTATAATTGCTTGTATCTTTCAGGTTCAAACGATCAGGAACGCCTTGATGCATCATTTAAAGAGATTCCAATTTGAAGGAACAGAGATAGCACTGGATGATCGCATGGGCATCTTCATCACTATGAATCCAGGTTATGCTGGAAGAACTGAGCTCCCCGAGAGCGTCAAGGCGCTGTTTAGGTCAGCACAAAAAAATAGATGCCATTTTGAAAAATTTGCATGCGATCAAAGTTTAGTTTGCTAGTGTTTAGCTGCTTTACTTTTTACAAACAAAAATGAAGAATTAAACAAAGATTATAGATTACGGAATTCGATTTTGTCGAAAGTAAATTAATAGTCGTTTTTGCCAATTCATGCATTCTTGCGTAACTGAGCTGTTGGCAATTCCTTACGTAACGTATTGTAACTGAGACGAAACTGACTTGAAAATTTGCGTCAGACTTTTTGTGGTTGTGTGCTGTAAGTGGCATTACCGTTTCCGAAAAAAAATGTATTTTTTAAAAGTTTTAGTGTTACAGTTTAATAATTTATATTTCAGGCCAGTGGTGGTAATCGTCCCTGACCTGCAACAAATTTGTGAGATCATGTTGTTCTCGGAAGGTTTCCTAACTGCTAAGATCTTAGCCAAGAAGATGACTGTGCTGTACAAACTCGCTAAGGAACAGTTGTCCAAGCAGCACCACTACGATTTCGGTCTCCGTGCATTGAAGGCTGTGCTGGTCATGGCCGGGGATTTGAAACGTGGGTCTCCAGATCTGAACGAAGAAGTGGTGTTGATGAGGCAAGACAGTAGTTTTTTTTTCCTTCTCTGTGTAAAGAATTTTAAACTGAAAGATAATACAGCTTAATATTTACATCGCGCATGTAAATTACAGATCATCATCATTGAGGTTTTATTGGTGCGTGTATTTTATGGTGGCATGCCCTTGCTTACGCCAACCACAGTTATAAGCAGTGGGCCTAGCCTTTGCCTAAAAAAACATGCCCTGCAAGGCAACAGTTTTGCTGAGTAGTTTAGCCGGCCAGTCGAAACCGTTGCCCGTATGGTGCCCCGAGGAGGCACCCAGCAAAACATGGACATCGGGACTAGTATGCCGCGCATATAAATTGCAGATGACGAAATTAAACCGAGCAGATGTCCGAGTGATTAGAGCGTCTGCTTTCAGAGCGGTAGACTCAGGTTCGATTCCTAGTCTTGTTACCCTGTGCCTTAAAATTGGTATTCGTAAGTTTGGCGTTCAACATTAGAGGGTAAGTGTGAAGCATACGTTGGTAAGTTCGCTTGTTGCGCCTTTGGAAGGGAATTCACGAAGATTTCCTCTTTCAAGTCCTAGACAGATGGCTGGCAGCTCTTAAGTGAGCTCGTTTCAGCACCTTCGTTGCTTTCTCGTCATAGGAGGACAAACGTTAATAACACCGCATCAATTATCGGAAAAATACTTCTGGTTAGCTTTAAAACGTTGAAAAGAAGCAGCAACCATTATTGCAATTTCAAGCAGCAAGATAAATTGTTTCGTGGTTAAATTGCAGAGCTCTTCGTGACATGAACTTGCCCAAATTCATATTCGAGGATGTTCCTCTCTTCTTGGGTCTGATTGGTGATCTCTTCCCTGGACTCGATTGTCCCAGAGTTCGCTATCCTAACTTCAACGATGCAGTGGAGGACACACTGACCAAACACAACTACGTACTTTTGGAAAATCAAGTTGATAAGGTGAGCTGTAACATTGTGCACAGAGCTTAAAGACTTCACTGGCAAGTTGCTGAAGAATCTGGGGCCATGATATGCGTTAGTTGTTCGGTGACGTTATATTAATATGAATTACCGGTATATTTTACTAGTAACAACTGGTTATGGCAGAACCGTATAGCGTATCGTTTCATCCCATGATGGTTCTGTATTGGGCTTCTAAAACGTTTCAGTTGACCAAAAGACCAGATAAAAACATGTAACAAAGTAACAGTTTTTTAACCTCCTGTATGTTATTTTCATTAGAAGTAAAAACTTGTTCTTTTAGATAAACTTTTTTACTTTTTAATTTCTGTAATTCTGTTTTGTGAAGTATGCGAGCATCGCAGATCTGTATTTCCATTTTTAATAATATTGTAATTTTTGTGCGCAGGTTGTTCAACTGTACGAGACGATGATGACTCGTCACACGACCATGGTGGTTGGGCCCACTGGTGGGGGCAAATCCGTGGTCATCAATACTCTGGCTCAAGCGCAAACTAAGTAGGTGTCGGTGTGTAGCAGCTCAGGTTGCTGCTCTTATTTAATGTCAAACCTAACTTGCATGGGATGTGAAATTACGTGCCTTTTATTTTTTTGACATAATGTTTCGTTATCGGTTTTAAACGTTTTCCAAAATTCCCTTGCTAGCTCAAAGTTATTTTACTTTCTATTTGGAAATTTGAGTTAATGTTTGAAATCAGCCCGGTTTGTTGTGAAAAAATTTTGGAGAAGGGCCTTCTAATAAACCGCCTTGTCACCATCAGTTATCCTCTCTTCCATTTTAAAAATAGGTTTAGGATTTGATTTCAAACTTTCAAAAACTGTGAGGGTCGAGAATTTACCCTCAATGCAATTGCAGGTTAGGGCTCAATACAAAATTGCACGTGATCAACTCGAAAGCGATGACTGTGATAGAGTTGTACGGTATCCTTGATCCAGTCACACGTGACTGGACAGACGGAGTTCTATCCAACATTTTCCGTGAAATCAACAAACCAACGGATAAAAAAGAAAGAAGGCAAGTTAATAATCATCTATTGACTGTTTTTAGCAGAATTGTTTTACTTTTTATACCCTGAGAAACTCTAGTCTATCATTTTAATGCAGTTTTGTTTTCATAATAGTGATGTTATTTTGCATTTTTTGTAAGAAAGAAGGGTTGGTTATGCATGGAACAAACTTGCAACTAGCATCCGACATTGCGGGTAACTCTGTTAAACTACAGCACTGCACTGCTATCTCGGAGGTTGACCTGCATTTTGAACCCATTTCGAGAAAACCTCATCTTCACCAAGACTCGTCCTTGTTGATGCGTATTGATTCTATTTCCAAGGCCGACCGCCTAACTCATTACTGGGATAAGTAAAGTGGTCGGTTTTGATAATTTAACTTCTTGACGTGAAATGTGAAAAGCTTAAAACTGCCACCGAAAAAATTAAGTTATTTAAGTTCTACGTGACGTCAATGTTTTTCTGTAATGGGCAGCTTTGCCGAATCATGTTATTAAAAAATGCCTTCTGAGCATTTTCACCTCTGCTTACCTCACAGATACATATTATTTGATGGCGACGTCGATGCATTGTGGGTCGAGAACATGAACTCTGTCATGGACGATAACAAGCTTCTGACCCTGGCTAATGGTGAACGTATCAGATTGCAAGCTCACTGCGCTCTCTTGTTCGAAGTTGGAGATCTACAATACGCTTCACCAGCCACTGTCTCTCGTGCTGGTAAGTGGTGCCAATGTTTCTTACTGCAATATGTCTGCATTTTTATTTGATTTAATCATAATTTGCTAAGATTGGTTTCATTTTTTTTGATCACAGCGTTAAAAAATATTCTAATCAGATCTTCAATATGCTTGTGGTATTATGCCGAAGCATGTAACGAGTAGCAGGGCCCATCTCCGCTGCTTTGCGCCTGGGCAACACAGTTTCAAACTCAGAAGAAACGTCGCCGCAGTTGGCGACACTGGTTTGATTTAACCGACCCGGGAACCGAACCCCAGACCTCGCACCGATAGCGATATAATTACCAATTAACATCGCTAAGTCAATCAATCCATGACCTTGTAAAAGCCTTGGCTATGAAACCGCATTTCAATCTGTCCTATGTTAACGGTACTGTACTCTGTCCTGTATTTTTTAATGCTGTTTGGGTCATGAAAAATCACTCAATACGATCAAGCACTCATAACATTGAAACTCTGGGTTTGGATTTATTCATCATTCAATATTGCAGGTATGGTATACGTTGATCCGAAGAACCTCAACTACGACCCCTACTGGCAGAAATGGATTGTGGAGCGCTCTAGCAAGATGGAGCAAGATCTCCTGCAAGCTCTTTACAAAAAATATGTCATCCCGTGCATTGATATGGTGATTTAATAAACAAAAATTTTTATATTAAAATTATTGTTCTGGTGAAACTTTAGCTTCTCTATTAATAATGTAAAAAAGAATTTGTTGTTAATGTGTCACGGTCAGTTTCGAGTGATGCCAATGTTTGCATCTTGAAACTAATCACAGCGATTATGGAGCCAAAATAGATAAGAAGGATAAACTAGGTCGAATTTAGTCTTGCTATGTAATTGTACGTTTCGACAAAATAGTTACAGCTGTCATCATCAACAGAATGTGCTTGGTTGTGCTAGGCAGCAGGGGTCAGACGGTAAGAACTGAAATTTTGAAAAATATCGAGTTTTCAATTACAAGTTGCTGTTGAGCATTTTTCAAACTCGTTATCTTGGAAATTTCAGCTGCTTATAAAATTTGGCAAGCAGCTATGAACTTGGTCAAACGAAATATGAAACTCACTTGAGTTTGTTGTTTGCTTAGCTTTAGAAGTAATCGCTGGTTAGTTAACTCAATCTTGTTTTTATGCAGGTTTATGAAGGAGTGGTTGAAGGTCGTCAAGGTAAACCATTGAAAGGAATCGTCCCTCGCACTAACCTCAACATGCTCACTCAACTCTGTATGATGTTGGATGCTGTACTGGGTGGATATAAAGTGGAAAACGGAGATCCTGCTGTAAGTAGCCAAAGGCCACAAATAGCTTGATTTTCGCACATTTCATCTGTCTCTATTTATTTTTTATTTATACTGTTAACGTGGTTTCGTTGGTTTCTTGATCGATAATGCAACAACCTTAACCGATTCCCAAGAACTTTTAGCACAACTAAATTTAAAATCATTTGTAGGTAGAGCAGACTAGTTTTTGTTTGGTTACACAACTTAATTTAAGAAAATGTGTAAAACGATTCGATGAGCAATTCATGTCGCATTATTGAGTTTGTCGATTGTTTGCACTTTTGCTCAACCATTGAAATCATCCCATACATTATGTCATTTTCTATAATTGCTTAGGCAACTACTTTTGAGCTAAAGCTTTTCATTGCTAGCGAACTAAACCAAAAGTTTTGTTCATCTCGAATAAATTTAGTTGTTGTTGCGCAGTTTGTATGTTAACATGGCTTTTCGTTTTCGACTGTAAGGTTTTGGAATGCATTTTCTTGGAATCGATGTACTGGTCTGTTGGTGGAACACTGGTGGAAGCGGGAAGAACTGTGTTTGATGAATTCATCAAGAAAATAGCCAGCATGACCGGAGTAAACGTAAGATGTTGATGACTAGTAACGAAATGACATCATCAGCCTTTGACATCATCAGATTTTAAGTGTTTATAATTGTTTTAGCAAATTCGCATTATTAGATTCAGTATTTGTATCTTAGCTGATTGTTTTTACGTTGCTCTGAATCAGTATGACGTCACTATTACGTCACAGGATGATGACGCACATCCGGCTCGACCAGGGGAAATGCCCACGCGTTACCCTTCTCTTTACGACTATCACTTCGATCTGGAGCAAACGTCCTGGCTTCCATGGAGTACGATTGTTCCAAAATACTTGCATGACCCATCTGTGAAATATAACCAGATACTGGTCCCAACCATCGACACCACACGTACAACATGGTTGCTCAAACTCATGGTTGAAATCAAAAGACCAGTTGTACTGGTTGGAGAAACTGGCACTTCGAAAACAGCTACGATTCAGGTAATTTGATGTTCCAAAATTTTTCAATTATTGTTAACTTACAGTGTTTCCAATTGTTGGATAAAATTGAAATTTCGATGGTTTTAATCTTTTGAAAGGGGCTTATCTTTTTTACTTTAATTGCGTATTACGCGGGGATAGTTGTGTACCTGATGGTTGTGTACCTGGATTAAACGTTAACTACTGATTATTACTGCACATTGGACAATATTAATTGAAGCAGGTTGACAAGTTGCAAGATTTGTGTCTATTTTAATCAGTATGAAGTGAAGAAATTGATCGAGAAAAAAATCAAATCTTTATGATGCGGTATTGCGCCGAAGCAAGTAACACCACCGCGACTTAGCGCCTGGGCAACACCTCTTCGCAGAAACGTCGTAGCGGTGGCGAGCCGTTGGCGACACTGTCCGATTTCAAAGAATCAAACCCAGACCTCCCACACCCGTAGCGATGCGTTCAGTAACTGAGCTAACAGCCTGGTTCACTTACTAAATATTATAATATTTATTAATATATTTGTCAGTTTTTGTCAAAAATATATTTGTGAAATATATTTTTCAGTTTTTGTCAGTATATCTGTAGTTATGTTTATATATTTGTCAATTTTTGCTTGACGTGGATTCATTGCGAACTTAAAAGTTTAATTATTAGGGACCCACAAAGGTTAAATTTCTTGTAAGGTATGTATATCCGGAGGTTTTTTTTAGCTGATCAAGGTCAAAGCATTCTGAATGATCAGTATATCTTTAACTGAGTGCGGCTGATGAGGGCTAATAGCTCGAAACAGCGCTGTCCCACTCTACGGTATATTAAAAGTTTAATATTTATTAATATGATAGAATTTCCTCCGAGGTTTGGATCAGGAATCTCATTTGATGTTGAACATCAATTTTTCCTCACGAACCACTTCGATGGATGTGCAGAGAAATCTGGAAGCTAATGTGGAGAAGCGAACTAAAGACTTGTACGGTCCTCCTCCTGGAAGAAGACTGGTGGTGTTCATGGATGACATGAACATGCCACAAGTAAATGCTGTTTCAATCGTATTTATTCTCATCAGTATGCTACACAAAGTCGAAAAGTTTCTTGTTTCTAAGGATGTCTGTCCAAATGTACATCAAAGAAGGGTTAAATTCTGAATCCGTCATGTTTGTTCTCGAAATGTTCTACCGCCTGTACAATTATGCATTGAAATCAACCGAAATGACATTGTATTGAAAGATAAATCTTTTTTGCTGCCGCTATTTATTGGCGGAACCTGTTCGGGCCAGGATGATACATGGTCTAACGTATTTGAACATTAGTTTTCCTCACAAATTTGCGATTTAGATCAAAACAATTTAGTAAGGTTGATATAATTTTACCAGACACAAATAGGTCATTCCAATTTTCTAATTTGAAGGCGAAATAAGTGTAACAGTTTCTCAAACCAACTCAAAGGGCAGATTTACAGTAGGTAGAAGTGTTCGTATTGTCTAATGGATGCAGCGCTTAAGTGACGGCTCAGTTTGCAACAATCTTTTCGCAAATATCAAATCAAATCTTCAGTATGCTCGCGTTATTACACCGAAGCGTGTAACGAATGGCGGGGCTCATCTTTACGTCTTAGCGCCTTGGCAACACAGTTCCAAAGAGACGTCGCAGCGGTGGCGAGCTGTCGGCGACTTTTTTCCGATTTGTTCGGCCCGGGAATCGAACTCCAGACCTTCCGGTCCAACAGCGAAGTGCTTAGTTACTACGCTAACCAGCTTGTCTTTTCACTGATGCAAGAAATTATATTTGTTTTCATCAGGTTGATACATACGGGACACAACAACCCATTGCTTTGCTCAAGTTGCTGTTAGAAAAAGGAGGAATGTATGATCGTGGGAAAGAACTTTTTTACAAATACCTGAGAGATCTCAGTTATGTTGCTGCCATGGGAAAAGCTGGAGGAGGCAGGAATGAGGTGGGGTTTCTGGGGATTTCATGAAAATATATTGATAAGATATTTAACAAGAATCGTCTTTTAACGTTATTTATGAGCTTAGTCAAGGCTTGCTACCACTGTTTGTCAAATCTAGTCACTCAATATTTAGTTTGCTAAAAAAATTGCATATTGTTCGCGTTATATTTAACATTCGTAACTACACTAGAACATCAGCACCAAAATAGAAATTTGAGCGCATTCTAAATTTCAACTTATTAATGAAGCTGCGAAAGCACTCATCTTTCTGATGTGCGGAAAAGGTCGAAGAATTTCAAACTATGTAGTTAACTGTTAAGCTTAATACAATACTTTGTAAGATGTATAGGTACACGTTCCGCTGTTATGAGTTGCTTAAATGTGTACATTAAGTATATTTATAACTCAACGTCATACGTTTTCCACTCACCGGCTCAGTTTGACTAGTAGTTGTCAAGTTTGATGCATTCTGCATGTTGCTCAGCACACTTTCTGGCGTCTTGGACAAACTGTGAAGCAAAGCTTAGCACTTAAGTATATTTGGCGAACATTACACAACGAATTTAAAATTATGAATGACGCTTGGAAATATTGATTTGTAGGTGGATCCTCGCTTTCTGTCTCTCTTCAGTGTCTTCAACATGACTTTTCCATCAGAGGAATCTCTCATCCATATTTATGATTCCATTCTCCTCGGACACACAATCCCATTTGTTGATGAAGTAAAAGAATGCGTCAGGGCTGTCACAAAGTAAATCACTCACACAAAAAACACAAGTTTTGAAATAAGACTTGGAAATACTTGTACACTAAACTTAAGGAATTTCGATTGATGAATTAAACTTGAATGTAACTCACTCGTAATCAGATTTTTCTGATTACTTTTGATTTAGCCTAAGAGTTTGGCGAGTTAAATTCAAGTTCAATTCATCAATTAAAGTTCCTTGTATTGATTTATAAGCTTGAATCACTTTCTTAGCCTAATAGCGAGACTGAATAGACTTCGGTAAGGCCTACATTGCTTAATCTCATTGATGCTTTTAACATAGTTTGATTAATTTAAGTTTTAAAAATGAGGTCTTAGAAGGTTGAGTCAGCCTCTCTGAACCGTGTGAAGGCTTGAGCTAGAATAGCTCATGCGTCGTATTTTGCGATTTAAGCTTTGTATGATAGTGAAACTGAATCCGGCCAAGTTTAACGGTATCGAAATGTCATATCATTCAACCTACTCATCGTAAAATTAAACTGCGATGACGTAGAAAAGCTGTTACAAGAGACTATCGAAGCTAAGCGAGTAATAATTGGAAAACTAAGCAAGAAGTGTGATAAACTTGGTTGCAGCATTAGAACATGTAGAGTCGGTTGGTGTAATAAACATTTCTTACAGCCCTCCCTTAATTAATGCAGACGTTGGTCCTTTGGTAATGCGGACAGCTTATTTCGGGAAATAGTTTCAAATTTTTCCATATCGTATGCGACATTGCGTATTTCTTTAAATTGTTTATATTTATCGTGTTTGATTAAACAGATGTACGTTGGAACTGTACAAATGCATCGTGAACGACTTGCCGCCAACTCCATCCAAGTTCCACTATATTTTCAACCTTCGGGATCTGTCCAGAGTTTATCAAGTATGTAACGGTGTCTTGAGTGGTTCTGGCCGTTTTATTGTTAACCCTAGTTTTGCTCATGTATTTTCAAAATAGAATTACTCTGCTGAAAATAACATAAGTTTTGAAAAACTTTGCGCAAAAAATGTGTTTTGTCACCGCAAGTGCTGATTTCTAGCGTACAAGTTGCAGTATTAGTATTTTCAAAAGTACTAGCGATTTAGTAAAGAGTTAGTTACATTAAAATACTAAGGATCAGGAAACCGACTGGTTGGCAGAGTCGTTAAAGACATCACTATCGGAAGGTCTGGGGTTCGAAGCTGTGTTGCCCAAAGTGCTAAGCCGCCGAGATGGGCCCCGCCACTCGTTGCACGCTTCAGCGTAATACTGCGAGTAGAATAAAGATTTAATACTGATGATCAGTGAACATTAGGGCATGTGCACTTCTACTCCGGATCGATTTGAGAAGTTGGAAAATTTTATCCGTTTGTGGAGAAACGAGTGTCTCCGTGTGTTCCATGACCGCCTAATCAATGAGAAGGATAAGGAATCCACCCAAGGTCTGCTCAAACGACTAGTGGAAGAGAACTTCGGCAAGATTGAAGCCCACGTACTGAGAGATCCGTGTCTGTTTGGAGATTATCGGAACGCTTTGCAGGTGTTGAATTTGGTTCAGCTATGCGATAATGACGTAATAATTACGTCATTTAAGAAGTTCGTAGTAAAAAGTAAAGCGTAATAAAGGTTTGTGAAATGGTACATTTTTAGTCGGCTTAATACTTACGTTATGATTTGCTTTTGCTCTTTATCTCTTAAGACAACTCGCATGTCCAATCGCCCATCTTAAAACTATTATTGCGTTGGAGATGTTGAATGCAACGGGTTAGTCAGGTTATAGTCACACAATCCTATTCGCTACTTTTGTAAAAATCTATAACTTTTTGTTTACTGTATAGGCGTTGCGTTTGGTTTATTTCAGTTTTTTGCACAAAAAATTGTTTTTTTTAATATAGTAATTTTGCAGTGATAGTTTCTGGCTTTAGTTTGTCATTTGGATCTCGATTTAAGGAGAAGTCATTTGAATTTAAGTCATTTGGATCTCGATTGTGATATTTACATTTTTGTTGTGATTTACGTTGTAGGAAGCTGAACCACGAATTTACGAGGACATCCAAGACTTTGATGCTGCCAAGGCGCTCTTCCAAGAGATATTGGAGGAATACAACGAGGATCACACCGCAATGAATCTGGTTCTTTTTGATGATGCTCTAGGTTGGTGCGCGACGGATTTTATAAACCGGTATCAACTGGTTAAAACGAGTTTTGCGCGCCTGCAGAAATATATGCTTAGCTTTCACAAGCTGAAAGTTTTAAAATGCTTTCATAGGCTAACAAGTCCCTTTACGTAATTGGCTAAACTATACGCGTATTAGGAAACATACCAGTGCATAGCTAGTTTAATTTTGCGGTTGTTTTTGTGTCGAATCAATTTATTGATTATACTTTTTGCTTGAGCTCTGCTTTAACATAACATTTCCATATGAATAAGCGAATTTCGAGCCTAATGATTACCGGTTTTTGAAAATAAAATGTTTGTAGACCACTTGACCCGCATCCATCGAGTGATTAGAATGGACCATGGTCATTGTCTGTTGGTCGGAGTTGGTGGGTCAGGCAAGCAGAGCTTGACCAAGCTTGCCTCTTTTGCTGCCAAATGTTCCGTGTTTGAGATTGCACTGAGCAGAGGATACGATGAAAATGCATTCCGTGAAGATCTAAAGGTGAAAAAATCAAATCTTTGTATTACTCGCAATATTACTTTGACGTGTGTGGTGAGTGGCGGGACCCATCTCCGCGTCTTAGCGACTTACCCATCTCCGTGTGACGAGTGGCGGATCCGTGCAGAGATGACAGCTGCGAAGAAACATGGCAGCGGTGGCGAGCCGTTGGCGACGATGTGTCCGATTTGACCGACCCGGGATTTGAACCGCAGACCTTCCGCACCGATAGCGATGTTCTTAAAAACTGAGCAAACCTGCCGGTTAAGGTGCAGAAGTAAAAATTCAAAGATGTGTTTGTGAGTAGCTTAAATTGATAAATTAGTAGAAGTAGATTAAGTTATACAATTGAAACATGGTTCATTGCTTCTATACGTTTTTTTAAAATTCGCTAGCACTTACAGTATTATTGATAGAGTGATGCGATTGAACTTTGGACTCATAAATAGCGTATGTTATGACAGGATATTTGCGCTTAGCTTCTGTCAAAACTCGCTATGAACCCTATCACCAATATATGCGTTGAGTTATCTTAAAATAATCATTACTCATGGTGTGCAGAACAGTATTTTTAGGGTAGCTATGTAAAGAAGCTTCGTTATTGCAGTTTTTGTCTGACATTATTCATGGAAAATCGTCAGATGTCTAAAAATATTTGATGCGGATTAGCCTGCTCGCTCCAGTTTGCCGATTCATCATGATCGCCATCTCTTCTTTGCTTGTTCCCCATTTTTTGTGGTGCAACTTTGCTGGCTTTCTTTATCTTTTTGACGATTTAATTGAGAAGTAGGATATCTTGCTAAATCAAATCTACTTCAAATAAATACTAATCTTTTTTAGATAAATAAATCTAATTAGAATTTTACTTCTTCATTTTATCCGAGGCAATGACGAAATCAAGTGATCAATTTTCTATCAAGGTTCTCTATAATAAACTTGGAATTGAAAACAAGAAGACTGTTTTCTTATTCACGGACAGTCACGTCGCAGAGGAAGGGTTCCTAGAACTAATCAACAACATGCTAACTTCTGGCATGGTGCCAGCTTTGTTCGCTGATGATGAGAAGGAAGCGATCATCGGACAGATGAGAGACGAAGCTTCGAAATCTGGGTAAGAAACAAGATATTTAGACCAGAAAAAATGAAGATATAGAGCGAAATGTGGGTCCACCATCAAAATTTAGCTAATAGTTGCTGAATCATAGAAAATTTTTAATTTTTGCGACAGTTATTTTGTGAAAATTTGCGAAGGATTTTTACTATTATTCGAGATGATTAATTTGTGATTGCTGATTCTTGGGCTTTTAAGGTACTAAATACATAATCATCGTTTTAAAACTCCGTAATAAACTGTATTCTAAACCTCTCGGTCTTGTTACAGAGTTGGGCCTGCCAAGGAGGCAATCTGGCAGTATTTCGTCGGAAAATGCAGAGATAATTTGCATGTTGTTCTGGCCATGTCTCCAGTCGGTGATCAACTACGTGTGAGGTAAAAGACTATTTAACCGTCGCTCGGTCTTATAGCGGAGTCAACATGTTACCAGTAGGAAAGTAATTAATTTTATCTCTGAGTTTAATGGTGAAACTGATCATAAGTACTAAGTGACGGCAGTGCAGTAACCATCTGAACAGCTGTAGCATAATTGCTTGTGGTTAAGCGACTTGGCAAGTCAATTTTGTAAGGTGATATGGTCCTGTGATAACAATTCAAGTAATACCTGGTTGCCAATATTTCCTTAGAAAATAGCTCTGAAATCAAGTTCAGCTTTTTTTCATCAATTTTTTATCATCTGTGTTACATCATACTTCAGATGCCGCAACTTCCCTGGTATGGTCAACAACACAGTGATTGATTGGTTTATGCCTTGGCCACAGCAAGCTCTCTATGCTGTGGCCACTTCGTTCTTGGGAGAAAACCAGATGATACCAGAGGCTCATGTCGACCAGGTGATTATATTAATTCAGTAGGTGAAATGTTACTTGAGAATCGAAAACATAAACTCTATGCCAACCGAAGCTGCTAGATTTGATACAAATCTAAGGCGGGGAAATCATAATTTGCATCAAATCTGTGGGCGTGGAACCAAGACGCTTGCTGAAACTAACCATGTCCGTTTTTTGGTTTATTGGCTGCTGGAGTTGTTTTCAATGAATATAGATTGAGTTTTAATTTCTTGAGGTTTCGGTTTTGAAGGTTTTATTGTCTTGGTTCTGGTGTGATCTTTTTCTTCGTCCAATATTGGTATTTTACAGCCATGCCGTGCAATGATAGGCCTTGGTAGTGAATTGGTTATGTGTAGCCACATGTTTGTTCAATTGACCGATTTAAATTTTATGCTTCAGGTTGTAGCTCATGTTGTTTTCGTTCATCAATCGGTTGGACAATACAGTACTCTGTTTGCGCAAAAGTTGCGACGTAATAATTACGTCACTCCAAAGAACTATCTGGATTTCATCAACAGGTGAGTTAATGCTGTTAATGTTAGCATTTTACTTTCTATTTTTACGGTAATGTCTTGCTAGATCACTGAACCGGTTTCCATAATCAAAACGCTGCTTCTCCAAACCTCTTGTTGGTGTCTTTATATGACGTTTCTGTCATGCTGATATGCTGGTATGACGTCATCAGCAGTTCCTTAGAACGCAAAAATTAGGGGTGTTGCAGTACAGTTAACGGTAAAGAGATTAGGAATGGGGTTATAGACCTTAAGTTAAGGTAACTTTGGGGTTAGGGTGTACAGAGAGCCATTTCAAACGAAAATGCCTGCCGGTGTTCTAGACACTCCCCGAGTCCCCGTGTTTAATAGCGTTTAGTGTTTCAATTGGAATTAAGGAACTTTGTGTCTTGTGTGTGTGTTGCCGTCAATAAAGTTCGCCTGTTTGGTTGTTTTTCGTGTGATGACGTTATCAATAAAATTAGCTTGTGGATTGTTTTGCATGTGTGATGACGTCATGGTAGCAAAATATGGTTACTTTTTGCCACAATTGATTTATTTTAACAGTTACAATAATCTCCTTGAGAAGAAAGATCTGGAAATTCTGAAGATGTGCGAACGTTTGGAAGGGGGTCTCACCAAGCTGAGCGAAGCTACCGAGCAACTGAATGAACTAAATAAAAAACTTGCTGTTCAGAAAGTAAGTTTCGTCGACGTGTTATTTAAATGTGTACGTGAGAATGATCTTTTTAGCATTTGATTTGCCGAGAGGATCTACCTATTGAATTTAGATGAATTAAAGAGAGCCGATGTTACTCTATACCTGTGAACATATAAAGAGATATTATGGTAGGCCAGAAGACTTACTGATCAAACGTTGTAAAAACCAATTGTACCTCTAGATTCAAGGTTTGATTGTTCATCTGGTAGACTCACGTTTGGACCCAGAAAATCTTTTAAGGTCTGCTGTAATTCCTTTTTATATACGTTCATATTGGATATGTTATTCACTCTTGTTTGTTTAAAGCCTGGTGAACTGGAAATTTTCACATGATTTCACTTTTTTGGCTACAACACTTATTTTTAACATGATACAGTTTTTCAAACATATTGTTTTGGTTCTACAGTCACATACCACGTTATTACTTGCTTGGAGTCGTGTTAGTATTTTATGAAATCTTATTTGAAAAAATCGACGCTGTTGTGTTTGCTACTTTTAGTAAAATTGCGTACATTGCTTGGCAAAGGGATTTCAAATGATAGATAGAGTTTTATGGTATGTCAAGATGTAGACATTAATTTTGTGAAGCAGTGTGCAAATACAATATACCGTGTTACTACTCGGCATCACATCAAAATACCGAGTTAGAAATGCGAGACAAGTCATAATTGCTCTTTATATGTTAATGTGATGTTATATTTAGGTCGCAGTCACTGAAAAAACACGAGCTTGCGAAGAATTGCTTAGTGACATCACATTCAAGACTCAAAGTGCCACTGAGAAGAAGGAACTGGCATCGGCCAAGGCTATCGACATCGAAGAACAAAATGCGGTAAGTGCTCAGTTTGTATCGACTAAAACAAAGATAGCTAGTCTTCAGTGTCATATATTTGTATCAACTCTCTATGAGCATTCTACAGTAAACTGGTCACAACTCGATGAGCAAATTTAAATTTGTGTTATATTTTTTTAGTTGGCTTATTCTACATACTCATTACGTTAATTTTTGTCCAGATCATTGCTGTTGAAAAGAAAGAAGCCGAGGAATCCTTGGCCGAAGCGATGCCCGCCCTCGAAGCTGCTCGATTGGCTTTGCAGGACCTGGATAAATCTGACGTCACAGAGATCAGGTAAAATACATGCATTTGTAGAAGATTATTGATTAAAAATTTCAAAAATTTATTGCAAAATTGCAAAAAAATGTATAAAAACGCTAAAAAAATATACACAAGAGTTTATTGGTCAAAATTGAGCTATAAAAATTTTAAAAAGCTCTCGCTATTTTTCAAATTTGAATCAAGCGAATCAAAACCAGATATTACGGTTAATATTACTTTGAAAACAAGATGTTTTTATACATTTTTGTTGTTACATGTAACCTTAATTTTTTCCTCCAGATCTTTCGCCAAACCCCCAAAACCAGTCCAAACCATTTGCGAATGTATCCTAGTGATGAAAGCTTATAAAGAAATCTCCTGGAAGACTGCCAAGGCGATGATGTCCGAGGGAAACTTCCTCAAAAGTTTGATGGAAATGGACGTTGATGCGATAGGAGGCAATCAGGTAGGTGGTGATTAGTGAATATAATCCAAGTTTAGTAGAAGAGGCGAAAATGTGGCTTTAACTGCAAACGTTTCGCCGAGAAAGTCATATCATGCAGTGGAAGCACTTGCATATTTTCTTCTCTGACTTAACAGTAAAACATCACTGTATTTGTTGTTTTTTTTTCGAAGCCTTCTGCCTTGCATAAATTGATCAGGTATTGCTTGCGATACAACACAAAACAAATCCCGTTTTTTGTGGTTTGATTTTTGGCTGGATAAAATATTTTATGAACGTTTAAAGAGATATTATATTAATAGGCTTACTGAATGAACCCTATATAAACAATTCTACTACTTGTTTCGCGGTTTGACCGCTCATCAGGGAGACTCAGATTCGAACCCAGAACTTTATGATTGAGAGTCAAGTTTTCATAGCTCTCGGCCACCGGGCTTATGGTGTTTTGAATGTTTTGCGTTATTTCAGGTTCGTACAGTGAAAGGTTTCTTGAAGAGCTTGGGAGTTAGTGTGCAGGAAATGAAATCAATCTCCACAGCTGGATTCGGAATGATGAAGTTTGTTGAAGCTGTCATGGGATACTGCGATGTCGCAAGAGAAATCAAACCGAAACGCGAAAAGGTAAAGATCGTTTGCTGCTACATCAATGCTCTGAAATTTTTAGTTTAATGCTTTGTGAATAACCTCAATTTATTTTTTGACAAAATTTTCTTAAAATACAGTATGGAATCTGTGATTTGCCATTTTTTGAGTGTGTGTGTTTTTTTTTTCAAAATGGTTTCCAGTCTTGGCTGCTGCCCTAAGATGGGATGATTGCTGCACTTAGTATGACTTTATTATAGAGCTATTTATAATGTAGTATTTAAGTTGAGTAACGTTCAATTGCTTTTTAATGTTATGTTGTTATGAATTTTTGCCATTATAGGTCGCTCGACTCGAAAGAAATTACCATCAATCGAAGAGAGAACTGGACAAAATCAACAAGGAACTTGCTGCTCTTACTGAAGAACTTGATGCTCTGGGAAGAAAATATGAGCAGGTGAGGAAAGATACGAACTGGCACTGCCTTAGAGCCTTGCTTTCCATATCAGGAAACTGTCTGTGCCTTGTTGAATATAAAGATAATGCACTGAATCTTTATTGCATCCCTTGAAAAGCTACAGAATGTTGTTAACAGTGCAATATTTCCTCAAAACTACTTCGTTATTTAAATTTTGACGTATATTTTAACGTAGTCTTTCCTTCGTTTTAGACTTCTGATAGTCGCAAGTCTTCAACCTTCCCGATTTTCTAAATGGTTTTACCATGTTTTCTGTTCAATGTCGCTACCTGTTTCTTCTCGCGCTGTTTCTCGCGCGTTTTTACTTGATATCCATTCAGGGTGTTCTTTTTCGCATAGAAATAATGACGTTATATACAAAATTTAAAACATTGTCAATGATTTTTGTGTTACGATGCAGGCCATAGCAGAGCAGCGTCAATTACAAGAAGAAGCGGAGATCATGGAACGTCGACTTCTAGCTGCTGATAAGTTGATTAGTGGGTTGGGTTCGGAGAACGTGAGGTGGAATATAGAACTGGAGGAACTGAAGAACAGAAGAGTCAGGTAGTATCACCCTGCTGCCTCAAATTTTTTTAATTCATTGAAATTTATTTATATTTATGTACAATGCGTAGACTTTCAATGACCTAGCTGAGCTTGCATCCTTAATGTAGGCATAGGTTTTAATGGACTGCTTTGAATCATGCTTTCGAAATTCAATAATAGCGTAATCAGTTTGAGCAAAAAATGTTTGGATTGTTAGCATAGTGGACTGAAAAATTTGGAGCTTTTTGTACGGCAATAAAGCTTGCGAAAAGTGTTGGGTCTTGATTTGAATCTTTATAGACTTCTCGGAGATTGCCTGGTGTCGTCAGCTTTCCTCAGTTATGAAGGAGCGTTCAGTTGGGAATTCCGTAATGACATGGTGTATAAGGACTGGATTGCTGACGTCACCACACGTCAGATTCCCCATTCCGATCCATTCAAACTAGAGAATCTATTGACTGATGAGGTCGAAATTAGCAAATGGGGATCGGAAGGTCAGATTATTATCGCTTTCTTTCCTTTTTTCTTTTATTTTTATTTGGAAAAAACACTGAAATATAAAAAAGAAAAAAGCTTTATAACTGTGAAATGCTGCGGTGCTTGAAAAAGACTTAATGATTGAAAATGCTTATTTTTAAGCAGAATTTAAAAATATCATAATTTGGATGTCATCCTAATTGCAAATAGCCTTTACAGGAAAGTGTGTAAGAAATTAGGTCTAATAGTAATTTAACAAGTGTTCGGTTTTCATTAGCATTACCAGCAAGCGAGCTGATGCAAACTTCAAAATCAAAATACCTATCTCGCTTCTAACTTTTAGGTTCATAGTTCTGCCCAGAATTTTGCTATGAGCTTGATATTGTTATAACTTGCCAATCAACTGTACATTCATTCACAGGTTTACCCCCTGATGAACTTTCGATCCAGAACGGGATTCTAACCACACGTGCATCGCGCTTCCCACTCTGCATCGATCCTCAGCAGCAAGCGTTAAATTGGATCAGAAAGAAGGAAGAGAAAAATAACTTGAAGGTAATGATATGTTGTATTTTCTGAGACCCAGTTACTTTTAAAGGGTCACGGTGGCAGCAATCTGAGTTGGATATCCAAGCATCTCGATTGATTTTGCGTCTGAATGCCACATTCCTATTTTGTTGTTAGTTGAAATGCTGAAAGCTCATGCGACTTTCTTTAACAAATAAGTTCGTAGCAAATATCTTTAGTCGCTTTTTTAGCGGTTATAGTTTAAAAGCTGACTTGAAATTCTAGCCCAGTAATTGCATAAATAATGTGTCAGGGTTGCCCTTTAAAAACTTTAGAACGGTTGAATATGCTCTATTCTCTCTCTTCGCGTCGAAAGCTGACGTTGTAAGCTTCAAGGTTCTGAATCTGCGTGTATTCTTCTTTCACATGTGCTTGAAAGTTTAAAAGAAGTAGGGTAGTTTAGTAGCAAGTTTGAACCGAGAGGGACTTACTACAAAATTATACTATGGGCTCACGACAGTTTTTTTACACGATTCAGTTGAAAGATGTCACAATATGTTGCATTGCATTGCAATAAATTTTACTTTGAAGACAGATTTGCCTTGTCCACTTGCTCCTTTGTAAATGGGCGAAAGATTAAGGGCTTTTTGCATCATCTCGAAATCTTTGATGTCATAATCACGTTTTTGATTATGACATCAAGAAATAGAATATAATGCAGAGAGCTCGCGTCATTTGGAACCGCTTAACCTAAACATGTAATCAGGTAGTTGCTATCACTTTAAAATTTGTGACAGGAATCAACTTTCAACAGTCCCGACTTCTTGAAGCAACTTGAATTGGCGATTAAATACGGCTTCCCTTTCCTCTTCAAAGATGTGGACGAATATATTGATCCAGTCATTGATAATGTGCTGGAGAAGGACGTGAAAGGAGGACAGGGACGCGAATTTGTCGTGCTCGGTGATAAGGAGGTCGATTACGATTTCAACTTCAAACTTTACCTAACCAGCAAATTGTCCAACCCCCGATATTCTCCTGCTGTGTTTGGCAAAGCTATGGTCATCAACTATACAGTCACCTTGAAAGGTCTTGAAGGTGAGAGCTATTTTGAAGTTGTTTCGGGTCGTAAGTGACTGTTTTCGTGGTGCATGAATTATTTTGAGTAATTTTGTGTATTATGTTTTCTTGTCATATCATAACTTTACGTTGATATTTTTCGAAAATTCTGTAAAACTTTTAAAAAAGTTATCAAAAATGCTCTGTTTTCTCCGTTAACGCTGTTTTGATGATGTAGCTGGTTAACTCAGTTGGTAAGCACATCGGTGCGGGAGGTCTGAGGTTTGATTCCCGGGCTCGTCAAATCGACACAGTGTCGCCAACGGCTCGCCTTCGCTGCAACGTATCTTCAGAACTGTGTTGCTCAGGTGCTAAATCGCGGAGATGGTCCCCACCAATCTGCATGCTTGGGCTTAATACCACGAGTGGAATGAAGATTTGATTTGTGTTTTATGTGGTGGGTTATCAAACTTTGGCTGAGGGTTTGTGACGTTGATGCTTATTTAATTGAATACAACTCACATTGCGAGGTCGCTTGTTTACCAAAATATTTTTTTCTAGACCAACTTTTGTCTGTGATCGTGAAATTTGAGAGGAAAGAGCTGGAAGAGCAACGTGAGAGATTGATACAGGAAACTTCTGAGAACAAAAAGCTTTTGAAAGATCTGGAAGATTCACTGCTGAGAGAGTTGGCAACTTCAAAGGGTAGGCTTTGTTGATTAACACTTCATTCTTATGATAAAGGTTCTGCAATTTATACAGATCTGCGAAACTGATAAAAACTGCTAGTCTTGACATAATTGCAAAACACAGATTATGTAAACAATACATGTTGTTATTATAATATTGACAAATTAGGGTGAGGAGAAAGTGATAAAATTGCTTTCTTGCATGGTAGGGTTGAGTTTAAAACCAATTGTGATCAGAGCGCAATAAATACAGAGAAGCGTCTTGACTGTGATTGCAACGTTGTTACGTCATAGTTTGATCTTTTAAACCTTCCTTGGAATTGCAGCTACATTGTGTAGAGCAAGATTGTTGTTTAACCGGTCGATGGCGTTGTAGTTAAAAACCTTCACTTTCGGTGCAGAAGATCTGGGGTTCGTTTACCGGCTTGGTCAGATCGAACAGAGTGTCGTCTACTGCTCGACACCACTGCGACGTTTCTTTGGAGCTTGTTGCCCCGGCGCTAGGCCGCCTAGATAGACCCCACCACTCGTTACTCGCTTCGGCGTAATACCGCTTGTATAGTGAAGATTTGATGTTTTGAACTTGTGTTTTTTATGACAGGTAACATGTTGGACAACACTGAGCTGATTGAAACACTCGATGAAACGAAATCGAAAGCGACTGAAGTATCAGAGAAACTTGCTATGGCTGCGAAGACATCGGTTGATATTGACAAGCTGAGAGATGGGTGAGCGATGTTAATCAGCTTGATTAAATGCAAACCCATCATTACAGCAGCTTGTGAGGTAAAATTACTATACTGAAAAATAAAGCCATGCGCTGGTGTTACGTATCAGCCCATCAAAATAACTGTCGAAGTTGATGGTGGGCTGTCTTCTCTCTTCTATGAGATGAAGGAATATTTTTGTAGAATGGGCACACAGCACAGACATTAAGCCAGTAGACAGCAGACACGCAGCATTCTTGACCCCCACGATTTTACTGTGGTATTCGCAAATTTGATCCAATATTTTTCTTTAATAATAGTGGCTCTGTCACTACATCTGGAGGTTGTTAATGCATGTTATAAAAACAGTTTGAAAGAAAGTAATAGTTAGATTATTATGCTTTTGTGCATAGCTTTTTTGACATGATGTTCGAATCAATATTTTGAGCTAATTCCAAGCCAAATATCAAACTCGAGTTATTTGATTGTAAATTTTTGAATCGCGAATTTACTTCCTATTTTGCAACATTCAGGTACCGGCCGGCAGCCCGACGAGGCGCCATCTTGTTTTTCGTTCTTTCGGAGATGTCTGTTATTAACAACATGTATCAGTTCTCTCTCGCTTCTTTCCTGGACGTCTTCGACTTCTCGTTGAGGAAAAGCTTACCGGATTCTGTCCTCAACAAGAGACTGGTTAACATCATTAACACTCTCACCAATAACATCTACAACTACGCTTGTACTGGTGCGTGCTTCCTTGTTTTATTTAATTTGTTTTTTATTTAATAATAATTATTTAAAATATTAAGAGCGCAGAATAAATCAGTTGTGAGTTCTTTGTGAAATAAATACAATGTTCGCATGTCTAATGTTAGTGGGTCAAAAGCCTACGGTTTTTTTGCATCATAATTGAATTTTTGATGTCATAATTGAAAGTGATTATGACTTCAAAAATTCAATGATGATGCAGAAAGTCCCACTAATATTGGACATGTGGACTGAGTAAATGATTTCCTCCATATTTCTTCCTAATTCGAGGGCCTGATGATCATTTTTCGAGGATCTAAATCGGTTCCTGGAAAATGTTTGAAAAAACTGATAGTCAACAGACAACAATCACTTCGCTGCCTGTGTTTCTTCCCTCAGCTTCTTTTACAATCTTGTATATTTCATCTCAGTTTTTGAAATTTGATAAAATAGTCTTTCATAAGCTAATTTGTTTGACTGGTGAAAAATTACTTCAAGAAACCATTTTTGAATGGTTTCAAACCTCTGAATGTAATCGTAAAAGGGATGGATGTGTCGTGCTCATTCTGAAAATGTTATCAGTTAGCTCGAAAATGACCAATATTAATCATTTTACTGAAAGAAATAAGCTATAGTTAACAAAACCTTTAACAATCGTCCTCTTTGTTTTAGGATTGTTCGAGAAGCACAAGCTCCTCTTTTCTTTTCAAATGACGATCAAATTGGAACAAGATGAGGGAAGAATCACACAGGAGGAACTCGACTTCTTCTACAAGGGAAATATTGCTCTGGAAAAGAGCAGGTCAGTTGAACAAGTTGATAACTTTTATGTTTTTACTAGGCGGCGACGAAGGCTTGCACAGCACATTTGTCTAATTGTGTTTTTTGCTCTTGATTGATAAATGGAAGAAGTTCTCACGTAAATTTCAATAGCAAAAAAGGATAGATTTGAAAACTTATTAAAATCTAGTAGTTATAATACGATACTGAAAAAAATGAATACTTGGGCAGTATTCGAGCTCATGCCCGTATATTTATTTTGGATAGACTCTCTGAATAGACTAGATGAATTGCATTCATTGGGGGCAAACTCAAAATGTTTTTTTTTTGATACTTTAGTCGTCGCAAACCACATGATTGGATCCCAGAACAGGGGTGGCAGGATATCATCGAGCTGGCTAAAGTTCTTCCGGACATTTTTGGATCCCTTCCTGATGATGTCGATAGGAACAGCACGTCATGGAAGTCTTGGTACGACCATGACACTCCAGAGTCGATTGAAATTCCTGGAAGATATAAGGAAGGATTGAATGACTTCAACAAACTTTGTCTCCTCAGGTGTGAAGATTGCTTAAAAAAAAGTAGATTGAAGATACAAAGATAATAATTTCAACAAAGACTTCAAACAAACCACTGCAAATCCGACACTTTTTACGTTTTACAATTCGCTACGATGTCTATCGTTTCTAGCTAATGTCAATGATGCGATACTGTCGCAATAAATAACTGAGGTTATTTTCAAATTATATTGAACTGAAAATTCAACAGTAATTAGGGGGAGACTGCGAAGTGAGCTTGCGCTCTTCGAGTCAGCAGCCACCCGTTATACTCGTATACGTCCATCGTCCAATGCGATCGGCTCCAACCGTGAATCAAACCCGCCACGTGGGATCTGTCACCTGCACGCGGTACCGCTAGGCCATGTCGCTGACTTTTTGTTATTGTTTATCTAAGCAAGACATCTTAGTACAGACCTTGCGTAAGACTGGTTCCAAAATTTACTATAAAATGACGCGTTTTACGCAGATGTTTCCGCGTTGACCGCGTGGTACGTGCTATCACCAACTACGTCATTAATCAAGTAGGAGAGACGTACGTGCAACCACCCATCATCAGTTTTGAAGCAATTTACGAACAGAGTCATCCTCTTTCGCCGATCGTTTTCATCTTGAGTCCAGGATCAGATCCAGCCTCTGATCTCATGAAACTTGCTGAAAGGTGAGATTAATCAAAATCAAATCTGCATTCTCGCGGCACTGCCGCTAGTGGCGGCGTGCAGCGAGTGGCGGGGCCCATCCCGCTTCTTAGCGCCTGGGCAACACAGCTTTGAAGAAACGTCACAACGGTGGCGAACCGTTGGCGACACTGTGTCCGATTTGACGGGCCCGGGAATCGAACCTCAGACCTCCCGCGCCGACAGCGATGTGCCTAGCAGTCGAGCTAGCCTGTTGGTAGGTGTGCGTAATAGTGGTGAAAGCAGCTTTTCAAAAAGTGCGCGATGACAAAAACTGTTTGAATAAGACAATCTGATCATCCCGGTTTTGGGTGAAACAGACTGTTGAGTTTTTAGATTTCATGTATAATATATTTTGTCTGAAAAAGGTTTAATTTTGTTGCAAGGTGAGATTAAGTAATGGTAGTTGCTTTCAAGAAATTTGTCATTTCTCATTGTTAACTCAGTAAATATAAGACGAAAATAACTTAAGCAGAAAAAATAATCCCTACAAAATTTCTCGTTAACTGATCGTTGCGACAAGATAGATTCAGCTGTGATCATCAGCTGTTTGACACTGCTTGGCATATACTGCTGATGATGACACCTGAATCTTCGTCGCGTCGAAACGTCCTGTTACGAAAATTATTGTTGTTTTACTCTTCCTCATTTTTATGTTATTTTTAACACTATCCAAGTCTGGTGTAAATGTGTTGCTAATGTTTTCTTTATCCATGATAATATTAAATTAAAAATAGACAGTTTACCGGAATATTTTATAACAAGTAAAAAAATGCAATTTTAAAATGTAGAAAACAATATTTACTTCAAAAGTTTTGAATTTCTTTGAATTATGACATTTATTCTTAACAGGTCTGGATTCGGTGGCAATCGTTTGAAGTTCCTTGCCATGGGTCAAGGGCAGGAAAAAGTGGCCTTACAACTTCTTGAAACTGCTATTGCCAGAGGGCAGTGGCTCATGTTGCAAAATTGCCATCTACTGGTCAAGTGGCTCAAAGATCTGGAAAAAGCATTGGGTCAGATCCAGAAACCTCATCCTGATTTCAGGTTGGTGATTTCTTAGAATGTCGAAGAGCTGATGTAAAACATTTTTTTACGGATGTTGAGGTTGGGAATCGCAATGGCCATCTCCCTGTTTCGTGGTATCGACGTATTGAAGTATTGATGTATTAATACGCAGAACTAAAGATGAAGTAAAAATATACTGGGTTTGATTCTCATTAGCCTCATCCAGATCGACCAATGGTGTTCTGATTGGATGACCTTGCTACTGATGACGTTTTTGTTTTAATATTGCGAAGAGTTTTGTAATTCTTTTCTTTGGAAGTTGAAATACGTTGATGTGCCCATATGGAAATTCAAATCGCTTAGAAGACGCAAAAAAATGCACTGTATCGATGATAATTAGTAGTGGCTAGTATTAAACTGATATGAGCGCTTAAAGTTAACCCTAAATTTTTAATTTCGAGATATGTTGACGATTCTGTGTGACTATCTGTAACATGTGTTATTGTGTAGGGTTAATGGGTTATAGGTTAGTTTAAGAAGACGCTGCGACTACAATCACTATTCTTACAAAAAAACAATTTTAGGCTTTGGCTTACTACCGAGTCAATCCCAGAGTTTCCCATTGGAATTTTGCAAAGGTCTCTGAAAGTGGTTACAGAGCCACCTAATGGCTTGAAGTTGAACTTGAGAAACACATACCACAAGATCACTGCTGCTATGCTGGGTGAATGCCCTCATCCGTCATACAGGTGCGTGCATAGTTTCACTCTCATTTCATCTGCTGCTATGTAAAGCAACTTTTCTGCTACCCGAAGTTTTAAAACTTTTCAATTTCAAAATTTTATGTAAATTTATTGCTTGGATTAGCGATGCAATTCAGCAGTCTCAAATGTGGTTCATTGAGATTACTTGTTCCTATTGACCTCTAGAAAAATATTCTCGCAAATGTTGTTAGCTTTGTGCAAACCTCGCAGATTTTAAAGCAGAGGATAAATTTATTTTGCTAATAAAATAGTTGTTGGTGTGAAGTAAGTGACACACTCATTGTGCTGTTTAATGCTAGTCATTATGGGAAGCAAGGCTTAGCGAAATCACCAAGCTGACTTTTTATCTTCATTTAGAAAGAATTTTTTCCATTACCTGCCGGTTAGCTCAGTTGTTAAGCGCACGCTATCGGTGCGGGAAATCTGGGACTCGTTTTCCGGGTCAGTCAAATCGGCACAGTGTCGCCAACAGCTCGCCAACGCTCCGACGTTTCTTCGTAGCTGTGTTGTCCAGGCGCTAAGCCGCAGAGAAAGGCCCCGCCACTCGTTACACGCTTGGGCGTAATACCGCGAGTGCAATAAAGATTTAATTTTTTGATTTACTGTTAATATCGTTGTTTTCAAACCTATGAATTTTTTGAAGATCTCTTGTTTTCGTGCTGAGTTTCTTCCACGCAGTGGTGCAAGAGAGACGCAAGTATGGAAAGGTCGGATGGAACATTTCATATGATTTCAACGAGTCGGACCATAGTGTAAGTGACAGGGTTGTTCCTCTGATTTCACTGATTTAAAGTTTTTTGTGCCTATCAAAGCTGTTTTATTGCTGATCTTGTCTGGTTTGTTTTCGCACAAAGATGACGCATTTTGTTGGTTGTGTTTACTCTATGTTTTTTTCCAAAAGAATGCTATTCAACTGATTAATTCGTCATGGGTTTATTTGCTTTTTCTTCAGGTGTGTATGGATATTCTGAAGACCTATCTAACCAAAGCTTATGATCTTGGCGACGACAAAATTCCGTGGGGATCTCTCAAATATTTGATTGGGGAGGTGAACAGTTTGTAGTAGTGTTAACGATTGTTTTACTGAGCTTATTGTAAAATATAATGTTGAGCGTCTTAGGGGTGCTACTGCTCATTTTGAGGATTTAAAAAAAGTGTTTAAATAGTTATTAATTAATATTAATTTTGGTTTGCAATTACGATGACTGTTGGGGGCAAGCACTAAAACGCACTTCTATAGACTTGTAACTGGGAAAATGGTAGAAAAAGTATTTAATACTACTTAACTAAGATATAGTTACTTGCACATTCAGTTATCTAAATTTACTCAACCACCACAAACCCTAAAGGTCAGAGCATTTTTTCCTTGAACCTTTACCAAGTTTAAAAGATCAGCTTTGAATGAACTTTTTTTGTTCAGGTGATGTACGGTGGCAGAGCAATTGACAATTTCGATCGACGTGTGTTGACAACTTATATGGAGGAATATTTTGGTGATTTTATTTTCGACACTTTCCAACCTTTCCACTTCTTTCACAATCAGGATGTTGATTACTTTATTCCGGAAGATAAAGGAAACAAGGACAGTTACGTGGAAGTGATAGAAACTCTTCCACTCAGCAATACTCCAGAAGTTTTTGGTTTACATCCAAACGCTGAAATCGGCTACTACACTCAAGTGGGTTAAAGTAAAGCGATATCAAACAATTCTGTGTTACAATGGAGCGAAGCGACAATTTCAAAATGCAAGGAATTCAAAAAAGCTCTTCAAAGTGTTTGAATATTTTTATTTAACGAAAAAATTAGACAAAATACTTGAAAAGCCCCTGTTGGAGACTTTTAGTTAATTTGAATATCACTTGATGCTTTGATGTTTTCTGTTAGTGCACTGGCGTACGCTAGTGAGCTCTCAGTTTGATGCAACAAGCTAATCAGTAATCACGTTTACGTAGCAAGAAATATCATTTTTTAAGAATAAGATGATGATTGATGATCGATGATGACATTGCTGAGTGTTATTTTGTTGACAGAAATTTATCATTGCAGGCAGCAAGAGCGATGTGGGAGAACTTGGTTGATCTTCAGCCTCAAACAGGTGGATCTGGCGGTGGCATCAGCAGGGATGAGTTCATCAACAACGTTGCTAAGGACATCCAGGTGCGTATGACGTCATTGTTACGTCACGTGTAGCTGTTTTGACGCTTTTTTTTCTCACAGAACAAGATCCCAGTTGTCTTTGAACTGGATAAGATCCACCGAGCAATGGGAACTACCATCTCTCCAACATCAGTTGTGCTTCTGCAGGAGCTGGAGCGGTGGAACAAACTGATTGAAAGAATGGCTAAGAGTCTTGTGGAACTGCAACGAGTGAGTCTGGGATTCGAGAGACATAGCGATGTTATTTTGGCGAAGAAATGCAGACGACTTTAATGTACAAATTTTTGACCTCGTCTTTCAGTCATCTGATTTAAAAGTTATCTTATTTACGAATTCGCTATTAACGCAGTTATTATGATGTTGTTCTATCAAAATTTTAAGGGATAGGTTGGGGCTTCTCCAAACTCAACCGTTACAGAGCGCACGGGCAATCGGGCATTTTTTTAGGAGGCGGCCAACGGTTGAAAATAGGAAAACGGAAGATATTTTTTGTAAGTAGAACCTCACAGTGGTCTCAAACCAGAATGATCACGAGTGTGGAAAGAAGATGCTTCGGATCTATCGACCAAATTAAGATAAAATTATCTCAGCTGGAGATTTTCCTGCTCCTGGCTGCTATAAATTTCTCGATAAAGTTGACAGCACATTGATTTTTCTTGTGTTCTGTCTACATGGATAGTATTAGTAGTAGTGAATTTTATTCTTGGGCATGAAGTACCGGTAATAACCATCAAAAACACCAACCACACTGAACCAAAAATAAGGAAACAGTGGCTAAACGATATACGCTAAGACGTGCTTATAACTCTAGAAGATAAAAATAAGTTTTAGCATTAGCACGCCGCTGCACCTAGTATCGCTTCACCAAACTTGCGTGACCTCGGGAGCAAAGTCGACGGCTTTGAAGTTTTACCCATCTGGCAGGTACCCAAAAATTGCCTCCTATCCTCCCCATGCGGAGGTAGAGTTGATAGATCAGCAACGCTATTAGCATTTAATAGTAGCTTTAGATAAGGAAACATTTTAATTACTGTAGCCTAATTTAGGCTTTGGCTGGTGAAGTCGGAATGAGCAACGAATTGGATGATCTTGCTCGTGCCTTGTTCAATGGACAGATCCCGACTATATGGAGGAAGCTCGCTCCTGATACGTTGAAGTTACTCGGAAATTGGATGGAACACTTCAAGAAAAGATTCGATCAGTATACTGCATGGGTCAATGAAGGAGAACCGGCTGTCATGTGGCTTTCAGGTCCGTGCCGAAATAATTATGGTTTTTACGTTGTGTTCAATGGCTTTGTATAATTTTTTGTGCTTCTTATTTGCATTTATTCGACTATTCATTAATTTTTTGACTTTTTAACCCCAGTTTATTTCAGTGCTTTTTGTTGCTTTATGTAGGCCTATGATTTTTGTGCCACATGACCACTATATTGAGCTTTTGCGTTGTGATTAAAACGCAATATTTTTGCGTTTAGGTCTTCATATTCCTGAATCCTATCTGACTGCCTTAGTGCAGGCGACTTGCAGAAAGAATGGCTGGCCACTGGACCGCTCCACACTGTATACACAAGTCACTCAGTGGCAGACTGCTGAAGAAGTGACAGAGCGAACCCATCAAGGTGAGAAGGAAGCTATATGATGATAATGATTAATAGTTATGGTCTGTAAAACGTAAAAGTTTATGCAATGCACGTGGACAGATGCATTGATTTGAGGAACATAATGGGGAGCTTTGCCTTAATTAAGTCGCGTATTTTTTATTATTAAAAAATACTTTTCTTCATTGCTTAATCTCAAATTTCATACTGCAGAACAAACCAACTGTAAACAGCTGCTGGTGAAGTAGTGTAGCAAGAATGATGCTAGATATACGATAATCGGTTAGCTCAGTTGCTACGCGCACGCTATCGGTGCGGGAGGTCTGGGGTTCGATTCCCGGTCCGATCAAATCGACACAGTGTCGCCAACGGCTCGCCACCGTTGCGACGTTTCTTCGGAGCTGTGTAGCCCAGGCGCTAAGTCGCGGAGATGGGCCCCGCCACTCGTTACACGCTTCGGCGTAATACGGCGAGTATAATGAAGATTTGATTTGTGCAAAAACTGTGAACAATACTTTTTTTACATTTAAATTGACGATAGAGGTAACTCCTTGCTTCAATGTTACTATGAGTTTAAGTTAGATTACTGGAGGCCAGTGGCGTTGGAAGTACCTTTAAGTAGAGAGGCTGAAATTTATGTTACTATACCAACGTCTGGGGCTTCGCCAGGGGCTCACCCAGCATATTTTAAAGGGGGGGTTCTTAAAAAAAACTCGATCCCGCACTTGGGAGCAGATCCAGAAAATTTTGGTGGGGGGGATAAAATTTTGAATTAGGTTTAGTGTTAACTAAATACAAAAACGTTAGACCCAAAAAAGGCGATAAAAACCCTTTGCAAAATGTTTTCATATCTACGGCGTATTTAGAAATTTTTTCAGGTAAGGGGCACCAAATTTTGACATATTTTCAAGCGTACTGCACTTGCACAGTTTGGACACTTCATTTTAAGAAAAAGTGTTCAGTTTCAAAAGGAGGAGGTTTGACTCCCCAAACCCCCTCCCTGGGTGCGCCACTAGGCTTTGCCCCCCAGACCCCCTCCTTGTTATCGCAACATACAGAATGCGTATCATGCACTTCAATAAAAGTCACTTGGAGACTGCTTGATGAACTCAAGCTTTCCTTTGGCATAAACAGTGAACACAGAAGCCAGATCAACGTTTGTAAACAAGTTAAACTATTTTGATTGAACGAGCTAATGGTGCCAAGTGATTGAACCATGCCAGACTCTTTTGATGGTTTCTGTAGCTTATGGGCAGGGGTGGAGGGGTGGGATGCTATGCATCCACCCACCAGCCATTTTTTAAAATGCTTTTGATGTATACAATTTTTCCATAATTTCGAACCTTTTCGATAGCAATAAGTTTTCCGCCTTAAGTACGCATAATCGAAAATGCGCGAACACAATGCATCATATTTGGCGAAGCACTCAGAATTAGGGTCGAACATTTAAACAAAATTTGCCTGAAAATTATTCTAAAAGCACTGAAATATCATGCAAATTTTCAAAATTTTTTCCGGGGAGCATGCCCCCGAACCCCCAGGGAGCTTCTTTTGTTTCTCAATCAGCTTCAAATTTGTTTTGCCATAAAAAAACACATTAAAAAAAATGTGGAAATTATGCCCCCTACCTTTTAAAATTTCTTGCTATGCCACTGCTCCTAAGATAAGCTTGCTTATTCGAATTTAATTTTTTGTTGTTTCGCTGTTATTTGCCCAAAAGTTCCTTTTAACATTGGAGAAAATTTAACTGTGACATCATAATAAAACTCTAGGAGCTTTGTACACGAAGTTACCAGGAAAACTAACAGTTTTTTGCGATTTTGTTCAACGTTCTAACAAAGTTGCAAAAGTTAGTACGTTGGGTTGATGGTAGCATTGAAGAAAAGAAATGGAGAACAAGTGCCGCCATGAGCCATCCTTAAAGTGCAATAGGGTGTACTGTAGTTATAAATTGTTGAAAGGGGGGCTCAAAAATTTCATGGGAGGCTGGGCAGCCAGCTGATCAGCCATTACCTTCCAACGCCCTTGCTGGAGGCTATTTTTTTCTTCGTGGAAGGGAAGCTTGTAGTAACGATAGTGGCGAAGAAGGCGTTTATAATGTCATCACTGGTCAAGAGGGCATCTTTCTTGGGATTAATTTTGACGTTTTTTTAGTGGAATCGTGCCACTACGGGACGGTACCTATGCACTAGACACTGATGTACCCAGCGTCCTGTTCTTGTGGTTGGGGAAATTTTTTTATAAAACTTTATCAACATTACAAAATATTTTGCCAGGTTGTTTTGTTAGTGGATTGTACTTGGAAGGAGCAGCTTGGGACATTGAAAAGTGCTGCTTGATTCGACCAAAACCAAAGCAGCTTATCCAAGAATTACCAGTGCTCAAAGGTTAGAAAGTTGCTTTTAGTAAAAACATCGGCACGTTTTAACTATTAGAGAAATTTGTTGTCTTTTCATGAAAGTAATTACTCAACGTAGAAAAAGGCGTACAGTGGCTTCGTGCCATTGGAGCCCGGGGGGGGGGGGGACGCCCCCCTCACAAATTCTCTGAAATGGGTTACTTTTTATAATTTAAAAAATAAAAAAATCAGCCAGTTTCATATCGTTTTTATCCTTCAGACTAACCCCTACCTACCCCCTTTTCTTATCCTATGAATTCCATTGTTTTGTTTTTTAATTTTTGCTTCAATCAATCGCTTCGTCTCAGGAGTAAACTTAACTTCTTGATCTGTAGTTGAAACTTAGAAAACATTTTGCATGCGCTGTTAAAGATTATAGCCTGGAACACATCTATACACGTCGTCCCATCAAAGGCGTCAAAACTAATAATGATTGCAGCCTTCTTTCATTTATTTTAGCCCAGCTTCTGCTTTTAGACATGAACTACTAAAAAATTTGCATTGTCTGACACTATATAGTTACTGCACTCACTGCAGGTACCGGTATGTCCTTATTCGATAAGAAAGTGTGCTGAAAAGAGTGTTTTTTTATGTAAAAACCCGTTAGCGTATACCTTAAAAACCGTAAAAACCCGTTAGCGTATGCCTTCCTACTAGCACAGTAAGAGCAATGTTACAATGCGTTCTGTAGAATATCTTCTGTCTTTCCCCAGAAGGTGTAAATTTTCGGTTTATTTTTGAGACAATCAACATCTAGTTATTTTTCTCTCTTGAGGGACTAGGGAAGCTAGTTGCTGACGCGTTGTACGTGGTCTACCGGTATATGGTAGCATCATGGTTCGCATAAACATGGCTAAGCTGCGCATTTGCTATATAATATACATACAGTACTACGTAAATGTGTAAAGTCATTCACACGTATATAATTTTCAGTCATTCCTATTGAAGCTCACCGACTGAAATTGCAAAACACCCTCACTACTCCTGTCTATACAACTTCTATGCGTCGAAATGCCATGGGAGTTGGTTTGGTCTTCTTGGCTGATCTGTTCACCACTGAACACATCTCACATTGGGTATTGCAGGGTGTATGCCTCACTCTTAACTCCGATTAAATTTGGATCGCTGTATTTTTTCACCAAAAGTCTTTTTTTGTGCCTTCATGTTAACGCTTGTTTAGATTCTATTTTTGTTTGTGTATTTTATAGAAGTTTTATAGTTTGATGTGTTGTTTACAATGCCTTTTTAAATGATTTTGTTTTTAAAGAGTTCGTGTTCTGCACTGTGATGCTTTTAATTGGTAAGAAAAATAAACTTCAAAAACAAAAAAAATGCTCAGATTAGCGTAAGGTTGTGAACAATGGTAGTAACAGCAGTATCCCAATTTAATAACCGAGGATGTGGAAGCGGTATATTTGCAAACAGCTTCTGCTTCCAAAAAAATTCACCGCAGTTTTGCTAGTAAAATATGATCAGCGCGTTTGTAGCCGATTGCGTAAACCGTAGCTTTTTTTCCAACACCCTGAAAGCTTTGTTCGTGGATTGCACTACTTGAAATGAGCAGCTTGGAAACTTTAGCAAGCGTTGTTTTTGAAGATCATAATTTGCAAAAAGCAAACGAAAGTGTAAAGGAATGATTGAGTCACAATCTTGGGAGTGTTCACTGCAGCTTTGCTACTAGACTTACTCCCCCTCATTAAGGAAATGTGTAACACAGCACTCGGAGGCGTGGCAAGAATTTTTAAAGATGGGGGGGGTGTAGCCTAATTTCCACATTGTTTTCAAGCGTTTTTTTTTTTTTTCAGCAGAACTAATTTGACGCTGATTGAGAAACAAAATAGACTCTAGGGAGACCCGGGAGTATGCTCCCCTGAAAAATTTTGAAAATGTATATGCTCTAATGGCTGTTTTAGTTGGCTAGTTTTTGAATAATTTTCAGCCAAATTTTGTATAAGTCTTAATTTTTTGATTCTATCACTCCGAGTGCTTCGTCAAATATGATGCATTTTGCTCGCAGTTTCGATTATGCGTGTTTATAACGAATGGCTTATTGCTATAGAAGAGGCTCGAAATTATGGAAAAATTGTATAGGCCTACATTAAAACATTTCCCAAAATGGCTGGTGGGAGGATATGCATACCCGGTTATCTTACCCCCTGGCCATAAGCTACGAAAACCATCAAAAGAGCAGTGGCGTAGCAACGCAATATGCCGCTCTTGGATTTTTGCACGAAATGCCGCCCTTAACACCATCACAGAGCTAATCAAAGTTCCACACAGCAGAAGAATTAAAATAGTATTTGTTTAATTCTTATCAATAGTTCAAAATTAAATACATCGAGCTTTCGTTGAAGCAAACTCAGAAATTATATCGTCAAAAGAGAATGACTAAACTAAATTATTTTTAGTGGACAGTATTGCAAGCGCAGACAGCATGTTTTCTCCCATCGTCGATCTCAAGGAAGATTTTATTAAAAGCTTTAAAAAACTTCTTTCGCAGCTTGCGATGGAAACAGCAACAGTGAGGTAAAGCTTAAGACTCATACATAAACTTAAGGCGTTGATTCACATACCTAAGCGATGGTTGCTTAACCCAGTGCTTCTTAACCGGCTAGTATTCGACGGAGCTGTTTCTGGGGTTCGGTGGAATTCTTTCAAAATCTTAACACTTTCAGGGGCGAACCCAGGGGGCAGCTGGCCACTTGATTTTTTTTTGGGGGGGGGAGAATTGGACGTCGGAAGACGTGATGACCTTTTTTTTTGGTCTTCACCTGTTTTTGGGAGAAAATTTGGACGTTGGAAGACGTGATGACCTTTTTTGAGGCTCTTCACCTGATTTCGTGAGGGAAATTGGAAGTCACGCTGTCCGTTTCTAGGATTTGGTTGAGACAGCCACGAAGTTGTTAGGGTTCGGCCGCTTGGTGCGGGTTAAGAAACACTGGCTTAACCACTGTAGCACGTCCAGCGCTGTGGTGTCATTTTTAAATGTAAAACCACTGGATTGCTCAAACCGATTGAACCTAGCGATTTCTAGATTTAACTCGGTAATTAACATCATCAGCATACATATTTTCAAATTTGCTCATGTGCTCAAATTTTCAAATTTTGCCCCCGTCACAGAGACCACATAGCGAGTAATATTCTAAAAAGTTACTAACTAATTAGAGGCGAAGCTTGTCAATAATCAATTGTGCAATTTTTTGGCTTCACTTGGATCAGTTTTGACTTACTGTGGTTCGTTTAAGCCTGAGAATAAACTAATGTGACTGACTTTGTTCGTTTAAAATGTTATCACAATTTGCCGCCCCTGGATTTATCCATAAGATACAATGGGTAGCTACGCCACTGCAAAAGAGTCTGGTATATTTCAGTCACTTATTGGCACCATTACTTTATTTTTTTACTAAAAGACAGAGTCAAAAGAAGAGGGCGGGAAGATGGCACAACGCCCCCCTCTTAAAGACGCTCCTGACAGCCAGGAGGGCAAAAGGGGCAATTGCCCCCCCCCAAAATATTTTTAGTGACCACTAGCCTACAAACAAAGATACTAATGCTATAACGTAAATCTACTAACAACGCAAGCAGGGGCGGATTAAGACCACTCGGGGGTTCGTAAATCTACTACCAATGCAAGCAGGGGCGGATTAAGACCACTTTTCGACAAAAAAACTACGCTATAATGAGTATTTTTCTTGCAAAAATCCTAAAAATTCGTGGCAGCTGGGGACTCTGCTCCCAGATCTCTTTAGCCCCCAGCGGCTGGGGGCTTGGCCCCCACATCCCCTATTGGAGCACCCCCTTTGCCGAATACTGGGTGCACCACTGGAAAAGCCTATGAAGTTCTGCCTCCCCCAAAATTTTGGGCTGGCTACGCCACTGTAGCCTACACTATTAATTGATTTTTAAAATTAAATCTGTATCTAATGGCTGAGGATATACGCTATTATAATCATAAAAAAATTACAGTATTTTACTGGTGTAGCGTAAAAAATTTTTATTTATGATGGTCTATGTTTCTCAGAGATGTTCGGATTTAACAATCCTAATCCGATCCAAATCCATACGAGTGGCTAACGAGAAGCTAAATACGCGAAAAATCATTTTCAATAAAACCGCTACAGCGTTTTTGAGAGTCACGTGATGCGTAAAGAAAGTATAAGAACAAAAATTTTATGATCATATGGCAACGCTGAAGTGGTGTAGGGTTTAGTGCGATGGACTCCCACTCGCAGGAGAGGGGATCAATGCCCTCCTAGGTTTTGATTTTTTGTCAGCGCATTATACTGAAGTAGCTGTAGCGATTCTGTTGAAAATGATTTTTCACGTATTTAGCTTCTCGTGAATGGCTAGATAGTAGATATGCGACAGTTTGTTTTGAATAAAACCGCTACTGCGTTTTGAAGAGTCTCGTAATGCGTAAGAAAGGTTGGTATGATAAACGATGTGTAACTTTCTGTAACGCTGTAGCGGTTTTGTTAGTCGCATATCTAGCCAATGGACAAATTCAATACCTTAAAACTAAACCCTAATCCTAAATTTCTTAAGCATAAAGTCCAAATCCTAAATAATCCCAAATCTAGAAAATAACAGTAGGCCTACAAATATTTGTGTTGAATTCAGATTTATCCTTAAAAGTTTTACCTAGTATGCACTTCACTGCTTTTCACTCAAGTCCAAATCTGAAAGGCAAAAAGCTTTAAAATCCTAATCCAGTCCAAATTCGATAAAATTTCGAAAATCCGGTCCAAATAAATCCGATTCCAAATCCGTGGACATCTCTGACGTTTCTATCTATTCCTATTGCACCAGCATCACCTAGCGATTGACAACAGTTATCTACTGAGTCGTGATACAAAAATATGAAATGTAGTGGTAGTAGTGTCTTTTATTTCTGCACCGTCAAAATAAATGCAGCAGAGCAATATAGCAATTCAACTAGGCCTACAGACGGACACAGAAAAGGGAAGAAACACAGCGGTTAACGTTGTACCATAGCCTACTAGCGCAGCGGTTCCCAACCTTTTCTTTGTTACTCACTTTTAGATGCGACTGACCCTCAATTTCCAACAGCATAAATGTTTTAAATCAGGGCTTTTCAACCTCTTTTTGGTCATGGCCCACTAAAGCAAGGTTTTTCAACCTCTTTTTGCTCATGGTCCACTAAGGCAGGGTCAGTGATGGGCACGATTAACCTTTCTGCACTAAAGCGATAACGATAATCGATAACTTCAAAAAAGCCTTGGGCGATACCGATAATCGATAAATCTTAATTTCTTAAAGCGATATCGATAAATTATCGCCGATAAAATTTTCCGATAAATGTTGCGGTAAATTTTCAATGTGTTTGACGAAGATATTTTTTGTAAGTCCAATTGCAAAATGTTTTTTTCTGCATTTTTCAAGAAAAGAGAGCAGTTCACGGACTCTGCCGTGAAATTAACAAAGAAATAATTTTTAAAAATTATAAGTCTTATGGACACCGTGTGTTTTTTCCATAGCGCCAACTCACTAACTTTTGAAGTTTAAACACTGCGTGCATGAAAAATCGTTTATCGCGATAACAAAATATATAACAAAAGCGATAACGGTAATCGATAAATCCAAACTATTTTGAGCGATAACGATAATCGATAAAAAGTTATCGCCGATAAATGCCCATCTCTGTGCAGGGTTGGGCAACTTATTTAAGTGCCAAGATTTGGGCCGCACTGATTGAAAGAGCAAAAAAGGTCCCATGGTCCACAGGTTAAAAACCTCTGTTTTAATACTTTTATTCTAAATCAAAATTTGGCTGTAAAAACCGATATTTTGCAAAAAATCTTCACCGTTGGGAATTAAATTTCGGTGTATTTTTTTGACCGGGACAGGACGGTGTTATTTTTCAAGGGGTGTTTCATTCCCCACCTAAAAACCCTTAAATCCCCACTAGTGGGTAATTCTTCACCGGTTGGGAACCCATGTGCTAGCGAGAATAAAACTTGAAGATGAGGGAATTAGTAGGCGTGGTAGCTACACCCGATCAAACTAAATCAGGGTAAGAAAAGAAAAAACAAAACTGAACATATCACGGCGAGATAAAAAAAAGACACTAAAGAAATCACAGCTCCAACACCGCTATGATATAGTCACTATATCAGCTCCAACGGTAGGAACCATAACAGTGTACGGCATTTCCAGGTACTCTCTGTCGTCACGGTGCAACTAGACTAACATGAAGAGAGAGACCCAACCTAATCCCAAATCTGTATTAATACTAGGCTAATACTGATACATTAACTTAAAACGGTAACCTACATAACCTAATTTTGTTTCAACGTTTAACTTGAAATTTAAATAAAAAAAAGTACACAAAACTCACTCGCATTTACTTGTACAATTAATTCGTGAAAATTGACCAGCTAGCTTAACAATTTGTCTAACAGGTTTATTTTGTGACAGCAGTTGGCCAGAAACCAGGTTATTCGTTAACTTCGAAAGAATAAGCTTGTGAAAACCACAAATTCAGAAACTGAAATAAAGAGTATAAAAACCTTTAAAAGAATAGACCTTAATTAAAAAAAAAAAACGGTAACGAAAAATGTAACCGAGATAACTAAAGTTAAAGCCGGAAGCTTTTGTATAGAGAAACTCAGTGTTACAGGTTGATGCAGCAAATCACAGTCTGCAGCTGCCTTGAAGTCGAATGCCATCTTCGTTGTCAATGTGGTGACAAACGAAGGCTCAGATACATTTTGCATGTTAAGATGAGCAAGTGAGAACTACTGTCAGAGATGGGCATTTACAGGGCTGCCACTAAAAAAATACGTTTTTATGATGATTTTATGATCAAAATCACTAAAATATTATGATTTTTTATGATGTTTTGCTCATCTGATTTATGATGTTTTATGATATTTTTCTTCAATATTATGATGTTTTTATGATAGCAAAAATTACATGTTAATGTACAAGAGAAATTGCAATATCTTGGAAAATATTTGGGATTTTAAGAGCATGAAACTTCATATTCGTGATAAGTAATCAGGTACCAAAAGCTAGTGATAAGTAATCAATCTTTATTTAACTACTAACAATTAGATTAATGGTAATATTGGTCGTAATTTCTGTCTGATCCTATAACAGAGGTACAGAACTTTCAGCAAAACGAGCACAAATCAGACTGATCAATCAAAAATGGTTCCATGTCTACAATACACTTTTTCCGTTTCTTGCTCTGGCTTCAACATCAGCTTATCAAAGCTGTTGCATATACCAAACTCTGATGTTGCTAACTAGCAGCAAAATAATATGTCGACCACTCAAGACTCGACATTTGATATGATTGTAGCAAAGCAGCAGAATTAACAAAGACTGTTGTTGTATATAACAAGTCCAACATCACTTATGATTGTAATCAGAATTAATCACTGCAGATCGAAATGACGACATAGCCGTGCTACACCACAGTCACTGAAGTTGTATCAGTCTATCGCAAGAAGGATACCGGTAATTACAAACATAACCTACTAAACTACAATAGCATATATCTATTGCGAACTACTGTCATTATTCCTGTAGCATCTGAAAAGCATAAAAATTACATTGCAAGATTCTAGTGATGAAACTAATTCACTTATAGCGAAAATCTACTGTCATTTAGCACAGAGTACTTTGGTAACATACATACGGATGGACTTTGCAATCAATGACGCTTAATTCGTAAATTAACCATCACATACATGGTAGCACAATCACTATAAAAGAGCTACATTCAACCAACTCAAATAAATTCTATAAACTGCAGACGATAATTTGCTTAATTATGACTAACTGATTAAATACCTTGTAAATTTCATTGAACAATAAATATTTGCGATGTGATATAGCATTCTTGAAAATTGCAGTTAGGTATGCTGGCACACTATAGACTTAGTCTTTACCTCGATAGGTTAACTGCCAAATCTATAGTTAAATAAACTGCCATGCAGGATATCACTCACTATCACAAAACCACGTTCAATGCAATTACAACATAAACAGTGCAATATTACAGCATTTCAATACCAGCCTGAAATCAACTGCCAGTTTTGCTAACAGTACTTTTAATCTCGCTATAAAATATCCAGTTCACACCTATTGTACATATCTCAAGGTCCAAATAAGTACCGACACTGCATTAGTGCATTCTCCTGTTTGAGCTTTTTACTTCCAATGAACTAGTGATATAACGTATATTATGTCCCCAGGATGCACTGATCGGTGTAACGAGGTTCGACTGTATGGGTTTACACTCAAATGCATGCTGATAATTTTATGAACCCTGTAGATTGTGTCGCTCACTCACTGTCACGCATATTCAAGTAGGTACATGAGAATATTTTAAGAGCATTCTGAAATCTTCTTGCATTTGTGTAAACTGTTGTTTGGTATAATACTGTGGGCTTCAGACTCAATTGCCTAAATGACAAACACATCATTTTATGAATTTACTGTACAAGGTATCACTCACTTTTAAAACGTTACATACAATGCACATAATAAAATGTACTGGCAATTTTTTAACTGTAGTTTTGGTATAATACTGTGGGCTTGACATTCCATTGCATAAACGGCAAACTAACAATTTTGTGAATTACTATATGCATGGTCTCACTCACCATCAAAAAGCTGTACTCAATGCACTTGGGGAACTGTACTTTACAGTATTTCAATAATTTGAAAACTGCAACTTCCATAATATGACTATGGGCTTTACACTCGTAATACTCATTGAAAATACTCATCATGCAAATAAAGATGACCAAACTATGCTGGCTTAAGCTTGGCTGAAAAAGTTACAACTGTTCTCCAGCATTAATTTGAAACTTCTACTTTTCACCATTTTGCAAATTTCTTTGCTTTTTTGCAGTTTCAGCTGCTAACTTTTCTTGCTCCATATCCGCAAAGTATTTGGCACGTGCACTTTTCACGGAATGGAATAGCTCAACCGTTAAAGGCAAGTTTATCCACCCACGCGATATAGTTCGTCTTTAGCCATTCGAAGCGAAGCGATTGTTTTACTCCCAGTAGCATATCCATGACTTTCCATTAATTGCTTGTTTATAGAAAAGCCTCGCTCAGGGTAAGCATTCCCACGACTGAGCGAAAGCACTATTCTGATCAAAGAAAACAACTGGGTATTTCACAACACCATGCTCATTTTGCAAAGCATCTATCTTTGACCAGAAGTAATCAATGCGCTTGTATGATGATGGCAATTGCGAAGGTTTTAGGCCACAATCTTGCAGTGCTTGGGGCCAGTAACTCCGGCGGTTATCTCTTGAAACGCCTTCGTCATTCTCTGTTCTTTTGTACCAATTATCTTTAAGTTCTTCACCTTGATATTCCATCCATTGCATTCGAATTTCATCACAAACTTCTTTGGTGGCATGACCTTTTATATCAAGAAGTTCTGGCAGTTTATTGCTCACAACAGAGGTGATGATAAGAGCCATGTAGCTGATGGCATTTGTGGCACCAGAATCATTCTTTTACATGGGTGAAGATACTGTGCATGCTTGATGACTGGGACATTAAAGGGTAAACGATCCAACAAATGAGTTGTTGCTGACAATTAAAAATTCATGCACTCCTTTCAAAAGTTGTCGACCTTGCTTTTCTCAAACAACTGCGTTTGCTCATCAAGAACACTTTTTGCTTTTGTCCCGACTTCTACCAATGACAGAGGCTTTCTATTCTCTATGAAGTGGATATCAATCAACAGGTTTTCGGTGTAAACACTAGATAAAATGTTTTTGCGAAAAATTTTTGCATTAAATTTGAAATAAGTTTGCACGTAGATGGATAGAGCAAGAGCACTTTTGGCTCATCTGACTGAAAGGGGACTAAAAAATCTTCAAACATCTCAGCAGAGAATGCACAAAAGCTGATATATGCTTGGTACAAGGGATTCTGTAACGCTGCACAAATACGCTTATATCGAGCCGTGGTTGCCATTGCATGCTTAAAATTACTTTGTTGGGGCAAAACTTCAAAAAATATTCCTTCAAGTTCTTCCATTGTTGCATAATTCTGACAGCAACATATTTCATGCTCAACCATCTAGTCTCACTGTGCTGCAGAGCATACCGTGCTGCCATTTCTGTTGTTTCCTCCAACGAAGCATAATCTCCTCTGCGAGCACTTGAGTGTTTGAAAAAGAAGTTATCATAAAAAAATTCATCCACATCAAAGTCCAACTTTTTAATTCCTTCCCTAAAAGCTGTATGGAGTGGGTGTAAAGAACAAGTACCAAAATTAAGAAAACTTGTTTCATACGTGGTTTCCATGATTGACCGAAGCTTTTTCTCCAAACTGAGATTGACATTAGGATCATCCATGCCAACTTGAATTAAATGATTGCAATCACAATTTAAGTCTTTCATGAAAGAGTTAAAATGATTAAGCAGGTTGTCGCTAGTACAATGTCCCACTAATAGCGAACCACAATATGCATTACTTATTTTGGGTTTGCTTTTCGACCAGTATTGTAAGCATCATACTGCTTTTGGACTTGTTGGTTTGTTGTTTCATCAAACTTGAAACAAAATGGGGTATTGCGAACAACATAAATGAGCTTCTCCTTATGGTAGGGTGCTATCCCATAATTGATGTTGTAAGCCATTTTAGTTTTGCTTTGAGAGTAGCTCTTTGCAATTTGAGAATCAGGAAACACGATCTTAAACCTCGCACTGTCTGTTGTTGCACTAGCGAAGGAATAGTTTCTTTCGGCATAATGCAGAGCTTGCAAAATTTCAGATTTAACTACTTGGTCTTCAGGAGACAATCTGATTCGTTTTTGCATAACAGCAGCTTCATTTTCAATGACAAATTGGAATGGTCTTCGATCTTCTTTATGGCATTTAGCATGTGATTTCACTTGTGCCAAGCCACTGCCATCAATTTGAAATCTTTTCACACATTCTTTGCAAAAAGCTTGATGAGGGTCTGTTTTTACAGGTGCAAGCCAGCTGTAATCTTTTTCCCAGGAAGCTCTCTACACTTTGACTTTACCATCACATACAACTATGAATTCGTAAACTAAAATTTATATTATCTTAATACATCTAAAAATGATCTGAAACACATAAATCTTGGGTAAATAATTATTCTTACAAGGTTATAACTTAACTAAGATGCCAATTCTGAAATAATGACAAATTAAGTTGACAATGTGCAAAAACGATGCTGTACCGTGGTGGCAATTAACATTAACGTGAATTACTACTGGTGCAGTATTCTCCAATTTAGTTTCAGTCATATCACAGTTTATGATTATTATTTGTCATTGCATACCAGTACAAATTGTGAGGAAGGCAATCAAGCAGAAGTTGTCGGTTTTCACTCCTTGACCAAAAATGTTCCTTTTCATCCCAGACTTAATTTTATTCAGTAGAGAGAGGTATAATAACCAAATGTGGTAGTCTAAAGCAGTGGCTCCCTAAGTGGAGGCCACTGCCCCCTAGGGACGTCGGTGACAATGAAGGGGGCGCTATAAGCAAATTGGGCGATTGGGGGCGCTGAGTGAATTTACAAGAAAACAATAACAAGCAGAAAAATATGCAATACAAAATTGATGTATGTAAACAGAGGGAGCTTTAACTCTCGCAGGATGTTAGGGAAACATAAAACCTTTTCAAATTCTTGGTTTGTTACTGCAGTACATTATTGTTGCTCTAAAAGCACATATTTGGGCATTAAAATCGCAATTTTTCCAGTGGCCGGGGTTTCGCCCCTGTATCCCTTGCTGTAATTTTCTCTACAGCCAAATACAATATAAACTAACATAGCACAGTAGGCTACTTAATATTTCAACCCAATAATAAACACAACTTGAAGTTCGCGGTATATAAAGACTCTCAAGAGTATCAATTTCACTTGCAGTAACAAAAAATATTTAAAAAAAAGTCAGAAGACTATGTTTTTAATCTGCTGACAGGATATAAACGCAGATTACAACTGCAGAAACACACTGAAATCACTAGCATGGCTGAAAAGCAAAAAATATTAATCAGTACGTATAAACAAACTTTTAAAGTTATACAATACATACGAGCCCTTCGTACCTTTCAAATAAAATCAAATCGTAACATTCAGCTACAAAATCATTGAATTTTATGAGCGATTGTGCATTTTATGATGATTTTATGATTTTTTCAGATTTTAGCAATTTTTTATATTTTATGATTTTAATGTAAGTGGCAGCCTTGCATTTATCGTGATAATTTCTCAGCGATAACTTTTTATCAATTATCGTCCTCGTTCAAAATAATTTTGATTTATCGATTACTGTTATCGCTGTTGTTATATTTTATGATATCGCCGATAAATTATCGCGATAAACGATTTTTTATGCACGCAGTGTTTAAACTTCAAGGCTAGTGAGTTGGCGATATGAAAAAAACACACGATGTCCAGTAAGACTTGTAATTTTTAAAAATTATTTCTTTGTTAATTTCACGGCAGAGTCCCTGAACTGTTTTCTTTTCTTGAAAAATCTAGAAAAAACATTTTTGTAATTCGACTTACAAAAAAAAAACTGTCAAACACATTGAAAATTTACCGCAACATGTATCGGAAAAATTTATATGCGACAATTTATCGATAGGCCTATCGCTTTAGGAAATCTATACTGTTCATCCAATATTTATAGTATAGCGAAATCTATAGCGCTATTATTTCGCATTTTTTTTTACGAAAACAGAAAAACTAGACTAGTTTCGAATATTGATATGAGTGTTGTAGCGACGCTATTTTGGCCTGGTATCTGCAAGATAACTCATTGCGAAAAACCAGCACCATTTCCCTGTCAACATACACAAAGCACTTCAGAACGTAGGCTACATAGTGCCATTGCAAACTTTCTCAATGCCATTTATTTCAAAATGCGAAAAATCAAAATGCATTTTTAACGTGAAAATGAAACCACAATAACCTACTTAAATCATGCATAAATGAAAACATGAAACTTAAAAATAAAGACAAGCTGAAACTGCAGCGAAGACTTAGTGGAAAAACTGAGAAAAACTAATCAATTTTTGACCCTATTTTATGTTCCTGAAACCCAGCGTCGGAACAGATGCTGCATTTGAAAACTTAACGTTCTTACAGGACATGATCACATGCAAAAACTTTCCTTCAACAATTGCTGAAAGAACATTCAAAGAGCTTGCGAAACTCGAATGTTTCTTGAGTGAAGAAACTGTGGTTTCTGCCTTGTTCAGCGATTATTCGGAGTTGACTAACAAAAAAAAAAAGAAAATTAATGGAAAAAGTTCACCAGAAACATCTCGCTCCTCGCTCAGATGAACTTCGCCGATCATCCAACTGAGCTTCATGATATAATTCGACCGAAATCATGGATGTTGTTACATGGATGATGTTGTAATGGCCGTTTTTACGACGGCCATGATCGCAAGGCCGATGGTTCAACTACCACCCAGGTCTCGTTGTTGTGTCCTAGGATAAAATGCTTTACGACAATTATCTCTGCTTGGTGAAATTTAACAAGCAGCAAATTGAAAAAGTTAGAAGCAAAAATTCAAGCGGAAAACTCGGAAACAAGGGCAACTCCTAAGCGAGTCTCGATTTGTCTTACGCACAGCACCTTCGTCGCTTTTTCGTGACAGGAGGATAAAAATGAAGAAATCAATCAATCAATCATCGAACTATATTTGGCTCGGCAGTCCTTCCCTCACGTGGCATACTTTTGAATCTTACAGAAGTGCGTAGGACTTCGTTTGCTCTGTGAAGGTGGTAAATAATGCAGCAGAAAGAGATGTTAAGTTGCACAGCGATTACGCTGCTATACTAATAGACAATGGCAAGCGACGTGAGAGTTTACCGCAAGTTGTTGAACAACATCAACAACCTTCATACCTTCCAATTACGTCAACGATAAAATCGCTATTGTGATCAGAATAATGGACAATTATGAAAAACTTTGGCATAACACCGCAGAATAAACATTTAGCATTTAAAAGCATTCATTTGCGCAATGAAATAGTTTTTCATCATTTATGACGTCATGCCTCATGACATCACAAACTGTCAAGGTCGTGTAGGGTAATACACATAAGCAAAAAATTCGGAATTCACGCCACCCCAATAGCTAGAAAACGCCAAAAACCAAAGTTTCACAGTTGGGGAATCCCCAAGTTCTATGCTTAAGGCTGATGCGCAAGTGGTAAACTTGGTCCGATTTCAAATTTTTTCTATGCCATTTTTTAAGTCAATTAACGGGGCTGAGCTGCGATCAGGTTAAAATTTCAGAAGTCGGTCTTCTTTGAACACCCCTAGCGTACAGTAGATACAACTGCATAGTAACGATATTGCATGTAAATCAAAATAATGAAAAATTAAAAAAATGAAACAAAAAGAGCAAGACTTCTATTGCAGACTTACGACTACGAGAGCACGGTTTGGTCGCACTTACTACCTTTAAATCCAGAATAGCACTGACAATCAACATCATGGATTGATTCAGGGGGTAACAGAAGAGAGAGGAGCAATTTCATCCCAGGAGACAATTTTCTGGTAGGAAATTTACCATTTTTCACTACACAACGGCCGTGACCACTGCATAACTCAATGCTGCATTCTTGTGCACTATCAGACATAAGTTTTAAATAGGGCCCTAATGTCTCAGATACATAATGAGACACATTTAAGCAAACATCTTTGGATGTTGCCATGTAATTACCCCACAAGACAACTCCAGAAGCTCCTAACATAGCTGCTACCCCAGAGCTTGACTCAACGTCACGGATATGCAAAAATTCTCTTGTTAAACGGTACACCAAGTTGTTGTATGCATAGACAGGGATGTTTACATTTCCTGGTCGATTGCTGTCTACTCTTTTTGCCTCATTTACTCGATTAGCGGTGTATACAGCTGCTCGTGGATCATCCTTAAACCAAAGCCCCAAATATGTAGATGGATATAATGCAGTGCTAGCATTAAACAGCCACTGAATCTCATCGTTTCTAGATATCGTATCATTGTGACAAGATAAATCAGATCCAGTTTTGGCATAATTGTGACAATCAGGGTATAGGTAATATCCCCACTTTGCTTTTGGCCTGAGAAACTTAACAAGCTCCAGTGTTCCAAGCATGTAAGACTTTGCTGCAGCTTCAAACTCAAAAGCAGCTTGTGTAGTGATATTTTCTTCAGACCAATCAGGGTGCTCATTCCGCACTTTGTCGATAGAAATACTCTGATAAACTAACCCTTGACCCCAACTGATCCAAGCCCACAAAGGCCTCCATGATTCCCAGTCAATAACAGCTAAACCATCATAATCTTTGTCAGGTATTCGTTCTTGAACATCTTGAACACACTTTTCGTAATGAGCTGCAAGATCACCTAGCTGAGGAATCCCTCCATTGATCAACCTTCCATCATCATCAATTCTAGGATACAAGCCAAGTTTTGACGAGTAAAAAATCATTATCTTATCACCATCTCGTGTCTCATTAGAATTGATCACAATATCAAACGCAGACAAATCAACTGACACATTGTATTTCTCTTTACAATCAGCAGTGTTCACATTCCACACAGCTACAAATGGACGATCAGGTATCATTGGTTGTAAAATATTTTGCTTGAGATAGCTTCCAAGGTAATTCTGAGGGAATCGCACACTCCCAACTATGCAAAATAGAGAAATTACGATTAATGCTTTGGCATGAGACATTATCAAGCCAAAACATACCACGAAGCCAATAATACAAATGTAATTATCTGAAAATAACAAACAGTAGCGAAGTTCAGTAGTCTGTAAAATCTTGGGCAATTATAGTCAAAGTTGAGTCACAGATTTGCTGAAATTGCAAAACTTAATATTATGCTTGACTTTAATTTTTTCACAAACACAAAAAAGACAAGCATTTTATGCTTTAAACAAAAAACGTACGCAGGAAAACAATTTCATATATATACAATCTGCAATATATAGTCAATTGAGGTAATGCGCGCAAAACTTAAATTCATTGTATTGCGCGTTTCATTACATAACTTTTGAACGACATTACTTTCAATGCTCTTTCCTTTTTCATCTTCTAGAAAATTCATTTCTCACCAACTTAATAGAATATGAACAAAATTTTTAAGCGCGTTTGGCAGTGCCATTAGTTTGGCGGGAAACACCAAAATATGCGGGAAAATCAAGTTCGTGAGTGAGTTTCGTAACTTTGCTATTATTTCGTCACAGACGACAAAAACCGAAATTTCTTTTGTGCAGTAGATGTAGTTTAAGACGCATTGGATTGCGATCAAGTTTGGAAAAATTCCAATTTAGTTTCTTCCAGATGTTTTACAAAGCGTGCATTCAACCCGCAATTTACTAATAGCGAAAATGCGCGTTGCGGCCAGAAAACGCAGGTCCGGGGAGTTTGGGTGGGGGGATTGGGGTCAATGGGGTGGGGGGAGTTGGAACCGGGGGGGTTTGGGGTCTGGAATTGAGGTTGGGGGAGTCGGAGTCGGGGGGGGTTGAGGTCAGGGAAATTGAGGTTGGGGGTCAGGGTCGTGGGGTTTGGTCGGGAGGGTTGGATCAGGGGGGGGTTTGGGGTGAGGTCAGGAGAGTTGGGGTCCTAGGTCGTGACACCATCCTTCTTCCCACACCCCCCACCTCCCCTTTTCCCAACCCCAACCCAACATCCTTTTCACACTTCTACCCCCCAAGCACATTTTCCCACACCCCAAACACTTCCACACACCTACTCCCCACACCCTTTGCCCCCACCCCAACACCCTTTCCACATCCTAAACACACTTTCCCACACCCCAAACACACCTCCACATACCTATTCCCCGTACCCCACACCTCCCCATACTTTGCTCCCACCCCAACACCCTTTCCACACCTCTCCCCACACCCCAAACACATTTTCCCACGCCCCAAACATACTTCCACACACCTACTCCCCATACCCCACACCTATCCATACTTTCCCACACTCCCCACACCCCCAACACATCTTCCACACCTTCCCTTACCTCCCTTCACTATCCCAACACATTTCCCCACTTCTTCCATACTTCCTCCATACTTGACTCAACTTCCCCAACTACCAAAAATTACCCCATTCCCTACCATCCATACTCCCTCAAATTCACTGTACTCCCCCATTCTTCCCCATTACTGCTTTTATGCCTATTAGTCCTATCAGTCATTTGCGGACTGCAAACTGCGTGTAAACAAGTAGTCGCAGCGAATTGAAAAGCAAATAGAATTGGCCCACGTCACAAAGCGCTTTATAACAGACCACGTAAATGGGCTTATTAACACATAACACGCCTTGGAATGCGCGCACCATCATTGTAATGCGCTTGCCGCGCTTTAGCCAAAAACCGTCAAATGCGCGGATTGTGCGTATAAATACCGCGTAAGTAACTGCTGGGAGTTAGCGATCCAATTTTTTTTGAAAAAGGAGGTCTATGCAATGATGTATTTGTAGGTGCGTTTTCTTTTTTTTTTTCTGTAGTGTAAGCGAAGCTACACCGTTTTTTTAGAAAATGCATGCGCATTACCTCAATTGACTGTATCACTTATTTTGAACTTGATCCAAAAATAAAAACCAAGAAGACAAAAAGAATACTTTTACATTTTGGTGTTTTAAAAAAAGTGCGGTAATGGCTATTTTGTTATTATTACTTGGAGGAAGTAGATCCTGATGGACAAATCCAGTCATGGGCACTGTTCCCTTAAAGGTGCAAAAAATGAGAAATGTTGGGCAAAACTTTTCAAGTTTTCATCAGCCTTACCTACCGAAATAGTGATTTTTGGCCGAATTTGAGTCAAATTCTTCAACTTTCTGGCGCAAAACAAAAATTTATGTTCTGGAAACTCAACTTTAAGGCAAATTTGAATCATACTTTTTCTAGGTTGCCAGAGGATTCGCCACATGGAAGATTCGCCACAAAAGATTTGCCACACAACGGGTGACACATATGAATGTGACCGAGAATTTGAGCATAAGGGTCAGACAAACGTTTGCAACAGTGCCGATGTGGAAGACGATGATAGGTTGGGGTCGAGGGGGGGGTTGGGTCGGGAGGATTGGATATAGGAGGGTTGAGGTCGGGAAGGTTGGGTCGGGGGGGGGGGGGTTGGGGAGAGTTGGGAACCCCCCAACCGCAATCCTCCAACCTCAACCCCCCTGAACCCACCCTTCCCTGACAACAAACCCCAGACCACAAACCCCCAACCCCCCAAGTTTCTAATGAGGACTTGAATTTTTGAATGTTGCATAGGGCAAAAGATCTAGTTTTAGGTACACTACGAATTTTTAATTTACCAAACTTACACACTTGTAAGACTGGTAAGTGATCGGCAACACAATGCACAATAATGCCACTCGTAATATTAGTAACCATAATATTAGTCCAGATATGATCAATGGTAGAACTATGGGAGTCAGTAATTCTGGTAGGTTTATTAATGAGAGGGTAGAAGTTGTTGTTAAACATAGCATCAGTGAACATTTCAGTATTTTTGTCCAAGAGGTTTAGCAAGTTGAAATTAAAGTCTCCAATTACATAACATTTGTTTTTGGTTTTACCTATTTCAGTACCATATTCAGGTTTTGAAAAAAGCAGGTCAGTCTCAGATTATCATTCCGAGGCGGTCTATAGACAGTGCCACAAATCAGCCCTCTGCCTTCAACTTGAATAGTGACAAACAGAGATTCAAAGGATTTTTCATGCATGAGCGATAGTTCAGGACATGCGGCAAAGATCAGGTTCTGTTTTATGTACATTCCAACACCACCACCTCTGCTGACAACTCTTAGGCTAGAAACATACACATACTCATTTAAATTTTTATGTTGACCAATTGTGTGAGGCTTTTCCCACGTTTCATTAACTGCAATTAAATGTGGTTGAAAGTCAAGGCCAGAGATTAAACTTTCAAATTTGCTGAAATTGTGGGGATTTATCAATGATCTTACATTAACGCATATTGTTGAGAAGCTATCGTCATTACTGTACTTGCTATTTAGTAATGCATTAGCTTGTTGAACAGAGAAATAGGTATCCATCTGGTTATTTTATACTATATTATCATCAATGTCATTATCAGAGTCAAAGCAATTTGTAGCTTCTGGCAGAATATTGTTAAGTTCATCAGCAGATGGCAGTGGTACTTTTAGCACAGGGTTTGAAAATAAGTCAGTAAATTCTGTAGCAGTAAGTAAAAAGAAGGGCAAGGTATCAACAGCACATGAGGTACAAAGCCAACTATTATAAAGATGATTTAAGTTTGCATTTATATTAGGAGTCTTCTTCAAGAGATTGATACATTTTAGGTGATAACTGACTCTGCATACTCAACATGAATCATGCTTTTGTCTTTTTGAGATCAAGATATTGCAAAAATTACAGTCAATTGAATATTTGCGCAGTTTGGACATATATACATACACAATTTACACAAAAGATATTCTACTGTCTTCACAAACGCGATTGTTAACCCCAGGTCACACGAATCCGAATCGAAGCGATCCGAACCAAAGCCACCGAAGCGAAATGAACTGAAGCTGCGACGAGAGTTGAACCCAAAATTAGTGCAGCGCTTCCCACTATACGCTGCGCTCTATCCACTGAGCTATCGAGAAGTCGTGGCAATCTTGTACAAAATGGCGCTTAAAAACCCACAACATCACTTACGGCAAAATAGTCCTAAAAGCTATTTTGCCGTCAACGGCAAAATAGACACTACTTTTTTCTTAAATTCTCTAGAGGGAACACTGTTTTTCACTCTAGAGGGAACACTGGCGTTAACTTTGTTTATTTATTGAGTTACCATAATGCATTGCATTAAGTGCACAAAAGTTGAACAGTATACCGGTACCGCCCTTGATTTTTACCAGTGTTGGAGCGAGTCCACCCATTGAAGGACTCGAGTCAGAGTCATTTGGGACTGTGACGTGAGTCGAGTCCGAGTCCATTTAAAAATGCTTGAGTCAAGTCCGAGTCCACCAAACTCGAGTCCGAGTATCGGACTCGAGTCATTACACCACTGCAAGTCACTTCGTAGCACAAGTGAACAGTAACAATTAGAATATTATTTAAGTAAATAAATGCGAGCACACAGTTTGCATGTTTCAGCGTGAAAGGGATAAGAGTCTATGACTTGCAGACTAATCAACACTTTTCAACAGACATAATTTTTTGTAATAACATCAAGTTAAAAGAACTAGGCTACAGGTAGCGAATACTAAGCAGCTAAGTGATCGCCTAAATGCCAAAATTGAATAAATGCCACCAATTTTAATACCAGTCAAGATTAGACATGGGTAAGGGTACTAGATATTAGGAGTATCAGTGGGCTAGTCTAAATCACCTACAAGCATGCTTGTAAATATCAAAGTGGCTATTGTTACGAACCCATACAAATAACGACTTCGTTTATTTTAGGCAGTGTCTATTTTGCCGTTACCAGCATAATAGCTTTTAGGTCTATTTTGCCGCAGGTACATCACCCCATGTCACACGAATATTACATCTTATTCTATTCTATTGTTTTCACAAACCTGATTGTTAACCCCAGGTCACACAAATCCGAATCGCACCGAACCAAAGCCATCAAAGCAAAACGAACTGAAGCCGCGACGAGAATCAAACCCAAAACTAGTGCAGCGCTTCCCTTTATACAATGCGCTCTATCCACTTTGCTCTAAACTTGCACAAAATGGCGTTTAGAAACCCATGACGTCACTTACGGCAAAATAGTCCTAAAAGCTATTTTGCTGTGAACGACAAAATAGACACTTCCTTTATTATATTACTTCATCATGCTCTCTGGATCGAGGTCAGCGTGAAGCAATAACCTGATAGTAGAATAGAATAAACCAAGTGCTTATTTGTACAGGCCTGTACAAATAGTCAGTGCTGCCTTTATATATTCAACTGTTTAAGGTCATCAAAAGCAACTGCAACACTAACAATATTTTTCAAAGTTTAATTGCAATTAAGTGAATAAAGCACGATAGGCCTACGCTGGTAGCATGCAGTACTGGTACGAAAGTTGCTTGCGTAACATTACCCATGTCAGTGGTCACTCAATGCTGCGACATGCACAAAGGATAAGGCTGACCCAGTGACCACTTTAGAAATAAGTAAGAACAAACCGGTACCACCTACCAGTACCAGTTGTTTTTGCAACTAAACTAGGCAAACAGACTTCAGAACTTGCGCAGTGAACATGAACAGTAACTTGACTTCACTGACCAGTACTTCAGAATAGCAAAACAAGGCTAACTGGCTAATAGGTGAATTTAGTGACCAGCCTAACCAGCTAACTGCCTAAGGCAAGTTGAATTTAACTTTAACTTTTATGAAGCAAAATTGCCCCAAACCTACACTTATCAGGTAATCATACGCCAACTTCTTAAATATCAACAACCTATACCACAGTCTAAGCAGTAGACCTCACGTAACAACTTTCTCAAAGCCCATCTTCTTGCAAAAGCCCACGTTCTTAGACCAGACCACCTATTTAGATGTGGCCGCCGGCCAGCAAAGCCCACGATTTTGCTGAAATTAGCCCTGGCTCGAACTGACTCGAGCAAAGCCCGCGGGCCAAAAGCCCACAATTTTTGGACATGGAAACAGCCTAATTGTGTAGGCTATTTCAGTGTACAATTCGTCAATTATATTTGTTAAATGTTCAAAATTTTGTTTGGTAGTTTCGCTTTCGTTTAAGTTGTTCAAGTTGATTTGTTCATGAAAACGATTTGTAAAAGTGCCCAAATCATGCAATGATTCAAAAGTTTGTGCTTTCAAAACATTTTGAATATTTTCAGGCTGTATAAGCGAATAAAAGTACGTTCAATTATGTCGCGTGTTCCTTGATCTTTTTCTGGTTTGTTTCTACAAATGGCAATAAAACGTGACATTAAATCAGAAGGTTTTTCGTGGGAGCCATTGTATTTGATTTCGCTTAAGGCGTCAATCCAATCTGTTTTGCAAACTTCCGTGACGGAAGACAGAATCAAATCTTTAAGAGTTGTATAGGATTCATTACTAACAGCAGCTCTCGATAACGAAGAACTTTTTTGGACATGGAAACAGCATCAGATAAAGACACAAAACGAGCATTTTCGTCGATGACATTACGAGAAACAAAATATTTTTCTAGAGTCACAAAATACGCTGGTAATAAACTGCTGTTAGCCCACATTTTGGATCCATCCAAAATATGCTCAACGGTAATATTTGGAAAAGCATTTTGGCAGAGCTGAAATATGCGCAAACTAGTGCGCAAATTGCGCAATTGCAAAATTTTAATTGCGCTTTACCTGACTTTTTTTTGCTTGCGCAATTTGCGTTTGTGCTTTTCATATGTTTTTTTTTGCTTGCGCAATTTGCGTTTGTGCTTTTCATATATTTTTTTTTTGGTGCGCAATTTGCATTTGCGCTTTTAAGGTCCTTTTTTTCGATTGCGCAATTTGCATTTGCGCACCGTTTATTTAAAATTTAATTGCGCTTTACTTGCGCATTAAATTTTCTTTGAAGTGCGCAACCGCAAAGCCAGGTTACCTTTCTAAAAATAAACAAATCGGTTTCGGTCGAATAATTTTAAAGCAGTTGTATTTTTGGTCGCACCGACACCGCAGTTTTGTCACAAGTTAAATAAAAACCACGTGTAATCGGCAAGCACCAGCTTTGGTAGGTTATCCTACAGAAATAGGCCCTACAGAAAAGCCTACTGCATTCAATACCAATCGGCATAAATAAAGATAGGCCTACGGTAGCCTACTAAGTATGTAGTAATCAATTCTGCCAAGCTTTTGAGTTTTCAGATGCAGCTGTTTTCAGATGTTGGAGTTCAAAAATGAACTGTTTGTCCCATTTTGCTTAGTATTTTAAGATTATTCCAGTATTCTTATGCTAACTAACTTATTGTCTACAGTCTCAAAGCAACAAGCAATACGGGACAAAGAGGTCAGGTTTGAACTTCAGTATGTCAGAAACCGCTGCATTTGAAAACGTGACACGTCAAACCTGGCAGAACTGATACTCATATTTTTCTCAATTTTTTAAAAATGAATGCAGCCAGGCCGGAGACTTCTTATGTCTGATGTGCTATTTGCCTAGTGCTTTGAATTTTCTTCGTTGCAAGGAATAAAATTTCCTACTGTGCTACTATATAGCCTAGTGTTTTGGTAATGGCTCATGGGTAGCCTAGCTACTGCAAAGTGATTTTTGTACCGATTAACTTTAGTTAACCTAAGGTTGTGCCAAAGGTAATAGAGATTATAGGTAAAAACATGCTGAATGCTTTTACCATTATTTCCTTCGACCGATGACAACTCCTGTTGTACATACAGGACTAAAACCCCCTGGCATTGTCATTTCTACCGTTAGTTTGGGGTGGATTCTAGTTACTATTTGAAATATTTTTGCAACTTGTTAGTGCATCTTAGTTAAGTCCTGAGTTACGAAAACCAATATTGCAGTTACGTTTTATCAAAACAATTTGTGGTTGCGCAATTTGCGTTTGCGCTTTCCGTCTGGAAAATTTGAGTTGCGCAATTTGCGTTTGCGCATTTAGTCTAGAAAATTTGGGTGGCGCAATTTGCATTTGCGCTCTATGCTTGCAAAAATAAAGTTGCGCAATTTGCATTTGCGCTACATGTCTTTAAAAATACGGTTACGCAATTTTCATTTGCGCTTTATGCTTCCAAAACTTCGGCTGCGCATTTTGCTGTTGCGTTTTGTGCTTGCAAAAAATCGGTTGCGCAATTTGCGTTTGCGCTTTGAACTTTTTTTTTAGGGCCCAGCTCTGCATTTTGCTTTGGTTCTGATGTCCTCGAGCTGCATCCAGAGATTTCCTCTTCACTTTTGGTCGGATCTTGGGTAGCAGGGTTAGACATGTAGTCTTTACTTCTGGTTCTATTTGCTATAGGCGAAGTGCATAGGCGCAACTACGGGGGGCTAAGGGGGCTGAAGCCCCCCCCCCCCCTTAGCCTTATGAACGACAGTGGATAAAACAGCTGTAAAAAATTATAAGTACCAGTACTCGTCGAATTTTTCATTATTCAACAGGCAATAAGGGTGGATCCAGGGGTGCTTGGGGGGATGCATCTCCCTAAAATCCGATTTTAAAACTGTTTTAGAAAAAATACAAGTTTTTTTCATAATTTCGAAACTTTTCGATAACAATAAATAATTCTTTCGCTTTAAGCACGCGTAATCGAAAATGTGCGAACACGTGCATCATACTTGGTGAGGCACGCACATATAGGGGCAAAAATTTAAATAAAATGTACCTGAAAAATGTTCAAAAAGCACTAAAATGGCCATTGCAGTGTGTAGATTTGCAAAAAGTTTCCCGGGGAGCATGCCCCCGGACCCCCTAGATTCGTTCCTTAATTTGCATCAAATTCTGCCAGAAAAAATACGCTTGATTAAAATGTCAAAATTTAATGCTCTTGTCCTTGAAAAAATTTCTGAATACGCTTTTGACATGAAACATTTTCAAAGGGCTTATGTTATTTAGGCCCGTTTTTGGGTCTAAACGTCTAACGAATTTGTACGTAGTAAGCATTCAACCTAATTAAAAACTGCATCCCCCCGCCAAAATTTTATTGATCCGTTCCTGACAGATAATATAAATTTAAGTTTTACTGAGGCATTTTTAACAAGTAATGAATTTCTATGTCCGAGAATATTGTTAACTGCGGTTACGAGCAAGGTTAAAACAACAAAAATGTAATCTTTTAAGCTGATACCGGTATCTGTAAATTAAAATCATTTGTGAATTAAAATCGTTAACCGGTCACAACAACGGTTAACCGGTCTTGCTTTGCAACCGATTCACCGAGAACGATCAGTTGATAAAGAAAGTGTTTTAAATAAATATGTTGCAAGTGCCAGTGAAAGATCTCATTTTATTGTTTAAATTTGCTTCCATGACGTTGACAACAAGCACCGAGTCCAAGATTGCTGCAGTACCAAGACCTCTCTCTTCCTAATTGAAACTTTGCAAGTTGAACATTGTCGCGCAAGTTTTTTCCAGTAATTTGCGTAATTTTTCTTCGTTGAAATAGATAGCAAGATAAGCATACCTTGGTTGAAAAAATGTTAAAAGACTCTTCATGTGCCGCTTTGGGATAGATTATAAACTAAATTTCACAAAAACTTCGCTTGCCTAATGCCTAGTGAAACTAGTTTCGGACATAACGCTTAGCTCTCTTCCATTTTAATGCACAGATATTGATTTGAGCAAAAAAACTAGCCGTGGCTTTTCCTTGTTGAAATAGACGATAGACCTACGTCATCTCGCGAGACAGTCAGACATGATACTAGAAAATTACGAGCAATAAGGAACTAATCGTAATCACAAAAATGTATCAGCCCCCCACTTACGAAAATCCTGGTTGCGCCACTGGCGATGTGGATTTCGGATGGAGCGTAATCTTTGTTACAAGCTCCAGACTGGATTAGTTTCACAATAAAGAAAAAAACTCACCGAGTGGTATTGTGGAAAAAATTGAATTTTTGACATTGGTGAAGTAGTTGAAATTGTGATTAATTGCGTCGCTTCTATCTCCGGCGACGCCTCGTTGGCCTGACGCTGGAGTTCAGAGATGGTATATCGTTGAATGTGAAAAAACTTTCAAGTTCCGCAATCAATTTCACCATTCGACTTTTATTCCAAATCTATGACGGACCAACGATATTTCCCACAAGCATGAACGAAACTACAACTAAGAAATTCGAACCACAAGAAGATGCTTTTCTCAAACTTAAGCATTAAATTTTATACACTACCGGGAAGCCGAGCTGCAAAAAAGACCAAGGTTTACCTGATCCCTGTCTTAACTAACCACGCCCAAAAAAAACCTATACTGCCGTAAAGTTCTGCAAAACTGCGAAAAATCTCCTACTTCACTCACTCATTCACACCATGCTACTCTGTGGACAACCAAATCAGACTGCAATCTGCCAATAGCTCACCAAGCTATTGTGCACCAGCAAGTATTCAACAATCACGCCATCCCACAGGTCAGTGAAGCACAAAAAACACGCCAGTTTCAGAACAAACAATCACGAGGTTCAGACACAGGCGCAATCAATCAACTCAACAGTCGACTCGAAAACATAAATCCCGGGTACAATTCCTTACGAGTTCTCAGCTTTATAAACCAGACACAACCGAAAAATGTAACAGTGATTGTTGTCAGAAAAGAGCCGTCGGTGGTCACCAATGTAAAGTCGGGGTCACCAATGTAACGGGTTGTCGAACTGTATATCTGACTCCAGTGTTACTTATTAATTTATTCAACAATTCATCTTTATCCTCGTCGAACTTATTCAAATAGAATTACAAACAAAAACGAAAAATAGATTATATTTATTGTGCAAAATTAATAAATTCACAGTTACACGTCCACATTATAATCGGCTATTGAGATATATTTTCTTTCAAATAATGAAGTGTAGAAATCAAAACTTCAACTTATCTGCAGTGGAATTACAATAATTAATTTGCTTCTTTTACTTAAATTCATAAAGCTTTTTAATAATATTGAGAATCATAATTTTCTCTTATAACGCACTCTGATTCTAACTTATTGCAACCGTCTATCAAGATGAAGCATTCTGATCTGAATGGCAAAAGTATCTTGGTGTGGTAGACAGATGGCCGGCAACTCCTAAGCGAGCTCGTATAGCGCATTGATCGCTTTCTCAAGATAGGAGGATAAATATTAGGGTGTTTCATATTTTCACCATTTTCGAATTTCAAAAACCCTGGGGTCTCAGTCGGTGGCGTTTTGGGTAAAAACTCGACACCCAAAATTTTAAATCTTTGTGACGTCATAAAGATGTGGTTCACGGCCGCTGAAGTTTTTTGGGCCCAATTTTTCAACTTTTTGGCATATCTCGCAAACCGCTTATCATAGAATGATAAAATTAGTCTTAAAAGAAGCAGAAGGGTTGGTTTCCTATAACTACTCCTGAGGGTTAAAAGTTCTATTTGCAACAGAAAAAAAGTTATCTGAAGAAAACTAAATTTTGAGGTTTTTTAAGCTCTTCTAAAAATTCAAAAAAATTGAGTTGAATATTCTTCTGTATTTTTCCATTAAATAGACTTTTTTAAAAATTTAATTTCATTATTACATGACAATATCTAAGATTAGGGTAGTAAGAGCAAGAGAATCAGAGGTGTAGAGTTGGAGTTGCTAGTTGCTAAAAAATGGCTTTGAGATTAGATATATCCAAAACTTTGAAGGGATTTCAAAAGCTGAAGGATAATTTGCTGCCGCTAAATGTTGATGTAATTGGGCACTATTATTACTTAAAAAAAGAATTGAAAGATTCAGATGTGAGGTACATGAAAAAAAATCCGGGTTTTAAAGAAATAAAGGAGAAGTTATTGAAGGACGTTGCAGTTATATGGGAGAAAGCAAATGTTCCAATGATAAGTGAACAAAGAATTCAGGCAAAACTTAAAGACCTTATTAATAAATATGAAGCAGCTAGAAAGTACGAAATAAATCGAGTAAAAAAATTGATGAAAAGTGGCTGAATGAATTTTTCGACATTTGCCGATGCAAATGCATAATTGCAGAGAAACGGGTAATTAATCGAAAAAAATTACAGTGCAACTGCGCGTATGAAAATAGAATACCAGAAGAGGAGATTTTGTTCATAAAAGATCAAAGAGGAGATTTTGTTCATAAAAGATCAAAGAGGAGATCGAAAAATGTACATCTGTAACGTCGACATGGGCTATGAAAAGCAAAGGACGGAAAAAGCAGCTCATCGCCAAAAAACTGTTTGTGAACGACCTTGCTCTTCAAGAGTACAACTCTGTGAGCCGAAAAATTCCTCTCCACTTTTGACGACTACCAGGCTCAGAAAACGAACAGCAACATCGGTGACGTATCACTTCGAGGAGGATTCATCTGAGGAGGAAAAAGTCGAAAGTGATCTTGATCATGATGTCGGGGGAAAGCCTAGCGGGGGGAAATATTATGAGAAGAAACGCATTTGTGCGGTGAGCGACGAGAGTTGCATTCTGGCTGATCGTCGAATGACGTCTCTTCGCCAGCAGTCCGACCAGTTGTCGGTAGTTGATAAGGATAAAATATCTGCATCGGTGTCTGCTCTATATCGACGTCGGGAGAAGGTGCGAATGAAAGCTTTAACTTCAAGTAATATTGTTTTAAACGCAGCATCTGCTGTTCAATGATGTTATGATGGGCGAGTGGTGGACAAAATTGATCGCTATGTTTTTCTTGGGCAATTTGTTGGTGACAAGCTTGAACGATGCGAAAGCATTATGCTTGTGAAGTCCTTTCCAAATTCCATATCAGTCACTGCAAAAGTAATTTTTGATACAATCACTGAGGAAATAAGTATTCAGTGCTTACAAAATGTATATTCCATCATGGCCGATACTACAGCTGTAAATACCGGGAAAAAATCAGGTGTAAACACTCGGTTAGTTCAATATTTTAAAGAGACCATTGGCCATGATGTTCATACCCTCGAATGCTTATTCCATGTGAATGAAATATACCTGACTCACGTTATTTCAATGGTTGACGGTAGGAAGAAAGGTCCAGGTATGATGGAAGATGGGTCCTTGTTAAATTCAAAAACCGGACATCCAAGACCTAGTTCCTCGGACACAGCTGAATGTTCAGGTAACAAATATTGCTGCAGTTCATTTAAAAGCTAAACTGGAATGGTTTTCTGATCAAAAGTGCAATGGCGTAGAAGATCACAGTTTTCGGAGCAACCAATTGTGCATGTTAGTTTTGGCTTGCCATGTCTTTACGGAGATTCCTGACAACTTGAAAAACCTTCTTTCGTATAAACAAGAACGAATATGCCACTCTCGATGGGTTACAACTGCCAATGGGTACCTTCGATTACTTCTTTTCAACGTTGGATCTTTATCACAAAGTGAAACACAGAAATTACAGAGAATCGTGTCCTATATTATCAACGTCTATCTGCCATCATTCCTCATGATACATTTGAAACCAGGAGCACCGGAAGGACCGTTTCTAACATTGTTTCAGCCTGATCTGCTCTTTGCGTTCCGTGAGATTGACGCAGAGATTGTTAAAACCATCATGAAGTATTTTTTAGATCATGCTTCACAGTGGCTTTCATGGAAAAACGTGTCTCAAAGCGTTTATGCTGATGTGGCTCCGTATTCTGTTGAAGCACTTAAGACATATTCATCACTATCTCCAGCTGTCGATGCTCGATCACTGCTGCTTGATCGCACCGCACGTTTGAAGCATTTTTTTACTTTGCAAAGTAAAGAAGCTCCCTGTATTGTCGCCACCCATGTTCAACCAAAACTTTGGAAATCTATCCACAACAACAATCGGGCTACTGAGCGAAGAATTGGCAAATTGAAAGGCCTGATCAATAACAAAATTGGTGAAATTCCCAGCCAATTAAATAGGTCTGATATTCGTTTGCGTGCGTTTTTGTGCAACATGAATACTCGAGTGTAATTCGTGTGTGGTTATTGTTGTTTCAATTCGAAAAATAAACGCGGCTATAGTGATTACTAGCCTAGCTACCAAAAACGAAACAGCAAAAAAGTCCAAAATTTAGTTTTTTTCAAATAACTTTTTTTCTGTTGCAAATAGAACTTTTAACCCTCAGGAGTAGTTATAGGAAACCAACCCTTCTGCTTCTTTTAAGACTAATTTTATCATTCTACGATAAGCGGTTTGCGAGATATGCCAAAAAGTTGAAAAATTGGGCCCAAAAAACTTCAGCGGCCGTGAACCACATCTTTATGACGTCACAAAGATTTAAAATTTTGGGTGTCAAGTTTTTACCCAAAACGCCACCGACTGAGACCCCAGGGTTTTTGAAATTCGAAAATGGTGAAAATATGAAACACCCCAATAAATATGCAACTAACTAACTAGTTGACAAAATATCATTTTAACCAGAGCTGGAGTCTCGGCCAAAATCTTCGAGATCGAGACCGAGACGAGACTTTGACACTACGAGACCGAGACTTGGAGCAAAAAGTCGAGACGAGACCGAGACTTGAACGTGTCGAGACCGAGACGAGACACGAGACTTTTAAAATCAGGGGTTCTCAAAAGATCGTGAATATATTAACCGTATATATATGACATTCCGACGAATTTCTTCATCCGGCAGAATATGGCACACCATAACAGCTGTCTTAGAAACGCAGAAAAAGATGCCATTTGTGCCACAAGACGGAGAACGCAAAATGCGATATTTATATTTAGGCTACTGATAACAATTTTTGTCTAAAGACAGAAAGACTTTGTCTGTCTAGTCTAGTAGAACAATAGGCTTGCAACTTAGGGGTTCTTCGCCTTTTTTTCTAGGGTCTGGAGAGCTTTCGATGGGCCTGTAGACAAAAACTCGGCCGGTTAGCTCAGTGATTAAGACATCGCTATCGGTGCGGAAGGTCTGGGGTTCGCGCCCTGGGCCGGTCAAATCGGACACCATGCCGCCAGCGACTCGCCACCGCTGCGATATTTCCTCGGACTTCGAGGCTGTGATAGAAGCCCATCAGCCGCTAAGCCGCGGACATGGCCCCGCCACTCGTTACACGCCTCGGCGCAAAACCGCGAGTATAATAAAAATTTAATTTTTTTGCCAACAAAAACAAAATATTTTAAGAAAGTTTATTTTTGAATACCGGTAGAATCATGAAATTTACGAAGGGAGTCGCGTGACTAGTATCATGCACAGCAAAATGGGTTCTTCTGTGGAAAAAGGTGAAAACCACTGTTTTAGAATAACCATCTAAACTAAAACAAGCCAACTGAAAACCGCTTATCTTGTGCAAAGCAATCTAAACTGAAGTCTGTTTTGCAAAACCAAAAACACAAACGAACATTAAAGCAAGAACAGTGCAGTCAAAGAAAAGGCAGCAGCTACAAAACGATGTATATACAAAACGTTACAATAAAATGCATATAGTCACTGCCAGACCTGCAACCCGACCCTCCTCTCCAAAAAAATATTTGCCCAACCCAGAAAAAAGTTTGTTGTTATTAGGCTACGTGTATACCAATAGGCCTATAGCCTATTAATTCGTACCCAGGCACAAATACTTTTTGCCTACCCTCATTTGCTTGCAGTCGCTAGCCTGTTCGCTGCACATAACTCACAGACTAAAGAGTATGCTGACATTTCTAAAACGTAATAAAAATCCATGGTGAACAATGTTTACAAAAGATTTTCATTGCATTTCAAGAATGTCAGCGTACTTAATGTATTGCAAGTCATGCTTGACCGATGAGGCCGAATAATTATGCTTCCTTGGCTAAATACTCTCTCAACGGGAGCAGATGAGGCCGGGATAGACAGGATTTGTTTTGCCAACGCAGCTAGCGCCGGAAATTCGGGTGAATGCTTCCTCCAAAAACGTAGAGGATTATTGTCGTGCTTCAATTGTCCGTGGCGACTCTGCTCAATGTATGTTGTGTATTGTTTTCGGGCTGTGTTCGGACTATCGAGCACAGAATTTTTGTTGGAAATTCTATTGTACTTCAGGAGCAAGCGAGGAAGTTTAGCGTGTGAAGGATTATGTGGTGCAATATTGTCAGGGGATGCGCTTGAATCCTCTTCACTGGATGAACAGTGAATGCTCATAGATGAGCTCGCGGCACCAGTTGAAGGATCCATTGCAACATCGCATGTGCCAATTGCTTTTTCAGCTTCTTTTACAACAAGTTCTTCTAGCATTCGTCTCGTGCTGCTGCGAGCTCGGTTTGTCTGCTCTTCGTCGTCACAAACAACATCCACGTCTATCCAATTGCAAGCAAATACGGGATCTAATACTGCTGCCATAAAGTATACATTTTCCGAAAATGGAACCATTTCACCGCCAAACGGACCAAGCATTTTACACTTTTCAAAAATTCCCAAGAAACGAGTTTGTAATGATTTTTTTAGCGCATTAATTAAACTGCGGCAGTGGCGAGACGTGCCTTGACATCTGTCGAGGTGACTGTAAAGATCTAAAACTGTTGGGACTACAAAACTAATGGTAACAGATTTATCACCCTGAGTAAGATCTGTGGCTTCAGCAAAAGGTTTCAAAATATCGCAAACATCAATCATCATATTCCATTCTCTTCCTGAAAAGGAAACTTCTGAAAAGTCATCTTGACATACTTCATTCAAAGAATGCAGACCCAACTTAATAATTGATTGAAGCTGCCGCAGAGTTGAATTCCAACGAGTCACAACGACAGAGGGAATCGATCGTTTGTTTCCAAATTTTGCTTCAAATCGTTCTTTAAAAACGGTACTCCTGTGAAGTAACGAAGACAAACGTGACGCTTTTGCCACAGCCTTTGATAAAACCATAGCTTCGGTAAGTCCATCACGCACGACAAGTTGCAGAGAGTGCGCGAAACATGACAGTCGGGTCTTTGCAGTTGCACAACCATCAAGAGATTCATGAAAATCAGCTTCTATTTCGGAGTTCAAATTTAAAAAATCGTCTAGATTTTCATCTTGCACGACACTTTCCGGATCTAGCTGCTCTGATCTTTCGACAGGAAATGTGGTCGAAAATGCGCTTCGCATGTTAGCAGCATTATCAGTGACTATATATTCAATCTTATCTTTTATTCCGGCCGATTGAAGTTCAGATTCAAATGTAGAAGCAATACGTTGCCCAGTGTGCCTGCCAGAAAATCTGTTGCAGCTTAGAAGTAGGGACTTTAGCTCAATCTTGTCGTCGTCCTCCTCTTCCACGACAACATGGCAAGTTATTCCCAGGTAACTTCTCATCACTCTGTCACTCCAAATATCAACCGTAACTGAGTGTACGGAGTGCCTGACAACAGAAGAATAATATCAATATGATTCGTTGGTCTTACTAGCATTAATCAATGTGGTACGAACAGTCAAGCATTGTTCATAGAGTAACACACACCCAAGGTGAAAAAATAGGCTAGGTTCACCTCCGCAACATTGCGCTTGGGAAACACAGCGCTGCTAACGCATTAACCATCCCCCTCCTAGTGGGGGCAATTTAATCTTAAATCGATATGACAAATCAAATAAAATCTTGATTATACTGGCCGGTACCGTATATGCCGAAGCGTGTTACGAGTTGGCGGGTCTCAACTCTCCGCAACTTTGCGCCAGGGCACCAAAGAAAAAATGTCGCATCGGTGGCAAACTGCAACTGCGTTTGATTTGAACGGCCTGGGAATCGAACCTGAGACTTCCCACACCAGAAGAGATGTCGTTGAACTCTACGCTAATCCGGTCGGTTTAATCTTAATGTAATCAATCAGATATTTGTTGTCAATAGACACTTTCTCGAAACCATAAGCCACTATATCCTTGTTAACGCGCAAGTGATTGCCTTGTAATCTATCAACTTAAAAGTGAAAAGCAGCGTTACTTACATCTGCAAAATGGTTTTGAGTCGGTTAAACGCATCTTCATAGATTTGAGGCATTAACGCTGATGTTACCGTAGACCTTGCAACAGGAGGATATTTAGGTTCAAGAGTGTGCATAAATTGACGAAAATGTGAGTTCTCCACTAAAGAAAGCGGCAGTGAACAACCTATAATGAGGTGTTTCACAATTGATTCGTTGATTAATTTCCTTCGTGGATGTTGTGCTCCATACTTTGATGAAGAAGATTCAGGTGATTGAGTAGCAGAGGTAAAAAAGGAATGTATGTTTCTTTGGTTTTCGTTTCCTGCTGAACGAGAAGTTGATTCAAAATATTCCTTGTAATTAGCAGGATGGACAAGTTTTAAGTGACGAGTAAATGCCGAAGTCGTACCAAGTCTTTCGGTTATTTTCTTTCGACAAAACTTGCACGTTGCCAAATGCTTCTTGTTATTTGCTTTACTATCAAAATATTCTTTATGATCTTGAAAACCATACTTAATCACTGCAGAATCACTCGACATGATGATACCTATACACCTACCCTGAAATGAAGTTTTTAATGTGATTAGAGAAATCAATAGCTAAATTAATAAAAGACTTCAAGTAAAAGTATGTCGTTACTTTGATTTATTACACAACTGTACTCACTGTATGACGAATGCCTGCTTCCGATACACTCTTGAGAAAGGCCTGCCCTCTCTAACTCGAAAACACCCAAAATTGTTCTCACCATTCACCAAGTAAGTTAACCAACTACAATAATTCGTTGCTAACTTTCTCGACACTGCAGCTGCTTTGCAAAATTATTGCAACAACACAATAACACTGTTTTGTGAACAGTATTGGCGTACTGCGCGTACTGCGGCTGTGTTGCAATTTATCCAATATGACATCATAAATGAAACCTATATCAATGAACTTTCTAGAAAACTCAAGCAAATTCTCATTAGCTTTTGAAATAAAAAAAAAAGTAAAATCAACACAAAGTCGAAGCACAGTCACACGTGAAAGTACATTCCAGACGCACGCATTCAGTGGGCTATACGTAAAAATTAATGTAGGTTTTCATTCTACTGAAGGTAAGCCTATAGCAAATGTTGGAAATACTAGTGATACCGGTAGTTGGTTTTTATTTAATTTAAGTTTAAGTTACTTCATTCAATTTTGAAGCGAACCTTGAAAAGTGGTCTCGAGACACGCTCATTTTCCGAGACTTCGAGGTGTCGAGACGAGACCGAGACTTCACACCTTCGAGACCGAGACGAGACCGAGACTTTAAAAAATTGTGTCTCGAGACTGTCTCGAGACCGAGACATGTCTCGAGACACTACAGCTCTGATTTTAACGGAAGTATGAAGTGTATGAAGAGAATTCATATCGGCATTTAACCTACATCAAAACTATGCTAAATGTGCTAACAACGGATGTAAAAGTAGTTATGGTTTGAATACGTTATGTGAAAATTTAAAGTTAAACGAGGATACATGACACGATCGCTACAAAGTCCGTTGCCGTTTCTTGTTATGTTCGAGATCATGAATCCAAGTCTTTTGTCGTTCTTTGCGGTGTTTAGTAACTAATTTAAAGTCCGTTGTCGTTCTTTGTCGTCCTTTGCAGTGTTTTCAGTTCTTTGTTGTTCTTAGTCGTTTTTTGCTGTGTTTAGTAGGACCGAAAATTTTTTCTTTTCTCCAAAAGAGAAGTAGCCTAGAAGAGAAACTGCTCGGCCAAAGTATTACAACTATGACACCATAGAAAGCATGGGATTATATAGTATAGTATGCACAATGAAAGAGTTGGCAGCCCCACACAATAACGTTTGCCAAAGAAGTTTTTTCCTTTTTATTTTGAAAATTGACATTACCGGTTTCCCTTATTAAAATGCCAACCACACGGTTGAACAAAGTTAAAAATCAGTCAACTAGCATGGAAAAAGAAAATTATTATGAGATTATCAATCACTGCAAAAATTAATTAGGTTGTAGCAACCTTAAGGCTAATTGTTTTATTTTATTTTGGCAACACTCGCAGTCGTTGTCAGGACTATGTTTTTGCATGTGCTTCTTTTTGGTATTGCGTAAATAAGCTTGTGGAGTCTGATAAATAAGATTCTTTGTATCTGTTACGTGTTAACTGTGTAGCAAACAGATAGACCGGAGGAAGAGACAGAGAAATAGAACGATATAGGGTCAGCATGTTTACTGCAAAAACTATTCAAAAGACAAATTAATGTTTCGACTATAACAAAAGTCTCGTCAGCCTTGCTACACACAGCCAATCCAGGCTAAACTCATTCCAGACTGTAAAGACTCTTTTTTTGCATTGCTTTACCTGGACATCTCGACTTCATCTTTTTTTCTAGGTTGTGCCCTATTTTTAGCAGGTGACTGGCCCCAAACAACGATACCCAATGAAAGAGCCTGTAACTACTAACCTCAAACTAAGTTACCGGTAGCCTAACTAGCCCACATCACTAGAAGCCCCCATGGCAACCCACTCATTTGCAGCTGCAGACGCGTGTCGACCTTATTATGGTCTCATCAATTTGGGATGTGTAGTTCTTTTGAAGGTTAGAATTTTTTTTTTCAGGAAGGTGGGAGGCTGCTATGCTGCACTGATAAGACCATAATAAGGTCGAAACGGTCCTACTAAACACCGCAAGAAACTACAAGGTACTGAAAACAGTGCAAAGAACTACAAGGAACTACAAGACACTTTTAAACGAAGTACAAAGTAGCTGAATACACTACAAGGTACTTTTAAACCAACGACAAGGTCCTTGAAAACACTACAAGGAACTACAAGGTACTTTTAAGTCTACAAAACGCTTGAAAACACTACAAGGAACTATCGGGGGATTGGGGTTGGGGGGGTTGGAGTCGGGGGGTTGGGGTCATGGGGTTGTAGTTGGTTTGAAATTACCTTAAAAGTGTTTTAGTTGATTTATCTATTATTAGAGAATCTATTATTATTATTTTATCTATTATTAGTTGATCTACCTATTAGAGAATCTAAGACAGTCGCCGCGTTTAAAAAAAAATTAAAACAGCACCTTTTAAATAGCTACTAGCTCTTCCTTAACCCTGCCTGCATAGGTTAAATTGTTTCGAACAGAAAACTGCTTTCTGTTTTTTTTTTTTTTTTCAGGTAACCTACGTCGAGCCCTGTGACTTCACCTAACTTCAAACCCACCGTCGCGTTTGGACATTTGTATTTAGCTATTTTAGGCCTAGATATGGTGAGATGGCAGGATCTATTGCATGCCAAATTGTACTCGGTTCTTCTTGCTATGCCTTCGGCTCCCTCCCAAACAGCATAACAGTTTTCTTTTTTTTTTTTTTTTTTTTTTATTTATTTTAATTTTTTATTTTTATTACTATTTTTTTCGTTGTTTATTAGCTCTTGCCATCTTGAGAGACCACCAGTTTCCTGAAACAGTCTTGCCCCCAGATTCGCAAACAACTTGATTTTGTCAATTTTGTTACACAATCTCTGTACACACTCCTGCATGGGATGCATAGTCATAGTGCATTGTTAAAATCCTAATAAAACTATTTCAATTACGAGATATAATCTTTTTTTATTTTCATTTGTGATAGTTGTCGTAAATCTGCGGTCATGCTGGACAGGATTTCTTTAGGTAGGTTTCTTTGCCTGTCTGGCTTTTTGTGGTTACTCTATGGTCTCAACGGCGCTTGGTATGGGGTTAGGTTGGGACTCTCTTTTTTTTTTCTAGTTGCACTGTGACGACATTGAGTAACCTCGAAATGTCGTACACTGTTATGGTTCCTACCATTCGGCGTTGGAGCTGTGGTCTCTCCAGTGTCTTTTTTTATCTCGCCGTCATATGTTTGCTTTTTGTTCTTTTTTTACCCTATTTTAGATTAATCGGGTGTTGCGACCATGCCTACTAATCCCCTCATCTTCAAGTTTCACTCTTGCTAGCATGTTACAACGTTGATCGTTTGTCGCTTCTTCCCTTTTCTGTGTCCGTTTGTATTTGAAATCCTATATTGCTGTGTTAATTTATTTTGACGGTGCAGAAACAAAAGACACTACTACTACTACTTGATTTACAAGTATCTTGTAGTTTCTTGTGCTGTTTTCAACTACCTTGTAGTTGGTTTAAAAGCACCTTGTAGTTCCTTGTTCTGTTTTCAACTACCTTTTGGTTGGTTTAAAAGCACCTTGTAGTTCCTTGTAGTTGGTTTGGTTGCCAGAGGATTCGCCACATGGAAGATTCGCCACATGGAAGATTCGCCACATGGTAGATTCGCCACACAACGGGTAAACTGCGCATGCAGATCCAAAAATTCGAGCGTAAATGTCGGACAAACGTTTGCTAAAGTGCCGAAGTGGATTGAAATATTCGCCACATGGTAGATTCGCCACACAACGGGTAAACTGCGCATGCAGATTCGAAAATTCGAGCGTAAATGTCGGACAAACGTTTGCTAAAGTGCCGATAAGAATTGGAATATTCGCCACATGGTAGATTCGCCACACAACAAAAATTCAAGCGTAAATGTCGGACAAACGTTAGCTAAAGTGCCGATGTGAAAGATTCGCCACATGAAAGATTCGATCACCATTCAATCAATAAACTCGGCATACAGAATAAAACAGAATATGTCGGTTGTCTTGTCGGACAAAGTAATGCTCGTAAAAGTTACCATGTGGAAGATTGGTCACGCATTATGAACTTTGATTGCACTTAATATACTTTGAAAACTTAAATTCAACCTTAGACTTGCAAAATGATGACGACTTGAGCAACTTATGCTTTTTTTTTTTACACAAAAATTGATACACAAAATATGTAGGCCTTGAGGTGCGTTTACACAGGATGCGATTTTCGAGCGGAATTGTTGTCGTACAAAAGTTCTTGTCGGATTGCATTGTCCTCCAATGTGACAACACAATCGCCAAAATATCAGGCTGGAAAGGCAATTGTGTCGTCATTTTGGAGGACAATGCATTCCGAGAAAAATTTACGTAGGGCCTACGACAATAATTTCGTATAAAAATCGCATCCTGTGTCAACGCACCTTAATTTAAAAACACACACACACACACACTATAGATCGTAAAAGGTCAAAATTACTCATACCCAGCAACCAAATGAGAACAAGCACGCAAAAGATTTTTAGCAGATTTTTTCCCCTTTTCGTAATTGTCCCACAATTTAAATATACGTTTGTTCAGTTTTACATATTTTGTCCGCAGTCTTCTATTTAGCTTCTTTTGGCTTAGCAGTTCCACGTTGGTCCGAATTTGTCTCGCTTCTTCGTTTAAAACCTGGATTAGTAAATAAAACGGGATGTTTGGTTTGGTTCTTTTGTTTATTCTGTTATGCCACCCCTCCACATCATTGTTTGTTCTGAAGGGGAGGCCGTACACACTCCAGTTCTCCGGCTTGAATACTGAGGCCTCGATCCAAGTAGAGCGAATGTAATGTACCAGTTCTTGTAATGATTGATTATCATCTGTTTCTCGTGCCAAAGATGAAAACAAGGGACGGATGTGTGCTGACGGAATATAGCACAATGCCATCAACTTTTTAACGAATCGACGAACGGATTGCTCGCCTTGATAGGCCGATTGCAATCCCAGATTCTGAACTTTTCTGTATATTGCCTGCGTGAAATGAAAACTGCTTCCCCGCAGCTCGGCATTGGGAAATACAGTTTTCATTGCTACCCAAATAGCAGCTTCGAAGTCAAGGATCACTCTCTTCAGGCTGGATGGAGCTGCGAAGCTTGCTACAATCGCTTCAAAAATCAGTTGATAGTCGCATGCTTGACGTCTGGACATCAGGATAAATGCTAGTGGCACTTGGAGGACGTCTTCATTGGACCTTACCATTGCATGAATAGAAAAAAGTTTGTTTAAACGGGGCTTTCACAAATTTGAACGTTCCGTCCACAAACCAGGTTTTTGCATGTTCTAAAAGTTTCAATTGCTGCTTTGTTGAAAATATTACGTGTCTTTCACCATTCATTATGATGTCTTCTAACAAAAAATCTTCCGGAATGGCTTCAACTTTGAGATCAAAATCCTTGGTTGTTGGGTCTTTTGGTCTTCCATTTTTTCTATAATCATTGACGCTTCTTATTACACTTTCAATTTGTGGAAGGGTTTCACACTGGGCAGGACCGATATCGTCTTTCATTACATCGCGAATGATATGCGATGCTAGCGTGAATGGTTTGGTTTTTCCAACTTGCTTTGCCTTCTTTCTCACGTCTGCGATTTGCTCTGCTCCGAATTTAGGGGGGTGAATATGTGTTTTCCCATCAACTCTTGTAAATTTCGATTTTGTTTGCTTGATTAAAACTCCACAATTTTCTTTTTTACTTCTAACGGAGCAACGCCATGTTGTTGTATTACCGGTTCTTCGATGGAAATTATAATCGTATCCAGCAGTATCATGTAGCTTACACTTGTTTCTTTTGGACACGTTTTCTTGAATGGGATAGGAAACTTCGAATTGGTCTGGTTCAACATCAGCATTCGGTTCGTCTTCGGAGATTGACGATTCTTCCATCCAATTTCTACTATTCGGGGATGGCGAACGGGAGATCTGAAAGTAAATTGCAGTTATAAAAACATGAGTACGTTTTTCATCCTGAACTATTTTATAATGAACAATTTCAGATATACCGGAGCAGTTATTGATGCTAAGGTGTCTATGGGTACAGTGATATTCCAGGCGTAAGCTTGGTTACTCACACTTGCTTTCTAATTCACAGCGCTGCATTACATATCTGCATTATTTAGTGAATAAAAAGTACAAACTACGCATGCGTCCTGACATGCCTAAAAAGCCTTGAAGGACTAAGGTATGGAATCTATGTCATGTGCGAATTTCTTCACCCTCTATGCCCAAACGACTGTAAAAGTGAATGTCTGCAAGTGATATTTGACTAGTAATACAAGTTGAGATGCTTAAAATAGTTGGACTTTAACTTGAACAACTGGCTCAACTCACCTTCACTTCTTCCCCATCTAGCGACGAATGCGTGGAGGAATACGATCTCCTGATATTGTCTTGTTGAAGGCAATCAGGCAAAGAAACGGACGAGGCAGAATGCTGAAGAAGTGACTCGTTGGGCTGTTGAGTACATGTCATAGCGTCTAAAACGCTTCCTTGAGCTGGGAAGAGGCTATCGAAAAAAGATTTGCCCGTATTTTCCTGAAAAACACAATTCATTCGTATTCGTGTACAATTTTGATTCAATTCTTATAAACTTAGGCCTACGAAAAATTCATTGGCACTGAAGAAAAAAAAAATACCGCCACCGGTAACCAATAAAACACTTTAAAAAATATGCCATAGGTTATGACGGATAATGAAAACACTGAATCAATTGCTGTGCACTTAACAATTCGGTTTGATTTTTCAACTTTTTTGATTTTTACCCTTTGATTATGACATTGGAAGAGATTCCATTTCTTTCTTTTTTATTTTAAATCATTATTAGGCCTGTACTCGCACAGGCTATTACGCCCAATCCAAACGTCGCAGCGGTGGCGAACTATTAGCGAAATGGGCGCAGCCAGAGGGGGTCATGAGTGCCATGCCCCTACCGCCAATCCATCCAAAAAAACAACGAACTTGCAATTTCATAATGAATCGAACAAAATTCAGATTAGTACTGTATAAGCAAAAACGTTGTAGCTATTATCAAAAAATTTATAACGGGTTAGGGCAGTTGCGACAATATAGGCTTCGTTTTCATTCGCGCCGTAAGTGATTGATTTCTAAAATAAGTCTTTATGTTTCAAAAGCGCGGTGGGTCAGTGCCTCGTTGCTTCTCTTGCTATGCCCCTTTCTTAAAGAAATCAAATCGAATCTTCATTATACTCGCCGTATTACGCCGAAGCGTGTAACGAGTTGCGGGGCCCATCTCCGCGGCTCAGCGCCTGGGCAACACAGCTCCGAAGAATCGTCGCAACGGTGGCGAGTCGTTGGCGACACTGTGTAGATTTGACCGGCCCGGGAATCGAACCCGAGACCTCCCGCACCGATAGCGTGCGCTTAGCAACTGAGCTAACGGCGTGCCGCAAAAACGGTAAATTGTGCATAGGGTAGCTAGGCTACAGTTTCTGCAATAGTTCGTATCTTTCCCATAATCAACCCAGGCACCCTATGCCTGCAAATAATTCGAAAAATCAATCAAAGTTACATTAGATTACTTCTTTTAATACTCGTATTTTGCCTAACTTTTATGTGGGAAAATATTGTTGTGAGATATGCTCGTTAGTGAAAAAACAGAACTCACTTTCACTTCTTCCCCATCTAGCGACGAATGCGTGGAGGAATACGATCTCCTGATATTGTCTTGTTGAAGGCTATCAGGCAAAGAAACGGACGAGGCAGAATGCTGAAGAAGCGACTCGTTGGGCTGTTGAGTAGATGTCGTAGCGTTTAAAACGCTTCCTTGAACTGGGGAGAGACTATCAAAAAGAGAATTGCCCATACTTTCCTGAAAAATAATCGTTATACACATGGATAAGCTGAGTACGATTGAACTGGACTGGATGTGACAGATCTGGTAAGGAATTACACAAGTGAAAACAAATTCTCTGAATTGTTTGTTTACAAAATATAACTACGATTTCTTTCTGCCGGTTCAAAAAGTTTCAATTTGACATAAAAATTATTATAAATTTATGACTATGCAAAGGAGACAACAACTTTGCAGCTTTTAATGATGCAAAAAAACTTACTTTTATAGGCGTTGACTGTCCCACTGCTGTTGCTTCATAATTTGTTAGCAAATTGTCATGATTTGGAAAACCTTCGCTGATGGAGTCTTGGTTGTAAAAATGTTCTAGAATTAAGGCGAGAGCAAGATGAACTTTTGCTTTGTGACGTTGATCAAAAATTGTTTTGACGGGCTCGATTCACTTAACGTAGCCTATGTTTATAATTGTTTGGTTCGATTCTTTCCCCTGGTCAAATCGGACGCAGTGTCGTCAATGGCTTGCCACCGCTGCCACGTTTCTTCGGAGTTATGCTGCCCAGTCGCTCAGCTGCGGAGATGCCCACCTGCCACTCGATTGTTAGTGCTGTTAGGTAAATATTTGTACCAGTATTTGTCAAAGATTTGACTCGTAGTTAAGGAATATTTTTCGCTCAAAATTACTGTGGATTCAACCTTTTTGTTAGTACACTTAAGGCGATTTAGGCCCAGGGTCACAAAAGTTAATTCTTTTGCGGACTCCAATTCACACAAAAAGCTTGGAATCAAAATTTCACAGGTGTAGGGTCAATATGGTTACAAAAAGCTACACTTTGTGTTTCTAGGCCACATTTAAATCTTTTAGGCAACATTCAGTACGCCTACTTCGTCCTATTTTTTGCTCAATTTTTCTGCATTTTTGCAATTTCCATAATTATTGCATAATTTATCAAGATGCTTATACATAGGCCTACTAAATAAAAGCGCTACATCTTCCAGTAATGCAACAGCGTCTCAGCGACGTCAAAATCTTGAAATTTCAAACGCTAGCTATTGGTTTTCGCTCAAAAGAATACATTTTCTTTGAAAAACGCAGATTTTTTTTGAAAAAAATTATATTACCGGGTATTTCTGATTTTCTGAAGTTTTGGTTACATTTTTTGTAAAAATAAAGTAACATATACACATTTTTTAGGTTTTAAAAATGTTTGTATTTTAGAGATAGTTATACAAACACGGAAACGAAACACAACGGTATTACCAATACCCGATGATCTTAACCGTTGTCGACGTTAGAGATTTGAATACAAAATGATTTGCATCCGCCCCTGATGATTTACCCATGGGGGTGAGTTTTATACTTCAGAATTTTATAACTACAAAAGCAATTGTTCTTAACCTTTTTTCTTGTGGCGCCCCTTTCAAATCACCGACCATTTCTTGCACCCCTCTTTAGAATTGCTTGAATAACAAAACCATTGTAATTTGATTTTTATTCAATTAACTGATGACATTTAACTGGGCAAAGACATGACCAATGTGAATAATTCAACATCCGCTCACCCCCTAGGTACAGTTCTCGCACACCTTGGGGTTGCGAAAACCTCTGGTTAAGAAAATTCTGCAGAAAGGGGGGTTAGCATGCAAAAAACCGCTACTTGGACTTACCTTCTTGCTATTCTTGCAATCGTGGCACAACCATTCGTCTATTTCTTCACTTCCTTTCACCAGTTTGCGATATAGTACTCGACTTATACCACTGTTGCATATTCGATGTTGCCAGCGATTACAACTGTCGCACTGCATACCCTCTTGACGCTTTCGAACGGTTACGCTACAAACCACGCAGCAGTTGCTTGATATCTCCATATTGCGATTGCGCCCTTCGGCAAAGTTACTATCATATCTTTCCACAACTTTCTCCCGCAACCAATCTCATTGAACGTATTTCAAAATGATAAAACTTTTAAATGAAGCACCTGATTTCGGTTGCGGAAAAAGTTTTACGTACTGATTTTTTTCACCCAAAATTTACAATTAAATTTTATACTTTCGAGCCTTCTAAATTTTTCTTAGATGAAAAGTGCGAAAAATCGTTAGGAGAATTGCATCGCGCAGCAGGGGTCGTCTGCGTGAAAGGATGTTGCAAGTTGGCTCGGCATTTCCCACGGCGAAAAACTTTGAATTAATTAACTTCCACCAAAACAGTTTCAAAACTTCCTTTAAAGAGCGAATTTCGAGCCTAGTTCAGATAATAACAATCAGTTTGCATATTGTTTCGTACCTTCTCATTTTGCGCTGTTTCCAATTTAATTCACACCGTTGAGTACATGAAAAAAAAAAAAAAACGATTTGCAGAATGGTTATGGACACCGGATGCTCAAGTCGTCATCATTTTGCAAGTCTAAGGTTGAATTCAAGTTTTCAAAGTATATTAAGTTCAATCAAAGTTCATAATGCGTGACCGCTCGAATTTTCGTTGTGTGGCGAATCTACCATGTGGCGAATATTCCAATTCTCATCGGCACTTTAGCAAACGTTTGTCCGACATTTACGCTCGAATTTTCGGATCTGCATGCGCAGTTTACCCGTTGTGTGGCGAATCTACCATGTGGCGAATCTTCCATGTGACGAATGTTCCATGTGGCGAATCTTCCATGTGGCGAATCCTCTGGCAACCGTTTAAAAGCACCTTGTAGTGTTTTCAAGCATTTTGAAGGTTTAAAAGTACCTTGTAGTTCCTTGCGGCGTTAAGTAGGACCCAGGTCGAAACGCGTCAAATGAGTGGGTTGCCATGGGGCTTCAAGTGATGTGGGCTAGTTAGGCTACCGTGATGTAGGCTAGTTAAGCAATGCAAAAAAAGAGTCTTTGCAGTCTGGAATGAGTTTAGCCTGGATTGGCTGTGTGTAGCAAGGCTGACGAGACTTTTGTTATAGTCGAAAAACTATTCAAAAGTTCATATTTATTTGCATTTTTGCGGCATTATCATGGACCCCCCTCTGCAGTCGTCGTAGACCTCGGTTTGGGAAAGTCTGGTTTAGACTACATTGCTGCATTATCTGAATACTCAGTACCGTACTATTGGCAATGTTGTTAAAATTTCAAACCTTACCGTATGCCTTTACACTGTACTGGTATCGTATATATAGACTAGACTAGAATAATCAAAGTGCTACTTAAAAGCAGTGTTCTCTCTAGGATTTTGACTAGTGCGAATTTGCCCAAGTGATAAATTCATTGAAATTTTTGCCCAAAGATTTCACCACTTTGAGGACCTCTATTACAATTTTTTTGCGATAAATTTGCTTTTCCAAGATACAAGCTACAGTCTTGCATTAAAATAATTGATTTTTTTGTTTCAGTGTTTCAGTTTTGCATTATATAATGGATCAAATCATTAAAATTTGCCCAAAAATTTCGCATTTTTTTTCAAATTTCTCACTCCAGAGGGAACACTGCTCAAAAGTAAATAAAATTACTTTGCTCAAGTTTACGCATAAACAATTTTTTGTACTATCCTACATAAATGTGGCCTAAATATTTGAGCCAATCAAATTTTACTGGTATCGGGTATGCAATTCTAAACATTAACCTACCCATTTTTAAAGGCAGTGTCTATTTTACCGTCGATGGCTAGATCGTGATTGGCTTGCGTCTTTACGCATGACTGCGGCTAAATCCTGATTGGCTTGTGTCTAGACTACCATATTTTCTTGAATAGAAGCTGCCCAGTGCCCTTGAATAAAAACCGCACAAATTGGCTTAAAAAAATAGAAGTTGCGCTTAAATAGAAGTTACAAGCCTAATTTACTGATGCAAGAAAACAAAGCAAACTGATCTACAACTACAGATTTGTATACTGCCTAAACATACCGTAACTAACATGTAAAGTGTTGACTAAGCAGTGTATTACCGGTAATCTGGTAATGGTCGTTTTCATCATCAGTAATATTGGTATCATTTAAGCCAGTGCTATATTTGTTGCTACTTAGTAGACAGTGATGGGCACGATAAACCATTCTGTACTAAAGCGATAACGATAGTCGATAACTTCAAAAAAGCCCTGGGCGATACCGATAATCGATAAATCTTAATTTCTTAAAGCGATATCGATAATCGATAAATTATCGCCAATAAATTTTTCCGATAAATGTTGCGGTAAATCTTCGATGTGTTTGACAAAGTTTTTTGTTTGTAAGTCGAATTGCTAAAATGTTTTTTCTAGATTTTTCGAGAAAAGAGAGCAGTTCACGGACTCTGCCGTGAAATTAAGCCAAACAAAGAAATAATTTTTAAAAATTACAACAAGTCTTAATGGACGCCGTGTTTTTTCCATAGCGCCAACTCACTAACTTTGAAGTTTAAACACTGCGTGCATAAAAAATCGTTTATCGCGATAATTTATCGGCGATAACAAAAGCGATAACGGTAATCGATAAATCCAAACTATTTTGAGCGATAACGATAATCGATAAAAAGTTATCGCCGATAACTATCGCCGATAAATTATCGCGATAAATGCCCATCTCTGTTAGTAGAGTAACTATGGTAGCACTTCCATCGTTTGGTTTTGTTGAGTTCTGTAGGCTACTCAGATATGACAGAAATGGCAGTTGTTGGATAATGGTAGGGTGCCGGTGGCACGTGACAAGCTACTTATGACGATACCGGTAGTTATTTACAAATTAGACAACAGAGTTTTTGCTATCCGGTCACCTTTGGTTGATTACGGTAACTCATACAGTATAGTATAAATGCTCACTGGACACCAATTTGAAGACCAAAACATTCATATACTAAAATTGAAGCTGCCCTTGAATATGAGCCATCCTCAAATAGGGACTGCATGAAATGTTTAATAAATAATTGCTGCGGATTCTATTCTAAAAAATATGATATACCCATGACCACTGTTCCTTCTAGGTTTTTAGCAAATGTAAATTTGCCCAAAGGTTTCAGGGGTGTAGAAAAAGTATGATACAATTTTTGCCTCAAAGTTGAGTTTCCAAAACACAAAATTTTTGTTTTGTGCCAAAAAGTTGAAGAATTTGACTCAAATTCGGCCAAAAATCACGCTTTAGTCAAGGTTGATGAAAACTTGAAAAGTTTTGCCCAAAATTTCTCATTTTTTGCACCTTTGAGGGAATAGTGCCCATGACTGGATTTGTCCATCAGGATCTACTTCCTCCAAGTAATAATAACAAAATAGCCATTACCGTACTTTTTTTAAAACACCAAAATGCAAAAGTATTCTTTTTGTCTTCTTGGTTTTTATTTTTGGATCAAGTTCAGAATTAGCGATGCATTGCAGATTGTATATGAAATTGTTTTCCTACGTACGTTTTTTGTTTAAAGCATAAAATGCTTGTCTTTTTTGTGTATGTAAAAAAGTTAAAGTCAAGCATAATATCAAGTTTTGCAATTTCAGCAAATCTGTGACTCAACTTTGACTATAATTGCCCAAGATTTTACAGACTACTGAACTTTGCAACTGTTTGTTATTTTCAGATAATTACATTTGTATTATTGGCTTCGTGGTATGTTTTGACTTTATAATGTCTCATGCCAAAGCATTAATCGTAATTTCTCTGTTTTGCATAGTTGGGAGTGTGCGATTCCCTCAGAATTACCTTGGAAGCTATCTCAAGCAAAATATTTTACAACCAGTGATACCTGATCGTCCATTTGTAGCTGTATGGAATGTGAACACTGCTGATTGTGAAGAGAAATACAATGTGTCAGTTGATTTGTCTGCATTTGATATTGTGATCAATTCTAATGAGACACGAGATGGTGATAAGATGATGATTTTTTACTCACCAGAACTTGGCTTGTATCCTAGAATTGATGATGATGGAAGGTTGATCAATGGAGGGATTCCCCAGCTAGGTGATCTTGCAGCTCATTACGAAAAGTGTGTTCAAGATGTTCAAGAACGAATACCTGACAAAGATTATGATGGTTTAGCTGTTATTGACTGGGAATCATGGAGGCCTTTGTGGGCTTGGATCAGTTGGGATCAAGGGTTAGTTTATCAGAGTATTTCTATCGACAAAGTGCGGATGGAGCACCCTGATTGGTCTGAAGAAAATATCACTACACAAGCTGCTTTTGAGTTTGAAGCTGCAGCAAAGTCTTACATGCTTGGAACACTGGAGCTTGTTAAGTTTCTCAGGCCAAAAGCAAAGTGGGGATATTACCTATACCCTGATTGTTGGAATTATGCCAAAACTGGATCTGATTTATCTTGTCACAATGATACGATATCTAGAAACGATGAGATTCAGTGGCTGTTTGATGCTAGCACTGCATTATATCCATCTACATATTTGGGGCTTTGGTTTAAGGATGATCCACGAGCAGCTGTATACACCGCTAATCGAGTAAATGAGGCAAAAAGAGTAGACAGCAATCGACCAGGAAATGTAAACATCCCTGTCTATGCATACAACAACTTGGTGTACCGTTTAACAAGAGAATTTTTGCATATTCGTGATGTTGAGTCAAGCTCTGGGGTAGCAGCTATGTTAGGAGCTTCTGGAGTTGTCTTGTGGGGTGATTACATGGCAACATCCAAAGATGTTTGCTTAAATGTGTCTCATTATGTATCTGAGACATTAGGGCCCTATTTAAAACTTATGTCTGATAGTGCACAAGAATGCAGCATTGAGTTATGCAGTGGTCACGGCCGTTGTGTAGTAAAAAATGGTAAATTTCCTACCAGAAAATTGCCTCCTGGGATGAAATTGCTCCTCTCTCTTCTGTTACCCCCTGAATCAATTCATGATGTTGATTGTCAGTGCTATTCTGGATTTAAAGGTAGTAAGTGCGACCAAACCGTGCTCTCGTAGTCATAAGTCTGCAATAGAAGTCTTGCTCTTTTTGTTTCATTTTTTTAATTTTTCATTATTTTGATTTACATGCAATATCGTTACCATGCAGTTGTAGTATCTATTGTACGCGTTATGAACTTGTCTGAAGCAACAATTATAGAATCCACTTGCTCGGCAGTGTTTCTGGATTTTGAAAATATTTTGCTATGTTTCATGCTGTGGTGATTCCTTGTGTCTTCGCAGCCTGTACGTGAACGAAAAGTAACTTTCCAAGTAATATTATGTTGCTGCTAAGCGATATAATCCAAAACATACATCTACTCTTGCATTTTGTTGAAGCTATGTTATGCCAATATGTCGATGATAATGCCATTATCCGGTGTTGTCCCTACGTAGTGGAGGTGGCCGATTGGTTATACTGTAATATGGTGGCAAAGGGAACTGTGTCTATGCTGTTTATACCATTATCATACATGGTAATGGTATGCTGGGTAATGTTATCGCCAAGTACGCAATAAGGTGATGTTGTTCACAATCTGTTTTTCATTGATTTATATTTGCCATTAGGCTGCTTGTCTTTATTTTTAAGTTTCATGTTTTCATTTATGCATGATTTAAGTAGGTTATTGTAGTTTCATTTTCACGTTAAAAGTGCTTTTTGATTTTTCGCATTTTGAAATAAACAGCATTGAGAAAGTTTGGAATGGTACCATGTAGCCTACGTTCTGAAGTGGTTTGTGTATGTTGATAGGGAAATGGTGCTGGTTTTTCGCAATGAGTTATCTAATAATCATGCGGATACCAGGCCAAAATAGCGTCGCTACAACACTCGTATCAATATTTGAAACTAATCTAGTTTTTCTGTTTTCGTAACAAAAAATGCGAAATAATAGCGCTATAGACTTCGAAATACAATAAATATTGGATGAACAGTATAGAATAGTATAAAGTTATCACTTGCTCATCTTAACATGCAAAATGTATCTGTGCCTTCGTTGGTCTCTGCATTGACAACGAGGATGACTTTCGACTCCAAGGCAGCGGCAGACTGTGATTTGCTGCATCAACCTGTAACCCTGTGAGTTTCTCGATACAAAAGCTTCCTGCTTTGACTTTAGTTATCACGGTTACATTTTTCGTTACCGTTTTTTTTTTCTTAATTAGGGCCTATTCTTTTAAGAGCTTTAATGCTTTTCATTTCTGTTTCTGAATTTGTGGTTTTCGCAAGGCTTATTCTTTCAAAGTTAACGAATAACCTGGTTTCTTAGCGAAATGCTGTCACAAAATAAAGCTGTTAGACAAATTGTTAAGCTAGCTGGTCAATTTTCACGAATTAATTGTACAAGTAAATGCGAGTGAGTTTTGTGTACTTTTTTAAATTTCAAGTTGGACGTTGAAATAAAATTAGGTTATGTAGGTTACCGTTTTGATTTAATGTATCAGTATTAGCCTAGTATTAATACAGATTTGGGATTAGGTTGGGTCTCTCTCTTCGTGTTAGTCTAGTTCAGGGGTTCTTAACCGGGGGTAAATTTTACCTACCGAGGGGGTAAATTTTCTGAATTAAAGACTAAAGAAAAGTTTAATTTTCAGTGATGAAAAAGCAGTAGCGGTATACCCTGGGGGTGAATTATACTTCTTTCTTTCGGCAAAGGGTAAATGAGACAAAAAAGGTTAAGAACCCCTGGTCTGGTTGCACCGTGACGACAGAGAGTAAACCTCGAAATGCTGTACACTGTTATGGTTCCTACCATTGCACTTAATGTTGGAGCTGATATAGTGACTATATCATAGCGGTGTTGGAGCTGTGATTTCTTCAGTGTCTTTTTTTATCTCGCCGTTATATGTTCAGTTTTGTTTTTTCTTTTCTTACCCTGATTTAGTTTGATCGGGTGTAGCTACCACGCCTGCTAATTCCCTCATCTTCAAGTTTTATTCTCGCTAGCACATGGGTTCCCAACCGGTGGGGAATTACCCACTAGTGGGGATTTAAGGGTTTTCAGGTGGGGAATTAAACATCCTCTGAAAAATAACACCGTCCTGTCCCGGTCAAAGAAATATACCGTAATATATATATTTTTTTTAACAAGATAGTCTGACCATAGTTATTTGCGATGTACCAGGAAGTCGTGAAAGGACCTTTCGGTCTTCGAGGTTGTCGACAGCCCAAAGGTACTGTGGTCTCCGCAAATATTGCTCCAAAAATTTATTGTACAGCTTTTTACTGCTATTGCTCTGCAGGCCTATTGTGGACACAGGACAAAGCCGAATTAAGTGGGTGGGGAGGGGCAGCCTCGGGGCTTTCCGGCAAATTTCATCTTGTAAAAAAGATGTGCTGCTAACGTGATCAAGGACGTATCCAGGGGGGGTAGCGCTGGGGCCGCGCCCCCCCGCAGACAAATGTATGAAACTTTTGTGGTGCAAATGTGATATACGTAAAAAGGACAATCAGAGGGCGTGAAGACCTTTTTTATGACTTTAGGCGGAAAATCGGACATCTGCGGACGTGATGACCTTTTTTGCATTTCACTTGACTTCGGGCGGAAAACGGACGTGATGGCGTTTAAAGAACCTGTCCTCTTTTTGCGCAGTGAAAATATATCCAGCCCTGCTGGCATGGCTTTAAATTGCAACCCCCCCTTTTTAAATTTCTGGGCACGCCCCTGGTAACAGTCAGATCTGAGATTGAACACGGGGCTCCCCCGAAAGATTAGTCCCGGGGGCATATTTCGCAATGGTTTACAGAAAAAGATAGGTTTTGATCGAAATGACTTTAAGTAGACAAATTGTAGTTGTAGGCTTCTCATTTTGGCTACAGCGACGTGGTGTAGAGGCCAGTATGTTGGACTGCTTCTCATAGGATCTGGGTTCGATGCTGCTCTCGGTTTTGATTTTATTCTCTTCGTACTTTGTTTCTCGCATATAATTCGGAATGGGGTAAAATGGAGGCAATAGAATAAACAAAAATTTTTCTGTAGAGCCATTCCGAAACATACGTCCTGGGGCCTTTAAAGTCTTGATACAACCCTGATTTAATCGAATACTTGGAAAAAAAACGTGTCTTGCCTTCAACTAACTCATAGGCAAAAAATTATGCGTTGAAACTTAAAACCCTTGACTGCCTAGTTGATTATTAAGACTGTTTAAGACAGTATCTCGCAAATTGGAATTGCTCCTCATGTTTCAATTGATACCAAATTTTGCAACACAAAATTTTGAATTCAATCTAAAAATTTGTTTGAGTTGGTAGTTTCGAAAGAATGTACACTACAGTATATCATACTGTTGAGGCCTAATAATAATATAAGAAAGAAATTATAAAGCTAAGTTTTTTGGTAACCTAGAATTCAGTGGCGCGGCCAGGGGGGGGGAGGGCAAGAGGGACAAGTTGCCCCCCATTTTTCGTGTTGGGCTGTTTTTCCAGTATGTGCAAATCTGTTAAGAAAAAATTTTCGAAAGTTTAGGCCTAACCCCCTCCCCCCTAAACTTTTCTCGGTTCGTTGTTCCACTAAAAAAACAAGCCGTGAAAATGTGCTGTTTGACTTGTGAATTTTTTTTTTGTTTTAAACATAAACTGGCCAACCAGGCTTACCGTCCGGCTTATAGTAAATGCCTCAATAGCCTTTGTTACGTCACAGAGGCAAGGTAGCCTAGCAGAACTCAAATGTGTTTTGCAAAGTTCCCACATAACCGCAGAATCATTGAGTCAGTATGCCAGGAAGCGCACCCAGCAAATTTCAAAGGGGGATTCTAAAAAAACCTTGATGTCGCACTCAGGAGCGGATCCAGAAAATTTTGGTGGGGAGGGGATGAAACTTTGAATAAGGTTAAGTGTTAATTAAATACAAAGACGTTTGACCCAAAAAAGGCGTAAAAAAACCTTTGAAAATGTTTTCATGTCTGCGACGTATTCAGAAAAATTTTCAGGGAGGGGGCACCAAAATTTGCCATATTTTTAAATGTTTTTTTTTTTTTTTTCATGCAGAACTATTTTGAAGCATATTGAGAATAAAAAAAGCTCTAGAGGGGTCCGGGGGCATTTTTGAAAGTTTACATACTTTAGTGGCCATTTTAGCACTTTTTGAACAATTTTCAGGCAAATTTTGTTTACATTTTTTGCCCCTAAATCTGAGTGTTTCACCAAATATGATGCATTTTGTACATTTTCGATTATGCGTGCTTAGAGCGTAAGGCTAATTGTTATCGAAAAGGTTCAAAATTATGGAAGAACTGTATTCGTCAAAAACATGTTTGAAAATGGCTGGTGGGGAGGATGCATCCCCCACATCCCTCCTGGATCCGCTCCTGCCCGCACGAATAACAATGTCTCATACCACTGCACCAACCAGCCGATTTGGCTTCAGCATAATGTGAGGCAAATTCTGTCACAGCTGTTTTGAAATAACAGCACGTACTGCACTTGCTCAGTTTGGACACTTTACTTTAAAAACAAAAGTTCGGTTTGAAAAGGGGGGGTTCGACTTCCCAAACCCACCCACCCCTGGGTGCGCCACTGCAGTATACTGACGAAAAAAAACTAAAAAGCTAGAGTTTAGTTACGTTGCGAAACATTACTTTGACTTTATTTTTTTTCCACTTTTATAGGGGTATTCTTACGTCATCATAAAATAAAAGTCTTTTAGGCGCTAAACCTCAAAGTTTTTCCGAAACTTGCTGATAAAATAGAGGAGTAATGTTTTTCAGTAGACCTACTTAAATTTATTACAAAGTTTATTCCTTAATTACAAAGCGATAAGTAGTTGCCTAGAATTCAAGTTTTATGCAACCAAAAGAAAACAAGTTTAATGATATCCTCATTTCCTCCATCAATTTGAACAGAAGTACCGCATGTGCCACCAGTGGAACATCGAGCAGTAAAAGGTTAAGGTTATATCAATGTAGATTAAATAGTTGCTTGGCTACCAGTGACGTAGCGAGAAATTTAAAAAGGGGGGGGCCATAATTTCCACATTTTTTAGGCGTATTTTTTTTTCGGCACAATGATTTTGAAGCTGATTGAGAAACAAGAAAGGCTCTAGGGGGGTATATTTCTGGAAAATTTACTTGCTGTAATGGCTATTTTGAAAGTGCTTTTTGAATAATTTTCAGGCAAATTTTGTTCAAATTTTTTGACCCTAATTGTAGCCTAAGTGCTTCACCAAATATGATGCATTTTGTTCGCACATTTTCGCTTATGCATGCTTAATGCTAAGGCTTATTGCTAATAAAAAGCCCGCCATTTTCAAACATGTTTTTAATGAATGCAATTTTTCCATAATTTTGAACCTTTTCGATAACAATTAGCCTTACGTCCCAAGCACGCATAATCAAAAAATGTACGAACAAAATGCTTCATATTTGGTGAAACACTCATATTTGGTGAAACATTTTAGAATTAGGGGCAAAAAATTTAAACAAAATTTGCCTGAAAATTGTTCAAAAAGTACTAAAATGGCCACTACAGTATGTGAATCTTCAAAAATATTCCGGGGGAGCATGCTTTCGGACCCCCCTTGTGCCTTTTTTATTCTCAATATGCTTCAAAATTATTCTGCGGGAAAAAACTACGCTGGAAAATATATCAAATTTTGGTGCCCCCTCCCTGAAAAAATTTGTGAATACGCCGGAGACATGAAAACATTTTTCAAAAGGCTTATTTACGTCTTTTTTGGGTCTAACATCTCTGCATTGAGTTAACTTTCGACCTAATTCAAATTTTTATCCCCCCCCCGCCAAAATTTTCTGGATCCACTCTTGGTCATGAGCTCACGATTTTGTTGTTCTTTACTATGGTTCTTTTTATGACAATAAAGCCCTTCTGACACTAAACGATTTGTTCCTTGATTGAATGACAATAAGTTCAGCAGCACTATCCGAAAAAAGTCATCATTAACGCCTTCTCCTCACTCAGTGGTGGAATTGGCAAGTTAGAAGGGATGGAGCTCTCCGGTTTGCAGAGAACGAAATGAAATATTAGGCTGTTTTTAGGCGCTTTATAACTACCAAGGTCTTGTAGCGCCAGGACTGAAGTAATTCATAGGACAAAGTATGTTTTAACCAATTTCATTCTCCACGCTACCCATGATGCCGAGTGCTAAGCTGAGTAGCTGTGGATACCATTTTTAAAGTCTTTGGTATGACTCGACGGAGTATCGAACTCAGTCTCCTACAGAATCAACTCCAAGCATAACAAAAAAGACCAGTAGAAGCAATAATCGCGAGGGTCAAAGTTGTCGGTCTTCAGGCAATATGACGCGGCGAAGCTATCAAGCAACATATCATGGCTCGGCAGTGCATATCGGTTATGTAAGCAGACACTCGCAACTTAGGTTAACTGAATCCTTATCAAAAAACTAATAGTGTTCCTGTACGACCATGTATTATTCGGTGATGAGCATTTTTGAGTGGCTAAAAATAACTGTTTATAATAATCGCGATACCGGTAACGAAATCTTGACACGGAATTATGTTTTCTATCACAACTTCCTACACGTTCCTTTTATGCTCAGCACAATGAGCACACTCTGGATTATGGTTATGGAGCATGATATCAAGAAGCTAAGAAATTTTTGAGATTAAGATCATGATATCAAGAAGCTGAATTTAGAAAAAAAGCTGAGAATTTAAAGGCAAAAACGCCAGCATTCGTGATTAAGACTTCGTCTATTCCTATCGCTTCATCAGTCATCACACAACATCCCACTTTAACCATGGTACATTACTGCTACATAAAAAAAATCCAGTTATTTTTGTGTTAATACAAATAAACAAACCCTTCTGTTTCATGCAATACTCTCGTCACATATAAGGTACCGCACCTCAACTACTCGCTTCTTAGCAGTGGTGAAATTGCTAAGTTAGAAGTGCCGGAGCTCTCCGGTTTGCAGAGAGCGAAATGAAATATTAGGTTGTTTTTAGGCGCTTTATAACTACCAAGGTCTTGTAGCGCCAGGACTGAAGTAATTCATAGGACAAGGTATGTTGTAACCAATTTCATTCTCCACACTTCCCATGATGCCGTGTAGCTGTGGATACCATTTTTAAAGTCTTTGGTATGACTCGACGGAGTATCGAACTCAGTCTCCTAGAGAATCAACTCCGAGCATAACAAAAAAGACCAGTAGAAGCAATAATCGCGAGGGTCAAAGTTGTTGGTCTTCGGGCAATATGACGCGGCGAAGCTATCAAGCAACAAAGCAACATATTATGGCTTGACAGTGCATATCGGTATGAAAGCAGACACTCGCAACTTAGGTTAACTGAATCCTTATCAAAAAACTAATAGTGTTCCTGTACAACCATGTTTTATTCGGTGATGAGCATTTTTGAGCGGCTAAAAATAACTGTTCATAATAATCGCGATACCGGTAACGAAATCTTGACACGGAATTATGTTTTCTATCACAACTTCCCACACGTTCATTTTATGCTCAGCACAATGAGCACACTCTCGATTATGGTTATGGAGCATGATATCAAGAAGCTGAGAATTTTTTGAGATCAAGATCGTGATATCAAGAAGCTGAATTTAGAAAAGAAGCTGAGAATTTAAAGGCAAAAACGTCAGCATCAGTGATTAAGACTTCGCCTATTCCTATTGCTTCATCAATCATCACACAACATCCCACTTTAACCATGGTACATTATTGCTACATAAAAAAAATCCTGTTATTTTTGTGTTAATACAAATAAATTAACCCTTCTGTTTCATGCAATACTCTCGTCACACATAAGGTATCGTACCTCAACTACTCACTTCTTAGTCCTTGCCGTTGAGCAAGAGAGCAGTAATAGGCCTTCCGGTATGTTTGGTAGCCCAGTATTCGTTCTACTTTACTCCCATTCACAAAGCATTTTGACATCATAAACGTAGTATGATCGACAGGTTTAAAATTGCGGTTTTAGCAAATAATGCACCTATAAAAGCCTTGCGGTCGTGATGTGAAAGACAGGGATATTAATGCGACGATTATTTAGCATCACAGAGTGATTCGGTTGATCGATCCAGTAACATTCGTTGTCCCAGGAACTGCCGGAGCTCGCGCTCCGGTGGAAGTGGAGAAGTTTGGGGCGGAGCTCCGGCCCAATTTCACCACTGTCCTCACTTGAATGCTAACTTAGCTTCTGCTAACTTAAGCCGATCGCACACAGCGCGCGGTTACGGGCAGGCTTGGGGATTTCTCGTACCTGACGTCATCAAGTTGTAACGTCACTTTTGCTCCCCACTTTTTTAACCATGGCGGCGCCACTGCTAGAATTTGATTAAATTTTTTAATGATTTCTTTTTAGATTGACCGAATATTTTAGGTCGGTTCGGTCATGGTGACCGAAAGAAATTTTTAATACTTTTATCGTATTTTTGTTTTATATCATGTTTGATATTGCAAATTTACAATTACAGTAATATAGCATGTCGCCTATACCACAAAAACTACAGTATGCGTGGCCTAGCGGTACCTCCCGCAGGTGACAGATCCTACGTGACGGGTTCGATTCACGGCTGGAACCGATCGCATTTGACATATATATACCGGGTGGCTGCTGCCTTAAAGAGCGCGAGCTCCCTTCGCAGTCTCCCTCAGTTACTGTAGACTTTTCTGTTTACAATAATTTGAAAATAACCTCAGTTATTTATCTATTTAATTATTTATTTTATCCACTACAGTAGCTGTTGTTCTCACTTCACCAACAGCCATGAATACCGACCAAGGGCCAACACTTTTCGTAATTGCGATTGTACAAGAGCGGTAAACAATATTATGACGCAACAATGACACTTCGTAATTGAGCAACGTTAGCACAGTCGGCTTATGCTGTGATGTTGCAACGATCGCAGATGAGGCGAGGACCAAAATTATGGTTTTTTACGACACATCAACGAATACCGGCTATAAAGCACAAACATTGCCAAACCAATGGGGGGATTTGAACCCCCGAAACCCCCCTTGCCTACGCCCTTGCATGTGACCACAGACTGTTGTATAATGCGCATTGTGTCTAGTTTCCAATCCATTATATAAGTTAGTAGTCTATGGTTTGAATATGACAGCATGTTTCAGTGTGACAACATGATAAGTGCAAGTTTAATTGACCAACAAAACAATCGAAACAGTAGGCTACAGTGTGGTACATGCAAGCGCTGCATTTTCTACATCATTGGTGGGACACCTTAGCACATGCTGTATAAGGACTCGATTCTGGTAAATCAAAATATCGCGTCCGAAAGAAATTTTGAAGGAAATTTTTAATACTTTTAGCATATTTTTGTTTTATATTATGTTTGAAACTTTTCAATATATATGACGCAAATTAGGACACTAAAAATTTCTTAAAATTGTGACACCAAAAATTAAATTGTGATGTAGAAGGCCCTTAATTGTGCCTTTGGAGCCACTTAAACTGGACATGTGAACAGACTACTTAATTGTTTCCTCTCAATAATTTCTGGTAGTTCTAACGTTAAACAAAATTAATTTATTTCCACGAGCTTTAGAGGAGAGATGCCCTTTTCTTTAGTTGATAACAGAGTGCGAAGTAGAAGGGTAGATGGGGGGACATATCTCCCTCAGTAAAATTAGTCGTCCTCCCAGCTAAGAAAGAAAATTTGTCCTGGGGGGTCCCAAAACGTCCCCCTCCCAGTGGTAAGTGCCGTAAGAAGATAAAAATTTTGTATACGTGTAGCTTGTGGGTGCGGACTGCGGCAATACTTTCCAGCATATTTTGTAGCCATTATGGTTTCCTTCGCAAACTAATTAAGAACGAGCTTTTCAATGCGCTTATTGCAGAACAGTTTATTTTTCATCAACATTACAACACGTCAGCAGTTTTTCATAAGCGTTAGTGAAAGCACTTAGAATATGTTAAAGCACCGGTTCCCTAACTTTTTTCATGTCATATTTGAGATTGAGAGTATGAATTAAGAAAACGCCATACCTTCCGGGGCTCCGCCTCGGACCCCGCTGGGGTATCTTACTGCTCTCCCCCCAAACCCCTTGCTTCATTTATGAAACAAAAACCTCCCTAAGGCAAAGTTAATAAAGTTTTCGAAATTCTACCGGTGATAATTTTTGTTCATCATGCTGATGGTATGCAAACACGCAGTACGCCCTCCAGGCCCCACCACCGTTTTAATTTGGTCATTGACTAATGACATCCTCCAGGAACGTATGAACGTATTTAAGGAAGGGAAATTGTGCCATGCCCCAACCTCTTTGACTTTGCTTTTCAGTAAAAAAGAACAAATAGTGCCAAGTGATTGAAATATGCCAGACTTTTTTTGATGGCTTTTGTAGCCTATGGCTCAGGACGGGTCTAGGGGGTGGGCTGAGGTGGATGTATTCACCTCACTAGCGTTTTTCAACTACATTTTTGATAAAAACAAATTTTCCATAATTTCGAACATCTTCGATAGCAATAAGTCTTACGCCTTAAGCACGCATGATTGAAACTGTGCGAACAAAATGCATCATATATGGTAAAGTACTCAGAATGAGGGTCAAAAAATTTAAACAAAGTTTGCCTGAAAAATGTTCAAAAAGCACTAAAATAGCCATTGCAGCATGTAATATTTCAAAATTTTACCGGGAGAGCATGCTCCCGAACCCCGCTAAAGCCTTTTCTGTTTTTCAATCTACCACAATTAGCTCTGCAGAAAAAAAACTACGCTTGAAAAAAATGGTGAAATTATGCCCCCCCCCCCCTTTAAAAATTTTTTGCCAAGCCACTGCAACGCCCCTACATACATTTTTTTGCTACATTGTTTTGTTATTTGGGTTTAGAATTCAGGAAAAGAATTGTAGACTAAAACATCCCATCCAATAAAACTTTTCTATTTCGCACACTTGTAATAATGGCCGTTATCAGTTGTGGGCCCAGAGGGGGATGCACCCTTCTACCAGCCGTTTTCAACAATGTTTTTAGTGAATACAATTTTTTCCATGATTTCGAACTTCTTTTAACGATAAGCTTTACGCCTTAAGTAAAAGCACCCATAAATCAAAATGTGTGAACAGAATGCATCATATTTGGTGAAGCTCTACAGAAATTGGGGCAGACAAATTAAACAAAATTTGCCAAAAATTGTTCAAAAAGCACTGAAATGGCCATTGCAATATGTAAATTGTCAAAAAATGTTTTGGGGAGCATGCCCCCGGACCCCCCTAGCAGAGCTGCTTTTGTTCCAAGATTTGCTTTAGTTACTCAACCAAAAAAATATAATTTGAAAATAGGTCAAAATCTTGTGTCCCTTCCTTAACAAATTCTAAATACGCCCCTGACCTGAATATTCTCAAAGAGCTTATTTACGCCCTTTTCCGAGTCTAAACGTCTAGCGTCTTTGTTTTAGTTAACCAAAAAAATAGTGAAATCTTCTTGACACTTACGGTATTACGCAGAAGCAAGTAACGAGTGTCGGGGTCCATCTCTGAGGCATAGCGCTTGGGTAACACAGAAACGTAGCAGCGGTGGTAAGCCGTTAGCGACAGTGTCCGATTTGACCGGCACAGGAATCGAACCCACGACCTCTCGCGCCCATAGCGATGTCTTTTACCACTATGCCAACTGGCCGGTCGTGTTTACTTAACATTCAACTTAATGCAAAACTGCATCCCCTCTCCACCAAAATTTTCTGGATCCTCTGCTGGCCATTATTACAGATAAACTGTACCCAAAATAAATATTTATTTGTTTTTACCGGGCTTTCGAATTTCTTATTTTCCGCGATCTTACGTAGCCTATCTTGTTCCATAACTTCAATAAATTTCATCGCTCAAGGATCGAAGTGTTGGAAAATAATTATGGTTTTTAAACTTAGTTAAAACATGACCGAAAAAAAATCGAATTGACCAAAAAAATTTGTGCAAGATTAGCTAAAATTGGTCAAATTTAACTTCAATGCTGTCACTTATTATGTGGTTCCGCAAGGCAGATTTTCATACTTTTGTACGTGAAGAGCGGAAGCTCAAGCTATATTACAAATTTACAATTACAGTATTATAGCATGTCGCCTACACCACAAAAACTATAGTATGCGTGGCCTAGCGGTACCTCCAGCAGGTGACAGATCCTACGTGACGGGTTCGATTCACGGCTGGAACCGGTGGCATTAGACGTGAATCACACTTCGTAATTGAGCAACGTTAGCACAGTCGGCTTATGCTGTGATGTTGCAACGATCGCAGATGAGGCGAGGACCAAAATTATGGTTTTTTACGACACATCAACGAATACCGGCTATAAAGCACAAACATTGCCAAACCAATGGGGGGATTTGAACCCCCGAAACCCCCCCTTGCCTACGCCCTTGCGTGTGACCACAGACTGTTATATAATGCGCATTGTGTCTAGTTTCCAATCCATTATATAAGTTAGTAGTCTGTGGTTTGAATGTGAAAGCATGTTTCAGTGTGACAACATGATAAGTGCAAGTTTAATTGACCAACAAAACAATCGAAACAGTAGGCTACAGTGTGGTACATGCACGCGTTGCATTTTCTACATCATTGGTGGGACACCTTAGCACATGCTGTTTAAGGACTAGAATCTGGTAACTCAAAATATCGTGTCAGCGCGTGACGACGAATTCGCTAACCAATGTACAAAGTTTAACGGGCCACTTTCAAAGCTTTGGTCACGGATTGGACGCCCCTGCTGGACTGTAAACAGTGCGTAATAACTGCTTCTTAAAGTATATTTCATAGGTTACAGTTTTGCGCTTTTGAACAAGTAATTTTGCGTAAGTTAAAGACCCCAACTGATATAGACAGATCCCAACTGGTAAATTCATTCCATGTAAATGCTCTTTATTTCCAAAGTTTAACGCCAAGTTGCTTTTCTTTTTAACTATTATATAATTCAGATTTCTGAACTAAATTAAGCAGACTAAAAGACTGTATCATATTCATTTTTTTTTTCATTTTCTTTTATTTGGAAAAACACTGAAATATAAAAAAGAAAAAACTACACTGACGAGAAAAATTAAATAAGTACACAAATGAGGTTTTTCCTGTGTGAGACTGCGAAAAGACCATGAGTCCAACCTCAAAGAATTGGCGCGGTTGTCGAGTCTGCAGCCTCTCACATTCTGATGACATAATTAATATATTAATCCTTGAATTAGAATATTTTACAGCGATAGCGATAGAATATTAAACTAAAAAACGTGCTTATAAAAATAAACTATTCTATCCCTTGAGAACATGAAGATACTAAGTACACTATAACCGTTGCGACCAAAACAGAAAATCTTTTTGGAGTTCAAAAACATGGTTATAACATACAGTATAAGGACAGTGTTGTAATTTCGATGTAATCACTTCCTTTAAAGTGCACTTCTGTATCTGCTTCTGCATTGCACCAACAGAATTTTCTAGGATAGTAAGCTTATACCGTATTATTTTGATGTGATCTTGCCTACGAATGTTCCGGAATCGGAAAATCCTACAGTGCGCTAAAAAGGCTAGAACATTTTGCCGAACTGTAGTCTTAATTCGATTTTTAAAATATTTACGTCCTATACCAGAATAATAAAGTATGATCAAAAAGTGCAAAGAAAAGTGCGAGTACACAATTTCTGCCCATGCCTTTGTAACTTTAATTGAAGTGCGACAGCCCTTGTAAAGAATCATTTTTGCAATTACAAATCACAAAAGCACACACCTCTCTTTTCGAATAGAACTGGAGTGTGGATGAAAGAGTTGAGTTTAGAAAGAAAGAGGTCATAGCGTTCCTCGTCACGAAAAATGACAAAAGTGTCGTCTACATAACGATAGTACGTGGGTGGTTTGTTCGTGTTACCAGTGCCGGATTAAGACCTTGTTGGCCTTAAGGCACATCTCGATAAGTGGCCTGGAAATTCTAATACTCCCAACAACAGGAAGACAGTTACGTCTGCGAACAAAAAATTGTTAACACGGGAAAGCAATTTTCTGTACAGTGATTTTCACTGCAACTACACTGCAACTTAGCGCGCTTTTGCTACTGAAAACTTTTCAATTACAGTAACTTTTTGAAGTCAATTCTGCGAATCAAATTACTTTCAATGCTGAGAAGAGCCAATGCACAAAGACGTTGTTGACCCATTGTTGATCGTTTTGCATCTTTAATACGTTTTAATTGAGAGAAAGAGCGTTCTCCTGCTGAGCAGTTCGTAGCCATTAGACATAAACAAATTCGTAGTGCTACTTCAGTATTAGGAAATGCGTGATGAACCAGTGATGTAGGTCTCGAGACCGATTTCTTGCGGTCTTGGTCTCGAACTTAAGCACGTGGTCTTGGTCTCGAGTTGGTGCGGTATTGGTCTTGTTCTTTCAAAGTTGGTCTCGAGACCGAGCATTTTTTGGTCTTTGATGCTCAATGTAATAATATTGTTTTTGCTTCATCAATATAGTGCACAATTGCACCCTCAGGTTTCCAGCTTCGCAGGTAGGCTACAGCAGTCTGCTAATATAACAATCTCACAAGCTTTGACGCAGGATACACAAGCGAAATTTATTGCAAAAATTGAATTTTGCGTCGGCTACAAAAAACGCTCTAAAAACTAAATCATGCACTCACAAGTTTTAACACGGTAATTCGATTTCGTAAACGAAAATTGTATAAAACATTAAATGGACAGATTTCCAGGCATTCAATTCTTTGTTTTCTCACCGCGCGGAGGATAGAATGTTATGGTTAAATCCTAAAATTATCATGCTTTGTTGTCATTTTGCGTTTCAAAACTGATATCCTGCAGACTTTAAACAAACTTCACTAATTCTCTCATCGATTATCGCTTATTTAGATTTGACAGACGTACTCGATCAGGGGTCTTCAACCTTTTTTGCACAGTCGCCCCTGAGTAATTTTTCCACAAAAGTAGGGTGAAGAGCAAAAAAAAAGAAGGTCTTCACGTCAGCAGAGCTCCATTTTTCCACTAAAACTAAGTGAAGAGCAAAAAAAAAGGTCTAAACGTCCACGAGCTCCATTTTTCCACTAAAATCAGGTGAAGAGCGAAGAAAAAGGGTCTTCACGTCCACAGAGCTCCAATTTTCTACTAAAATCAGGTGAAGAGCATCCGCAGAGCTTCTTTCGGAAGTTCATTGCATATGTTGTCGACAATCCTGAAATCGCCCCCCTAACAAGCGAAATCGCCTCCCTATTTCAACAATTGTTACAATCGCCCCTCAGAAGATCGAAATCGCCCCCTTTAAAGAAACATGTTCTAGATCAGGGGTGGGCATTTATTTCACACGAATGGCCAGATTTGGAAAAACTGTTGAAGCCGCGGGCCGCACGCTGATTGGAAAACAAGGTGAAGACCTTTTTTTGGAGATCACGGTCCACGTACGAATGTGATCTCCAAAATAAGAGGTTTTCACCTCGTTTTTTATTTCAATTTTGCATCGTTAAAGCTTATTTTTTGAAAATCACTGCCATTTATGATCTCTAAAGGAAAAAAAAGGTCTTCCGCTAAATTCACGGTGAGAATTTAAGTTTGTGTAAGTGCCGGCTGGCCAGAATAACAGGACCGACGAGCCGGACTTGGCCCGTGGGCCGTAGTTAGCCCATGTCTGTTCTAGATCGTAGGCAGAAGTCTAATTTGTTTGCGTTTAGAAAATTAAAGCACAGCAAGAGCAAGTTCTTTTGTACAAATTAAACTGAAATTATGTTAGTACGACGACAGGATTTTTCTCTTGTTTGATTTGAGCATTCCTGTTGTTGCTATCGTGGTCTTGATTAATTGATTACCGGTATAATGAGCTTTGAAACCACTGTGACTGTTTTGTGCTTTCAAAGCGCTTGGGCTGACGTGCGTGCCACATGCACAGTCAATTTAGAATGAAATGGTTGTAACGCTTTTGATGAAGTTAGACATGTAGAAATATGTACGAATTAGGCGAAAACAGAGAGACAATCAGAGCAAGTTTGGAGCAGCTTGCTTCATGTTTATAGAGACTAGTTCCGTTGTGACAGGGTGTTTCCTAGAAGGTATGAACACCGACATAAAAAGTTGTTTTCTGGTTTTGTTAGTTATCAAACATTTTTGCTAAATGTGCCCTCAAAAGACTACCAAGAAACAGCAAAAACAACACGGAAGGCATTACTTAACGAATATTTGGACAAAGTTTCAACAATGACCGTGCCTTCAAATATTTTTGAATTTTGGCGAGAACGAAGGCGTGAATTTCCTGCTCTTTTTACACTCTCCACTCATACACTATGTCTACCCGCTTCTTCGGCTTCGGTGAAGAGAATTTTTAGTTCAAGCGGGCTAATAATGCGACCACAAAGAGCAAGACTCTCTTCGGAAATGCTTAAAACTCTTGTGTATTTAAAATGCAGCAGCAATTTTTTGGAAAATAAAAAAATTGATTCAGCTTGGTGCTATAGATTTATTTTTAAGAAGCCGAATGATTGCCAGTCTCTGCCTCGGTCTTGGTCTCGGTTACTGCTGGTTTCGGTCTCGAACCAAAGGTCTCGGAAAACACCCGGTCTTGATCTCGGTCTTGGTCTCGAAAAAATTATCAGGTCTTGGTCTCGGTCTTGAAGCAGGTGGTCTCGACTACAACACTGTGATGAACCCCAGTGGTATGCAACAGCTGAAACATAAATTGACCACTTTCTTTCTCTTTTGTCTTTACAGATTTCTGCTCTTTATACAAGGAAATAAATTGGCGAAATTCTGTCGGAAAATCGTCAGACAAGTCATTTGAATAGGCTTCAACAAGTCTTGATGGGGAAATGTTAATATCTTCGTCAGTCATGTCATCATGTTCTGTAAAACGCCAAACCCACACCTTTGAAGAACCACGAAATAGGCTTCAATTCGTGTTCTTAGAGCAGTTTTTAGTTTATCAATGTTGACAAAAAATACAGTCACTTTAAAGTTTTGTTCTCCAGACATTTTTTCTGCAGCATCTGCGGCATCACCATCACTGATACGATTCTTACAGCTGGATATTCGCCGACTTTCAGATTTGTACGTAGTGTTACCGCAGCATTCACTTGCCTGCTGCTCATAATAATCAAACTTCTCGCGACATTGATCCAGATATGTTTCCAAGCTTTTTAGAAGAGCAACAACGGTGGGACTTTGCAGCAACTCGCTACAGCGGTTGAAGGGCTTCAAAATTTCATTGTTACACGGTGACTATGATAACCTGAGTGGTCTGCATAGGTAAGCTACTGATAGTGGACTGGATGGTCTCACTCACTGGTCTGTTCGTACATTTTTTATAACAATCTAGAGGCTAATAAAATGATCTATTTTTCTTAATGGACAATTTCAACGGCCTAGTGGTCATCTCTACGTTCTTCATCCCAGTGGCGTACACACGGAGGGGGTTTGGGGGGTCAACACCCCTCCCATTGACGATTTAAAAAAATAAAAACCTCTCTTGTTGAAACGATCCGCCTTTCTTCATGCAGAGTTTGCCGAAATTGCTGTCATGTTTTTCTGTGCTACCCACCTTGCTTATTAATCTCGAGAAACTTTCATTGTGATGCAATAATTCCAGTCAAACTTTTCTGGTGGGTTGCGCTTGAACCAACGACTAACGCAAAATGCAAGCCAGGACAAAGTCCATGGGTATTGCGAAAGCTGAAGTCGCGTTGTGATGTCATCAAGCAATTGTTCTCAACGGCTATCATGGTTGAACAACACAACGCTCCAGCGCAGGAGGTTATTGTGGAAGAGAATGTTTGCAACGCAGGCAGATGTTCCGCTTGCGATGTCATAATTTTGAGTTAACCAAACCAGCCATGTGGGGTTAAAATCAAAGACATCGCTATCTGCGGGGGAGGTTTTGGGTTCAATTTCTGGGCCACTACCGGCCGTTAACTTAGTGGTCAAGCGTACAGGTTATCGGTGCGGAAGGTCTGGGACTTGATTCCCGGGCCGGTCAAATCGGCACAGTGTCGCCAACAGCTCGCCACCGCTGCGACGTTTCTGTGTTCCCCAGTCGCTAAATCGAGGAGATGATCCCCAGTGGCGTATGCAAGGGAGGGGGCCGGGAGTCCATCCCCCCTTGACGATTGCAGAAAAAACAAAATCTTTTTTATTTTTGAAACAAACCGACTTTCCTTCGAGCAGAGCTTGCCGAAATTGCTACGATGTTTTTTCTGTTCTGTCCAACTTTCTAATTTAATCTCGAGAAACTTTCGTTACGATGCGATATGCAACAGTACCGGTAGTCCAACTTTTCTGAGGTGTTTTGCTTGAACTGCATTTTTGTCATTGATGCTGCTGCTGTGAAGCAGTAAGTTGGTAAGTACTGTAGGAGTTTCCTTAAATACGGTGTCTCAGCAGTAGCTATGGCTGCTCACAAATTTTTTTTTCAATCAAATCAAATCTTCACTGTACTCGTTTCATTAAACTCGCTGTAGTACCGAAGCGTGGTAGCGAATGGCGGGGTCCGACCCCACGTTTTAGCGTTTGGGCAACACAGGTCCGAAAAAACATCGCAGCGGTGGCGAGCCGTAGGCTACACTGTGTCTGATTTGACCAGCCTGGGAATTGAACCCCAAATTTTTCGCATCGATAGCGACATCTTTAACACTACCCTATAACCGTCCGGTTTGACGAAAAATTATTATAGACGTTAAAAATCTAAATTGACACTGCCAGTGACGTCACATCGTGATGACGTTGTATTACGTGGTATTTTACATCATCACGATGTGACGTCACTGAAACCCCCATTGAAAAACCCTGCGTACGCCACTGCTTCATCCTAGTAACATGCTTACTTTATCTTGTTAGTTCTTATAATCTTTTGACATCACCATTCTGATCTCTTCCCAAGGTAAGAGAGAACAAGAGACGAGACCAATGAATGGACAAAGATCGACTATGCCTTCACTGCTTAGGTGTTTATGTAGCTTTAGGTTAAAGGATTGATAATTACGGTACGTAACAATTGGCGCTTGTTCAATCCCGGTATTGCAATTATTGATCTGACATTAAGGTTGACGATTCCACACTGGAAACGAAAATGGTTCGTTAGGGGTTTTTCGGGGGTTCTCAAATTTGCAAACAAACCCATTATAAGGGTATTTTGCAGAAAAAAGGTATTTACTTTAAAAAAAAACCTCAAGTATCGGTTTTTCAACAGAAAGTACCTTTCCTAAGGGTTTTTTAATATGTGTTATTGCTACCTCTAAAGGTTCGAAAACGAGAAAAACCCATAGTGATGGTATTTTTTTTACAAACATATTTTTTTGAAAGGTTTTTTGATATTTGTAATTATAACCTTTTAAGCTTCGAAAACTAAAAACCTCTAAGGAAGGTATTTTTCACAAAAATACCTTTTCCAAAGGTATTTCGAAATTTCCTATTGCAACCTTTTAAGGTTCCAAAACTCGGAACCTCATTTAAGGGTAGCCTATTTTTTTTACAAAAATAGCTCAACTTTTTCACAGAGTCTTTTCTTCTTATTGCTGCTTTTCACGATGAGGTTCAAAGACAATTTTTTGTTATTGATTTGACAAAATATTTTAGATTGAGATTTTTAAATAAATGGATAAATAGATTTTTAAATATTTTACAAAAGTTTTAGATAAATAGATTGACGAAATATTTTATCCAGTCGCCTGAAGAACGATAATCCTATTTACAGTAGATCATCTCTTCACAACAAAAGTGGTACTGTAGCTCTATGTAAGCTACAGAGACGGCACCAGAGCAGTCGACTTAGAGGGGCCAAAGTTTGGATCAATTTTTGTAAATTACAAAAACGTTTCAACAAAATAGAAAATGCTTGAAATTGTGCACAAAAGCCGCTGTCTTCAAAAAGGTAAACTGGTTGATTGGTAGGGCGAAGCCTCTAAGTAATTTGAGTTGTTGCACTGTAGCCTACATGTATATAGAGTGCTACTAATTACCGGTACAGGTTTAGTGAAGTTAGTAACGGAACTTGCTTTTTTGTTAGACCCTGTGTCGAAAAGTGTACTGGTAGGTTATCTAGTTATAATCCTATATGCCTGTTAAAATTGTGCTTGGTTTCATTGGCAATGTAAAGTGAATTCGTAAAAGTACCGGTACACTAGCCGGTGTTTTTTTTCTGATTTTGGCTGACTGCACTTGTCACACATGTTCTGAAAAACAATACTGTAAATAAAATGATTTAACCCTTATTTTCTTCAACATATTTTTTACATCAGACACCTCAACGTTGTATCGCTTTGGTATAACAAAGTTCAACAGCTTATATCTCGGCAATTTGCAAGATATTACAGTATTTTTTTACAGCTATATTCCCAATTTATTACTGCATTAGGAAAAGTTGATTGCCTGTGATTTTTTCTTGTAATGAGCGTGTAATGATAAAAAGTTTTGACATCGCTTCAAATTTTATGATTTCGCTTTGCTACTGTTGCTAATTCTGCGGTCTTCTGACGTAAATAACGTGGTCACTGGTCAGGCGAGCAAATGACACAGCGAAGATAATCAAGGTTAAGTAAGGCGTAACCAGATCACTCGCCATCTTGAAGCATGTACTAAAATAAAAAGTTCTATCTCTTGGTATATGCTCATAACAAAACAACAAATTTAGTTCATTTAGTTAATGTAATAAAAAGTAGGAAAGCTAAAAAAAATTGAAGTAATTTGGATAAAAGTTTAGTGTTTAACTTTTCAGTTAAAAACTTGTTGTGTCGATGCGACACAACATTGAGGGAAATAGGGTTAAATATAGTATATTGTCTCTAATTAGCTTACCTTTTCAAATTACTTAAATTACTTAAGTTACTTAAGTAATATTTCGAAAATTACTTGTTACTTAAGTAACTTTTTAAAGCTTACTTGAACCCAGCACTACACAAGTTGTGTTTTCGACGGATAATAATATATCCGCCCGACTTTGTGATATACGAAATCAGTCGAGCGTAACCACGTGCTCAGTCTGTTCAGAATAATGTCGTGTAAAGTGCAAAAACTGCAAAGGCGATATGTTGTGTATTTCTGTTTGTATTGACTAGCAGTGAGGGTTGAATTTTGACTATGGTATGCGAATGCTGTTAGGGCTTAGTTCTTTTGTGAAGTGTGTACTTTTAGAGCTGTTTCTAGGATATTAAGGCTAGTTAGATGTTAAGGCCAGTTAGGCTTGTGTCTTTTAAAAGAGTTGCTCAAATATTGTACTGTTAATCTTTGTGTTTTTAATCACAATTCTATTTGAACAAGGTTAATGATTCCGGTAGGTTGTGTAAGAGCAAAACTAAGTGATGTGTTTGAGCCGATGTTTTCTGTGCTGTTATGTCGTTCTCATATAAAGAATCTTTTGTGTAGCAGACACATATGTAGTTGCTGGAGTCAGATTAGTCAATCTCAGGTGTCGTAACCTCTACAGTTGTTAGTTAATAGTTGCGTTTATAGTAATTTTGCTGATAGTCTGAAGAGAATAGAAGATCTATAGCTTCGTTTCGAACAATTATAAAATGTGATTTTTGAAAGGAAAAGCATGCAGTAGGCCTACCGTTATATAATATTATGGTAGGGGGTTTAATGTAACGAAGTGTCTCCGTGTCCGTCCCGGACTTTTAACTTGAAAAAATAGGTCAGGGTTAGGTTAGGGTTAGATTAGGGTGAGGATAAGGTTAGGTTAATATTTGGAGATTATCAGTGACGAAGTTTCATCGGAAGTGATAAAAAACGCAGTGTCTCCGTGTCCGTCCCGGACTTTTAATTTGAAAAATTATTCGTCCGGGACGGACATTTAATATTTTAGGTTAAATGTCCGTCAATTGGCAGGCTTGACCATGACGGACGAATAATTTTTCAAATTAAAAGTCCGGGACGGACACGGAGACACTGCCTTAATGTAAAGCAGGGTTTCCCAACCTTTTCCATGAATGCACCACTAAAACAGTTTCAAAAACTCACCGTCCCACTTCAGCATATAAATTGCACATGCTTACGAAAAAAAACTTAACACTCGCACATATTTATGACGTGCTTGTTTAATGAAAGAAATAAGGCAATTTAGTAAATTATTATTTCCAATCAGTATTCAATGAGGCGGATACGCTTGTTTCTGCGCAACAAGCTCGTCAATGTTAATGTGAATTTTTGTGAGATTGCGACAAAGATTTGGTTCCAGTTCCAAACAGCTTCTGTACTTAGATTTGATGGCAAGCATTGCCAAGAAACCACATTCACACAAATAAGGCGCAGAAAGGCAAAAGAAACTTTGTGGCTCAAGCAGAAATTTTTGGGAAGTCGCTTTGGCAGTAAAACCATAAATTGGACAGGTTTGATGTTTGAAATTTATTTTTCAATCTACCATTACAAGAAAGATCAGAAAAAAAATGTATAATTTTTTTGAAAAATGCAAATGACTGTTTTCTGCCGACAATGCTGAGCAATATCCAACTTTATTTGACTGACGATACGCAAATTATTTCTGAAATAAGCTCGCACAGAAGCGGAAATGCAGCTAGATTATTTTTTTCAATATCCATGAGTCTTGTCTGTAATTTTTTTTACCAAGACGACCTAAACTGGTGCTTGCAGCTGAAGAAGAAGTTAGTCCCAAACATGTATCCATACTTAATCACAAACAAAATTAAATTTTAAATACCGCACATTGAGCACGTAAGTGCGGCATGGATGCAAAGGGCATTGGGTCGTAACAGTACAAAAACAATCATAATAATCAATCGAAATTATTACGCAAAATTACATTTAGATTTCTATGAAAATGTTAATGGAAATGAATTTACATTCATCAATATTAATTAAAAAAATATTAATTTCTGAATTTTAGGCGTACCACCTTCGAATCCTTTGCGTACCACAGTTTGGGAAACGCTGATGTAAAGAGTTTTGAACAATGTGCTTTTGTAGTGTACGGTATTTCACATTTTGCTATTACTTTTGCTCACAGTATTTTTCATGTTATCTGTTTCTCACAAGTCACTATGCTGATATAGCCTATTTTCATTTAGCTACAAGTAAGCTGAGGCCAAATGCTTATTGTGCAAATAATGTCTTAAGTGTTCATGTTATACATTTTATTTAGCCTACCTAATGCTAGATTTTAAAGATTTGCTGAATTGACAAAAGCTGAATGAGCATGTCTTCAGCATGCAGTTGGTTTGTTTGCCCTATGCAATTTTGCTGTGTTCCTTTTCGGGAAAAAAAATCAATGCTAAAGCATCTACGTAGTCATCACACTCAAGTTGATTATCAAGGGGGTTTGGTGTGTAAGAAGGATGACTGTGGTAAAACATTTTCTACTTACGAATCTTTCAGAGTTCATATTTGCCGCTATCATGATAGCAGTATGCCAACCTCATCTGACTGCAATGATTTTCCTTGTAATGCTGACCCAGAAAGCTTGATCTATTCTGATACTGGTATACCAGAATTTGAGGATGTTTGTGCTGAAACTTCTTTGCCTCTGTCGAAAGAATTAGGCTTGTTTTACTTGAAAATGCGTGAGTTTCATGTTTTACCAATCAAAACCGCTAAAAACATAATGGATGATGTTATTAAACTGCTAAGCCTTTTGAAAGAAGAATTAAAATCTGCTGTTCAGAGCACAATAGATGAACATAAGATTTCTGACTTTGAAACTATGTGGTATGAAATGAAAAGAGAAAGTTGCTTTAGAGAATTCTGCAAACGTTTAAATTTTGTTGAGCCTGAAACTATTGAACTCTCAGATGACCAAAGATCTGTTCTTGGTGCTTCTGGGCATGCCCATAGGCACCAGTACACTAGTTATCAATATATTCCTATTTGCAAAACTTTAGTTTGCTACTTGTCACACTGGGATGTGTTACACAGCATTGAGCGATGTAAAATTCAAGCTACCGATCCAAACTCTGATGGTGTGCTGAGTTCTTACACTGATGGAGAACTTTTTCGATCAAATGCATTGTTTCAAGGAAATTTTCACTATATACGATTAAATCTATATTGTGATGAAATTGAGGTTTGTAATCCAATTGGCACTGCACGAACAGCACATAAATTGACTTGCATATACTTTACTGTGGCAAACATTGAACAGAAATATCAATCCAACTTACGAAACATTCATTTACTTGCTGTCATTCCCTCATTGCTTTTAAAAGGGCATGGCTATGCCAAGGTACTTGATAGACTCGAGCAAGACCTCATTACTCTTGAAAATGATGGTATAGTGTTTGATTTTGATGGAACAACTTTCCATTTTAAAGGAGGGATTGCAACAGTAATAGCAGACAATCTTGGAAGTCACGACTTTGGAGGTTTTAGACGATGTTTCAGTTCTGGTCGAATATGCAGATACTGCATGTGTGTGCATGAAGAAATCTTTACTAAGTTTCATCCGACTCAATTCACACCTAGGTCTGTCCCGCTCCACAATCATCATGTTCAATCCCTTCAAGAAAATTGTGATGCAAGTAAGGATTTAATTTCAGCATATGGTGTTCGATGTTCTTATCCTTTCTTGAAAGTGAAGAGCTTTCATCCAATAACATCTTTGCCTCCTGACTGCCAGCATGACTTTTTAGAAGGCATAATCATCCAAGTCATGGAGTGCATTTTTGAAGATTTAAATCGGCAAAAACTTTTATCAAAATTTCAAATTGTGTCACGTGTAAAGCTGTTTTCAGTTGGCATCAGTGATAGAGATAATTTTCCCAAGTATTGGAATCCTTTTTCAAATAAGTCATTGACATCTACTCAAGCTTGGTGTTTGTTTCGATGTCTCCCTTTTTTGATTGCGGACGCTATCCCAGAGCATGATTCAAGTTGGGAAATGTATCTTGCATTATCAAACATATGTGATATTGTGTTTGCTCCATCAATCAAAACAGAATGGGTTAGTTATTTAGATGTGCAGATTCAAGATTTTCTGGAGAGATTTGCATCAAACAGCGATTTTGCTTGTAAAATTAGGCCAAAAATGCATTTCATGATTCACTACCCTGCTCTAATTATGAAATATGGACCTATTCGACCACTATGGGCTATGAGGTTTGAAGCATTTCATCAAAAAGTGAAAAAAGTGATGAAGCGGTGTAGTTCATTTAAAAACGTACCAGTTACAGTTGCTAATAGAGTCCAAAGAGGAAAGTGTTTTGAACAAGCAGGATTAAACTGTTTAAGCATGCCAACAGAATATTCCAGTTTTCAAACGATGAGCATCGTTGATCTTCCGAAGTATTTGTCAGATTATTTTTCTGATGTTGAGTCTTTAACGCTTGTTAAAAGCTTAAAGTTTGATGAACGACTGTATCGCGTTGGTGGTGTTTGTGTCACAGATATTACAAGCTGTGATAATCCTCAGTTCTTTCAAATTTCTGCAATTGTTAATCACCGAAATGTTTGGTATTTGGGTGGTGAATTATTGCTTAATCAAACTTTTTCTCATCATTACCATTCATATGTTGTGGAACATTCTAATATTTGGCATGTTTTGAGATGTGGTTTTGAATTGAACATACATGGTTTAGATTTGTACAATCTTCATGAGAAGTTGCTTGTTAGATTATGCTACAGAATTGTTGCTTTAAATTCATTATCTGAAAATAACTAATTGAATTTTTTGACTCTGCTTGAACACTTGCGCTATTGCTTTGTTTTGTTGTGATGTTTTTGTTTTGTTTGCAGTTCAATCAGTTTTAGTTTTGGAGTAGCTTGTAATGCTTACAATTTGATTCGCAGAATTTGTCGGTGTATTGTAGTCCATTAGACTAACAACTTATACGTATATGTATATACTAAAATATTGATATTACACATTTTGCGTTGAATGTTTAAGCACAATGGTAATTCAAAATATAAAGTTCTTGAATCGACATCTTGGAGTGACAAAAGATCAATAGACTATTGGAAAGCAGACTACCAGTACCACTAGTAGCAATGATTGAGGTTCACATTTTTGCACGGCCTAGGCATATTTTTTTTTTTTTTTTTTTGCTAAAATCATACTGATCGTGACAAGTTTAGTGTAGGCTTAGCTCTCATATTCATAATACTTTTTTCAGCGTATTTTAATGTGTATATTTTCATGACCTTAGTAAAGGAGGCTTAAGGTTTTTGCATACTGAAATTTTAAAATGCACTGTTGACAATGTCAGCTCGTAACTTCCTTCAGTTTAATATGAGCGAGTGGACTATAATTACCTTTGACTTCTACTTTTAGTTTTGATATGGCTCATGACTTCTTCTGCTTGTGAAAATGTTCATAACAGAATGAAAGTGTTGTTATATTTTCAAGTTTTTTTATATGTAGGCTATAACCGGTACCGGTATATGTAAAAATATAAAAACTTTCCAAATCAAAAAATGATAATTTTTTTAAATTTTGCATTGTTGAAATATTATTCAAGGTGTTTGGTTGTGTATGATGATCATCTTTTACATAATATTTCTTTACTGTGAGTTACAGAGTAGAAGTATATACATAATTTGGAGAAGATGTATCATGTAACTTTTGAAAATTTGAAGAAAAAAGTTTTAGTTGAAAATGTAGAAGACGTCTTCCAAAAATTAGAAGATGCTTTTCAATTGTCAATTGATGAACACTATCTTTATTTGTTTGATAATGACTGCGATGATTGGCTAACAGTTGAAAAACCAACCGACATAGCTCAGTTAGGAGGGAAAGGAAAACTCATGATAAAGAAAAAAGGTAAGTATTATTTTTATTTTGTTAAAATATTACATATACTCGCATTTATATATAGTAAAGAAAGACCTAAAATGTTTCCCTTAAATGTGATTTTATATTTATTATATTGTGTGTGTATATACAATCATTTTTTCTTGAAGGTAGATGTAAGAATCTGACAACCACGATTGAAACTGTATATATACAGGGTGTCCCAAAAAAATGTATACACTTTAAAATTAATTGTGCATACATTTTTTGGGACACCCTTGTCTTTGCAAAATTTTCACAATTTTACAATAAAAACTTGCCCTATCAAATCTAATAATCAGTTGAAAAATTGATAAAATGTTGAGCAGCCTGAACGATAACATTGACCAACAAAACCCTGTGTATACATTTTTTTGGGACACCCTGTATATATATTGATACTAAATAATTTATAATACCTTTACCTAAAAATTTTTACTGTTTCGAGCTTGTAGTTGGTTGGTACTGTTTTTATTATTATTATTATTACTTGCAGTTTTATCCTATCACGAGAAAGCGACGGAGCGCTGTACGAGCTCGCTTAGGAGTTGCCGGCCATCTGTCTACCACACTAAGATGGGGGAATCCCGTTGTGCCTTTCCCAACGGCACAACAAGCGAACTTGCCGGCTTTCTCCACACTGTCCCTTTAATGCTGAACGCCAAGCAGGGAAGCTGTGAATACCAATTTTTAAGTCATTGGTTTGATCCGACTCGGAATCGAACCCCGAGTCTACCGATCCAGAAGCAGGCGCTCTTAACCACTGGGCCATCTGATCGGTGACTGTGGTTTAGTGACGCTTTTCCAATCCATTCAATGAATATATGTACCGGTATATGTATGTTGTACTTTCCAGGATAGAAAATATTTTTAAAATGCGCCCAAGCAAAATCCAGGTTTATTCATTTCTAAAAAACAAACTAATACCCATGGAAGTACATTCAATATGAGACATATACGTAGGCCTGTAATAATTGTTTTTCAGTACAAGTTTCGAATGTTTAAAATATAAGCTAAACATGCCTGTGTGCTTACAAACTGGTCTAGTTTTTCTATGCATATATATATACCGGTACTTGGTTTAAGCAATATATATGGCCTTTGACATCTATTGCGGTTGCTTTTTTATTTCCGGTATTTTTACTGTTTTAGTTGCAGCATGTAGTGAGATGTCACAGAGTGAAAAGAATTGTACCATTACTGCCTTTCCGAATGTTCAAGTTACTTTGGAGGAAGCATGTAGTGATACTCGGTTAAATTTTGGCCATTCAGATGAATTGTTTGATGAAAATACGTGTCTTATCAATGATGAAGAGCCACACAAAGATTGGCCTTGCTTCTATGATTTGCCCAAGTTCCCTCCTTCTTTGGATTTTGACATTAGGTCGCTTCCATCTACAAGTGGTGGTTATGCTATTATTCCAAGTAGCTTGAGAAGAAGGATTGTACAATTTTTTTTTGAGGAACTCCGAAGTTACTCATGGTAAAATTTTTTTTTTTTTATATATTATAAATGTATATATATATATATATATATATATATATATATATATTATATACTTCTATATATATATATATATATATATACTTCTATATGTCTATGTACTGCTATATGTATGTATATATATATATATGTCTTATTCCCTTATTATTCCAGTTATATATTTGCTTTTTTTATTCTTTCTGCGATTAAATACCGCCAAGTCCGGTTTTAGCTTAATGCTAATGATTGATGCAAAACACAGCTCATGTGACAGGATAGTATTTCAGGCATTTGAAAGAGTTGTAATTGTAGCAATGCATTCAGTTATGATATTGTTTTAGTATCGTGTTTCCCAAACATTGTGTCGTTGGAGATTTTAAGATGTGTCACAAAACTTGATTTCTAAAGAAAAGCATATAATATATACATAATCGTATCGCAAATAAGCCTGCGAACTTTGATTGAATATTTTCCATTGTATATTACACATTTGATAATTATCGTATACACCCACTTCTAATTTGACTTTCCAATGCAGTAAGGATAATTGTAATGCAATCACAATAATCTTGGCATCACATCATTATGACGTCGTGAGTATGGATCTTTTTTCTCCGACAGAAGTACATGGTAAAAAAGCAAAATTGCTTTTTGGAACAGATGACAAAATATGGCTGTGCTTTGCAAGTATGAAACCGGAAACTCGTTTCAATCTTCATGAAGTTGCGAGCACTGCGTTTAGCAAGTTGAGTTTGTCAGTGATGACTACTTATGATATATATGTATATACTCTGTAATAAATGTGGCTTTAGGTACCCAAGTAGTCATCAGTATCGGAATGTTCTTAATAGTGCTTTGAGAAAGTATCCAGTTTTGAGAGATCGTATGGCTCATCAAGGAGTTTATTATGTGAGTATGATTTGCTTTTGGAGGCCAGTGCTAAGTTATCAATGCAAGTTTTCTGTTTCACCAAATTTCTCAAGATTCGTTCTCGGTAAGACAACGTTTTAAAATAACGGTAAAATGGGTTATTGCATAATGCTTAGGTCGGTTGATATGCCGGTTATTTGATTTGTGGAATAGAAAACTATCAACAGTCAAAGTAATTAACAATATTGTATATGCACTTAATATTTATTATAATACGCTGATTGTTGACACATGCCACGAATTAGTGATTCCCTTCCAGCAACATAGTGCTAAGGCAACTAAACTATTTTCGTAGAAATGGTTAAAGACGTAGCAAGTTTTTTTCCAACGTTTCTCCTGATTTATCTAGCCTGGAAATTGAAATCCAGACCATCGATACTCATTACCACCTGGCCATCTCGGCGATACCAGTATAGTAAAATATTTTTTAGCACTGTAATGATTTTGTTTTTCAGCATTCATGGTTAGAAAGCTTACGGCAAAAATTCAAGCGTGCTAGACCAAACATTTCGTCTTCTCAGCGTGAAGAAATGGTGAAAAAATATGGCTTAAACAGCACCAACAAAAAGAAAGAAACACATTTGCAAGCCTCTACACCTACAAGCGTGGTACGATGCAAGACGACTCGTCTGAGTGATGTGGTAAGTTAATTTCATTTGCAAGAATTACAGTAGGCTGTAATTTCATTGCTTGTTAGTGAATAGGTAGGCTCGGGGTTTGATTCTGAGTAGGATTAAGCCAGCAACTTAAGATTGGTGTTCATAGCTTCTCTGCTGGAGAAACTAGCTGGTATATAGTAATTTTTAGAGCACATTGATGACCTCATTTTGAAACCAGTGGCAACTAGTGCTGGGTTCAAGTAAGCTTTGAAAAATTACTTAATTAACAAGTAGTTTTAAAAATTGACTATAGAGACAGTATACTATGGTTGAAACACTTTTTTTCTAATACCTTTGCGCGCAAAGTATCTATTCGCGCAAAGATAAATTATTTATCATTTCATCACTCAAATATGATCGTAATTTTGAAATAAACAGTCTAGCAGCACTGAAAACCTTTCAGATTTGACAGAAGAGGGTGGAAGTAAGGGTACTAGGGTAGTCTCGTAACTGGGATACGCATAAAAGTTTCGGGGTCTTAAAATTTTGTTGTCACAATACGTTTTAAACCAGTGGTGGCAACCTTTTCATGCCAGCAGGCGAAAATCAACCAATTCTGGTTAAGGCGGGCCGCACATTTTTGTCAGCCGAAAGCCGCTGACCAAATTCTTGCTCGCAACTAGCTTGAGACCTTTTTTTTGGAGGTCTCTACTTTGAAAAGGTAATATTGCGCGTTTCAAATCTATTTGTAGATAAAATCACCAAAGAATAAGAAAAGATCATATAGCCTGGTCAATTATGCAGCTGCCAGAGCTGTTTTGGGATCTACAAATTTTTCAGGTGTATGTGCGTGAAGAAGCCCCTGGCCGGATTTGGTCCGCCGACCCTAGGTTGCCGACCGCTCTTTAGCACAACATGTTTTAGTTCGTCACACTTGAAAAGTTACTTATATATGATTCTTAGAGTTATTTATATTTTAGTTATTACTTAGGTAAATGAGTGCTTACTAAGTTAAACCATGCAACTCTCTCTAAGTGGTCCCGTAGTGATATTCGTTACCGGCCCAGCACAATAAATCTTAGCGCATAGGTGAAACACTAAAACATATATATAGATATGGAACTTCAATTAAGTTCTGGTAGTGTGGGGATCAATTGATTGGATGGCCCAGAAAACTCCCCTAGGAAGTCCCAATCGCAAAAATATTTTTGTATGTTATAGATGCATATACCTATGTATTTTCATCGAATTATTCAGCCCGTACGTTGTTAGTACTATGAAATTAAGTTAGTGTCATAAAAAAGATTTTCTTTTTGCTGTAGTCTGCAGAGAACGTTTCAGAAGACGAATACAGCATGCAGAAACACATTGAGGCAATGCAAAAAGAAATGAAAAAGTCAGTGTCCAATCGAAACCTTTCTTTAGTTGACGATCGAATGAGCAGAACTCGTTCTATTCGCCAAGATGAAGTGAAACAACTTGTTCCAATAAAAAGTTTACTGGAAAAGTATGCTCCACTGAGTGAAGGAAATGGAGTAAGTTTTCATATTAGATTTTCGTTAATTATTGTGAAACTTTGAAAGTATTGCTGTTTGTTCATTTCTCGCCTGATATTGACCTGATTTTTTTTCTAATTATTTGCATTTTATCCTCCTATCATCAGAAAGCGACGGGTCGCTTTGCAAGGTCGCTTAGAAATTACCAGCCATCTGCCTACCACACTAAGACTGGGGAATCCCAATAAGTGTTTTTTTAATGGCACAGCAAGCGAACTTGCCGGCTTGCTCCACACTGCTAAACGTCAAGCAAAGAAGCTGTGAATACCAGTTTTTGAGTCATTGGTTTGACCCGACTTGGAATCGAGCCCCGAGTCTATTTAACCGATTCAGAAGCAGTCACTTAATTCACTCGGTCATATGATTGTTTTACCAGAAGCTGCATTATAGAAGGTTCAAAGTGTATTCAAAGATTTTTGATGTAGAGTTGAAGTCATACTGAAGATGCGACTGTATACTGTTATTATTTTTAGATAATTGCGGAAATGAATGCAATGTGGAAAATAAACTGCCTGAACCTAATTCAAGATGACAAGTTTCGGTTTCTTACTCAAAAAACAAAACAGAAGTTGCCGGAGTTTATTAAACAAGTTATGACTTCAGGTAAAAGTTCAGTTTTATTTTCATAGTGGCACAGAATTTGCGTTTAGTTGGGGCCCAGCTGCGCAGAACGCGACTTTTAACCGCCAACCCACATGCCTCGCTAAGCTCGACCCTAGGATGAGCGGTTAAACTTGCCAGCAGGTAGAGCCGGCGTTATAACTTGTTACGACTGTTTCGATTTTGTTTTGATCCAGCATGACTTAGTGATTATGGCTTTGGTTATGAAGCGGTAGATTTAGGTTCGAGCATTTGAATGAAATGAAGAGCTTGCAATGTTTAGATGCTTGAACAAAATAAATGTTGCAAAGAGTAATAGTGTTTACAATATGCTGGCTGGGCCCTTGCCCTAGCTGATTTTAGAATATTGCATTTTAGATTATATATGTATGCAGCATCTCATATGCACTGTTTTTTTGTTTTTTTTATATATAAATATAAGCGGCTGCTTTGAAGTTTTATTTGTTTTACGATGGCCGTTGCGGATTTTTCAGATTGGAGTGCTTCGTGGTTGTTAGTGCTACCGAATATTTTCAAAGAAGATTATGACAGTTTTATCACAAACGAAGTAAGTGTATAAGACTTCAAGCGCTCAAAATATAAAATTACCAATAGCATGACATTTCGAAAAAACTACATATGATTGTTCTGATAGTAATTTTTTAGCGCATTGGTTAAATTTCGGTAGAAAAAGTCGATATTGTATCCGATGCTAACTATATACCTTAAGTAATCGAAAGATCGGTTACATCAAATGCATGTTTTCGTGCTGTGACGGCAGTGAGCACTGAGCAACCTCGAAAGGCCGTTGGCGTTTACTGTTATATCATAGCAGTGTGGTGTCTTCATTGCCTGTTTATGTCACGTGTTTGGCTTGCTTGTTTTTTACTCTTTTTTTTTCCTATCGTTCTGGTTTGAATGGGTGCTGCGACCATGCCTATTAATCTTTCCGTCTTCAATTTTCTTTCTTTCCTGCATGATGAAGCGTTAGTTGTTTTGTTCCTTTTTTTTTCCATGTGCGTTTGTTGTTGCATTTCTACATTGTTGCCTTATACTTATTTGGCGGTGCAAAAATGAAAGACACCTCTACTACTTCATCAGATCTTTGGGCTGTTTTGAGAGGAACCATAACTATGCGCTATGCGGTGTTGAAGAACCATAACTATGCTCATAACAACTCTCAAGTGTATATTATTTAGATTTGTAAGCTCTTGTGTGGTTACTGGTTAACTTTGTTGATTTTATGGACAATGCAATTAGTTTATCCTTCTAGGAGTAGGATAGTGAGCTACAAAGAGGGGTTGTTGGATTTTGGGTATTTAGCCACAGAGTGAAGCGAAAAAAATAAATAAATAAGGCAAGGAGAAAACTTTTTCAGCATTTTTTTTTCAATTATAGTCCAGTGTTTAAACCGTTGATGGATTGGCTGTTGGTCAATGACGTGCTGTATTCCATTTCAAAGCCATTAATGCAACTTCTATCCATTTGCAACTTCTATCCATTAATGCAACTTCTATCCATTATTTATTTACATTCACTTTTTGATTGCAGGAACCGTTGTCATATTTTCCAGTCATCTTGAAAGTGGATGAATCTTTTTTCGAAGTTGCGGTAGATGGATGCCGCATCACACAAATTGAAAGTTTGGACGTTGCTTTGGCTTGCTTGATGGGATGCTACTGGATTTTTGACATCCAGTATCCAAAGTGCTTGAAATGCACTTTGAGTTTCATGAGCTCTCAAGTTTTAAAACTTCCAGGAGAAAGTGCAGAATTTCCAATGAAGTTACATAGGTTTTTGAATCTAATTCCCAAAATTTTGTAAATTGCTGCTTTGATGCAATTGTATGTCACTTGATAGTGATGTTCTCTGTGTGTGTGCGCTTATGTTTGCTTACATGTGTTATAAGTGCTGCTGCTGTACATGACAATGTAAAGATTTTGATACAGAGAAACTGGATATAACGACATCTGCGATAACGACAATTCGCTTTTAACAACACATTGTTGGTCCCGCCAATATTTTTATCTGTTATGATTACATAGAATTCCGCTATAGCGACAATTCGCATTTAAGGACACTTTTTTCACGGTCCGTTGAGGTGTCGTAGGCAGATTGTACTGTATTTTCAAAGTTCGTTGTGATCTTATAATTTCGTTGTGATCAAGCAAAGTTCGAGATATTGTGTGTTATCAGAATAAGCTGCCCTGACATACTTTGTTTTTTTGATGATTGCAATATATCAGCACACGCTTGTCTAATGTCTACGGGACATAGAAAACACAATGTGTTTTATGTGTCCCATAGACATTAGACAATCGTTATGATGGTTGCAATGTAGATTGTTCGTTATTTAAATAAACGAGGCAAACATTGCCTGTGTTCGACTTTGCAGATTGTTGTAACCATTAATGGTTTTTTTAATGCAAAAGAACTTTTTGTTATGGTTCTTATGGCATTGGAATACCCTATGTTTTGTAGCGCCTAAGTTGGTGCTTTTTCTAACCTTAAAGGTTTTGCGTGAACACCCTTATGGTTTTTAAGCAAACCTATAAAGAGTTTTCTAAAAGCTCACTAAGGTTCGTTTAAAATCCTTAATGGTTTTGTCTATAACCTTTTAGGTTGTTTAAAAAACCGGCTAAGGTTCGCCATAAGTTCCTATTAGGCTTACAGAAAAACCTGAAAAGGTGTTTTTGAATACCATTGGGGCTTTTTATCAAACCGTTGTACAAACCTTGTTGGATCCAAACGACACTATAAAGGTTCTTTGGCTTGAAAGGAAAAGCCTAAACAGTTGTTTTTCAAACCAATATAGGTGGTTTAAAAAAACCATTTGAGGTCTTTTTGATGACAGAACAGCCCTTGCTTTAGGTCTTTTTGATGACAGAACAGCCCTTGTTTTAGGTCTTTTTGATGACAGAATACCCCATGTTTTGTAGCGCCTACTTTGGTTCTTTTTCGAACCATTTTCGTTTCCAGTGCAGTCGCATAAAAGTTGCCATTAGGAAATTTGTAAAAACGAAATTTGTGTGCCGGATAGCGCACAGCTGGCCAATTTTTTTTTTTTTTATTGGCAGTGACCTGTATTTTTTGTTTTTCTTAAGGCACTTGCCTGTTTTGCTTATATTGGTTAATCCGGCTTTGCGAGTTACAAAACAATATTGATTGATATAGCATCCCACGAAGACGTTTGCCGCTGTAAAGTCACGCATCACCTAAAACCAAAGAACTGTATCCGACCACCAAGAAAGATGTACTATTCGCTAAACAACAAAGCAACTTTAGAAGAATACGCATATTTTTACAAAAAAAAAAAAAAATCAACTATTTTAAAATAATACCGACGCATAATTTATGTTCATTAATCATAAGCAAATGCATTGGCTCTTTTTCATGGTTTAGCATGAATGAACTGGCATGCCTTAGCACAGACGTTCTTAACCGGGGGTAATTTTCTCCCCTGGGGGTAAATTGTACCTGCCGATGGGGCAAATTTGTTGAAATACAAACTCAAGCAAACTTCAATTTTCAGCATTAACACTAGAATTACCAGGTTTTTTTTATACCTAGAATTACCATGATGTCGTATAGGACACCTTCATACGCTCTACGTTTTTCGCTATCACAGATTCACTTTAAACTAATTTTTGCGCTTTAAATGTCAACATTTGGTCACAGTACTTATTTGTGAATGAAATTTTAATATTTGAAATCAAATTTTAAAGAACAAAATTTGTGAAATAATCAGTCTATTCTACACTAAGTTACTGACAATTTTACAGTACAGAAGTAACAAAGCATAATTAGGAGAAAGGAAAGTAATGAACAACAAACTACAATAAAATAAAACTAGCAGCACCCATTGCATTTTACAAAAATCATTTTAGAATTATCTTGAGAGCATTTTCCACAAGTAGGATTTTGGCATTTGGAGCATATAAATGTAGTTGCATTGCTACATCCTGTTTTATAGCATTTTCTGCGTTTTCGTGGTCCAGATGTCAAAGTGCTAGGAGAGCAACTGTTTTGCTGTTTTTGATGACGCAAATGCTCAATAAGCTCCAGTATGAATTGTCTTCGCGACAATTGAATACCAGTGGACTTTGCGTAAATTGCGCACGCATTGATAGCTGCAATATCGAGAATGTTGCCCCAAACAGCTAGAGACCATCTTCTGGAGGCTGATCGAGTACTGTACAAGCGTGCCATTTGGTCAAAGCAGTCTACGCCCACTTTGTTTTCATTGTAAAAACGTATCACAAATGGTTTTTTGGCAGCAGTGGTTGTATCTACATCAGGTGTGGAATGCATAGTGGACAAAAGACAGACGGTTTTCTTAGGTTTTGGTTGGTGTCTCACTAACATCGCACCACTGTTCTTGTGCCAAAAAAATTTACTAGAATTTACACCCTCTTGCTGAGGCTCGGTCATCGATACTGACAAGTCACGACGATTCTTTTTTATGGTGCCAACTAAAGAGAACTTTGATTTTTGCAGTTTTTCAGCCAGTGGCAGTGATGTGAAAAAATTGTCACAACAGATATTGTAACCTTTTCCCTTGATATGTTCAGAAATTTTTATTACTACTGACTCTCCGAGCGGTACGCCACAACGACTTTCTTTTTCTTGTGCACCCAAGTACGGCGTAATGTTTGCAACATACTTTGCTTTGACATCTACCAAAACCCAAAACTTTATACCGTATTTGTCCGGCTTGTTTGGCATGAAGGTGATGAAAGAGCACCGAGATTTTAGAGGCATGAGCTGCTCATCGACGGTAAGAGAAAAATCGCATGTATAATTGGACTGACACATAGAAGTAAAAGTTGTGAATACGTCTCGTATTGGTGCAAACTTGTCGGCTCCTGCCCCACTTCTTATTCTGTTTGGTTTGTCATCGAAACGCAGATATTTTAATATTTTAGTAAACTTGTTTCGGGGCATTGTTTCGCCAAAAATAGAAATTCCATACTTTTTACTCCACAAAAATGCAACGGGATGATTCTTTCCATACACACCTCTAGCGTATTGCAAGGCAATGAAACTTTCAAGTTCGTCTAGGGTCAAAGAGAAGTCGACGTCTCCACGGCGCATAGCTTCATCAATAGTGAACTTGGTTATCAATCTCAATATTGACTCATGAATGAACATCTTCCAAGCGTCATATGGATTTGTAATACTGCACGAAACACTGCGGGGTACTCCAGGAGTTGCAGTGAAGACATTGTGCGTAGCAGTTCTTCCAGTTAGCGCAGGTTGGCTAGACGTCCAAATTGTACCATTTTTGCCGGTTATATCGGACGAAGTATCGCTTTGTGCACCGATACTTGTAACACCGTTGCTATCATCATCCGATTCATCTTCACTACTATCACTGGCAATACACGCTGACTGAGCAGAAGATGAATGCGAAGAACCTACTGGTGTTTCTACATTCTCTTCATCACTTGACAACTCATCATCTGTGTCCCAAGAAGTGATCATATTTGTAATTTCGTCTTCAGACAGTACTCTTTGCTGAGCCATGTTGAACCCAAAACACTCAAGAAAGTAAATATCTAAATTTTGGTAGCTAAATAGATCGACTGTAAAAAATGAACAAAATGAACACTTCGGCAAATTCTGCAACCACTGACAAAATAATGATCCATCTGTTTCACTAATATTTTCTCTGAAAATGTTTTTCAAAACTCACTACCTGACATACCTACTCTGGCTACCACTAAATATAGATTCCTATTGCTTTCACGAAAGTTTCACAGCTGTTCTCTTTACAGTTACTGCTTTGATCAGTACTAGACCTACTGAGAGTTGCAAGTGTCGAAATAGAACTAGGACCAAGCAGCGTTGATAAACTTTTCTCAATGAAGCTAATTAGAAAAAGTCATAGTTATCGTGGGAAAAAACTAATAAAACAAAGCCGTGGCAGATGAGGATCAACAAGCAGCAGTTGGAAACAAAAGATGATGTTTGGATAAGAAAACTGGACAAGGCAGTACAAAATGCCTCGTGGTGTCTTATAAGACACGTGGTAATTCTAGGGTGAAAAGTCAAAACAATAATAAAATCTTTTGTACAAAAATCTTGAGAATTATTGCATGGCAGTGCTATAATCTAGACTAAATTTTGTTAAAAGTCAAAAAATTTCGAAATCAAATTTTATATATTAAAGCGGGAATATCTATTTTAAAAGTGCCTGGTGTCCTATAGGACACCTTGGTAATTCTAGTGTTAAAAAAGTGATAGAGTTGCACTGGGAGTAAGTTATAGTTTTTTTTAATTCGCCAAGGGGTAAACGAGACAAAAAAGGTTAAGAAGCCCTGGCTTAGCAAGTCAGTAATGTGTTACTATTCAATTTCGACTTTTTTGCGACTTGGAGCGCAGTTTAGCTAAGTTACGATGCATACCGGTATGTCGGTTAATGGCTTAACTCTCTATTATACTCGGGATCCATCTCCGCGACTTAGCGCCTGGGCAAAACCGCTCCAAGGAAACGTCGCAGCGGTGGCGAACCATTGGCGGCACTGTGTCGATTTGACCGGCCTGGAAATCGAACCCCAGATCCAGGGGCGTAGCCAGCGGAATATTTAGGGGGTGGGGCTAAATTGCAATCGGCCAAGAACTTTAAAAACGTGGCTTGTTCAGGCCAAGGCGTTAGGCTCACGCTGTCTTCCCGTATTTCGATTTTTGCCTCAAGTTGTTCGTATTTATTTTGTTTAGGGACAAAGGCGTCATGCAGCCAAAAAATTTGTAGAGGCCCGTGTACTTAAACAGATACTGATTACAAGTTCACAAACTTTGTAAAAGCCGCATTTAGCATTGAGTACCGGTAACATCACGAAAACAGAAAGTTAGGAAAAGATACCAAAATATGTCGTGATGCCCCAATTTTTGGATAACAAATCAAAATTTATTTTCATACCGCAAATCGCTCCTTAATTATGTACACTATGCGCAATCAGTGTGGCCTCATGATTTAACAAAGGGGGAGGACACTGCTGGGGGGTTGGGGCGAAGCCCCAGCCGCTTTAGGCAAGGGGAAGCTGGGGGCGAAGCCCCCAGCCGCCAACGGATTTTCACATAAAAAACACTCGTTTCAGCACACTCTCTTATCGAAAGAGGACATACCGGTGTCCTTCAGTGAGTGCAGTCACTATTATAGAGTCAGACCATTCAAAAATGTTTTAGTAGTCCATGTCTAAAAGCAGAAGCTGGGCTAAAATAAATGAAAGGGGGCTGCAATCATTATTAGTTTAGACGCATTTGATGGGATCACGTGTATAGGTGTGTTCTTTTGGCTATAATCTTTAACAAGGCATGCAAAATGCTTCCTGAATTCTGACTACAGATCAAGAAACTAACTTTACTCTTGAGTCGAAGCGATTGATTCAAGCAACAGTCAAAAAACAAAAAATGGAATATATAGTATAAGAGAAGGGGGGGTATGGGGTTAGTTTGAAGGATGAAAACGAAATGGCACTGGCTAATTTTTTTATATTTTAATTTTCAATTTTTTAAATTATAAAAAGCGACACATCTCAGAAAATTTGGGGGGCCGCGGGACCCTTTTCCCCAATGGCACGACGCCACTGTTTACAGATGAATATGGAGTTAATTATTTACTGTAGACCTAGACAGGCAATCCTTGTTCGCCAATCGCTACCTTAATACTATTCAAACTGCCTTCTGCACGACATTGTATAAGAAAATCCAACGATTTTGTCACCGTGTGGTATGCGCGAACAAGAAACACATAGAACAACAAACACAACGAAAAAGTACCTATTCTTCTTAAAATAATTTTTAATTGAACATTCTTTCCTTTTGCTCCCATATTCGATTGCCTTTTTGCGATACAGTCTTGCTTTTTCTCTGTACTTACACTTAAATATTTGATCCCATCGCGCTGTTATGATGCAATAATCCTCAGCAAGCGCTTTTTGTAGAGAAGTTATGTCGAAATTCAAATGGCGCAAAAATTAGTCGTCAATGAAAAAGTGGTAAAGATGAGGGAGCTGCTTTTGAAACAAAGTTTACGGTATTTTATAAGAATGTTTTAATTACACTTTAGATTAGGCTTCGTCAAAAAGGGGTGGGGGAGGCAGTGCCCCGGTGGCACCCCTCTGGCTACGCCACTGCCCAGATCTACCGCGCTAGTAGCGATGTTTTAACAACTGAACTGAATAAAAAAGAATGTTGGTTGATGGTTAGCTTGCTTCGTGTTTTTATTCTTCTAAAAACGCTGGATTCTCCTTCAAGGTGTGAGACTGGGTTTCTCTTAGTGTGGGACTGGGATACTTTCAAAGACACGTATTTCGTGAGTTATTCTTCGCGATAGGCTAATGCGTGAAATTATTTTCTTTTGCAGATGTCAGTGTCTAATGAGAACATTAAAAGAATAAGTTTTTTGGCTGGCAACTGGAATGAGAGCTCTGGTTCAATTTCAAACCTTTTAATAGAACATCAAAATTACAGAATCGTGGCTTCGCAAATGCAGAACTACTCCGGTAAGCTGCTTTGCTGGCAAAAAGTTCGACTCAGTTCCTCCTTAAGTCTCATCAAAACAGAACGTTTTCGTTTAAGTTACTATGAGAATAAAACTACTGCATGCAAACGGAAAATGTTGGAGATTGTGCTACTCTTCCACCTTTTATCGAATGACGACGATAATATTTATGAATGTATTAAAGTTTTAAAGAAATCGTAAATAGAAACAAAAATAGCAAGCATTACACTACAAACAGAAAACAAGAATAACTGAGGTTACAAACATTATATACAGTGGCTCCGGTGCTATTATATTTTACATTTCATGTTAATGAAACACAACATACCTGTAACATATTGCACAACTTACGAAACTTTCCGGCAGCAGCAGAAAAGATGATTGCAGAGTAGACATCTGAGGCCCGAAGCACTCAGCTATTGCTTCAGTCAAACACATAGCACTTGCATACAGAATCCTATCACAAAAACGTCCAATCCGAAAAGTAATGGTTTTCTCAGAAAATAACAAAGTAGCTGGTGAACCAATTAGTCGAACCGGAACTGCTCTCGGCATGCGCACAATTTTATAAAACAGTCAACAAATATAGCGTAGCAGGTCAGTTGACTAGCAAAGAATGTAATTTATCCCGAAGAGAAAATTACTGTAGTGTGAAGTAACCATGAAGCTGTAAATTATGGGTTGCCCTTTGGAAAAAAATTTTAATTTGCAACACATGTTGGCTTATTTAGTCCAAAATAACAACACCTACAAAATAAGTCAAAAATTGTTTTGCAGGTGTTTTTTGACCCGACTTAGAGCACAATTTGGTGGATATGATAAGTCGGAAATTTTCGATATGTATCGGAAATTTCCGACTTATTTTGTAGAGTTTTTTTGGTCCAAATTGGACATAATCTGGACTAAATAAGCTGAAAAAAACAAGTAAATATTTTTTTTCAAACGGCGCCCTATAGTAAATAAACCAATTCAATCGTGATAACTATCATATTGGACTTACAGTTAACAAAAGAAGGAAATTTATCCTCTGCTAACTCAGCACATCAAAATACAAACGGCGGATTTGGCTGAGGAAATGCATTTTTCAATGTGTTGCTCAACAAACAATGTTCACCACTTTCATGCGCTCTACTGTCAAAAAGTAATACTATGAAAAAGGGCGGAAGTCAAATTTGAGTACTAAGAACTGAAGGTAGCCTATAACTGCAGTTCTGTATACATGCTTGAACATTTGCATTTGTGAAGGTATACGGTTTTGACGTATCGAAACCGAAAAACAACAACGCATGCCTCGTCAATGGAACGTCACTAATCGATCGATCGGTGACAGTCTGGGACACCAGCGGGACTGGTCCTCTTTAATTATTTGTACCACTTTATCTTTACAGACCTTTTTTGGAGATTGCTAAACAGTGTCATCCTAAGCGGAATGCCCAACTTGGAGATGTAACAGGAGCCATCACTCCAGTGTTATAGACAAAATGATCCAACTTTGCTAAAAAAACTGTTTCTCTTGTGAAAGTCATTATGAGATAAAAAGTTATCATTCGTGAACCCAACAGATTTAGTAAATGTAGGTCACTACAACAGCACCGATGAGAGCTTTAACCGAGAATTCGAAGCAGTGATTGTTATGGGTGACTTAAAAAGTAATCGTGATTAATTAAGCGGACCGGATTTCTGGGAGGGCAGTGTATACGTGATGATGCATCGACACTGCACAACTCTACGCTAGCAAACACCATTAGGCATTTGATGAACAATAGGATTCTAGTTTATGAGACCAAAGATTTTAAAAGATTCTTTTAATCAAACGTCAACATAGAAAATAAAGATAACTTTGCCCCAAATAGGGCAAAACCGGTCGTGGGTTGATATTTTAATTTCCATCACTACCATTTTTGTAGCAATTTTCATCTTTTTTAATTTTTACTTATTTGGCATTTTTTCCAAATTTTGTTTTTATCCCACTTGTTTCTTTACCTTTATTTCCCAGGGTGACGTTTGATTAGAAGATTCTCCTAAAATCTTTAGCCTCATAAACTAGAATCCTACTGTTCATCAAGTATGATTTTGTTGATTAGTATAGGAGATCCTAGAAAAATTGGAGATCCCTTGCTGATTCTTCACATCCATTCCATTAGGTACTGTTTGATATTTAGATAGGGGATTGCCCCAACCACCACTCTAGGGCCCTAGATATCCCTTACAATCACAAAAAATTGGTTGACCTACAAAAGATAAATGGTAGATACCTACAAAATGGTAGATGTTAACCTACAAATTGGTTGACCTACAAAATGAAAAAATTAGAAATGGTAGAAATTTAACATGCTGCTACTACTGCTGTGTCAGCAAGCATTTTTGCTTGAGAAACGAACTTAATGTTTTACATTGTTTGGTATGTTGCTGCCACAACCAATTAAATCTTTTATATAAATTTACAAAAACATTTTTACTAGTAGTACTTAAAACTTAACTGCCAAAAATTTGGTTGAAATACAGGGGCGTTTCTAGGGGGGGGAGGCGCTGGGGCGACCCTCCCCCGCAGACAAATACACAAAACTTTCGTGGTGTAAAAGTGATATACGTATAAAGGACAATCTGAGGGCGTGATGACCTTTTTTTTGTTTTTGCTCTTCACTTGACTTTGGGCGGAAAACAGACGGCTTGAAATTGCGGCCCCCCTTTTAAATTCCTGGGCACGCCCCTGAAATAAGTAATCAGATTTTGGTTAGGTTAATTAACAACATCGTATTTAGTAACTAACAAAATCAGTTAAAACTACCATATGATTTACTCTAAGCAACCAACAGTATTGATAGAAACAAGGCTAGAGTATATTAAAATTAGGTGATAAAATTGGTTGAAATAACCAATAAAAGTTAAACCACTTAAACAGTAACACATATTGATTAGGGTTAGCAACAAATTTGGTTAGCTTAACAGATAACATCAGATGAAATAGCAACTTAAATTAGTTGATTGAGGGAACCGTAAAATTTCGTTATAGACAACCAATATCACTGGTCAAAATACTGTAAAGTGAAAAGTAAATCACATTATGTGATGAAATTGGTCGTCATAACCAAAAAAATTACATTATGTTACCGGTACCACTATTTTTAGTTAGACTCAGGAGCGTATTTAGGGGAGAAGGCATTGTGCCATGGCCCCCCCTTTTGACTCTGCCTTTTAGTAAAAAAGAACAAAATTAATGGTGCCAAGTGACGGAAATATGCCAGACTCTTTGATGGTTTCTATAGCTTATGGCCAGGGGCCGATCCAAGAGAGTAGGATAAGTGATATGTATCCTCCCACCAGCCATTTTCAAAAATGTTTTTGAGTATACAATTTTTTTATAATTTTGAACCTATTCGATAGCCATAATCCTTACACCTTAGACACGCATAATCGAAAATGTGCGAGCAAAATGCATCATATTTGGCGAAGCACTCAGATTTAGAGTCAAAAATTTTAACAAAATTTGCCCGAAAATTTGATCAAACAGCATTAAAATAGCCATTACAGCATGTAAACTTTCAAAAATTTTCCGGTGGAGCATGCCCCCAAACCCCCTAAAACCTTTCGCGTTTCTCAATCAGCCTCAAACTTGTTTTGCCAAAAACCAATACGCTTGAAAACAAAATTAATGTGGAAATAATGGTCCCCTCCTTTTAAAATTTCTCGCTACGCCACCGGTTGGACTAAATATTAAACAATGTTGATTTACCAACCAAAATTTTTTATAGCTACCGGTAACATCGGTTAAGACAACTGTTAAATTTGGTTGTAAACAACCAGTATCATAGATCGAAACAACGCTAAAAGTTGGTTGCATTGTATGACAAAAATCGTTAAAATAACTGATAAAAAATATACCTCTTCATCACAGAAATTGGCAGAGGTGGGCATTGTTTTTAAATAGACGAAACGCAGAGCAAGAAAGTGCAAAAAGTTTTGAAATTAATGAAATACAACGCAACTAGCGCAATCTGATTTTTTTAGAGTGTTGAAGCGCCGCACAACTTTTGCAATTAATATTTTATGAAGGTAAAAGCGCAACGCAATTAACTTTGCAATTAATTTCTTACAAAAGTAAAGCGCGACGCAACTTTTGCCAGCAAATTTTTTTGAGCGTTGAAGTGCAGTCCAACTTCCGCCACGAAAACTTTAATAAAGCGCAATGTATAAACTAGTAATTTTTCTTGCAAGGGTATGGGTGCTTTCTGTTGAACATCTTTAAGCGGCAATGCAAGACCGACTATAATTTATTAAATGTATGACATGGTTTGCTTGGTCGATGGATAAAGAATAGGGTTACCATACGTTTTCTTTTTGGAGCACATGTCCTTCTTCTTAATGAAAAATAATTTGTCCTCCGAGGACATTAAAAAATGCTCAAATGTTCTCCTTTTTCGGCATTTTGAACAATGAAAACATGCTTGATTCTTATTAGTTGGAGAAACACGAAAATTTTGAAAAGTTTTAGCTCAAGACTGCAGGGCCAGGCAAACTATACGGCCTACGGACGTGAAGGACTTTTTTTCTGTTCTTCACTTGATTTTGGGTGAAAAATTAAGCATCTGCCGACGTGAAGACCTTTTTATATTCTTCCAATCCTTGCGGACCTCGACTTCAAAGAACATGACTTGTCCTCCTTTGGTGCAGTGAAAATATGGTGAACCCAATAAAAATCGTGCAAAAACATCGTAGCTCAAGAGTTAGATCTGGTTGCAATAAAAGCACTTCATCGCAGGTAATTGTCTGCTTGTACGATGAATTTCAAATCAAACTAATAAAATTTGTTTAAAAATTAAAGTGGTCGGATCATCTTTTTAAACATTGGTTGTACTGTACTATATTTTTTCCAATGAACCAATACATATATTCTACAAGTTTTAAAGTTGAAGCTCGGACATTCTGCCCTAGAAAAAGTATTTCGATATTACATAGCGTTAACACCGACTAGGATACTATTTTTCGCAGGAAAATGACGGTTGGCGCGAAGGTAAGCTGCCAACAAACAGTTAGAGGTTATGACGTGAGCCAGGGCTGCCGTCCTAAAAAACAAGTGGGTAGGCTCAATGAGCAGTATCGACAAGTTTAAATTTAACGTCTGGGGGGTTTGTCTCCCAGATCCATAATTCCTTCAGAAATTATAACGTACGTCACTTTTAATAGCATGTCACTCTTGAAAACAGTTAGGAGACATAACTTGGCAAGACAGTTAGGAGACATAACTTGGCAAGGCAGTTAAGAGATATAACTTGGCAAGGCAAGGCAGACTGTTATTTAAGCTATTACTGAGTACTGACAGTATACCACGATAGCAAGATTGTTGGTTGGTTCAACTTCCACCAATATCTTTGTTGCTTCCTTGGATCAGTAAATGCTCAACTTTACTACGGTTGTCTCTTTTGTACCTAACAGGTACTAAAGAGCAAAGATAATTCTAAATTTAACCAGAAGATTTACGTAACATCCGTCTGTCCAAACGACCTGTAGCTCTAGAGGCGTCCAACCCGTTGCCAAAGCTTTGAAAGTGGTCCGGTAAACTTAAAACTTTGTACATTGGTTAGAATTAGTCGTCACGCGCTAACACGATATTTTAAGTTACCAGATTTGCGTCCTTAAATAGCGTTTGCTAAACCTTATACCATAGCAATAAAAGAAGGTAGGCTGAACCTACCCTCGACGGCATCAGCACTGCGTGAAGCTACGCCACTTTACACGGCATTCTAGAAAGCCATCGTAAGGTGCTTTGCAGAACAGCCAATAAAAAGAAATCCGTTTGGATTCGAGCCCTGCGGAAAATATTTCCGTCAACTACTTACGTTAAAAATTACACGAAATTTCGTTGGACAGCAAATCCGATAAAATATATATTTACAAAGCGCAACCAACTTTTTACAGTTCGCAACGCAATAGAGCATAATCTGTTTCACTTATTTCAGTTCGCAACGCAATAAAACGTAACCATGATTAGCTTTGTGTAAAGCGCAGCGCAAGTTGCGCAACGACCAAAAATAACAAAGCGCTTTGCAAGTTCTGCAATTGCGGTGATCTATGTGACTACTTCAACAAATAAATTCGATTGCAGTGATCAGTAAACCTAGTTACAACAACTATTAAATTGTAATTTCAACCAAACATTTCAACCAAACGGTGCCATGCCCCCCCCCCCCCTTTGCCCCTGTAATAAGGTGCTAAAACCTAACTATATAATAATGGTTGCAACAACGTTTTGTCGTTATAGATTCAACTATTATAATGGTTGCAACAACCAGTATTGCGGTTGAACGTAACAAAAAAACTGTTCGTTTTTGCAAACATTTTGGCTGAATCAACCAATTTTTTGTTAACTCAATCAATTTTGTCTAACAATTTTTTGATTGATTTAACCAATAAAATAAGTTGGACACAGATTCTGGTTAAGTTTACCAATTTTTGTGGTTGTGCCAATCAATTTTTTCTCTGAGTATAAGCTGTGTAAGCCTGCTGACTCAACCCTACCTCTTTGCTATACTTCATGAATACATTGAATTTTGCGAATATTTGGGTTTGCATTAGCAATAGTGTACTGTGGTGTACAGTAGTGTACAGTGTACAGTGTACACACGTGTACAGTGTACACACGATGTAGTGTAGTGTACAGTGGGGGAGGGGGGCACGGAGGGGGGCACGTGGGCGCACGTGGGGGAGGGGGGCACGGTGCCATGCCCCCCCCCCCCCTTGCCCCTGTAATATGGTGCTAAAACCTAACTTTCAGTCTATAATTTCACAAACTAATAATGCTTGCAGCCTCCTTTCACTTGTTTTAGCCAAGCTTTTCCTTTTAGACATAAGCTGCGAAAATATTTTTGCGTTGTCTATAGTGACTGCACTCACTGCATGCTCTTTTTCAATAAAAAAGTGTGCTAAAATGATTGTTTATTTATGTGAAAACCGCAAAAATTTGTTGGCGGATGGGGGCTACACCCCCAGACCCCCTTAGCCTCCGGCGGCTGGAGGATTCGTCCCCACACCCCCGGTTGTACCCCCTTTTTGCCAAATCCTGGGGACGCCATTGTTTCGTGCGCCCCCCCTCAGAAAATTTCTGCGTACGCCACTAATTACAGTTATATTCTAATAAAAAATATGCAAAATAGATAAAAATAGATGAAGCGAAAATTTGCTAGGAATGAGAATATCGGGTGCATTAAATTATTTTTGGACTGCAGCTTTCTTGCGTATAGAGTGGATGAATGGTTTGGTTATTGTTCATGCATTAACATCAACACTCTTCATTAATTATTAATTATGAAAGTCTGTAGATTCGCCCCAAAACTGCCCACATCTCTTGTTTTTCCAACAACATTTGATAACTTTTGTTAAGGCCGATAACTTAGAAACATACCGATAGTCTTAACTTTGATTTTGGTTCTCTCCTGTAGGTTTTTGCTTTGGCACAAACTGCGAGCATTGTTGGGCACACAGAAAAATCTATTTCAATCTTTGTTGACGTTTCATGATTACTCCGCAGTCCGCACAGCTTCAATTTTTTTGGGTGTTATAGTTTACGAGCGTTGATGATTCTCATTGGCTACAAAAGAAAAGTTCAGACGAAGTTTTTACGCAAGAAAATTTAAAATGCTTGGCATGCGTAGTGCACCAGGTACTGCATAGTTGCTGTCCAATGTCGTCATTAACGGATTGCAAATATTTGCCTCTTATTGCAAGAAGAACTTTCACCTAGTACCAGCGGCTGGTACTCTGGCAAAATGTATTGAGCTATAACCCCAGTTCCTAGCAAATTTCGGCCAGTTACTATTGAAAGCCTTAGCATTGAACTATATCCTAACCCCAGTTCCTCGCAAATTTACGCAACCTGTCACAGACAGTTGCTAATCTGGCAATCGTCGACGTCCACACGACGCAAGATTGAAGCCACATAACTGTTTTGCAGAGACTTGCGATATGTAAATTATTCTCACAGACTCGCACACACACGTTTAACTCGTTTTTTAAGCAAAAAATTCACGTGTACATATGATCAATTTGATCATTTCCTGTTTTTGTCTTTTAAGCAAATTATATATAGTAGTAGTGCCATATAGAGGTTGAACAGATAGGCTAAGTGCACGTTTCATAACTTTGATATTGAAAATATGGACGTTGCTTACTCAAGATGCAAAAAAATAATTATTAGGATGGCAACATGTTATTATATTGATTATTATGTGTGAGAAGTAGTCCTAAACGCAGACATTAAACAACATTCATGTGTAGCTGGTGTTGACGAGAATGAATTAATGCAGTGGTTTTCAGGTGTTCAACCACGGGGCTGGCCAGTAAAGTCCAGTGGTTCCGTAAGTTTACAATTTAGAGCTGGTTTTAAGTAAAATAATTAAGTTAAACTAATGCACAGGTGTTTCTCGAGTCTCTGGAATGTTTCATTGGGTTCCGCTGCGCCAAAAAGGTTATAAACAACTGAAACTAATGAGCTATCTGGATCAATCTTCATGACGTTTTTCACCAACTAGAAAGCTGTACGGTACTTTTCATTTGTAGTACCTTTGTAGCCTTCAACCATGCATGTGGCGATTGTTTTTATCAAAAATAATGGCTCAAGACCATAATGAGCTTTAATGCATCCTCTTGCAGAACTAATGAAACATTTTTGTTTGATTTAGAGCGGACGATCAATGTCCCTGCTGCGTGCGCTAATTTCGGTTTTTTGTTTAACTGTTTAACGGTAATTCTGGCGGCTGTACATTTAACAATGTCATAGAATCTTCTAAGATTAGATTGCATAGCTGTTGGCAAATTTATGAATTTACTGGAATTTCAAGCGAAGATCCAGTTCTTTAAAATAGGCAATTAAATATTTAAAACTGCTGCAGAAGAGCCTATCGCTCGTCGGCTGAAATTTTTGGGGAAGCAGCCCGTAGAAAATCTGCAAATGAAGGTTAAACCTGTCAAGAAAATAATCTGAACCTAACGAGATTACATAATATGTAAAAAGAGCAGTGTGTATGCAAATTTGAAAGTTAGAAAAACTGACAAAACAGTATTTCTGATGAATTATGTATGATTATTTACGTATAACTTAATCAGTAATATGCAGCAGTTTAAACGAGCGATTTGTGCAGGCTTTCACATATCAAACTCATAACCAGCAGAACTACCGGTAATTGATGCTTTGACCGAGAGTGGTAAACGGCGCTTTGCGGTTGGGTAAGCGGTTTCACACTTGGTCTAAGCAGCACACTAATGTCATTGCTTCGCCTTCCCTGCAACAGTCTTTTTCGGTCGTACTTCGAAACAAGCTCCCGAGATGGGAACTGCATACTGGTGACAGGCATCAACGCGCCAAAAAAGTCCAAAGAAAGTGCTGTTGTTACTCAGTAGGTCGACAAATATTTTGAAAAGATAACTATGCCAGATTTAAACATTCACCAAGTTATCCATTATTTGTGTTAGTTCATCGATCCGCTATATTATCCCCAAAAAGATTTTAAAGTTCAGTTTTTGTTACAGACAATTTTTCATACGTTGGGCACTAACTTTGTTACGCCTTTTTACAGCATATCATCTTACAGAATAGAGCTGTAGGTTTGTCATGAATGGGCTATTGTGTAGAGCAGTGGGTTTCAACCGCGGTTTCGCGGAAGCAAGAGGTTTTGCAAGTTTACAATTTAAACTGGGTTCAAGTAAATTAGTAAGTTAAATGAATGCACAGGGATCCCTCGAGTCTGTGCAATGTTTTATAGTGGTTCCGCTTCACCAGAAAGGTTGAAAACCGTTGTTGTAGAGTCAGGTGTTTGAGAGATATTTTTAAAACAAAAAGATATGTTACTCACCTATACTTAGTGGAGTTGAAAATCTAATTCAAATTATTATAGTTCCCAGCCTCATACCGAATTCAATTAAGTCATGTCAAACTAATGTACCGGTATACCAATACACAAAATAGGCTATGATTCAGATCAGGTATTCCGCGGCCTAAATATGAAACAAATACGTAATCTAAACCCGCATTTGGTTATCGCATACAAATGAAGTTTAAGTTCAATCACGAATTATTCCAAACTACTTGAATAGCTAGCTTCGCATTTAAGTTTTTTAAAAACTCAAGAGAGGCTTATGTATTTGCTAGTCAACTTAGAAATTTATAGCTTTTATGTGAAGTGGTGAAAAACAAAACGAAACAAAGTTGTTGACCCGTTTTGCTTAACTTCAGTGAGAGATCTTTGACTTGTTATGTACAGCATATTATTTGCAGTTGTAGGTTAATCACGACTCAAGACATTTCTATACTTTCATACTACAGGAAGTCACTGCTTGTGCTTGGTTAAAGTTCTCACACGTTGTAGGCTAACGTTACAATGACAGCATGGATGGTTTTCTGTACAAAAAAGTCACATTCTGTAATTTATTCGTAGCGTGTGGCTAATCTAGTAAAAAGAGGGGCATTTTTAAGCTCTCGCAAAATAGAGTATTTACATTTGTTCAAACCAAGTAGGCCTAATAAAAAAGAAAAAGATTCTTGCACCTTTTGTGTTCACTACTGTGTTGTACCTCTTCCTAATTTTTTTCTAGTTTTGCCAAGAAGTATTCCGTTGATTATAGGTATTTATCTTACAGAGATCCACGCGATGAATTTTAGTATATAGAATGAAAACGTTTTTCTTTCTCTTGCTTTACATGTTAATTTTTGCCATGAATGCTCGAAAGATTAATAATTACATTAAGTTACGTAAGTAAGTCTAACAACTTTTAAGTAATGTTTTCATACTTTGTGATTATTAGGCTGTAAGCATGGACTCTAAAGAAAGGGGAAAGGCTGTAGACACGATCATCCCTTTCCAGTTGGTGTCTTTCGATTATGCCAATAATTATAATCGGTATTTGGTCTTCAATAGGACACTATACGCTACTTCTGGAGAATATTTTTAAGCATAAACTGCAGTTAAAAATACGTTGAATAAGGTCAGCAGGTGGTCTGCAGTTTCTCAGGGAGCTCGCTATGAGAGGCTGAGAGTGCCTCTGCTACAGTACTGCTGTAATATTTACACACTCGTAGATAGCGCACTTGTGTGAAGCGCCCCAAGCGCAAAAGTGCGTTTACCTACAGGCGTCAAGTAACTTGCGATAACACGACAAAAATTATAATGTACGCCAATGCAGCAGGTTTTTGAGTGATCGCTGAAGAGCAAAATAAAGTGCAAAAAAGTTGTCACCTTTCGCGTCTATCGCTACGGACGTCCAAGGAAATGTTCATTCAAGTCAAAGTCATCGATTTCGCTTCATTTTGTAGCAGACATCGTATAGTAACAACTTCATACGTTGCAAGTTAAATGAATTTTTGTGCGAAATCGAAACCAGATAAAGATCTCAATTTGGGTAAACCTACTCACCGCGATGCTGTTTATTGGGCTATTGATACCAACTTGGTTTAAACGTAAATCTACATCCGGCGGCAGGAATTCGTTTGTTAAGACGTAATGGATGGAGTTATCTTTGAACTGTCGAGGCCATCAGATTACCCTTGGGCAAGGTGTTGCATTTGTTAGCTTCTCTATTCGGGATTACAGTTTGGACTAAAATTAAAACTGGCGGACATTGTTGGCATTTTTTTGTCTGTTTGTTTTTATGTACTTTTTTTGGATTAGGTTATTTCCTTAAAATGAAATCAAAGAGATTTTATGGAGGTAGGCTAATTTTAAGGTGCAGCGACCATGCATTTGTAATTTTTCATCAAGTAATTTTTTGTAATGCATAATTATGTTTCAATGCATACCGTTTCGTCGATACTACTATTTTTCGACCAGTTTATTTATTTCTTATTTTTGTTGGTGTTAGTTTGGTCGAGAGATGAAACAAACTACTACTATTGCTACTGACATAATCCATTTACCCCTTTATCGCAGTAAAGGCAAGTTTTGTAACCATTGAGATTTGAAGATTATTGTATTATTCTACACAGAGGAATGTAACAACAAATGTGGATCGAATTTCGAATTCAACTGCAATTGCGAGTATGAAAATTATGGAGATCGAGAAGCAGATTGCATCCCTGGAAAACTTTTATGCGATGGAGTAGCTGATTGTGAAAATGAGGCTGATGAAATTGATTGCACATGTCCCGAAGATCATTATCAATGCAGCTACTGCGATCGAGGGGGAGCATGTAGCGGAAATATTATCAAAAATCTGTATCAATGCGTTATCCTGAAAAATTATGCCGATGACAATTTACCGTGTTACTCGAGAAGAAATGTACTCGGCAATACGAGGTATAATGTGTTAGTGTAAAAGTTGCAAAATCTACTCGCGTGCTTTGCCGAGCTGAATGACGAAAACTTGCAAAAAGGCAAAGCAGAGTAGTAGGGGGGATCACCTGTCCAATTATAAATGGGCAAGGTAATGCCGAAGCGTTAACTTCGTTAACAAATTTTGGATTTTCGTTAGAGCTAATTCGTTAAATTTAGCTTCAACCAACAGAAGTAAATTTTTTTGTTTATTTTTTATTTTGAATGATATTTACGAAAAAATTTTTATAATTTTGGAACAGTGTTGTCTGTGTAAGCAAATTTTCACTCACCAGCCGCATCTTAGAATTGTGTTATTTCTTGCAAGGTTTTTGACATCAAAGTTAACGAATAAAACCAATATGCATTGACAAAACGTTAACGGAAAGTTAACTTGAGGGCAAATTTAACGGAACTTAATTTAATCTGATAACTTTAAAAAACATTTTAACAAATTAACTAGTCAATGAAAAAACTAGCTTCGTTATTAACAATATTGTGCCCACCTATGGCCTAAATTCATGACTTGGGCGTATTATGACCGTGTGCTTATGTTTCTCTACTTTGGGACAAATCATTTTTTGTCTTCGAAAAAATGGTGAAAAAGAGTGACGACTTCCTCAAATAAGGTATAGTTTAATGCAGTGCATGAAGTTTTTCAGCTGAAAAACTACGTAATATATCGGTCACGCTAGATGTTTCATATATACTATAAATTAAGTATCGCAAGGCTTTTGCAAAGTGCTTTTACTTTTGGCAATATTCACGGGCCTTGAAATATTTGATTGCAGTTTATTAAATTTGTGCAGGGTATCAGACTACAGTTGTGACGGTTATATTGACTATCCGTGGCTGACGCCAAATGATGAAGAGAACTGTACATGTTCGACGCGGATACCCAACCGGTGTGACTGTAATAAAGAAAACGAGATGTCGTGTTCTCGCCAAGGTTGGGTGTGTTACAAGAACGAATGTAAGTGGGTTTGTATCATGTCAACCTCTCTGTCATAATCACCTTTCAAACACTCGTTGTCGTAGTTGTTTGGCCGAGCATCCCCTCCGCATCAAGTGCAAATAACTTTAAGGTCAAGGGTCTATCCTTTCACCGCCCCAAGTTGTTGCCCATAAGCTAGCAGTGATGTTGCTGAGCCTGTCAAACACGAAGGACGAAGAAAACCTTTGAAACACTAATACGTACTTAAGCTAACCAAGCATCTATTAGAAACATAGTAAGTTGTTGGAATCAGAAACTGTCTACTTATAGAGACAAAAACCCTCATCCGTCCCCTGCAGATTAAATGCAATATTTTTACTTTTTGTGTATGGCCATGGGCGATGGTTAAAGGGCAAAGAGAGCCTTGACCTCTTCGGAAATCGACATCTGTCAACTCAACTTACATTTACCAGTGAGACTAGCATTATTGCGAGGCGAATGTGACATGATCGTGGACATTATCCTACCGCACTACTGATTCTGCAGAAACTTGCTCTAAATTAGCAACTGTGTCAGTCCTAATTAAAAAATAAAACAGAGTTTGGTGAGGTTCCACTGCTTTCATATTTATGATTAAACGCATTGCGTGTATTTTACAGCAAAGTGCAACCACCACGTGGATTGCGTTGATTCGTCAGATGAGATAGGCTGCCATTGCAAAGAAAAGCAGTTCGTGTGCCAGTGCTACAAAAACGACCCTGTTACTTGCTTTTTTGATGAAGCCTGCATTTCCAGCGACAAATATCACGATGGTATCAAAGATTGTCCTGATGGTAGCGATGAGACACAATTCATTAACATTGCCCATATTGGTTCGTGCAGTGTGACCATGCAGAGATTCAATGACATGCCTCAATGTAACGACTCACTGAATTGTGACAATTCCACCTGCTATGAAACTCCTTCTCTTCAGTGCTCCTCATTCAATTGCAACATCACTGACGTTATCTGTTCTTCTTGTTGCTTAAACAACGAAACCAACTCATGCGAACCTTTCCTCCAATGTGCAGATGGAAGTCTGATCCTAGCCAGACAGTTTTGTAACGGTCACGCAGATTGTCCGGATGGAAGTGACGAAGTACGTAACCAACCAGGCTTTAAATGCTCGAAATCATTTTACAGCTGCAATTTGCCGCAACTGAACCTGTACGATGACTTTCCACACTGTGTTTTAAATCATCGCGATTTATGCATTGGAGCCAACGGAGTAACTTCATGTTTTGAATGTTATGATAAACGTTTGTTGATATCAACTGAGCAAGTATGTGATGATGTAATTGACTGCTATGATTTATCTGATGAGTGTCTTTGTGAAACCCACTTGAACAATCCTATTTGCTTAGTCTTGTATGACCAAAATGTTGAAACAACTGGACTTTCAAACGCAATTGTTCACAATATCGACCAAAACGCTTACAAGAACAACCCAAAATTGGTGTCCGCATTTGAACCCGATGGCAACATCAATGTTGCTCAATTTTTTGTCCAAGCGATTAGTATGTCCGAATGCGAGACTAGAAGTGGATATATTAAACCAGTTTTATGTGATGGTCGACCAGAATGTAGAGATTTCAGCGATGAATGTGATTGCGAGGACTCACCTCCTTTTTGTAATGACACTTGCCGTTTATTTTACAAATCATTTTACCCGTTTGGTAATTTATATTGTAATGGTATTGAAGATAAACTAGCTTGGAACTACATCAACAAATCTGCATGTCCTTTAGGGTTTGATGAAACGAGAGATTTGTGCCCGAAACGGTTTTATTGTATATCTGGTGATAGAATCAGCATTGATGTATCGGAGGTTTGTAACGGAATAGCGAATTGTGATGATAAATCTGACGAAGAAAACTGTTCTGATATTTCGGTTGACCTTATGTTTTCATCTGAAACAGAAATGATTGCTAATCCTTTTTTGAGAAGTGCTTTTTGGATTATTGGTATGATTGTTATTGGTGGAAACCTGAGCGTAATTATAACCAAGATTAAGTTTTTAAAAAACAATTCAATTACAAGCTCATTTTTTTGCCAACATTTCATTCTATTAAATATTTCATGCGCTGATTTGATAATGGGAATTTATTTGCTTGCAATAGCCGGTCATTCGGCGATTTTTTCAGGATATTATGGCTCTATTGACATTCATTGGCGAACTAGTTGGAGTTGTTCCGTAATTGGAAGTCTAGCAGTTGTTTCTAGTGAAGCTTCATGTTTTTTCATGGTCATTTTAACTGGTTTTCGATTGCACGGTATTTGCAGGCCTTACGCTTCTCGATATTCTCCTACGTGGCCATGGAAGTTTGCCATTTTTGTTTTATGGATAATATCACTTATTTTAGCTTTACTACCCATTTTTCACGTTACATTTGATGATTTTGTCCACCAAGTGTTCTTTCCAATTGAGTTCCAACCAAACGGAGTTTGGAAAAAACACAGCTTGGCGAAATTTGTCTCCCGTTATGCTGCTGTAACGAACAAAACGATTGACGTTGGTGACGGACATTGGCAAGAAATACGACACTTTTTGAAGGCGAATTTTCCCGACAAACCCTTGATAAATTTGGGTTACTACGGTCATACCAGTATCTGCATGCCTATGCTTTATGTTACTAAGCACGACAGTGCCTGGGGTTACAGTTTTGGGATCATCATGACAAATTTTCTTTGTTTTCTGTTTATAGCGATTGGTTACGTCGGTCTTTTTATGGCATCAAACAAAAGTATAAGAAGAGAAGCCATTTTGCAAAAGCGTATTGCCAGAATTATTGCTACTGATTTCTTTTGTTGGATGCCGATTTTTATCTTGTCTTTTGTGAAACTTAATGGTGTTCAATTTCCCAGCATCATCTACCAGATTACCGCAGTGTTTTTGCTCCCGATAAACAGCGCTTTAAATCCACTGCTTTACTCCTCAGCGTTAGATAAAGCGATTGAGAGATTGAAACTGGTTAACAAAAAAAGTAGAAGGCTTACTTGCTTTCAATAACTTTATCAAAAATCTTCTGCAAAAATATTTTGCCTGATTTTTTTGCGAAAATCTTTTGATTTATGAAATTTTCAATCAACTTTATTCAAAAACAATTATGCATGAAGTAAACTAAGGTGTTACACGTTTTCTCAAACTTTCTGAATTCTGCAAAGCAATACAACTAAGTGTGCATGCTGTTAAAAATTGAAATATTTTGGCGTTCCCTTACTTCATGCGTTGTATTTTTGTGCAATAAATGCTTTTGTGCTGCTGATTGTAACAAAAAATTTAACGGTACGAGTAACTTAAAATTGTCGTAGCCTTTAAGCTTTAAAAAGAAAAGCTTTCTTTTTACATGTTTTCATAAAACTAAAATTCGAATTATGCCTTCAATGACCTCTTTTAGGCTCCTTCTTTTGTTTTATGCGTTCGCTTGTGGCTGATGTGATGTACTGTAGTACTACAATTGTTATGCATTGTATTGAAACGGCGCTGCAACTTATAGGTGTGCTTGGTAATTTTTTTGGGAATACATTTCTCAACTTTTATCCGTAGATCTGTGAGTACAGCCTACCATTGCAAGAAATCAAATGTCTCATGCTTCTCAAAATCATTCATAATGATCGAAGTGCTTCTCTGTTTTGTGACGTTGTTTCTATCAATGAACGTGGAGAAACGAGAGCACACAAGTAGTAGAGAAACGAAGTATTTCATTGTAGAGTAATTATTTAAAATGCAACTTTGCACAGAAGTTTACTAAACCACAACCCAAACAACTGAAGTTACTTTCAAATTATGGTGAACAAATACTCAACAGATTGAGGGAGATAGCAAAGTGAGCTTGCTTTGTTCCAGTCAACCAAAGCCTTTGGTATACTTATCATTGCAAAAATTCATCAGAGCCTTATGTTTGGAAGGCAAATTTTCATCAACACGGTCAGTTTGCAGATATAATTAGTGTTTCACTCCGCACAGCACGATCACTGGCGCAAGCCAGTTTCATAAAACTTAAAGACACGATTACTTGTTAGTATTTTATCTACTTGCACCAATTGCATAGTATTAAGCGAAATTACTTTCATGTTGACTATCTTTTTTATTGCTATTCAAAGATCAGTTAATTGATGTGGGCTCTTTCCCAGCATCCAGCAAAAGTCTTTCCAATTCCAGTTCTACTAAGGTCTCATTTTTAGTTTCGCCTGGTTTGTCTACTGGTGCCGTTCTTTGCTCTATTTTTAATCGATTGATCTCTACCAATTCATAGAGTTCTTTTTCTTCTTCTGTCATTTCTGGCTCTTCAACTTGCTCGTGAAGCTCGTGCACAATCTCATTTTCTTTTGTAGGTTCATACTCATATGAGTTAGTTGGTAGTTGCGTAGTAGCTGAATCAGCACCTTCTGAAAAGGTTTTTGTTGATGTTAGTTGGATTGGTTTTGAAGTCACTGCAATGCTTTTAGGTTGTGCTGTGCTTTCAGAGGCAATCGTAGAGGTAGAGAAAAAAGTACTTAACATTTTGTTCAATCTGTTAATTATTACTGTTCTTTCACTTGCATTGGAATTTTGCAGAATTGCGTTAAGCAACGTGAGTAGTTGTGAGCCGGACGCATTTCCCTGCAAGTCATTGATAGACGCGGGAAACAACCGAATGAATTGGATTGATGCAGCGCAGTAAGCATTCCAAATGTTGTGTTGCTTCAAAGACAAAACGGAAAGTTCAAAAGATGTACCTTAAAAACAAAAATGAACTTACCATACTCAGGCTTGCAGCCACAAACCTTGGTAGGCCTCTTTATTGAATTAGTTGTTACTACTAATAAAAAAAATATGACACGAATTGAATTTTGCTTCTTCATTTCGAATTTTGTCTGATAAACTTGAAAAATGACTTTAATTGCAATTGCAAACTTTTTTAAAGTTTTAGCTTCAACCTGAAAACCTTGCCTTTGGAAAAAATAACGGAGTGACAATTTCATGCTTCAAAAAAAAAGGACGCTGCATGAAATATTAGGGCGTCAAAATTTGAAACTCCGTTGCACATGAAGTCAAATCCTCTTTCTCTGAAGCGTTTAAAACCAAATACAAACAACATCTTGCTACATCCTATATCGTTGGTTCCTACAATATTCACTTTCAGGTTGCCACACAAATAAAGCTTGTCATTCATTTAAATTTACTTTTAAGTTCACTTCATATTTACGTATTCTACGTCGAGGGTGGCTGCTCTACTCGATGATCAAGAAGTCTTTCGCAGTCTCCTTTTAAAAAGTTTTTCCATTGTGTTTTTTTTTTTATATTTTTTTGTTGCAATGTCTTTTTGGTTTTAGGGGCAAATAAACAATTTGTGATTCCTCTCAAAAGTACGGCCTATGGCTTTACGTACAGATATACCAACATCACAGATCAAGATAATTAAAAGTCGTCGATGAAAAGATTTAACTGCAAAGTTTGTATTTTAAACACTATAAGCTGCTATACGGGACCAGCAGTGATACCGACCTTATTTTGGTCGTTTTGTAAACGGCATGTTGAGATGTCTTAACACCTGGGACATATTCGATTGCAAAGAACAACTTGATGGTGTTGTACAGTAATTACTGATATGTCAACGAAGATTAGCTAAGTTCATGTTTTTTTGAGGAGATAATAAGCAAATACAATTTGCATAATACTGAGCCTAATTCACAACACTGCATAGTGGGGAAGATTTTGTTGGACTTGTTTACCGGGCATCGTAGTCTAGGCTAGCTAGGCTAAACTCAAGTTCTGCGCTGTTTGTTCTTCCGGTACGGTAAAAAACGGAGACAGAAAAAATCTACTCTTCAATTTTATTTTTGACGTTTCACTTGGCAATGAACGCCAAGCTTCATCAGAAAATACAGTGACCTGGGAAGGAAATCAACCCAGGTCGAGAACAGTAAAACGTAGTAGCACTGGTTCCTTCCCAGGTCACTGTATTTTCTGATGAAGCTTGGCGTTCATTGCCAAGTGAAACGTCAAAAATGAAATTGGAAAGTAGATTTTTTCTGTCTCCGTTTTTTACCGTACCGGAAGAACAAACAGCGCAGAACCTAATTCACAACTTACTGTCATTTTGACCTCTAATTTCAATCACTTTATCCGGAAGAGGAAGTGCTTTGACTGAATAAGGTTTGTGGTTAAGCAATTCAGCGACATTAAAAGTTCGGTGAGATAATGCTTGAACAAAATTTTCTAGTTCTGATGACGTCAAATCACCGTCTTTATCTTCGTCCGCAAAAGTAAAGACGAACCCAGAAACTATCGTCCGGTCTTCACCAAAATGTCTATAAATATATTAAACGGTAATTTTAACTCAAAAACAGATTTACTAGCTTCATAACCGAGTGAAAATATGCGGTGACCCGTCAGTGTATGAGGCAACGATATCGCCAAGGGTGCTAAAGGTCTGTATTCGATTCCCGAGCTAATGAAATCGGATATAGAGTTGCCACCGCTCATCAGCCCGCTATCGTTGCGGCGTTTCTTCAGAGTTTATAGTTTTGCAGCCCTAATATTGATAATTGCGAAGATGAGCAAAGCCTTTTGTTACATTTGCTTATCACCACGAGTATAACCAAGATTTGATTTCATTTTCGTAAATTAAAACTATGGAAAAATTCAAAAGAACCCGAATACTTTAACAATAAGGAGGAGAAATCAAAGTCGGAAGCCACATACGTCTTCTACAATCTTTATTTGCACTTTTAAGTCAAGAAAGTAATCGATGATCCTTATCCTATATGGCAGAGGCACAAGTTGTATAAAATGACAAGCACAAGTTTATATGACTGACATAATAATGATAAAAGTACCTAAGTTTGGGTGATAATACGAAGCAAATTAATGTTTTGATTGGTAAGCGAACAAAAGTCCCTTGCTACGCACAGCCAGTCTAGGCTAGACTGATTCCAGAGGGCAAAGACTCTTTTGACATTGCTCATACTAAATATCTCGACTTCATTACTTTTCTAGGTTGTTCCCTCCTTTTAGCAGGCCACAACAATGATGCCCAGTAAAAAAGCTTTTAACCTCTAGCCCACAATTAAGTTAACTTACTGGTAGCCTAATAAGCCTACATCATTACAAGTCACCATGGCAACCTCTTTGCAGCTTCATCATCTAACTCAGGGCTGGGCAAACTACGACCCTTCATGTGAAAAGTTGGGCATGCGGGCCCTATGCAGTCCGAATGACTAATTTATGCGGCCCGTCGGCACTTGCAGAATGTGTGGATTACGTTGCGCTTTATCACCGAGTTTTGAACAATTTTTTTATAGCAATAAGTATGACCAACGCATTTGCACCCACTTCTACTCGTTCTTGCGGTCAACGTATCAGTCGCAAAAAAGAAAGTGTGCCGCATGATTTCAACTGCCTACTTATTCTTGTTCATTGCTCTTCACGAGTGTGTTTTCTATTCACGTTCAATGCGTCGCGTATAAATTGCAACGTACGCTTCTCACGCGCTGTTTGATCCATGGTTTGATCATTTGTATTTAGTTGCATATTTATCTTCTTATCACGAAAAAGCGATCAAAGCGCTATACGATCTCGCTTAGGAGTTGCCAACCATCTGTCTACCACACCAAGATGGGGGAATCCCGCTAAGTGCCTTTCTTAACGACACAACAAGTCGACTTGTCGGCTTGTTCTCCACACGGTCCCTTTAAAGTTGAGCGTCAAGTAGGGATGCTGTGAATACCAATTTCAAAGTCATCGGTTTGACCCGAATCGGAATCAAACCCAAGTCTACAGCTCACGAGGCAGACGCTCTTACCATTCGGCCATCAGAGCTGCCTACACATCAGATCATACACAACACCAGGAAAATGCGTTGAGTTTTTACCTTGTAGTCCGGAGAGCCTTATTTATGAAAGTAAACGCGTGAGAACTCGGTAATTGATACTGCCCCTTGTAGTCAGGTACACCCCATGGTCCGAAAAATACGATAATTGGAAATAGCTAAAAATCAAAATAGCACCGGTATTAAACGTACCTGCTGAGTGTGAAATACAAAAATTGTGTTTAATATGGATATGCGTTTATTCCACACAAATTGTGTTTTATATGGATATGTGTTTATGCCATACCGAGTCCTTTTTTGTAATAAGAGCGTGCGGTCCGCAGGTGCAACATTTTTTTCAAATGCGGCCCTCCGCACAAAAAGTTTGCCCACCCCTGATCTAAGTTATTATGAAGCAAAGCAGTTTTCACCTTATCAGAGCCTCTTTATAAGTTTCCACACACTTTTTGTTTTTTTTCAACCAGGCGATTACGTCATCACGAGTGTTTTGAAGGACATTGCAGAATATTTGCTTTCCAACAAGCTGACTAGTGGTAGTAGCGTTTTCCCAAGAAAGAGCTTCTACAGAAAAAAGCGAAAAAAAAAACAAATCTATACCATAGCTCTGGTTTTAAAAATACGGTGTAATTGTAAGTACGATAATTATTTTTTCCCGATCAGTTGGTACTTCAAGGCGAAACTAAGTAAAAAATAGCTTACTTGTCTTAATTTTACTTGCTAGAGGCAACTTGTCAGCGACATGGTGTAGGGGAACACCACACACGTCATGATCTTTGAAGTCTCTCACAACCGGTCCTACTAAACACCGCAAAGGACTGAAACATCGCAAAGGAACGTCAAAGGACGACAAAGGACTTCAATTTGATCTACTAAATACCGCAAAGAACGACAAAGGACTTGCAATCATACCATAATAAAGAACAACAAAAGACTTTAAACTAGGGTTATTAATATTATTATTATTATTATCTACTTATGATATGGCCGTGGTCAAGCTCCGATTGTCACCTTGGAAAGCGAGATATAAACTAAAGAAACGGTTGCATCAATTTAAATCACCGTCAATACTGCATCTAGCTAACGGGCTGGCAGAGAATCAAACCCACATACGCTTTTACGCGTGAACAACAACCGTTTCAGACGCAAACTTACCAAACAAAAGCGAAGTTATCATGTGTAGAAACTGTGGTTGATCCAAGCTTCCTTTGGATACATAAAAGTTTAAACGCGATTCCACATTTGCAGAAGTTAACTGCCAAAACACAATACACTGTTAGTAGTGTTATTACATAGTCCTCTTTTACACAGCTGAACAGTACTTACACTGGAGTTAGAATTGTATCTTAGATAAAATTGACTTAATTCGTCGTTGGTCAATGTTTTCGAATCGTCTTCATCAAGCGAATCAAACGTCGCCTTCCACACATTATGAATGATTCTTTTCGGTTTTGATCCTAAAAGACGCAAGAAAAATTAAAGTTGATACTACTGTGTTTGTTGCCAAAGATATTTCATTCTGTTGGAAAACTATTATGGTATTATCAGCAGAGGCGTAACTAGAGTTTGCTGAGACCCTGGACATTGTCCATTTGCCCAATGGCGAAGCACCAGCAATGAACTACGGTCAAATATGAAATATTGCGTGGAGATTACATACGTTTTTATTAATCAGCAACAAAATGATGTGATCAATTTAATTGCGTCGATTGACACCTTTTAACGTCTGAGTTTCGTAAAAAAGTGAAACAAAATGAAATGTTGTGTGATTTCATGGCGCTTTTTAACTACAAAGGTCCTTTAGCGCCAGGACTAAGTTTTGTCAAGTATTCACTGACGTATTTTATTCTCTGTTCATTTCATTTTCCGCGCTACACTTAATTGCTGAGCGTTTAGCAAGTGTAACAACAGATACCAGTTTTCAAGTATTTGGTTTGATCCGACTGAGAATAGAACCCAGTCTACCAGCTTCCAAGGCGAACGCTCTTAACCACTCGGCCATGGCACTGGTAAAGTGAAACAAGGAAGCTCTGCAAATCTTAACTCCACTGACCACATTGAATGGCTGAGTGTAACTTCATTTAAGTAGGCCTAATAAAAAGGATTGATGACCCAAAGCGTTCGCTACCATTGATGCAGCGAAAATCAGAGCTAGAAAGATATCGATCTGACAAACACGTCAGTGGTGGCTCACGTTTAAGAGTTTCTGTGGCACAGCATACGTCATCTTGACATTAGGTAATAGGCCTAAAGAATGACTACAATGGTGTAATGCGTGGCCCATATCTGAGTCGGGGTGATAAAGGTCACAGCATTACGGAAAATTGTTTGTACCCCTAGCAAAATTCGAAGTTCTAATCTGACATTGTACTGGAAACCAGTTTTTTCGGTAATTGACCAAATATTTTACGCAATGACAGAATTTTTTTTGGTCACAATAATAACCGAAAGAAATTTGCAATTATTTTAGTTTAACAATTATTGCTCTTTTCTTCTGGTGATGATAATAACTATTATGCAGGTAGTGACATAAACTGTTTTTAATACGTTGCTCAGTTCCCAACATACTGCAACTAATTATTTGTTTGTACCATTTGTTTCGAGAATGTGCTATTATTGTTTCGAGAAAGGGATAGTGTTTCAAGAATGTGCTATATTGCCTTCCTTTCGCTCCCAGTTTCGCCCACAAAGGGCCATATCGCCCACTTTGAGAAACACTGATTTAGACCAGAACTATTCGCTTGGTCCAAACAATAGTTTCCTTAAGTGAGTTCTAAAGAAACTGAAAAGCCAAGAAAATACCGAAACTTCACAAATATTCCCAATTTTTATGTATTTAATGGCAAATACTTACATAGGCCTATATCAAAGTTCATCAAGACAAAGGAATTGTGCGCAAATTACCGCAAAATAGCTTTAACCATACCTTGGCTTGAAGGCATTACAAACACTATAAGAAAAAGACCCTGGGCATTTGCCCGCCCCAAAAAAGGCCTAGTTACGCCACTGATTATCAGCCTTTAAAAGTAGCAAGGATTTTTATCTTGCTACAGTAGTAAAAACGATCGATATTTGGAAAGTGATCTTACCCATCATTTGAATTTGATCTCGTTTCAGAAAAGATGTGCAGTTAGTCAAATCTGAAAACAAAACTTTTATTGTATAGCAGTGATGTATGTCTCGAGACCAATTTTTTGCGGTCTTAGTCTCGGTCTCGAACTTAGGCGTTCGGTCTTGGTCGTGGTCTCGACATAGTGCGGTATTAGTCTCGTACTTTCAAAATTGGTCTCGAGACCGAACATTTTTAGGTCTTTGATACACAATAGAATTATTGTTTTTGCAGTGTCTGCAAAGTAAACAATTGCACCCTCACAGGCTATAACATCATGCTAATAAAACAATCTCACAAGCCTTGAAGCTGGATATACAAGCAAAATTCTATCTGTCTTTGCTGTCTCTTTGCGCCGCATGAGGTAGGATATTGCTCGTCAACGTATCAATACCTTTAATTAAAATCCAAGCGATAACAAAGATGTAATTGGAAAATCGCCGTCGGAGTGAAACAACAATGGAGCTATATTAAATAATCAAATAGGTGTAAAAATTCTTTCGCCAAAATCAAACAAAAATTTTTATCGTGGAAATTCTTCTCTGGCGGCGTCCTGCTGCTTTTGGCGAAAGAATTGTCACACCTATTTGATATTGCTTCATTTTTGTTTCACTTCGACGGCGATTTTCCATTTACACCTTTGGTATTGCTTGAATTTAATTAATGGTTGACAGCGCGAAGAGACGGGGGAGACCGACAAAGAGCCGGCAGAGCTATCACTCATAATCTTTTTCTGTTGCTTTTTTCTCATGATTCAGATTCTTACGCTATAGAGCAGGGTGGGCAAAGTGCGGCCCGCAAGACCGCTTTGTGAGGCCCGCGGGCACTTACAGAAATATAAACTTCTACCGTGAATCAAGCCGAAGACCCCTTTTCTTTAGCTTCGCGCTGAATGTCAGTGAAAAACAGAACATCTGCGGACGTGTAGACCTTTTTTTTGCTCTTCCAATCTGTGCGGCCCTTCGTGTCATCAGTATATAACTAGTGCCCACTCCTACTATAGAGCGAAGTTAACAAATTTCAATTTTCAAAAATTTCGTTTACGAGCAAAACACGAAACTGACGAAAGCGTCGTTAAGGTTGAGTAGCGTTACGGCAGCTATTCTCTTAGGTATAAGTAATTGAATCATTTATTTTAAGTTTTCCGAGATTCTGCAGATTTCAGAAATTTGTCAATTATAAAAAAGCATTATTTTTGAAGTATCACAATTTTATTTGTTCTGAAGAATATTTGTTCTCAAAAATAAGAACAGATGAAATAACGTAGTAGGTGTCAGTTCGGTAAGCTACCGATAGTTATTACAAAAAAAATGTTTATTTAGTAACATGATGGTTGGAAAGACTTTTTAACATAAGTTAAACTTAAGATACATGAGCATCTGCATTGCATCTGGAAAACTGCAGTATTAAACAAGTTGTGCTAGCAAGCAACAACTTTCCAATAACTTTCGGCGCAAAATATGCCAGCAAAAAACAACTATAGGAAACTAAAAAAGGTCAAAGACAACGCCAAGTGCACAGCTAACGAAACATTTGAATAAGTGGCAACAATAACCGTGCCTTCAAATGTTTTTGAATTTTGGGAACATAAAAATGGCGAATTACCTGTTTTATTAAACTATCCAAGCACACACGATGTATACTAGCTTCTTCAGCTCCGGTAAATAGAATTTTTAGCACAAGCGGGTTAATATAATGCGACTAGAGAAAGCAAGGTTCTCTTCGAAAATGTTAGAAATCCTCTTTTACTTGCAATGTAATTGTAACTTTTGGGAAAAAAGTTGATGAAAGGTGGTGACATAGATTTATTTTTAGAGGCCGAATAATTGCCGGTCTCGGTCTCGCTTATTCCTGGTCTCGGTCTCGAACCAAAAGTCTCGAAAGACGACCGGTCTTGGTCTCGAAAAAATTTTCCGGTCTTGATTTCGGTCTTGGTCTCGAAGCAAGTGGTCTCGACTACAACACTGTTGTATAGGCATAATTTTCAGGCTTGATATTTTTAAAAATGCCTAACTTACCATGGGGAGGAGGAGGGAAGCCCATCAATGATTTTTCAATTTTTTCATGAAGATACTAAGCAGAGACAATCGCCACGAATCACTTTACCCGTAAAGATGATTTACACGTAGCGCAGTTAGAAGAACTAAGTTCAATCTTGCATTCACAGATTTCAACTATACGCTACGCTTCAACTAAAATAAATCACAAATAGCTGGCTATACTGTAAGCCTAGAAGGCTTCTTTAAACTTTTTTGTCTACCACTCATAAAGCATTTTTAATGAAACGTGTAGACCTTGTATACGAAACAAATTATAGTGTAACAGCGGATAGTACACTACATCATCGTACAAATGCAAATCATACCGCATTCGTGTTTAGGGTTACGGACAGTCGGACACCTTAAAGCACCTTGCGGACCCCTAAGTTAGAAACCCATTAGCTATACAAAAGCTTAATTAGTAGTTACCTTTAATTGTACGAATAATATTCGGAACTTTTCGGTTAAAATAATAGCAAAGATGGAGAAGCAAATCTGACGCATTTTCGTTCTGGGAAACATCAGTTTCTGAAATGAAGTGGTTTCTTGATCTTATTTTGTCACAAGATGTCAGGAAAGTTTTTACATAAAACAAATCCATATCAGACCTGCTTGGCATTTCTTTTATAATGTTTTTCAAAAATTTACTGAGCGGAAACGATCATCCCAAAAGATCTTTAATAAAGTCGCAGACTAAAATACGTGATAGGATTTGATCCAGCAAACTAGTAACCGCAGCGTCGCAAAAAAATTAATGGCACTCCAAACCACTACATCACAGGGCTTGTGAATTTATGTAAAAAGCACAACGGAGACTTTAAAAAACTCCGAACAAAATTAACAACTACAGGTAAATAAAAAGGCGAACAATGTGCAGGCAACTGTAAAGTAATGTTAGTAGGAAACTAAAAATAAAATTATGGCCTAGTTATTTCGGCCAGTTAAAAAAGTGTTAGCTAGCTCAATAATCTTAAATAGTAATATGAAGTGGTTGAGGTCTATTGTACAGTAAATTCCATGCTGAAACAGTCAAAATATTTCATACCAACTCTTCCAATCGATTTGCCAATAGCGTCAATAAAGCCTTTCAATTCCAGCTCATGATCGCCTCCTTCCGGTTGCACTAAATCGATCCATTGCTGAGCTTGAGATAAAAGTGACGACATTTTCTCGGACAAACCTGTTTCACGTAATAACACAAGAATCATTTCAAGCACGCAACTCACAAAGCAGGTGTAGCATCCGATTCTGAAACGCGACATATGATACAGACCATAGGTTCTTGTAACGATATGGTGTTTGGTATGTTTTGAATGCTTTGTATGCTGTAGTAGGTTTTGGACCGATGCGTTGATTTCCAAAGTTTTATTCGTGGGATTGTTTTGTAAGCAGGGGCGGCTCGTAGTGAAGGCTGCAAAGGCTGCAGCCTACCCAGTTTATCACCTCCTTATTTTTTTTTTAAGAAGCAAAATTTTTTTACCTATTCTTGTCTTTCATACAACTATCGACAATATTTTTTTTGAAAAAAATAATTTTTGTACAAAAAATGGCAACACGTAAAGACAGCCACAGCCTTTCGTAGCAAGAACTAACCCTGTAGTGTTACGTCATCAATGCTTTATGGAAGTTTGAATTACGTTCAATGAGACGTGTTAAGGCTGTGTCAAAGCAGCCTTTTTGGTGGTTATTGAGGTGTAAAGCTTAGAGATTGGCTCTATTTAGTTGCAATCACATAGAGATACTGGGTTTAATGAAAGATATGGGATGTTACGGGTTGCATACAGCTTAAGCTTGTAATACAGTGGTAAAGGCTAGTAGACTTTAGTTATACCTTATTTGAACTAATAGATTGCGTAAAAAGAAAAACTTTTAAGCTGTTGATTGACCGGTACCGCAGCTTAGCTAGGTTTGTAGACTAGTGGTAGCTTTTTTGTAGCCCACTAGATGTAGTCGACTAGGTACAATAGCAGAGTACCGGTAGTGTACTCAAATAGAAAAATTTGATGAGGCCAAACTTGTGTTTATTCATGTAGACTACAGGTGCAGGTTACCTAGGCTACAGGTACGCACAGAATCAGCTATTGGTACAGTGGCGTGATAAAAAAAAATTGTAGAGTAATAATAATTCATGGGAAACCTGCCAGTGTTCCTGCAGTTGTGTATAGCCCAAAGCCTACCGCCTTGCTAGTGAAATAAAGAGTTTTTTTTCATTTCAGAGCGAGTATTTATTCTGGCCAGCTTTTCTAATCATGTAGCCTACCTGTTTAAAATAGTCACGAGCCGCCACTGGTGAGTACCGTAGCTAAGTGAGTTAAGTTGGGTCGATTATTATATTCGTTTGGTGAAGAAGGTCTTGGTTTTTTCGTGAGATCAGATCTAAGAACGAATTAATTCCTGCGGTTTGTCATACAATTCTTATCAATCGTCCTGTCAGCGAAGTAATACCATTTCCTATTTCGCGACAGTTCTCAAAGTGCTCTTTATGGAGCCCCAGGGCTCCGCGAGAGCAACCTGGAGAGCAATCCGCGAGCTATTCGTTTACATATAAAATACTGACTTAGCTAATTTTGCAATTGTTCAAAGAAGCAATACCGGGATTAATGAAATTTGACTCTACCTTACCAGTATGTTTGTCAAGTGTCAAATTCACAGCCTTAATATGATTTACCTGCAAAATGTAGATTTTTTTCTAGCTTGTGTAGGGTACGTCAAAAAGGCCTGACATATTTGAAAGTTTAATTTTTAAGCTTATAGTAAATTTCCAAATATGTCAGGTCTGTATTCACGTTTTGAAGAAAAGTTTAGTGTTGTAGCAACTGGCTGTCTTCAACCAGTGCTTACTTGCGCCAGTGTTCACTTTCCATTCAGCATGCCAGGAAGGACGACGTTGTTTTATTGAATGGGAAGTCACAACAGGTTTCATATATGCGGAAGAGTGTTTTGGCAAGGTCAAGCATTTTGAAGGATGAGTGTATCTTTTGCCTGAGTGCGGCTGATGAGGGCTGATAGCCCGAAATGGTACATTATTATACTTGTTCAACCATTTCCTTACTGACCTATTGTTGTTAATGAATTGCAATTGTATAAAAAAAGTCATAAGCATGGGCTTTATAGCATGCCTAAAAATGCAAAATTTGCATAGGTCCCAAGTCATTTTGCGCCAGCTGTAAGATGTCGCCCCAACAAAGTGCGTTGCTAGGGCTCCGCGCAAAATCTCAAATTTGGCAAAGGGCTTCGCACCTTAAATAGTTTGAGAACCCCTGATATAGGCTACAATACTTAGGCTATAGCGTACAATTACATATTGTTCAAGAACACGCCCGTGGGTTTTGAGCGTCACTACTAAAATTTTGATGTCAAAAATGGATTTTTTAATGATGATAATGCATTCATCATGATACCACAAACCTGCGAGCTTTTGACCCGCGAATGTGTACTGCATGTAAACAAGGTGCATATCATAATTTAGTTGAATAAGTTAAGGGTACGACCACAGACACTTTTACACTATACAGTAGCATCAAGGATAGCAAGGATAATATGATATGGTTTGTGCACTGTATAACATCTGGCTTTATAGTAAAGCTGGGCTACGGATAGTTGTTTTACTTTTTAGAAAAACGCCACCTGAATTAGCCTGTGCGCATTATCAGTAGAGATGATCTTACTTGTATCCTCAGCTTGTAACTTCATGACGATCTCGGACGCACTTAATCTAGAGTTCGAGTTAAGATCAAGGTTGTCGAATAGAACTCTCCATACGGCGGACGCAGCGCTCATACCAGAAGACGCTTTAAAGAGTTATTCATTAGCTTTGCAGAATATGTTAGGGCTATTCGATACATAGTTAGCCTGTTTTCATATCCCCGTTTCGCGGTCTTTCGGTCCACGGGCTTTGCTCGTGTCAGGTAAAATTTTGTTTTTCGTGGGCCAATTTTAGCAAAGTCGTGGTATTTCCAGGTCGCATGTAAAGAGGTGGTCTGATGCGTAAGCGAATTTTCGCAAAAAGTGAGCATTCAGAAAGCTGTCCTTAGCCCAGCTTACATTGAGAAAGCCCACGTTTTTTGTAGACATGGCAACAGGCTAAGTGACTACTACAAAAGAGAGTCGTTTTTCACCAAATCATAATTCTCACACTAAAAGAGATTCAGAAAAAGTACAAATGTCAGTATAATGCTTAAATCCTCAGCAAGTTTAGTAGCAAACATGTAGCTATACTAGGAAAATCTTCGCGACAGCAATATCAACAATAAATTTAACGTCGTCACTATAATTTTACTTTGTTACCCAAATTTGTTACGTTACTTTATTAGTACAGTCACACAAAATTGCGTACCTACTAATTCTCCAATGTTTTGATCGTATTCTTTTTGGCATTCATGAAAGCCTAAAAACAAAAAGTCTTGCGCTTTATGCTCAACTATACTCCTAATAACCGCCACTACAAGATTGAGCAGGTAATTTTGTTGCAATAGTTTATTTCAAACATTTTGTATCAAAGTCGCAAAAGCTACACTGCAGTGATATAGAAGAAATATCGAACACTCTTTCTAAATGGAAAAGTGACCCACCGTAGAACAAGAGACATTGGGCATATAGAAAAAAGATTTTAACCCTAACAACCACGAGTACCAAAAAGATAGAGTCGTCCGAAAAGGTGACAACAATTTAAAACTTCTAAGGAGTAAACCGTTAGTCAACATTTCGACAAAGCGGTGGCGGCAATCGCTATTGCACGTACCTCTTTATTGTCTCTAAAAATCCAACACATCGGATAGTTGGCTTATTATATGCATCACCAACTGGCACAGAAAAGTTGGCTTATACTTACTTTCACGTCCCATAGATGTAGTTAAAAGCGAAAATACCAAAACACAACTTGCAACTGCTTGAAATTCAAAACTTTTCTTCATTGTAATTAAGTTTTTTACACCTATTTCAACTGTGTACAAAAATACGGTAATAAACATTTTTCTTACACTTTCTGGCCAGAGGTGACCAGCAGCCAGAGACGAATGAATTTTAACGGAGCAGCACTGGAGTCGGAGTTCACTTCGACGTCAAAACTGGAATCGGGTTGACTGATTTCTTAAGTCACTTAATTCATTACCGTGAAAATGAACTGAAGACATGCTCGTGGAAGTGAGAAACAGCAGTCAACAGCGGAGAAGGAGTATTACTGGTCTTCGTAGAAGCCGGGCTAGAGTTGTTAACTCGTTCGTCTGGAGCAGGATTAGAAACAAAATCTCAAAAAACAAACTCTGGTCACCTCTAATTCTGGCTCAGATAGTTTACATGACACTTTTTCTAATTGATTACAAATTGGTAAGACTTCATAATGGCAATGTAAATATAAAAAGAGTAACTCTGCGAAATATTGTAATAGGGCGCTTAGCGTTTGCATGCATAACAAGCGCAGTTTTGGGTAATTTTATGGATATGCGTTCGTATCTGCCGACCATATCGCCCTAAACTTGCTAGATACGCAAAAAAATCAAAAACACGGACTGTAGTTGCTGTATCGCTGGCGTTGCCAGACAAGGCACCGCCTCCCTAGTTCTACTCCTTTTTGATAAATCTGAATCTAACGCTGTAAGTACCAGCACAGTGACACCATGATATCAAACAACACAATTAAAAAAAAAATTCCGTTGCATTAATTTTTTTCCAGTTGAACCCTGCAGTTGTAAATAATTACCATGGCAGCTCACCATCTTTCTGGTCAATCTCAAAACTAGAAAACATCGTTGAAACTAGGCACTGAATAATTGTTTATGTCAAAAAAAAAGCGTTACTAAACTGCGGCAGCAATAGTGCATAACTTGTTTAAAAGCTGTTTTACACTTTCATGCTCAACCCTACCTGTTTTAATTTGTCAATAAAACTACTTAGATAACTTCAAATAGTTCTATTTTACAAGTTAGCCTCTAGGCAATTTATTCTGCTGGTGAAGTGTGCAAAAACCTGACAAAAAATCGTGTGACGCATTTACGCTATCAGACTGACGCAATGATTAATAAACCATTACGTTTCCTGTTCAAAGTTTGATTGCACTTGCATTAATTTTATACTGTAGTTGATTGGGTGTTTAAAACAGTTGTCAGTTAGCTAACTTAGCTCAGTCGATAAGCACAACGCTATCGCTATGCGAAGACAGAGGGTCGATTACCGGGTCGGTAAAATCGGACACAGTCTCGCCAACGGCTCGGCACCGCCGCGGCGTTTCTTCGAGGCTGCGTTGCCTAGGCGCTAAGCCGCGAAGATGGAGCCCACCACTCGTTACACGCTTCCGCATGATGCTGCAAGTATGATAAAGATTTGATCTTGATTTGCGTTGAAAACAATCGATATTTTGCTCATACATAAGTAAACGAAGTCACGCAAAACAACAACAGACTTTAAAGGACTAGGAATCAAATTATTGTGAGGAATAACTAACAATAGAAAAAAAGAGACTTCTGCATCTCTTGCCTTTGCCTTTATTTGCCAACACCCAAGATGGCTGCAATGTGTATATGTAAGAGCACAATTTCAGAAAAAACATTCAGCAATCAGTCCTAAAATCATCTATCTTGAAAACTAGCAAAAGCGTTAGAAGCGAAGATAAGCAAATCATTTTATTTCATTGAGTAATCGGATTATCTCTCATTTTCATTTTGAAAGTTAATAATTTGTTTCAATCATAAAAGGGATAAAGTTTTTATGCTATAGGCAAGACAACAACTGTAACTCTGCTCAATTACCTATATCACATTCAATACGAGTCTGAAAAAATTTGCTTTTATTTTGTTTCTTTTTCATTGAAAAGAAGATTTTAACTTTCGCTAGGTGCCGCTAAGATCAAAGGTGACAGGATATTTTTTACATAATAGAATCATATGGTTCCACATGGAGTTGGCGGAGCGGTTAGTGCATTGGACTCCGGAGTTGATTTCGCGGGTTTGATTCTCGACTAGGTCGCTTTCGATGATGCATGTATGCTTCTAATATAAAACCTAAGCTGCGAACATGCGGCTGGAAAAAAATCATAAACAAAAATTTCAAAAAAAAAAAAAAACAGTTAATGATGATTAAGGTGCACATGGATTTGCCTAGTGGGTTCGATGCGCAAGTAGATCATCTTCCATGATGTGCATAATTCATCAACGTAAAAACCAAAGTGGCTTGGAAAGCAAAAACTAAAAAAAAACAGTTGAATCTTGCGGTAGAAATATCGGGCTCGGTAACCAAGGGAAGAGATTTCGATGCTTATCACTTTTAGGTAGGGTGGCCATACGTCTGGCATTGCGCCGGACAGTCCGGCATTTGCGTCCTTCGTCCGCCATCCGGCATCGGCCGATGCCGGACAAGCAGAAGTCCTCGTTTTGTGCTATTGTGCAAATATTAATTGTCTCAAAAGGCTTGACAATCGATTGTAAAAATCCCAAACCGATTAGAAAATATTTTACTTTCTTTTTGCGTTGTCTTAGGTTTAAATGCTTATAGGCGTGCTGTAGTTACAATTAATTGTTACGACTCAATGTTTAAACCCACACGATCAATTAAATGCTTATGCACTCTATGGCGTCATTCTAGTGAGCGTAATTCTTTAATCCGAACGAAACAAGAGGTAGTTTGGGCTTTGAAGATCGAACATAGCCTATAGATCAGGGGTTCTTAACCGGGGGAAAATTTTGCCTACCGAGAGGGTAATTTTTCTAAAGTATAAACTAAAACAAACTTCAATTTTCAGTATTAAAAAGGTGGAAGTGTTGTTCTGGGGTAAATTATACTTTTTTCAATCGGAAAGGGGTAAAGAATACAAAAAAGGTTAAGAACCCTTGCTATGGATCACACGTTTGCTCAAAAATAAACAATTATTGCATCTGTCCAGAAAAGAGCTAAAATATCGGCTTTTGAAATGCTTAGGGGCAATGAAGCCTTTTGTTCTTCGTTTTACGTGAGTTTCCTAATGCTAGCATGCTTCGCCCACGCCAAAAAGCTTGTTTTCTTTGTTCCATTATCAATTTGAAATTCATTTGAACTTAATGTTGCTGAAATAATTTCTGTTAAATTGGAGTAATTCAAGTGCCTTCGAAAAAACAAGTCAGATATGTATTGACAGTAGTTTTCAGTCCGCTAAAATTCTGATACAGTAACGATTAAGTTAATTTTGTAATCTTTCGTGTGAATCATTTTTAGATATTAATGTTCTCCATTTTCGTGGCTTCGCAATGGTCACCCTACCTTTAGGTCTTTTGTAACGCCTTTGCGTATTTACTAAAGCTTTAAGCCAGTGGTTCTTAACCTTTTATGGTTTGTGGCTACCTTTCTAAAGACTCTCAACACCAGTGATTCCCTGCTCAGCAATAAAATTTTTGTCGGAATGTGATTGGTGGCAGCTACAGCCGTCCGCTGGTCCTAAGGAGTCACTTACAATTAATAAATCTAGCGCTATATGGCCCTCAAAGGGAGGCCAATAGCTCCCGGTTGAGAACCTCTGCTTTAGGCTTGTATTTTATCACCTAATTGCAGAAAGTTCTAGTAAGTAGTCAGCATGGTTAACCATGGCAAAAGACGCCCTACGACGGTTATTATTGCGCTAGGAAGAGAATAGTAGCACAAAAGATGTTGCAGTTAAGTGAGCCCGTTGGCTGATGCACATTCACTATAATCACCAACTTTTTGCGCGTTTAAAAAAGTGACAAGATTGAAGTTAAAAATCCATCTTTGTCTTTCAACCCCACCCCATTGAAAATTCCTGCCTACGCCCATGCGTGTACACATCTTTTTCAATTCGACCCTCCACTTCACTAGATTGACTTAAAGTCGACAAGAAAAAATCCGACGAAGCTGAACTATAAAATCACTCGGAAATCGCCTTTCCAAGGATGGACTTCGAGCGAACTGAGACGGATAACTTCGAATCTTGCTAATTTACGAGTTGCTTTCCGAGGTTACTTAGACCAGTGTTTCTCAACCGTCGGTCCGCGGACCGGCAACGGTCCGTGTCCACTTTTCTGCCAGTCCGCGAAAATAAATTTCAATATTCTACCTCATTTAGAAATTGGGCTTTTTAATACAACCCAATTGGCTTGCTTGCACAATGCGTTTTTGCGTCTGCCAACAGACAAGTTCAGTAAAGTACGTACGCACTGTGTAAAGTACGCACTGCCGATTTATTTAGTTTTACCTTTCTTGCAAAAAAAAAAGTTGGAGGTGAGGCGAAGCTTGCGCATAACCACTCTTTTGCGACAAGTTGTTGTGGTAGTATGTGAAATGTGAGAACATATTTAACTGACATTCAGCTGTATGATTACCGCAATTTGATGATAGAATGGAAACAAATAAACATTGTTGTATTTTTTCAAAAATCAAATCTTCATTGTACTCGCTGTATTACGCGGAAGCGTGTTACGAGGAGTGGGGCCCATCTACATGGGTGAGCGCCTGGCCAACACTGCTCCAAAGAAACGTTGCAGCAGTGGCGAGCCGTTGGCGACTCTGTGCTGATTTGGCCGACCCGAGATTTGAACCCCAGACCTCCCACACCGATAGCGTGTGCTTAACAACTGAGCTAAACGGCTTTTACTTTCAAAAACACAGTTAAAAATCAACTTGGTGGTTGTAGCACTTGGTTTTAGCATGAAACTAGAGTTTTATGTCATTGGTTTTAGGTTGGTTTCTAAGGTCCACCGGTCCTAAAAATTTGTTTCAAAGTTTTGCCGGTCCGCAACCTAAAAAGGTTGTGAACCACTGACTTAGACTATTTTAAAAATTTACATGTGCATAAAAAAATACTTTACCATTTGGCTTTTATAAAACACCTTCTTTTTCTTCCTGGTATCTTTCATACCGTAGCGTAGAATTGATCCTACGCGGAGTTTAGCACTTAGAGACAAGTTAGTTAGACCACAAAATTATGGAAGTTCCACCTTTTTTTACGTTCCTGATAACCGGTACAACGCTCATGCTAACTGTCGAGCCCACTAGAAACGGCACGGGCTGAATTTTTTGCAGCTGACTACCCGTAACCTCTAGTCCAGTAGCTCATTCCAAAAATAATGCCGGCCCGCCCAAAACCCCTTCTATAACGAACCGTTAATGATATTTTATTATGTGTCTGCAGCCCAACAAAAAGATCAGTGAACGGTTCTCTTGGTAGAACGTGCTATCTCTATAGTCTAGGCACAGTGTACGGTCCCCAAGCCGATCAGCCATCGTCCTTTAAAGATGTGATCAATTGCGCGACTGACTCATTTGCGTAAAGAACACGATTATGACGTCATATCAAGTGATGGCCGTTACCTTGTTACGAACCACAAACCAAAAAATACGCGATATATTAGAAAAAATAACTTTCTTCACGATGGTTAAGATCATACTTGTAGGGATCATTTCTATAATATGCATCTTTACGACTCTTTTCGAGAATGTAACGAGTCAGACTACGAGGATGACTGCAGGAATCTCTTCTGAGCATGAAGCTTGGATAGTACCACTGCGAAGTAGTATCAGTTCCTTGAAGATTGTTCTCCTTTGCCTATTGTGGCGGGTGAGAGGAAGAGATTTCGTACTGAGTAGTCTCAAGTAATATTCAAACAACGGAGTGCAGCGATGTAGCATGAAATTGCAACGCAGAGTGTGAAAGCCCAGGTTCTTGCCTAGGCATTATAGCCCTGTTTCTGGACCTTTTCTGCAGTTGCGTACCACCTACCTTTAAAGAATACTTTTTGACCATATTAAGAGCTATGCTGAAAGGTTTACTTTACACACAGAAACGAATACGTAATTAAATCCAAAGTTCAATATACTCGCGGTATTATGCTGAAGCACATACAGTAGCAAGTAACACTGAGGCTTGGCATCTGGGCAATACGTACAGCTTTGAACTTCAAAGAAATTTCACTATGTGCGAGTCATTATTGTGAATCAAGCTTTTGGATGAAGGTAGTCTAAGGGTGGGCAAAATAATCATTGAAAGAGCCACTTGGGGAAAAGTAGAACAATCGAAGAGTTGCCACCGGTGTGTCATTGAGCAAAAAAAGTTTTTAACCCCACAGGAGATACAAATGGGGGATGAAAGAGCAAAAAAAGTCCTCGACCACACAAGAGCTGGAAATGGGGGGTGTAGTGCAATTGCAAAACCAAGGTCTTCGGTGTACCTCACAACGAGCTGAAGAGCCACGTCTCGAGGGTCAAAAAGCCGCTTGCGTACCTCATGAAAAAATATCTCGCGTACCTCTTGAAAAGTTTTAGCGTACCACAGGTCGAAAAACCCTGCAGTACCGATACGCCAATTCATGCAGCTCGTTTGTGGGCCCATAAACAATTTCCCGAAAGAACAATTGATCTAAGTTTGGAGTTCATTCTCTTTTTTAGATCCCAATATTTCAGCATAGTAAAAATGCAAACAAAATTGCTTACTTTGAAAATCAAGTTTGACAAGATATTAGGCTACTGTAAGTAATTTCAGAACACAGTGAATGATACCAATAATACTGAATGATATAATCTATTAGGGCAATACGCGATTATCCAGTACACATGTTCATTTTTCATGAACCAAAATACGCTGGTTTTTCTCCATGATAATTCTATAGCTAACAATTGCAAAAAGAGGGCATGAGACCAATATAACCCAAAGGACTAACTTTCACCCACACAATTTATAGACTTGCAAAAAAAGTAGCTGTTTTTATAATATTGCTGAAATTCAGAGTAAGATTTTTACAGTGTCTTAAGAACGGTTTAATAAAGTCCTGCATTGTCTTTCCCACACAAAAGCCAATTTTCGGCGCAGGTAAGAAGCACAATAAGTACATCCAAGTCCCAGGCATGGAGTGTTTTTGCTTGGAGATAAAGCAAAACACATGCAAGAGCATATTAGTCTATGTTTATGGACTTTACCGTATTGGGCTTTACTAGTGTTTGGAATCATGCCTTGACTGCAATACTGCTTTTTCTTTTTGTTTTAACGTTTTGTTTTTTGACCGATTTCTTTTTTGCTGAACTTCTATTTGAGCTCCTTTCGGAATTGATAGATGATCGCTTTTTTTGGGCCGATTTTGTGTTTTTTGGATAATGGTATCCTTTTGATTTTCCTTTGGTCAGAGAAGAGACACTATCAGTCAGGCTCAGCGACGTCACAGTGCTTTGAATCTCTGCATAAACAAAAATCTGTGTGAAAAACGAAACAACATTTCTAAATTACAAATAAAATAGCCAAAACAAATTGAAGCATACAAATATAGAGAGACGTTTCGGTTAAAATACAGCAATCATTGTCAATCTTATTCAAATAGAAAAATCTAATTCAAATAGAAGATTGAGAATGGTTACTGCATATTTATTCGAAACGTTTCTATAATTGAATATTTTTCAATTTGCTTTGGCTATTTAATTTGAAATTAAACTTTCTAAAATTTCCACCAACCATGCTCCGAAGAACATTTCTAAAACTTTGAAATTTTCGGATAAAAGACTGACCATGCATTGCAAGCACAAGAATGGCCATACATAAGTTTCGATTGCACGCAGATTACCGAATGTTTCGTGCAAAGACCAAACTACCTAAAGTGAATCTCTGATTCGGCCTCACTTGACTTAACACTTGTTCACTTTATAATTGCTGAAATAGTTGTAGCGATTGGTGTCGCAAAACAGCATATCATATCAATCACGAGAACATTCTCTCAACTAGCAATCATAACCGATGCATAAAGTTCAATTTTTCGATTGGTGTTTATTTCGTGATGAAACTTATGTAGCTTTAACGCAAAGTTTTTACAACTACATGAACGTTATATCTCACCAGCAAGCTCATCATCGGTGATGAACTTTTCCGGCTTTACATTATTCCTCGAACACCAATCCACATCCTCATCGTCATACGGATCCACTTCACTTGACAACTCCGCTTTTCTCCTCCACACTCTGTATTCTCTTTCCGCTCTTTATTGCATAAAAAATGTTTTTTTTATATGTCTAGGCCTAATAGTCTAAAATTCAAATCAAATTTTATTGCCAAAGTACCCTAAAAGCTATTGAAATCAAGTCGATGCTTCAAACTGTCAAAATTTAAGGCCCAAATCTTTTCCTCAAGTGTTCGGGCAGATTTGTACCAAAGATATCTTCCGAGAAACATTTTAGAACGAGCCAGTTTATCTTCGCGGCTCCAAAGTGATCGAGTTACGTTTTGTCTAGCTGCTTAGCAATCACGAAAAAATTCTTTGATCAACGTGCGCAGTTCATAAAAAATTTTCTGTAGTGGCTAATCCAGTTACGAGCTGATCACCCGTCAGTTGCCACCTCTCACCCCGAAAGAAAATCGACAGCTTCTTTGTGACCGTAGACTTCAGCGATTCGTCGAGGTGTGTCCCCAAAGGGATCTTTTCTATCCATGGGCGCGTGATACTGATGCAGCATTCTATTTGAAACAAGGTTTTTACCAAAACACGTCAAGACAACCAGCAACCTTCAAGCAAATTTGGATTCTTACATTACGTTTAGCGTCTAATTGCTTTTCACCGCAGACTTTGAGGCAAAAAACAAAAATTATTCAAGCATTAATCCATCAATCAACGTTTTTCGCGAAAAGCGACAAAAAAAAAAAAACTGAAACCAACATGGCGATTTTCGTAGCCTCAGTCGCCCTACTCCAATTACTCTTTTCGCATTGAAAATTAGTGATGAAGACATCAAAAAAAAAATCAAATCTTCATTATTACGCCGAAGCGTGTAACGAGTTGCGGGGCCCATCTTTGCGGCTTAGCGCCTGGGCTACATTACACAGCTCCGAAGAAACGTCGCAACGGTGGCGAGTCGTTGGCGACACTGTGCCGATTTAACCGGCCCGGGAATCGAACCCCAGACCTCCCGCACCGATAGCGTGCGCTTTGCAACTGAGTTAACGGCCGGTCCGTGATGAAGACATAGACGTCTTAAATAGAAGGACTGGCGACTAGCAAACTCGGTGTTTTAAACTTGGGTCCCAAAAAGTTATTTTGAAGTTTCTCCACGATTTTTGAAGCTTTTGCTTTTATACTTTTTGACGACGTCTATAATTTATTCACACACAATTTTTAAAAATTCGAGGTTGATGGGACTAGGGTAGGTGACCCGAATTCTCAATTATTTACAAACACCCCCAAACTTTGTCATTATTAGGTACCACAAATAAAAATAAAAAAATTTATGCCATTTTAATGACGTCATAATATCTTGATATTCCTATGCAAACTCCATTGCGGCAATTCGACTTTGTGCAGTTCCTTCGTTCATTGCATTGCGGAATTTAATAAATTTTATTAACCTACCTTTCGCTGGTAATAATGCTGAAAACCCAGCCTCGCAACGTTTTGCATGTTGCGTCAATGGCATACGTACAAATGGTATTATTTATTACTTGGTTTGTCGCAAATCGCGAAAAACTTAATGAATATTAGGAACATTTCCACTTACATCATGTTCCGGAGGTCCACTTACTAAACTCAGCTTGGCACTGGTTTAGTGTGTAATCTACCGAAATTTGGGTTGTACATGAGTGATAAGAAAAAAACAGCTTGGGTGTTTGAGAAGGAGAGAGAAACTTGGCAATTAAATTTGCACAAGGTTAAAAGATTATTTCAAATGAATATTTTACTTCACTCAGTATGTGATTATGTGGCACATGTTTGATGCTCTTCATTCAGAATTTATTTATGTGTCACGCATAGTTTTGGGCAGGGGCAATTGATTGACTTAAATTTTGCCAAGCCTCCTTCTACACGGCAATCAGTACTTTTTCGTGTTTTTAAAGTTCCCGCATTTATAACAGGCAATATTTTAATAATATGCTTTACTCTGAGCAGAAAAAAGCGTTTGTTATACAAAGTACTGCATAATTCAACCTGATAGTGTGCTTTTAATACGTTAGAGCCAAAAAAAAACGTGATAAGTTTGAGTTAAATCTGAAAACCTAACAAAGAATGGAAAAAGTGTAGTAAAATTATGACAATGTACGTTTTCAAGCGATGTCATTATTCTATGATGACGTCATCGACATTTGATTCTCTTGGTAAATGAATGTAAGATTAAAGATAGCTCAAAAATAAAGTTTTAATTTCACATGAGTTGCAAACCAATGAGTGGACACAAGTTTGAACAGGACCCCCCTATTATCCAAGTACTCGGGGTAGCAGATGGTACCATTAAATTTTTATGCTTTTCACTGCTCTGTTTATTAAAAGATATTCTAAAGCGAAAGAACTAGCTATCGACAATGCTTTGAGCGCCCAAGGCACACAAAAAAATTTAAAACAAAAGCACAAATAGCTTGAGAAAACCACGCTAAAACTGCATTTAAAGTGACGTCATCACCGCTACTCTGACGTCATCACCCCATTAATACCCATTTTGGAACATTTATGGAATGCTTAAGGTACATGCCAAGTTTCACGCCTCTATCTGCTCTTAAACATATTTCTTTAGAAAACCTCATTAAAAATTTGGGACCCAAGTTTAAAATACCGAGCATGGCAGTCGCCAGTCCTTCTATTTAAGACGTCTACGGATGAAGATATAATTTTCAAAACTCGAATCAATAAGACACAACTTATAGCTCCCATTCTGACTTTTTTTCCCGGTAGTAAACCTAAGGCGCTTTCAAATAAAATGCATACCTCAAAACATGGGTTTTTCCGCTTTCTGCAGCATAATGAGCTGGAGTCCATCCACATGATGTCCGGATGCCTGGATGAGCTCCTTTCTCCAAAAGACTCATCGTCATATCACTTTTTCCTACATAAAACAAGAGATACAAATATACTGTAGTTATGCAGGTTGTAATTATGCGTTATTTAAAAATTCACACTAACAGCAACTAAAGCTAGCTTTGTAGTTGGGCGACTGGAATTTTGTCCTCAGTCGAGTCTTGCTAAAGACTTTGAAAATAGTATTCAGAGCTTTCAAGCCATCAGCCGATCTGTACATTGCACAAGCGAAAAGCGTGAAGGATTTGTTGTATGTCCAACCTCAATAGATTCAATTATTTGTTAATTTAAACTTTGATGGATCTATTCATCATAGACTAGTGAGCACGATGTGTGCTTGAAGCATCCAGCTGGCTATCACCATTCATTAGCTACCTTTACAATATAAATAAATGATCAGCCTCTATACTGTAGATCATAAGAAACGCTCAAGCGAGGCTATGAGTATCTAACCGGCAATAGCCTACCTCGCAGATCCAAAACAGCATTACGTATGCTATGTAGCTTGACAAAAAGAAACCTTACCGACAATACAGCACCAATGTAAGGGTGACCTATCACCCCAATCAGGGTCCTTGTAGTCTATGTGTTCGTGTTTTCCGGATATCAACATTTCCTCCAGTAAATCCGTGTCTCCATTTGCGCAAACTTCATTCAACTCCGACCATTTTGACTCCTGAGTCATTCTAAGTCTGTGTTTCCAAGCGACCAAAGCTGACATGATAAAATGCGTTAGTTTTACTGCTAAATAAACTTTCCAATCGACAAATATTACGAGCTTTGGCTATACTGCTGCTAGCTGAACTACAAGGTTGCGTACCAACAGAGAAGCAATGTGCTTATTTATACAGCGTCTAGATCAGTTATGTTTGACCGGAAAATTATAGTTTGACCCCTTTCTCTATTTTTGATTTACAATAGTATAATCATTACTTTCGGTATAAAATGTCTTTTGTTGGAAGTGGAATAGAAGAACTTAATTAATGTACATGCACTATATAAAACTTTTTGCTATTGCTTACCAGCTGCTAGAACATTGACCTTGTTCTTTGAAACTGACGCCAACAAACTTTTTTTTTAACACAACTCCTATCTTCAATCAACAACTGGCTTTAATTTTCAAGAACTATTTCTTGAATTTATTACGGTTTACACAATCCGCATAAAGCTTGGGATTTATGTTACAATAATTCGTTCTCGGTCTTCATCGACTATCAATGAGCAAGGTTCATTGTAAGCGACGTTGACAATGCGAAATGTTTACTTTGTGAGCAGTCAAGCCCTCTTAAAACCAAGTGCTTGACTGCAAACTAAAGTAACCTGGGGACCTTTTCAATCTTGTAGTCGTCTGGCCAATTCATTCATAATTCCATCATCAATTTTGAAACTAGACCGAGTCAAATTCACGACATTGGCATCCCGTAGAACTAAAAGGACCGGAGTAGCGGTGACACTTTTTGCTGTGAACCGTGAACGCATATTACACTTAGGCTACTTTTGCAACCATTCAAGCGCGAAATACAATCTTTGTAATTGTGAAGACATATTTCAAGATTTTTTTGAGAAACGTGAAACTTTTTTACTTGATGATCGCAAGGTCCTTTTACAGTCTCGAATCGTCCTTTGTTTGTTTGTAGCCTATTTTATTTATTGTAATGTGAATTTATAGAATACATATGACAATAAATAATGATGAGAGAATGTTTAAGCATTTTGAGAAGGTAGTTGTTAATCGCCGAAACAGGTTTCAAAATTTAAAAACCGCGATCACAAAAATAACAAATCTTCTATACACTCGAGTTATTACGCCAAAGCGTGTAACGAGTGGCGGGGCCACTTCCTCGAAGCTTAGCGCCAGGGCAACAGAGCTACGAAGAAACGTCGCAGCGGTGGCAACTGGCGAGTCGTTGGCGACACTGCGTCCGATTTGACCGGCTCGGGAATCGAACCCCAGACCTCCCGCCCGATCGCGATGCGCTTAGCCACTGAGCTAACCGACCGTGGACTTAAGTTTTGTCCACACAACTCAGATGGCCCTGCAGTGGTAAGAGCGTCCGCCCCGGAAGCTGTAGTGCCTGTAGAGCGTAGATTTGGGTTTGATTCCGAGTCGGGTTAAACCAAACGACAGTAAAATAGCTTTCCTGCTTGACGCTCAACATAGAACGGGCGATGTGGAGAACAAGCCAACAAGTACACTTGTTGTCCCGCTGCGAAAGGCATTTAGCGGAATTCCTCCATTTTAGAGTGGTATACAGGTGACCGGCAACTTTTAAGCGAGCTCTCGTTATGGCCTTTGATCGCTTTCTCGTGATGGGAAATACTGTAAATATGCAACAAAAATAAAACAATAAATTAACAGAAAACGCAAGAAGAAAATGAGCAGTAAATAACCTGTTTCTACCCAATCCTATCAAGGGGAAATCAACATAAGTAGGCTGACAATTTTTCAAATGTTTTACAAAAACTAATCTGGTGGATGTAAATAAAGATAATTACTTATTTTTTATTTTATTTATTTATTTAGTTGCATATTCATCTTCCTATCACGAGAAAGCGATCAATGCGCTGTACGAGCTCGCTTAGGAGTTGCCAACCATCTGTCTACCACACCAAGATGGGGGAATCCCGCTAAGTGTACTTTCCAAACCGCACAACAAGTAAACTTGCCGGCTTGTCCTCCACACTGTCCCTTTAATGCTGAGCGTTAAGCAGAGAAGCTGTGAATAGCAATTTTGAAGTCATTGGTTTGACCCGACTCGGAATCAAACCCCGAGTCTACAGCTCAAGAGACAGACGCTCTTGCCACTCGGCCATCTGAGCCGTATAAGGGAATCGATTAGTGAATTGGAATTGTTTATATGTATTGCAGTGTTGAGCCCCTCCAGGACTGCAAATAACGCGAGAACAGAATTGCATTCCTACACCTAATTTTAAATTTGAAAGTGTTTTCACTTTTACATGTAGGCTACAGTGACTTGATATCACTGTGATAACTCTGTCATGTGATTATTATGCATGATGATTAGATAGCAGGTTAAGCACAGTAGAGTAATTTTACAAGAGGTGTAAATTATTGTCCAAAATTGCAAATTAGTGAGTACCAAAAATCCTTTTTAGACATTTCTATGTTTGAAATTTAACTTTTTTACATAAACGTAAATTAGCTGCATTTTCAAAAAAACATGTCTTAATGTTGCAAATCCTAATTTTATTGGGACCGTCCAGAAATCACATTTGCGTTGTAAAACAATTTTTTCCATTCTTGGACTCCTCCAAAAAAAATTTAGATCCGTCTCTGGAGTAAGCTGTTGACACGGAAAGGAGATCCAGTACGTACTTCGTTTAAAAATTTTAAGAAAACATTCCACAGTATTTTGTTGTTTTCTGACATTAGGTTTTTTCTGTAAAAGCTGTTAAACAACTTTAAACGAAACTTAACCACAGTGTATCGCCTCAGGCCAACAGGTGATATATGGTTGTTTGTCCAATCTAAAAGAAATTCGTTATTGAGATGAAGCATCAAGCGAAGTGATCAAAGACGTATATTTTAGATCAAGTTCTTAAATTCTATTTTTTTGTGTTGGAGGTAAGGCAATTATGGTAAAGCAGGTTATTTTATGTCGAATTGCTATAGCAGAGGTTTTCAGCCTGTGGGCCATGGCCCAGTAGTGGGCCACGGCACTGTTTTCAGTGGCTAGAAAGCAACATGAACATTCCGTAATTATGTCATTGTGTTCATGTTGTGCCTTTTTAGTAAAAGCCGTCATGTTGTATTATTTTGGTGGCCATAAGCAAAAAAAGGTTGAAAATCCTGTGGATTGTGAGATCAAGATTTGTTTGTCTAATCTGTTGGATTCAATGGTTGGATTACGGTATAGCAATTTTGGCAAAACCATTTATTTGCTTGTAGAAAAATCAAGTATTTGATTAAAAATGGATTTTTGTTTTTTCATGGTGATTTTGGTTTGTTCTTCTCAACTTCCAAGGACACACGCATCTAGTGAGTAAGAAATACTAATTCATTCTTTGACATCAAAAAATCAAACCCTCGTTATACCCTACTCGGGATATTACGCCGAAGCCTGTGACGGCGGGGCCAGCTCCGCGGCTTAGCGCTTGGGCAACGCAGCAACATCGCAGTGTTGGCGAGATCGTCCAATTTGACCTCGGTCCGGGAATCGAACTTAAGACTTCTCGGGCCGGTAACGACGTTTTTAACCACTCCGCCAACAGTTAATTCTTACCTTGCTGTCGAATATATCTTTCGAGGCTGATTCACATTTCTTGTTGCTGCAGAAAAACGATAGATGTTTCCGTGAACTAAGTTTTTTTCCAAAAAACAAAAATACGAAGATGTATTAAAAACTTGACCTACTTGTAACGGATTATATAGCCTAGAGTTAGCGGAGTAGATTTAAACTGAAGATGCATCTATAGAAGAAAATGCTTTAAAAATAATATGAACAGACGGGAAATTCATCTATAGCAAGGGTGAGGAACCAACGATGCACAGCGGGCCAGATTATTTGAATAATATTTTCGGCGGGCCACATTTACTTTTAATTTGTAAATTTTGTCTTAAAAATACACAATAATACGTCGCAAATTTACCAAACATTCATGCTGAGTTGTTTTTTACCAAGAAATCAAAGACTTTTTCGCGTTTTTAGGACACAAATGTAGCATGTGGTTGAATGGGAAACAGCTTTTTTAGAAATCTTAACGTTTTCCATTCTACCAGTTTGTTGTAAACTTAACAAAGTTCTGACGCGGGCCACATTCAAAACTTAAGCGGGCCGCGTGTGGCCCGCGGGTTCTCCACCCCTGATCTATAGCATAGCAAGTCAAAAAAGGTTGTATGCCACTATGCCTATTCCTAGTAATTTACTTTATTTTTTACTGTGAAATGTGTATTTAGGTTGCCAAGATTTAACTCCGGCAAAAACATTTTGGAAAAAAATTAAATCTCCAGGTTATCCTAGCAAGTTTAATTCACAAACGCAATGCAATTGGATGTGAGTGGAGTTTTCAGATATCTTTTTAATGGTTTTATTTTTCACGAAGCCGTTGTTTTCTTGGTCAATGTCGGCCTAGCAGTATAGCCAGGGTTGGGAAAATTCGATTGTAATCGATATTCGATTGCGATATTCTTTGCTTTTTGTTCATCGAATTCACTGGAGCCTTTACTTTTTTGAATGAGTATCGAATATGGTCTTGTCTTTACTTTTTTTTCAGCGCAATTCGGTATTCCATATTCGATTCTTTTTCAGGCTACTTTAAAATAACCGTCGGCATGTCATTATACCTCGCTTTTGCTGATAATTCTTTTTGTGCCAAAAAAAAAAGCATAAAAAAAATTTTAATGGCAAAGTTGCTTCGCATCAGTAATGTCATATATACCCTACTATGTCCGTCGTTTGTCTGTAAGTTACCGCATAAATGTGAGGACATCACAAAAAATGCTTGGCCTGCACCGCTAAATGCTCATTTTTTGAGTATCGATTACCAACCCTGAGTATAGTCTACTTGAAACACTTAAATCTGCTTCTGCCTGCTTAAACAATAAAATTGGATGTTATCAAATATCAACTAAAAACATGCAAAATTAATTAATTGATCGCCAAATTTGTCATTGCGCTTTTAGCCACATACAAGCTTTACTGGTGTGACAAAATAAATGGTATCCACAGGCTTGCTGTAATTGCAGTTGATTTGTTGACGTTTCCTTGATGACTTTTTTATGATTATTGAAGGCAGTGGCGGCTCGTGACCAAAAAAACAAGAGGTGCTGCAAGCGACAAATTTTAACCAGCCTGCTGTGGTAATCCCAAAGCTTATTACAGAAACGTCAAATTGCGGTGCAGTGAGCTAAGACGATACATCAAAAAAATCGAGGTGTTGCAGCATTTTTGTTTGAAATTTTGTTTCTTTAGTTTATATTGCAGTTGGTGTAGTTGTTTAAGACACCACTATCGCTGCAGTAGGTGCAAGTTCGATTACCAGGCCGATCAAATCGGACCCACTGTCACCAACGGCTCACTACCGCTGCGATGTTTTTTTGGAACTGTGTGTGGCCCAGGCGCTGAGTCGCCGAGATGAGCCCCAACGACAACACAACAAGTAAACTTGCCGGCTTGATCTCCACACTGCCCCCTCCCTTCAATGCTGAGCGTCAAGCAAGGAAGCTGTGAATACCAAGTTTAAAGGCATTGGTTTGACTCGACTCATAATCAAACCAGAGTCTACTGCTCCAGAGGCAGACGCTCTTGCCACCCGGCCATCTGAGCTCCAATCACTTTAATTTATTTCCGCCACTCGTTACACGCTTCAGCGTAATAACGCGAGTATAATAGGTTTGATCGAATTTTTTTGATCAAGATAAGCATATTAATTTTTTAGATCATCAAATATTACCACAAAAGCTTCACGCTTCGGCGTAATACCACCGCGAGCTCAACAAAGGTTTGATGGGGATCTGGGGGTGCAGAGAGAATTTTTCTGAAGCAGTTTATTCAATCATACAAGAACTGCGTTAGAATAGCGGTGAAAGCTAAAATCTTTTTATAGAGCATTGACCTCGCGAAAACGACAATCTAACCAAAGACGACAGTCTTGCAAATATTTGCATTAAATGGTCTTCGGTGCTTCAAAAATTTTTATAAAGTTTTCAAAATTGGTTCAGTGATAGTTCCACGATTCAAAGTAGAGTTTACTCTATTAGATTTGTTACTTTGCTATAGCTATTTCAATACTTCTTCTTGCTGTGGAAAAAAGCTTGTAGGGATGTAGGCCTATTCCGACAGTTTTCTACTATCAGCACCTTGAAGCTTAAAAAGAAAACTAGCTTACTAAGTGCAAAACCAGCCTCAAAATCACACCATGAAATGTAATTCAATGCTACTATAAAAAAAATACAAAACCGTCACAGCACAAAATTACGGATTTAATGTGAAATAATATGTCCAAAAACAAATAAATTTAATAAACGATACGCACTGATAGTTAGTAGTTTTTCGTTTTGCCTCAAATAAGTTTTGTGTTACCAATGGTATTGTTTGTCAGACTTTCCCATTCTTAGTTTGATGCCAATGATATACATTACACGCGTTGAAAACACCCATAGCAGTGCCGAAACTAGCGCCCCCGAAACAGACTCTTAAACCTTGTTAAAACTGAGGAATTTTAAAGGCTCAAAACGCACAAAAAGCTTCCAAAATAAGGTCAAATTCCGCAAAATTTTCTGGGGGGCATGCTCCCAGATCCCCCTAGCCTGACATCGCCCCTTCGGGGCTCGCTCTTTTGTATCACCATCCAAGAAAAAATGTTTATGGGTCCCCGAAAGATGATTTCGAGGGGGGCCCCCGCATTGCTTAGTTTCGGCCCTGAAAACACCAACGGCAAAAAATTCTCCCACAGAACACAAACGAGCATCAAAAAAGCCAAGATTCAATTAGCAGACTATTTCGTACACTATAGGCCTATTATACACACTTACACTGCAAAAAAATCTTTGCAATTAATTCAAGAATTAATTATGATAAGTCATCTGAAATGCAAATCAGCATTTTTTCTTGTTTGTAGCTTGTGTACCTTGCCACTTGTGATTTATGTACTTTATAATTATTAATAAAATGAATCTTTTCATATACAGACCTATAATAAGTGCATAACCAGTCAGATAAACAGTACAAAGACTGGTAAAATTTAAGAAAAATAGGGGCTTGTTTGAATTAAGCCGTAGTTAGGGGGTTAGGGTTTGGGGTTCGGCCCTAACCCCTGCTAATAACTCACTAGCGCCCCTAGCGGTCCTTGTGCTTGTGATATATCCGCCTATTACAAGATGTGGCTTAATTCAAACTAGCTCCGAAAAATACTTTCTGATACATAACAATCTACAGGAATAATTTTGTACTGAAACCATAGAAAAAGTTACCTTACTGATGTACCGGCATGGCTGCGATAAGTAACACAAAACACAGAGCAGTACCAGTAGATTTGGTAAAAATATCACAAACTTTTTCACTTGTTTTTTAAATTATAGTACACACTACATACATGTGGTAGATTGAGGGCTATTAACCTACAGTATTACCCACAAACTCAAATTTGTTTTTTTTTTTAAGGCAATTTAGAGACCTGGCATGGATCCCTAAATATATATGATATACATAAACCGGGTACCGGCGCGGTATATGCGTAAAATCAGGGAAACTTGTAGAGAAAAATAGTTTTTTTAATGCAACTAAAATCTTCCCTAAAAACCTGCCAAACCTACTCTAGCCAGAGCAAAGTATAGCATCCTTGATCCAGTTACCACTGCATGTTTCTGCAACCATAAACAAACTTTGGACTAATCTTATCACAAAAGTATCCACTGTCTGAATTTTACGCAGATGAGCATTTACACTATTTACTGCCTGGCAGTGGTCTAAAGATCTACACATACTGGTACCAGTACCCTACCATTACTGAGTAGCCTACAGTCAGGCTACTGATACCGGTATCTGTCTGCCAAGTCTAAAATAGAAAACCTACCCAGTCTTAAATCTGCATTAAATACCAACACATAGAGCTCTTACACGGGCTAACTCAATCCTACGTAGCAGGGCTAAAAGCTAGTCCCTTCATGCCATGAGCCTGAGCTAGTAGTCTCAATTCGCTTTGCTGCCAAAAGTGCAGCTCATACAAAAATTCAACAACGAGTTTAAAAACGTCATCAACAGCCGTTGTTGCATCACCGTTTGACTCATTTGCATAGAAAAAAACTTGAGCTGCAGAACAAAACCGGGATTCCATTTGGAAATTTATACTCATACGGTATATGATCGAAACATTGAAAGAAAAAAGAAATTTAAAAAATTTAACTATAAAACTTCAAAAGGTAATGGAAAAAAAAATTAGTTGCATAAAAACAATTTAAGGGGTGCTGCAGCTCTGCAGCTCTTATGGACGAGCCGCCACTGATTGAAGGCCTTGGGAAAACCAAGCCAAACAGAAGCCAGTTTCAAACACTTACCGTATTTACTCGTTTTACCGCCCGATCTTCATTAAGGGCCTGTTTGAATAGCCGCCCATGTGAACAGAACATAAAAATAAATAAGGGCCCGTGCTGTAATACCCGCCCGATGCAAAAGCTGATTTTTCAGTGGTAGAGAACAATAGGAAATAAGAAGCTGCTAAGAAACGCTTGTGTCACAACGCTGTTGAATTTTAAGCGCTGGTAGACTACAATCACGCCTTAAGCGTCCAATTGCATAACAGATAGCATTGATTACGTAAACAGATAGCACACTTCTCGCCTTAGACGTCCTATTGATGATGTTGATTTGCGTTTGACGTGAATAAATCATAAAAAGAAAGATTACTGTCGTGAAATATTTGTCTTCAACGATATTTTTTGTGCATTATTTTACTTTGAAAATAACAAGCGCCCGTGCTTTAATAAAGGCCTGTTTCAATAAGGGCCCGGCAGTGAGTAAGGTTGAAAAAAATAAGGGCCTGGGCTACAAAACGAGTAAATACGGGACTAATAATAATAAAATTGCGGCAATGATGAATGATCATGCGCTTGTAGAAGGAACATCAACGTGCAAGATGTGCGCAAAGCTTATATTGGTTTGTGAACAAGTTCTACAGATCGCTGTTTTTCAGTAAAAACGTAAACCTAAAAGCTGTTCGAAAAGAAAAAAAAATCGCAAACAGTAAACTGTAAAAAAGTGAACAAAGAAACGTAAAAAGTTTTCCAAAAATTTTCACCGGACACCCTTCTGCATGGACTTTTTTCCTCATGATCCTAATGTGTTTTATTTCTATGCGCAAAACAAATTTAAAAACATACCGATACATTTTGAACTGACTTTCGTATAACTACTTGTTGAATGTATAATGGGTTCACAAATTATAGAATTCGAGCACCGCAAGGGTATCGTGTGGAATTAGAGTTTGAAGCCTTCTATCTGGTCGGAGGGGTGTTGGAAGGCTGTTTCAGTCAGTTACTCAAGATTACAGACATGTTTTCTCGTGTCACTGATGGCCCATACTGCGGCAATACTCTTCCACCTAGAGTGGTATCAACAGGTAAAAAGCGTGCACGGAATGTTTTAATCAAATCCTTATCACACTCGCGCATTACGTTGAAGCGTGTACTGAGTGGCAGAATACATCTCCACGAGCTCTAAAGAAACGTCGCGACGATGGCTCGCCTCGTGGCTCACGGCCTCGCTTTGCGACAAACCTCGCCTTGCGACTTGACGACGCTGTACCTAATCTGCCCGGCCCGGGAATTGCAACCTCAGCCTACCGCACGGTGGCGATGTGGAATCATTATGCAATTTTGTTATAATGTTGTTAAATGAATAGTTTGAAATTATGAGCAATGATCTGTTTATGAAATTTGCAACCATTGTAATGTTCTTAATGGCTACAGTAATAATTTGGTTAACTCAAAATACTTTCTGAACAATGTTTTTTGTGAAACCGAATAAAAGCAATGAGAAGAATAACACATTAATGTTTCCGTCTTAAGACGTTCATCATTATCAGGTTCAGTTTTTTGGCAGATTTAAGCCGTGACGTGAGTAGAACTCGCTAAAAAATAATAACGTTGTCATCATTTGTGCACTTTAAAAAAAACATAATTTGTTTTAGTTCAAAGCTTTTATTTGGAATAAATAGCGCGGTGTTTTCATTTTGCGTAATAACGTAATAGCAGACCTAGGTAAGAAAAAATATTTTGGGTATTTGAATTGTGTTGCCGCTCTTTTCTTCATAATGACGTTCCTGATTGGGAGCTACAAGACCATTACCATAACACAAGAATTTTTACAGGTCATTCGCTGCGTATTACGCTTGAATCTAATGCAGTTGGAAGAGGATATCACTACGAGGGCTTCAAAGCTCAATTCAGAAAAACTAGACAGCCATCTTCCATCCGACGTAAGCAATTAACAACCGTTGACTTTTACAGTAAAATTAGCTTATGCGTTTTGCAAAAGTTTTGATGAAGACATCTTGTACATGCTGCGTAAGCAAACTAGTTTCACGAGTAAGTTGTCTTTGTTTTCAACTTGGCTATTTCAACTTTTTTTTTTAATTTTTAAAATTGTTAAATATCCGTCCAGCAGAGACAACTTACTTTAAAACACCCCATGCAATTTTTTGGCGGAATGGTTTAAGAGTTTGTGCTTAATATTCGGCCGAGTCCTACTTAAAACTTTAAAAATGTCTGAAAACCGACCGTAACCACATCGAAAAACATTGATACCGGTACGTTAATTATTATACGGGGTGCCCACTGCCCAGGGATTCGAGGAGATCCCAGCGAAAAATTTTGTGGTACCATTTGGAATACCGAACTGTATTCAATCAACTGTACAGGTTACACAGATAAGGGTCCTAGGAGTTGGAGTGTTTAAAAATCACTACATCAGGGGCGGGCCAAACTGTTTTGCTAACCAAGGCGAGTTTTTGAGAATGATGCCCCGAGGCGTTCTTTGAAAGAAGTATTTAAAAGACGGCTTCCAAAGAAAAGCGTCGTGTACCCCTATCTTCTTCCCCCTACAGGGTACTGCCTGGAATGACTACCCCCTTCACCCGCTTCCAATAGGTACGACATTGCACTGCATTATTTTAATAGATTATACATTAGAAACTCTTTGTTACAAGTTTTGTATTTATTTTTACTCTTTGTTACAAGTTTTGTATTTATTTTTACTAACCATTTGTATTTACATTATAATACGTAACATCATTACGACTTTATACACACGTGAAAATAGAGCAGGCGGAGTACTCATACCACTAAATCTCTGGACAAATTTCACAATTGTAACCCCAAAATTTTCAACATACTGCAGTATTATACCACTAAAAACATTTTACTCTTCAAAAAAGCTAGCTGTGCGAAACAATATCGGTTATAATCAGTTAACATGCCTACAACAAAAATTGCTCTTGGTAGAAAAGCAAAACAAAAAAAAAACATAGTTATACAACTTCAAGAAAACTGCATGAAATCGATAACGCATTTTATGTTTGAACCACACGCTGGTTAAGTAATCGCCTTTATTGCACAATACGTTAGCTAAATTTACGACAACGCCGGCTGCTGTGATTTTAATGAATACACAAAAGTGATAAATCGAATCACCCGTGCAATAATTTGACCTGAAAGTAAAAAGGTTTTCACCGAAAAAGCTAAAGAGCAAATATTTTTTAAAGATGATTACTATCACTAGAAACAATTAATGTTGCCTATTTTCTGATAACCAGTTTCACTCTTTTTATTGCTTCATCCAAAGCTGAGGAGTAAAGCAGTGGATTTAAAGCGCTGTTTATCGGGAGCAAAAACACTGCGGTAATCTGGTAGATGGTAATCGTAAATTGAACACCATTAAGTTTCACAAAAAACAAGATGCAAATTGGCATCCAACAAAAGAAATCAGTAGCTATAATTCTGGCAATACGCTTTTGCAAAATGGCTACCTTTTTCTTTCTCACATCTGATGCCTTGAAAAGAATAACGTAACCAATCGCTATAAACAAAAAACAAAGAAAATTTGTCATGATGATCCCAAAACTGTAACCCCAGGCACTGTCGTGCTTAGCAATATAAAGCATAGGCATGCATATACTGGTATTACTATAGTAACCCAAATTTATCAAGGGTTTGTCGGGAAAATTCGCCTTCAAAAAGTGTCGTATTTCTTGCCATTGTCCGGCACCAACTTCAATCGTTTTGTTCGTTACAGCAGCATAACGGGAGACAAATTTCGCCAAGCTGTGTTTTTTCCAAATTCCGTTTGGTTGGAACTCAATTGGAAAGAACACTTGGTGGACAAAATCATCAAATGTAACGTGAAAAATGGGTAGTAAAGCTAAAATAAGTGATATTATCCATAAAACAAAAATGGCAAACTTCCATGGCCACGTAGGAGAATATCGAGAAGCGTAAGGCCTGCAAATACCGTGCAATCGAAAACCAGTTAAAATGACCATGAAAAAACATGAAGCTTCACTAGAAACAACTGCTAGACTTCCAATTACGGAACAACTCCAACTAGTTCGCCAATGAATGTCAATAGAGCCATAATATCCTGAAAAAATCGCCGAATGACCGGCTATTGCAAGCAAATAAATTCCCATTATCAAATCAGCGCATGAAATATTTAATAGAATGAAATGTTGGCAAAAAAATGAGCTTGTAATTGAATTGTTTTTTAAAAACTTAATCTTGGTTGTAATTACGCTCAGGTTTCCACCAATAACAATCATACCAATAATCCAAAAAGCACTTCTCAAAAAAGGATTAGCAATCATTTCTGTTTCAGATGAAAACACAAGGTCAACCGAACATTTTTCTTCGTCAGATTTATCATCACAATTCGCTATTCCATCACAAACCTCCGATACATCAATGCTGATTCTATCTCCAGATATACAATAAAACCGTTTCGGGCACAAATCTCTCTTTTCATCAAACCCTAAAGGACATGCAGATTTGTTGATGTAGTTCCAAGCTAGTTTATCTTCAATACCATTACAATATAAATCACCGAGCGGGTAAAATGATTTGTAAAATAAACGGCAAGTGTCGTTACAAAAAGGAAGTGGGTCCTCGCAATCACATTCATCGCTGAAATCTCTACATTCTGGTCGACCATCACATAAAACTGGTTTAGTATATCCACTTCTTGTCTCGCACCTAGACATACTAATCGCTTGGACAAAAAATTGAGCAACATTGATGTTGCCATCGGGTTCAAATGCGGACACCAATTTTGGGTTGTTCTTGTAAGCGTTTTGGTCGATTTTGCGAACAATTGCATTTGAAAGTCCAGTTGTTTCAACATTTTGGTCATACAAGACTAAGCAAATAGGATTGTTCAAGTGGGTTTCACAAAGACACTCGTCAGATAAATCATAGCAGTCAATTACATCATCACATACTTGCTCGGTTGATATCAACAAACGTTTATCATAACATTCAAAACATGAAGTTACTCCGTTGGCTCCAGTGCATAAATCGCGATGATTTAAAACACAGTGTGGAAAGTCATCGTACAGGTTCAGTTGCGGCAAATTGCAGCTGTAAAATGATTTCGAGCATTTAAAGCCTGGTTGGTTACGCACTTCGTCACTTCCATCCGGACAATCTGCGTGACCGTTACAAAACTGTCTGGCTAGGATCAGACTTCCATCTGCACATTGGAGGAAAGGTTCGCATGAGTTGATTTCGTTTTTGAAGCAACAAGAAGAACAGATAACGTCAGTGATGTTGCAATTGAATGAGGAGCACTGAAGAGAAGGAGTTTCATAGCACGTGGAATTGTCACAATTCAATGAGTCGTTACATTGAGACATGTCATTGAATCTCCGCATGGTCACACTGCACGAACCAATATGGACAATGTTAATGAATTGTGTCTCATCGCTACCATCAGGACAATCTTTGATACCATCGTGATATTTGTCGCTGGAAATGCAGGCTTCATCAAAAAAGCAAGTAACAGGGTCGTTTTTGTAGCACTGGCACACGAACTGCTTTTCTTTGCAATGGCAGCCTATCTCATCTGACGAATCAACGCAATCCACGTGGTGGTTGCACTTTGCTGTAAAATACGCACAATGCTTTAATTCTGGATAGGTAAGGTGAAGCTTACTGTACACTATAGGTAAAGTGGGGTGTAGCTCACCCCAAAATTAAATTTTTGATTTTTTGTATTTGTAAGTAGGTTTCAAAGCTTTATAACTTATTTTTTAGAATACTAATCCACTCATTTGCAAATGATTTTAATACATACACATGTATTTATTGCTGTTATTTTTCTTTCACAAGAAGCAAGTGAACAGACAACAAGAAAACATCACAGTCAGAGGCGAAATCAACGTCTTTTATGATACGCAAGTTTCTGAAAACAAGAAAACATCATTGTCACAGGCAAAGCCAATGTCTTTCATGATAAACAATTGTATACCATGGGGGGACGGGGAGTGTTGATGGCACTGAGAGACAAGCCGAGCAATGTGGATAAGCATGAGCACCACATATAGGGCGGTGGCACTTTTGGCAACGTTTTTCTATCTTCGTTTTTCTATCTTCTTTCCAAGTACATTTGTAGCAGCGTTTCTGTGATGGCAGCGGTGGCAGCTGTTGAGGGGCTGGGGTGCTGCTACATCAACATCTATGTCCAGCAATTGTGCGTTTCAGTGACTTAGGCAGCACGGGATTATTTAGTCGTAATCTTGCCCAAGGTGATACCAAAGCTAGGGTCAAGTTAGCTATAAAAATCCTCCCTTGAAGTCCTCCTTCCGACTCTCTCCCTTCTTTTCTAAATTTTTCGAGTGCATAATCCATGCATTCAAAGTAGCGGCGTTGATAATACCATAAAATAAACGTAGAGGCCATCGTCTTGTCTTGCGGCTGCAGGAATAACTGCTGCACATTTGGTCAAAAGTATCAATCCCTCCTTTCGTGGAGTTGTAATAGCTGATTACCTCGGGCTTTCCATTTGTGTCAATTGATGGAATACTATGCATAGAAGACAGCATCATGACTAACTTCTTTGTCATCTTTTTCGCGGGCATGTAGGAGGCAAGCAGAAGAGATTCAGCATAACAGAAAGCAAAGGTTTCTTGCTGCCTGCTGCTCTTCTCTTTCATTTCTAGAAGAACTTCTGCTTTATTGTGGCGCAAGGTTCCAACAGTAGTAAGCCCACAGTTATCTAATAGATTGCATCGATGTGAACCAATTATCTGTTGTTACATTTCTACCAGAGTTATGATAATTCTTTGTCAGCTCCTTAGTGCAATGGTGCCCCAATCCTAACGCTTTCTCTTTCTGAGTTAGGTTTCCAGATTTTCCTAAATAGGGAATTGCATTCAGCTTAAATTTAGATTCGACATCACAGAGCATTACCAATTTTAGGCCGTATTTTGCAGGTTTGTTGGGAATAAATACTTCCGAAACCCGCATTTTCCTCAAAAGGCAAGCAGTTGCTCATCAACTGTTAATCCTGAAGAGGGGTTGTAGCAATCTGTGCAATTCTTGATAAAACTTTCCCAGATGGTTCGAATGGCAGCCAATTTATCATCAGTTCTCCGCTGAGGTATTGTTGTTAGGTCGTCAAAACGAAGACAGCTAGGTCCTAAGATATTGTTGTTAGGTAGTAAAATTAGGCAGGCTAGTATTAGAAATTGCGCGGAAAAGTGTACTTAGGTTCGGTTGAAGCTGCGTGTTTCTACACAGGTACCGTAAGTTAAGTTTGAGCACAGGAAAAATGGCTCTCCAACACAAAGGTTTCCGGAGTCTGTATTTTGAAACTCCGACTTCAATCCCGCTTCGAACAAACATACTCCGACTCCAGCAGCTCCGGTTCGTGTGATGGTCAGAAATCAAAATTCTTACTCCGGTTTCGACTCCTGTTTCTCACGTCCACAAGCATGATTGCAGTTCATTTTCACGATAATGGCTTAGATTAGTGGTTCTCAATTTTTTCTGAGTCGTGGCCCCCTTGTTTATGACTTTTAAAGACCGTGCCCCCTGAGTAAAATTTGAAAAGTCCTGCTCCAGAAATATACATGTATTTAGGCCTACTTTAAGAAAAACTAACGAATCGAAATCAATGAAAACAGTCAACGAGTATATTTACATGATTCGTTAATCAGCGCCAAATTTGCGGTTGATTTTGTTTTGGCAAGCCTTTTATAATTATTAGGATCCGTCTTTGATGCAGCAAAAAGAATGTCGCTGCGCAAATTGAGACGATTGCGTGCTTTGGTTTTGATGGTGGCCAAATCCGAAAACCCATCACCGCATTGGTACAGCCATTATGCAACTCATATGATTGGACATGCGTTGTGACGTCGCACCTAGGTTCAATCGAAAAATTGATCACTTCTTGCATTTGAATCGTATGGAAAGAGAAAAAGTCACTCTCCGCTTTTCTATATAATACGAGTTAGAATACATTGGAAAAGGTCTGGCTTGCTTGTGTTCAACAAAATCTGTGAACCTATCGTGAGAGAGAATGTTGAGTCATTGGTCTGCGTTAAAAAAAAAGCAGTTCGCTGTTCATTAAAAAAGAAAGGACGCAGACTGCGCTGATATTACGAAGGTTAAGGAGAGAAAAATATACAGTGGTTAACGCGTTTTCCCTGTCATATTGCAGGGTGTGCGCTGAACTCCTTGAACTTTTTTCATTCATGAAGCCTACGCTCATGGCCCCCTAGCAAACACTTCGCGGCTCCCATGGGGAGCCGAGGGCCACGGTTGAGGACCCCTGACTAATGACTTCCATACTTAAATGGCCAAAGAAACATCACTCAATCCGGCTCCGAATCCGACTCCAGTTTATAATCAAAGTAAACTCCAACTCCAGTCCGGCTCCGGTAAAATTCAATTGTCTACGGCTCCACGCCTCCCCCTTAACATTGCGTCCACTGCACCACGTTCATTTATCAAAGGACGTATTTGTTCCGTCCCCATTTCTCCTTTCAATAGCCTAATTATGTTTGTTACGACAGAGAAGCCTTTCACTCCACATAAACCTACAGTAGGCCTACTTACTTTCATTGCTATAACACACCCAACCTTGGCGAGAACACGTCATCTCGTTTTCTTTATTACAGTCACACTGGTTGGGTATCCGCGTCGAACATGTACAGTTCTCTTCATCATTTGGCGTCAACCACGGATAGTCAATATAACCGTCACAACTGTAGTCTGATACCCTGCACAAAATCATAAAACTAAGATTGTATTGACGAAGAAGAAAAACCAGTCTTTAGTGTTGAAACTGATAGCAGCTGGTATTACAGCACCACTAGTAGTCGTGACGAGTTTTTTCCTCATATTTACGAGCTAGTTTTCTGCGTTCAATTCTCGGGATACTCCAAATATATGAGGGGATGCGCTCTATTGGAGATGTCTGTGTTTTCTCAGAATCATTTAGCTTCGAGTGTAGAACTCCTCAATTATGGGTAAAATTTGTTTTTGTCAGATGACGCGATGGAATTCTGGCAAAGCACCAACGTTTTCGCAATCCACCGCTGATCTAAAAAGCTCTCATCCACGAGATGACAAGCGGGAATACACAAATTGGATGACATTTTTATCATCACTCTTCCCTAAAAAGCTATGCTAAAAGCCTTGAAAAACATATCGAAAAAATTTTCTAGTCCAGCAAACTGGCAGATGCACAGTAGGCCTATGGCTTTCATCCATGCCAACACAATCCTAAGATTAGATTTTTTTATGTTCAGCAAATGATAAAGAAGTCGTGGGAAACACGGAAGAGAAGTCCATACTTGTTTTGCAGATCTCTAAAAGTATAGTATAGGAAGTCGAAAGTTGAGAGATAAGCTTGGACAAATATTTTGCACTCTGGCATAATTGTCAAATTGGTTAGTCTGTAAAAGTCTCCATTTAGTCACTCGCGAGGAGTCAACGACCCCACCCGAACTCAATTTTTCAAGCCCGAACCCCACTCGATCCGTAATTCTAATTTACAATCCAGCCTGAGCTCGATTTAAACCCGTATTTAAACAGCAATATTAATACAGTATAAGGTGTTCTCTTTGTTTTGTTCCATCAATCGCGATTGACAACTCTGAGTCACTCTATACGCCTCAGTTCAAAAAGTTATTTTGGTATCTGATGCGAATTGCCAGCATAAATACTCGCATATTCACCGACCATGAATGAGATCTTCATAGATAGCCTATATGTTCTGATATAGGCTACTCCTAGAAATGTATGATGACCCCACTCATGGTTCTCATGTTTGAAGCAAGGAAATTTTACTTAGGGCACGAAGTAAATTTCGAAGCCCTTTACATTGTGCTTTATGTAAACGCAATCAAGCCAAATCCTAGATCTGGCCCATGAAGTATCCAATTTTTTTTCAGACTAAACTGTTTTGCGACAAGTAAACTTTCCCTGAGAACAGGTATCATCGTTTTTATTTAAAGAATAGCGCAGCGATAAATGTATATAAATTACAGGTATAATGATAAATTAAAAGTGCATCCTTATGACAGGCTGCAAAAGACCGGATGAACTGTTCAAGATAAATGTAATTTTAGATGATTTGTCAGGTCAATCTCTTTCCCGACCTAGTTCGATACCATTTCAAATTGTTCTTGTAAACGCTTTGTTGATCTATTAGGTGTAGTACCGAACAGGAAGCCTATAGTGTCCAGCAGGCCTGTATTTTCCATGTATTATTTTTACAGTTGACTTACACCAACACATCATACCTCGTATTGCCGAGTACATTTCTTCTCGAGTAACACGGTAATTTGTCATCGGCATAATTTTTCAGGATAACACATTGATATAGATTTTTGATAACATTTCCGCTACATGCTCCCCCTCGATCGCAGTAGCTGCATTGATAATGATCTTCGGGACATATGCAATCAATTTCATCAGCCTCATTTTCACAATCAGCTACTCCATCGCATAAAAGGTTTCCAGGGATGCAATCTGCTTCTCGGTCTTCATAATCTTCATACTCGCAATTGCAGTTGAATTCGAAATTCAATCCACATTTCTTGTTGCATTTCCCTGTAAAGATGAATATAATAATCTTTAAATCTCAATCATAACAAAACTTACTGTAAGTCTTTATAGTGAGATAAAAAGAAAACGGAGTACTCTGAAACATAATGCATTGCTTTGAATCGTTTTCTAAAAAATTACTTAATACAAAACAACAAATATGCATGGTTGCTGCACCTTGAGATTACCTCTAATAAGGAGATCTCTGATTTTTTTTTTAAAGAACCTGCCTGAACCAAAAAAAAAAGCACTCTGCTTGCATTGTACAAAACTTAAGCATAAAGTAACTTAATTGGAGTTAAAGAAGTTCTACAGTATGTAATCTCTGCAAGTACATAACTGAAAGTATACGGTATGGTAATTGAGGTTGCTACAAGGTGTAATTTAACAGAAGCATTGTAAATACAGTATCTTGGGTAACATGGCACTAGTAGTGAAGTTTGGCCCAAACCTTTATTTAAAAATATTTTCTGCCACGCGAGCAAGACGATCGAAAGCATTGACCGAAGTTCGCATCAACATTTTAAAAGTTTTAGTGTAGGCGTGTAATTAGTTGTTCCACCAGGGTTGTTCCACCAAGGCCGGCGCCAAGGGTCGTTAATTGTTCCACCAGGGTCGGCACCAAGAGGGGTCAGGGGGGCCTGGCCTCCCCAATCGACATGCTTGGCCCCCCCAATTAACAAGCTTACTGTTTTGAAGACAGCTGTTCTTGTGCGTGGTTTCACATTTTGGCCCCCACTAATAAGCGCTTGACATTCCTAAGTCGACTGTTCTGGCGCCGGTTCTATGTTTCACTATTATACTTACTCAGCTCAAAGTAGTCATTAATCTTTCGAGCATACGTCACAAAAATAATCAAAGAAAATAAAAAAAGCCGAACCAATTTCATCTCATTAAGAAACTAAACAAATTGCCTTAATTTTTGTCTAGCAACATAGGACAGAATAAGGCACATCAAAGCAAACTTGTAATTTGGGCGATAATATTCGAGTTTGGTGTGAATACGGTTTTGGAAAAAATTTTGGCTTTAATAGCCTCAACAACAATCTTTTTCTCAGCACCAAGTTACTAGCTGTTTAGACTTCATTTACGCGAATCCGTCTCTGCCGTGAGCTGGTGAAACCAGATGCGCTGCTCAAACCTCACAATCAAACAAAGGAGCATCCATGCAAAAGTAATCAGTTTTTACCAATGCATTCATTCATTCACTTTATTTTTGTTTGGGAAAAAAGTTCCGCAATATCATAAATAGGAATATTAGCTCACAATTAATTAATTTCCCAATGAGAGGCTGCGAAAAGACCTTGAAGCCCAGCCCAAAGAGCTGAGCGGTCGTCGAGTCTGCAGCCTCTCACCTGTTAGTGTAATTGTTAAGCAAAGTTGATAAGGTTGTCGAAGAAGAAAAAAAAAAAAAGCATCCATTATTTAACTACGAAAATGCAGCACGCGCGAAGTATGGTGCAAGAAAAGGCAGAAACCCCACTTAAACCACCAAACGTCCCTGCCTCTTGGACCCAAATTGAAAAAAAAGCAATAAAAATTCTAAAAAATATAATCTGCCACGTATTCATGGCGCAAATGCAAGTGATCTTCAGTGCAACGATTTTTATCTTTAAAACTGTTTTTCGGGACCGAACAGCATAATCACAGTATCACCGATGTAAAAATTTGTTGCTTTGCGAATTTTACAAAGGTCTAGTGCGAAATCAAATACTATCAACAGCTTAACAACAGATTCATGTATATGAATAAAACTTGTAGATTGGTAGATTTTGGTAAAAGTACTGTAATTCATTGCTCATGTCCTAAAAAAAATATAGTGACGCGAAATTGAGGGGAGTAAATTTTTTAACCAGTTGCCAATGACCATTTACAAACTTTGACGCTCTAGTTTTTACCTTTATTTCAATGCTAATTCGAGAAGTCAATTAAATACAAAGACAAGCACGCAAAGATTGTGATTTTATATTTTTCTAATACCCTACCACATTTGGAGAGCATAACAAAATCGAATATTTCAACAAAAACTAGCTGCAACTGTTTTTTCGCTTGTTTGATTTTGCATCTGGTAGGCCGCGGCAATTCGAATTGATTTGCAAATTTTCAGAAAAAGGCAGGCAGAGATAGGGTGTGACGTACGCACATGCATTCCACGCAGAAAATATGAGGCCATCTGACCGCGACTTGACCATCTTATAACAATGTACAAATAAATCAAATGGAGACTTTTAAACTAACAAAATAAACTGAACGTGGAGGCACTGTAGGAGAAATAAGCTTGTATTTGTACCTCCTGCTTGTTCCTTGCTTGCAGCTCATAATCTTATAATGTGGCAAGCAATGAGACACTCAATGGAACAGAGTTCAAATTCATTAAAACGTCCAAAATTTAAAAAAATATTTGCGACATTATGCTTTTTAGATGCTCGGCTATAAATGTCTTGTCTCATGTCTCTCTTTTTTAAGCATACGCAAAAATTATGCGCACACTGAAATGATGTCCGAATTCAATACTGATTTAACAATTCATCACTTCTTACTCGTCCGGCAGCCCACAGAGGTCTGAACGTCACACCGGAAGCTTACCAATTTTTATCCCTATTATCGTTTAAAGTACTTCAAACCATGCACGAAATCAAATTTCTGCTGGGTCAGGGGTGGTGGGTGTGGCCAGGGTGAGAGGTAAAAAGGGGAAAATCGTTGAGCTGGCACAACAAGTTACTTACCTATAAAAGTAGTTTTAGTCGTTTATAGTCGCAGTAGAGTTCTCATTTTGGGCTTAAACGAAAGAAGAAAAAAACAACACAAATTTAACAAAAAATATTCAAGTCTATTTTATTATGACGTCATCATATTTGAGCTTGAACTTGATTTTGCTAAATTTTTTTGTAGTCAGGGTGCATTACTTTAGCTATAGCGTCTGAGTTTATGGAAGCAAATTATTCAGACTTGTTCCAGCTGGAAAGTAGTTTTTTACCCACAAAATGAATCTATTTGGACGTTTTTTTGATGAACAACAACAAAATAACGCGTTAATATACAAAGACGTATGGTTAATTTTGAAGGCATTTTCATACAACGAGGGTTCCGCATGACTGATTTCTCTATGAATAAATAAACGAGAAAGCGGTGAAAGTTGTCCAAATCAGGGTTTCCCAAACTGGGGTCCGCGTCGACTGCACAAGGGGTACGCAGTGAAATGACATAAGTTACATAGTTCGTGTACCGTTCACCTGAGTTTAAAATCGCATCTGACCACCGTTTTGTTTTTGAACACGCACAAGTGAACGTACCAACGATTTACCTCGATTTTTTCTTGCGGCACAATCCTTGTTGAATTGTTACGTCACGTAGGCTCGTCTAGGTTAAGGGATTGCCACGAGGTATGGAGTTGAGCTGTTTTTTGACTTGAGAATGTAAACTGCAGTTTGATAAATCTGTCTGTGAGCCTAATTAGTGATATAGATAGTTCATAACTTAGCATGGATAGATTTTTAAAACGAAAGGAAAGGGCGAATGATTCGGAATGTGAAACGCAGCATGTCATATCTCAAAAAACGAAAAAAAAAAAAAAACTAAGAACATATAATGAGGAGTATATTAAACTCGGCTTTATTGAATGTCCGTCTGATGCAACTAAGCCTCAATGTTTGGCATGTAACAAAATTCTATCAAATGGAAGTATGAAACCAGCCAATTTGAAGCGGCATTTGAGGACTCAACATTCGGACTTGATTGAAAAACCACAGGCTTTTTTTGAAAGAAAGAAGAAAGACTATTTGAAGCAGAAAAAAGATTTTTCAAAAGCTTTAGTGTCAAACGAAAAATTAGTGAAAGCGTCTAATTTAGTGGCGCTGAGAGTAGCTCGAGTCATGAAACCTCACACAATAGCCTAAGATTTAATTCTTCCAGCAGCAGTTGATATGTGCGAAACAGTTTTAGATCGCGAATATACAGCAAAGCTGAAAGAAATTCCATTGTCGAACAACACAATTTCACGAAGAATAGGTGAAATGTCAAGTGATATAAAAGCACAGTTACTTGAGAGATTGAAACAAACTTATTTCGCAATCCAATTGGATGAAAGTACGGATATTGCCAGCCAAGCACAGCTGTTGGTCTATGTACGATATTGTTGGGGTAGAGAAATGATAGAAGATTTTATGTTTTGTCATCGAATGCAAGGCAGAACAACGGGCTTAGACGTTTTCAACGTGCTTTGTGATTTTTTTTCACAAGTGGAACTGTCATGGGAGCGATGTGTGGGTATATGCACTGACGGTGCAGCTTCTATGACCGGCAAGCACTCAGGGACTGTAGCTCGAATCAAATTAAAGGTGCGTGCCAAATATTGTACAAACGCATTGCATGATTCATCGCGAAGTGCTTGTTGCCATGCATTGGGGAAAATCTTTGTCTGAAGTCTTGCCTGCATGTGTTAAAGTTGTTAACTCTATCAAAGCTCGCCCACTCCATACCTATTTATGCGAAACAGCATTTTCAGTTCTTACCAATATGAAGACAAAATACAGGTCCAGACTTGCCGTAGAGTCTGACTTACGAGTTTGTCTAACGAAAATTGTTCCGAGAATTGAAAAATTATGTAGTGAAAAACAACCTCATCCATCCCATTGATCCAGTGTTGTTTGTATTATTAATAAACATGATTATGTGTTCTTTATTTTGTTTGTAATGTCTTTGTCGTTTAGGAAAAAATTGATGCAACGTAAGATAGGGGTCCGAGAAAAAAAGTTTTACAAATGGGGGGTCCGTTACCCAAAAAGTTTGGGAAACCCTGGTCTAAATAATGGCCTACACAATGTGCCAGTGAGGATTGAACCTGGTCAGTCTTCTTTGGCACCACAGCCCTTTAATAATAATGATAAATTAAATGTTGGTTTCATCAATCACAATTAGTCAATTCGTTTGCAATTTCGTATCTCGAAGTTGAGTTAATTCTACTTTAATCAATAGAGAATCACCAGGTTTATGTGATAAATTGGATCAAGGGATTCTCAAGCTTTTGCTTTCTGCGTACCACTTCTGGACCTTTTCTGTAGCTTCATACCACCTACCTTTAAAGAATACTTTTTGACCATAACAACATAATAATAGGTGTGCTGAAAGGTTTTCCTTTACATACAGAAACGAATACGTAATTAAATCCAATGTTCAATATACTCGCGGTATTACGCTGAAGCACACAGCAAGTAACACTGCGGCCTAGCATCTGGGCAACACAGCTTTTAATTTCGAAGAAATCTCACTATGTGGCAGTCATTATTGTGAATCGAGCTTTTGGATGAAGGTAGTCTAAGGGTGGGCAAAATATTCGTTAAAAGAGCCACTTGGGGAAAAGTAGAACAATCGAAGAGTTGCCACCGGTGTGTCATAGAGCAAAAAAAGTTTTCAACCCCACAGGAGATACAAATGGGGGATGAAAGAGCAAAAAAGTCTTCGATCACACAAGAGCTAGAAATGGGGGGTGTAGTGCAATTGCAAAACCAAGGTCTTCGGTGTCTCTCATAAAGAGCTAAAAAGCCACGTGTCGAGGTCAAAAGCCGCTTGTGGCTTGCGAGCCGCACTTTGCCCTCCCCTAATGTGGTTAATTTAATCGCAAATCAACGAGGTTACTCCCAGGCCCCTGAAGATAACAATTACAGTGATTCATTACTCCCAAAGTATCTGACAAATGGGAAAGGTGAAGAATGAAGTTTATGTTTTCTAAAATCTTCTGAATTTTGTAATCTTTTGTTTCGATGAACTGAAGCAGCTTCTTTTGCAACACAAAAAGACGCATCCATAAGGGTATTCCCTCAAGACCTCACTTCTCTATAAAGTTGGAATGACGTTTATTCTGATCTACGTGTATGATGCAGCTTCGTATGAAGCTTTGCGAGGTAGTTGCTTCTGAGATACCCTTGCTGGGTGTAAAGTTTGAAAAAATAGGGTGGCAACTGGCAACGTACAATTTAAAAGCAAAAGCCTCCCCAAAATGGGCGCTTTAAACTGCAAAATTTTGGGGAGGTTTTGGCTTTAGCTTGAACGATAAATCAACAGATGCATAAATGCACAAGTTTACGAAAATTTTCACATCCGGTCTGCGTTTATTGCTACTTTAGTTTGAAATATGGAACGCTTTGCAAAACTGGTGCGAAGCGCAGTTTGTATGCGTTCCTAACTTCCTACTTCACTACACCCGTAAACGTGAGGTAGAACTGTGAAACTGAAGCAAGGAGTAATTTTGAACCTTGAGGTTCACTATTTTGAGCACAGAATCGTTTCTGTTCGAAGTTTTTTTACCGGTTAGGTTGATCCATAGATTCACCTCACCATTTCAATTACGCCAGCTGCAATACTCGATGGTGTAGCAGCTTGCTTGCTGCTACAGAAAGAAAAAAAGCTCGTAAGCAAGCAAGCTATTGGCAATGCCCATATAAGAGTGTGCTAGATCATACCATAGTCTCCGCACATGATACACATGTCTGCCGTTTTTTCTCAAAAGGTAATAACAACAAATTTTTCAAAAATGTTTTTTTTTGCAGTTTTCGACTCAAAAAGTGATGTTTCATCATCTGTGTAAAAATCCAAGAACTTTATTATGATGTCACAGTTAAATTTTCTCCAATTTTAATAGAAACTTCAAGGCAAGACAAAAAAAAAAAGTTCATCACATCCGCAGATGTCCATTTATCCGCCCAAAAGCAAGTGAAGACCAAAAAAAATAAAAAAAGCAAAAGTCATCACGTCCGCAGGTCGTAGTTTGCACTGAAACTTCCCAAAATATTTTTCGTGGAAGAATGATTTGACATGTTTTCACTGTTCATAATGCCGAAAAGGAGAACATTTGGGGATTTTTTGGCGTTCTCGGAGGTAATTTTTTTTTTTTTTGGTCAAAAAGAAGGACATGTCTTCCAAAAGGAGGACGTATGGTAAGCCTAGCTTATCCTAGAATCAGTAGCGTAGCGAAATTTTTTAAAATGAAGGGGTGCATAATTTCCACATGTTTTTTCAAGCGTATTTTTTTTCGGCATAAAAAATTTGAAGCTGATTGAGAAACAAGAAAAGCGCTAAGGGGTCCGGGGCATGCTCCCCGGAAAAATTTTAAAAATTTACATGCTGCGAATGGTTGTTTTAGTGCTTTTCGAATAATTTTCAGACAAATTTTGTTCAAATTTTTGACCTTAATTCTGAGTGCTTCGCAAAATTATTATCCTAAGCGAGCTCGTATTTTCCTAAGCAAGCACGTACAGCACATTGATCACTTTCTCGTGATAGGAGGATAAATATGCAACTAAATACAAAAAATATGATGCATTTTGTTCGCACATTTTCTATTATGCGTGCTTAAGGCTTATCGCTATCGAAGGGGTTCGAAGCTGCAGAAAAATTGAATTAAACATTTTTGAAAATGGCTGGTGGGTGAATGCATACTTCTCATTCTACCCCCCTGGATCCGCCCCTGGCCATAAGCTACAGAAACCATCAAATGAGTCTGGCATATTTTAGTCACTAGGCACCATCAGTTTTGTTTTTTTTTGCTAAAAGGCAGAGTGAAAAGGGGGGAGCCATGGCATAATGCCTCCTCTCTAAATACGCTTCTGCCTAGGAGCTGCCTGCCTAAGTTCATTTAAAGGAGGTTAACACGTTTACAAACGTCGATCTAGCTACTATGTGCTATGCTAGCAGAAAAGCTTGAGTTCATCAAGCTCTCTCACTGTGACTTTTACTGAAGTGAAGTGCATGGTACGCATGGCGTATGTTGCGATAACAAGAAGGTAAGTCTGGGGGCGAAGCCCCCCTGACGTTGGTATGGCAAACCAAATTTCAGCCCCCCCTCTACTTAAAAGCACTTCCAACGCCACTGAAAAGCGGAACCAGAAATTATTAGGGTGGGAGATGGAGGCTAACTAAGAATCAAAAAGGTTCTTCTTGCATCTTTTTAAGCTTGGAAATTCCGAAGTAGGTCTTCCAATGTAACCAAAGTTTAGGGGGAAGCTTGAATCCTTAGCTCCCTGGGATCCACCAATGCTGTAAAAGAAGGACATTGCAGATGTTCTTTTTCAAGGATTTTTTAGAAGAAAAACTACTTCAACATTTCAGTTCGTGATATCAACGGACAATGGCGATATTACAACGTCGCAGGAGGTGAAGTACTGATTACTACTTCAACATTTCAGTTCGTGACATCAACGGACAATGGCGATATTACAACGTCGCAGGAGGTGAAGTACTGATTACTACAACCACCACAGCACCTCCAGTCGCAACGCGGGATCCTAACGAAGTGGACGATAACAATAATGCGGCAATCGATGCGCAAAACAATGCGATCAACCACCAACAAATGAATAACAACGAACAAGTCAACATGCAAAACAACGCGCAAAATGCACCTCCTACTCCCGAGTGAGTTGTCATTAACACAGTCTCCGTAATAATCGTTAATAACTTTTAGTTTGGTGTCATAATTTTTAAATGTTCTTGGGTATTGTTTTTGAGTCCAAATAGGCCTTTCATTTATTCTGAGTCTCGACTGCTTGTATCATCAAGTTTTTTCGAAGTCATTTTATAAGTAAAATAACACCTGTGGGTTTTTTTCAGCTAGACTGAATTGGTCATTTTTGTGTTAGGATTTGAAGTAGCCTACTTCTTTATCACCTTCATAAATCTATACGCGCAGGTTTATTTCTTTTTGAGAGTTTGCTGAGTGCATCTCCAAGACTTGGTTTGCAAGCAGCACAGGTAGTGCGGTATAACATAAAAAAACTACAATTTCAAAATCAAGGCTCTGGCAGCATTGTGAATGCCATTTTTTGAAGGACTCGATCGAGTGTTGAATTCATCTTTCAGTAACAAGGTAAGCCGCTTAAATGCTCGATCAAGCTGACTCTATTGAGTTCTTCTATCCACATTTCCGGGTTTCAGGACAATTTCAAATGACACAAAAAGATACGTTCACAGTGGATGCCGCTTAATGTAATCACGGATAATGTTATCAATCAGTTATATTATCGAAATTCCAGATCCCCGCCTGAACGTACAATATGCATTACAAATATGCCGCTGATTGTAATCACTACATTGGTTATTATTATCAATTTTTTCCCAACCGTAGACTAATTTTGTTAACTTTCAACATAAATGCCAAGCTTAATGAAGATTAGCGGCCTGGAATACCTGTAAACATCGAATCTGGAATTGTCGGGACGATCAAAGAGCAAATGAACTGGTGATAATTTCACGGCAAGCTCTAATCTAGTGAGTTTGGAAAAAGGAGATTAAAGCTTGCCGCGAAAAGCTGACTTAATTTTGATTAGTCCTATTGTTCGGGCAATAAAGGGCATTGTTTATTTAATGCTCTTCTTCGTGTCCTGCTTTTTACAACTGTCAGCTGAATTACTGTACTCAACAACTAAAAAGCAATGTCCTTCCTGGCCTACCGGACGGGAAGTCATGACGACTTACTCTTGTCGGGTCAGAGGCTATAACAGCACTCTATCACCAACAGTGCAAAAGCACTACAGTGTATCGTACAGTAGAGCGAGACAGCGCTGCTTCTGGCTCTCAGTCCTCATCCGACGCCCTCAGGTATCACGACGGTTGATTCTTATATCAGGACGATTAACCTTGACGGATTCTCTCATTCCTTCGGATAAATATTTCTTAAAGAATTTAACTTTTGTGGTACGCATATCCACTCGTGTGGCTACGTCACCATTCCAGTCAAACTCTTTACGTGGCAAGGGTGAAGATCAACAACTGAAAAGCAATGTCCTTCCTGGCCTACCCGACGGGAAGTCATGCAAGAGGAAGTCGTCATTAAAATCATAAATTGCTACTACCCCCGGCGCGATAAAGAAAGGTTTGACATAACCAAAAAAATTGACCACTTTTTAGAAAATGGTGAACCAACCCATGCTATTATTGCTGGGGATTTTAACTGCGTTGAAGCCTCTATTGATACATTAAACCAAGAAAACTTCAAATTCACCAAAGATAAAAAGCCTTCCAAATTCTAAGAGAAAATCATTTTCTGACTGATGTCTATCGAGAAAAAAATCCGCTCAAAATGGTCTTCACTTACTCGCATCCACGAGGGTCCACCCGAATTGATCGAATCTATGTTAATGAAAGTTTGGTACCCATAATTAAAAAAATCGATTATTTTCCAACTACTCAAACTGATCATGTTTTCACTCCCATTATTGAATTAAATATCCCTGTACAAACCAGATGGGGCTCCGGCTTATATCACTTTAATAATACTCTACTCAAAAATCCTTCTTTTAAGTCGGAAATTGAAAATATTTTTGAATCGTGGCGACTAACCAAGAGTAACTTTGAAAACCTTCTCAACTGGTGGGACACTGGAAAATTGGTCCTCGCTCAATGTAACAAAAATTTCTCAATAATGCTGAAAAAAGCTGAAAAACTCGATTTCGAAAACGATAAACTACGATTAGAAACTTTCTGTAACTCTCAAAATTTATCTGACAGAGATAAAACCTTGAAACAACAACTATCTAAACGCATACAAGACTACTACTGCAAAAAATTCGACGATGCTCGCATCCGTTCCAAAGAACGTCAAATTGAAAATGAATAATTGAAAATTGACCACTTTCTAAGAAAATGATTGAAATTTTATTGAATGGTGAATGGTGCATGATTGAATTGAAATTGAATTGATTGAGATTGAATTGAATTGAAATGGTGAATGATTACATCAAAATAATGGCTTCATCTAAATTTGATCAGCAGGATGCCGATGACATTGAAAAATTCATATGTGAAAATGAAGTTTCCCTTGCAATAGATCAGCTCAATAAAGACTCATCGCCTGGTGCAGATGGTCTAACCTCAAATTTTTACAAAACATTCAAATACTTAATTATTAGCGACCTGACTGAAGTATTCAATAATTGCTTTTTCAAAAAAGAAATGTCATCGTCGATGAAGCAAGCGATAATCAAACTTTTGTATATAAAAAATGATAGACTACTACTAAAAAACTGGCGCCCCATATCCCTTCTTAACACCGATTACAAAATACTAAGCAAAATTTTGTCAAATAGAATTACCCCAGTTTTAAACAAAATCATCTCCAGCAATCAAAAATGTGGGCTCCCAGGTCGAAAAATTGACCATCTCTTGTACAATGTGCAAGCCATAATCGAAATTGCAAAACAAAAAAACGAAAAATTTGGCCTTATGCTTATTGACTTTGAAAAAGCATTCGACCGACTCTCGCATGAATTCATCTTTAAGATATTGAAGGAGCTAGGTTTCGGAAAAATAATGTTGCAATGGTTTCAACTTCTAGAATCTATACAAAAATAACATTTCCAATATTGAGATAAATGGTGCATATACTCTCCCCATAAAAATGAAAAGAGGCATAAGACAAGGATGCTCATTAAGCTTGCTTTTCTTCATAACAGCACCAGAGGCGTTGACGAGAAAAATCGAAAAAAATTCCCAAATTAGAGGCTTTATTTATCAAAATATAGAAACAAAAATCCTTCAATATGCTGACGACATGTCATTTTTCTTTAATGATCAAAACTCCCTTAAATCAATCTTAAATGAACTAAACATGGACGGAAAAGCATCAGGTCAAAAAATCAACTTGGCAAAAACCCAAATCTTTACAAATGATGTATCACTAAAAAACTGCGTAAAGCGCCATCACCCGGATTTAACTTTTACAAATGAAATTCACATGCTGGGCATCGACTTTAATAAAACGCAAGACAACGCACAAAGCAATTGGAAAAAATCGTCTTTAGGATAAACTCTTTGGCCACGTTACACCGAGAAAGAAAACTAACGTTGTTTGGCAAAGTCCAAATTATAAACACCCTATTAATACCTGTGATAATTCACAAAGCGAAAATCTTAATACCACCACGCGAAGTTTTAAAACAAATAAATAGGATATTATATAAATTCTTATGGCACCCTAATCCGATTGAAAATCTTAGTAGGAAAAAACTTATCGCACACAAAGATCAAGGCGGCATAGCAATGATTGATCTAAACTCAAAATTTGAGACCTGTCGAATCGAAAAAATTAAAGACTTAGCCACAATTGCAACGCCTGACGAAGTTTGGAAAAAATGGACTGTGTATAACTTATTTTACAGAATTAAACATATCAATAATAAACTCTTCATCAACTCTCAGCCGTATGCTCTGACGCCAAGTACAACATGGAACGACCTGTTCCAAATTTTTGTGCAAAATTAATAGTAAAATAAACGACTGGGAAACAACTAAAATGCAGTGTCCTTCCTGGCCTACCGGACGGGAAGTTATGACCAGTGATGGGCACGATAAACCTTTCTGTACTAAAGCGATAACGATAATCGATAATTTCAAAAATGCTCTGGGCGATACCGATAATCGATAAATCTCAATTTCTTAAAGCGATATCGGTAATCGATAAATTATGGCCGATAAATTTTTCCGATAAATGTTGCGGTAAATTTTTAATATGTTTGACGAAGTCTTTTTCTTGTAAGTCAAATCACAAAAAAGTTCTTCTAATTTTTCAAGAAAAGAGAGCAGTTCACGGACTCTGCTGTGTGGGATTAAACGCAACAAAGAGAGATTTTTTAATTGCAACAAGGCTTTATCGACACCGTGAATTTTGCCGTAACGTCAACTCCCTTACTTTGAACACTGTGTGCATAAAAAATTGTTTATCGCGGATAATTGATCGGCGATAACAAAATATATTACGAAAGCGATATCGGTAATCGATAAATCAAAACTATCTTGAGCGATAACGATAATCGGTAAAAAATTATCGCCGATAACTATCGCCGATAAATTATCGCGATAAATGCCCATCTCTGGTTATGACGACTTCCTCTTGTTGGGTCAGAGGCTATAACAACACTCCATCACCAACAGTGCAAAGCACTCCAGTAAATCGTACAGTAGAGCGAGACAGCGCTGTTTCTGACTATTAGCCTTCATCAGCCGCCCTCAGGTAATAAACATTCATCTTCCAGGACGAATGATCTTGTCAGGATCACTCATTCCTTCGTATAAATATTTGCTAAAAACTTTAACTTTTGTGGTACGCACATCCACTCGTGTGGCTACGTCACCATTCCAGTCAAACTCTTTACGTGGCCAGGGTGAAGATCAACAACTGAAAAGCAATGTCCTTCCTGGCCTACCAGACTTCCTGACAAGATCATTCGTCCTGGAAGATGAATGTTTCTTACCTGAGGGCGGCTGATGAAGGCTAATAGCCAGAAACAGCGCTGTCTCGCTGTATAAACGACTGGGATAATATAACGCATAAACAATTGCATCTTGCACTCAAAGAAAAAGAGACCATACTCGTAAATATTAAAAATGTTCGAGGAGACCTAATTTCCTGGAAAGATCTATCTCTAAGAAATAAAGCAGTAAAAAGCTTCTTCAATAACAGTGAAAAAGAAACTTCTTTGCGAGTCGCTTACGACGGCTACAAGTGGGGAAATTTTAATCGTAAAACTAGCCTCTATCGAAATGCTCTATTTAAACAAAAAATGCAGAATTGTAAATTTTGCAAGAGTGAAAATGATTCCGTGCACCACCTCCTCACTAAATGCAAAAAATTTGGAAATCTATTGAGCAATACCTCCAAAATCACAAACTTCTAAAAACTAACCTAAATAAAGACATGATATTGTATAACCATTTTGAAAATGGTCAAAAACATAATTTCCTTCCCCTAACCGCCGTTGTAACAGCCAAATCAGAAATTATAACACAATAATTAATGCTCGATGCGAAAAATCAATACAATTGGTTTAACCAAGAATTTCATGACCATGTGTTATGGATAATCAAAACAAAAATTGATTTACTTCAAAACGAAAGTGATCCAAAACCGATAAAGTGCATTTAATTTGTATGTGCCTTCTCCCTCTATTCATACCTGCACAATTGTTATTGCTACTTGTATATCTCCACTGTTCTTTAATACTTGTATTTTCTAAGCTTGCTATTGTTACTTGTATATTTTTCTACTGCTATTTTGCACCAATCGTCTTAATGAGTCACACGAATGTGGTTACCAAATTTGCATATACTCTAAAACTTTAGCCATGCCAATTTCACTTTTCGTCTCGCACTCATACCTTACTCACTCATACGCCACTGCACCCTTGCTCTATAGTTATTAAACGCACTTGCTGGCACACGTAGGCAATCCTAAAGACACTCAACAAACACCCATAAAACGCACATAGGCAATCCTACAGACACTCACAAAATGCACAAAAACTTTTACTGCACATACCGCACACAACCACACGCACACACACACATTAACCGTTTCCATCCACATAGATCATGTTGTAATTTTTTGAAAGCACAAAACACCACCATGCGGAAAGAACTTCGCCTAAAAACTCCCGCTAAACGGAGCTAAATCACGTCATAGCACGAATATGCCTACGCTTCGAAATGCTTATCTTAAACATAATAATACATCTCACACAAATGCAAACATTCACACACGTTATGCATCAATGCACGTTATGCATCAAATTTAAATATGGTTGTTGTTATGCATCAAGTTATGCATAAAGTTTAATATGATCAAACGCACGTTATGCATCAATATTTAATACGGTTGTTGTTGTGTTTTCCTTTTTGTGTAGATAATTGTTGTTTTTTGGGCTCACGGTTAGTTGATGACATAATTTTATAAAACTCATCTGCCTTGTAATTTTTCCCATGATGTTGTGTCCGGCCAACTGATCAGCTTTTCATCCGTTTTAGCGCAAGCAGATGAAAAGGCAAGCGTTGCTGTGGAAAAAGACAACTTTGAGTAAAGTTGTCTGTGTATGCTGCGCATAGTGTTACTTTCTTTTACACAATCGCTGTAACAAGAAGTATAAAGAACGTACGCCTTGCACAGCTTTATAGTACTAAAACAATGAAACCAAATATTTACTCTCACATCAAATCGAAACCTTTTGTAAAAATTTGGCTCCACCTTGCGGTGAATGACCCATCAAAGTCACACCGCTAACCAAAACTGCATCAAATAGCTAATCTAAACATGTGATGTGGAGCTATGAAAAACAAACCAAAAATCTTTTATGTTAAACCTTGAAAAAGCAAGTATTTGCAACCAAACCCCCCCAGCCAATACACAAACCACAAGATCTACAAAAGATGCCAATACTAAACTTGCAATTTCTTTACCGACAAAAACAATTGGCTTTTCCAGGCTACCAAAACCCCAGACTAATCATAACAACGAAAATACAGGTGAAAATTGGGCGGTACACCATCAGTCCAAACGGAAGCTTCACTAAACAACGCTGTGCGCAGGAAAACTGTAGGCCTAATGAATCGAAATTTTATTTTGTGTATGGTTTTTCTGTTATGTTGACTCTTGTGTTTTTTGTTTTGTTTTTCTTTGTCGAAAGTAAGCCGCGAGTTGCTTGCAGCTTTTGAAATAAAAATGATTTAACAGTGAAAAAAAAAGAATGTTTCCTACCTGAGGGCGGCTGATGAAGGCTAATAGCCAGAAACAGCGCTGTCACGCTCTACGGTTACTGTACTCAGTTACTGTACAAGACAACCAGTTGTGACAAGCGATCTGGTGCAAAGACAATAGGATGTGTGGCAGTGAGTTTTTTCTCAGTGACGATTTTTTAAATAAATAATGTACTGTATTTACTGTGTCCGTTGCAAGTTTTACTGTTTATTAAATATTTCGTTTACAGTTGTACTGTATTTAAATTTATTTTTGAGACACCTATTGAACGATAAAATGGCAATTTTCATTTTTTCGGTTAATGTTATCAATCGGTTATTGTTATCATTTCTGATGTGAACAAATGTGATCACATTAATCGGCGTCCACTGTAATTAGTTTGGTTTGAATACTCAGAATGCATTTTTTTGCAAAAGGTGAAGTAAAGGAAACGAAACGCTACCTCGCTACCTTGTTGACTTTTTATGCAGTTTACCTCAGACGCCAACAACCAAAAAAAGAACACCACCGGTTCGAATCCCAGCAAGTACAACTACTTCACCTCGTTTTTCAGTTCGAAATAACAATTTACGGAATCGAAACTCTTTGAACGACTTGCTGAATAGACCAGGTTGGTAAAGGATTTAAAATTAGCCTACAACAAAAAAGTTTATTGGCTGCTCAATGTGCTGTAGGCTACATCAAACATCCACACACTTGAAAGATGTGCAAGCGACTTTTTGCTAAATGTGGTTAATTGTGTTTTTTATCGTCAACATGGCATGGATTCCTTTTGCAGCCATCTCAAGTTCTGATGCAGCGACATCGCTCAAAAATGGTAGGCCTATCGTGTTGCTACAGCTAGTTTTTATCCATTTAGCAAGGCGTTCTCAAATGTCAACGCGTGGATGCAAGTACCAGTCCAGTTGCATTGTCCCTCATGGGATTTTAGCTGTTGGCTTGTCTATTTTTGGAAAGCCGATGTAGCACTAGTAACAGTAGCCTTTACCGCTCTGCTGACGGAAACAATTCGGTTCATCTAGAAGGCAACAATCAAAGTAGTTTTTGCGTACTAACTTTCAATTTAGACATTAACATTTCGAAGCTATTTTTAGCTTACTCATTCGTTTTTTTTTGGTTTCATACCATGGACAGTTTTGAGCTTCCACTTTTTTCTCTAAGCAATTTATCTGTTAAGACCCAACTACAGTACATATAGCTTGAGTTCGCATGCGCCAATAGACACTGCTGCCAGGGGCGTACCCAGGAATTTATAATGGGGTGGCAATTTAAAACCTTGCCAGTTAACTTGCTCTGAAAGCAGGGGCGTGTCGAGGAATTCGAAAGGGGGGGGCGCAATTAAAAGTCATGCCAGCAGGGCCGGATATATTTTCACTGCGCAAAAAGAGGACAGGTTCTTTGAAGGTCAGCATGTCTGTTTTCCGGCCAAAATCAAGTGAAGAGCAAAAAAAGGTTTTCGAGCCCTCAGATTGTCCTATATACGTATATCACCTTTTCGTCACGAAAGTTTTGTGCATTTGGCCCCAGCGCCTCCCCCCTGGATACGCCCCTGAACATCTGGAAAAAGACCCTGGGTATTTCCCCCCCCAAAAAAGACTTAAGCTTAGTTACGCCACTGGCTGCTGCATCAAAAATAACAAGTGGTGGCTTGCGTAGCCTATCTCATGTTGAGTAAAAAACACAACGGCACTTAGTATCTTGGAGTAAAAATAATTAAAAGTTCGTTGTTTTTCAGAAACACCGCCTCGTAATGTTGTGATCCGCGATAAATCCAACAGCGGCGATGAAGATTCTGAGAGTCTGAGCCCCAATGGCGTCATTGGAATTGCAGTGGCAGCTGTTATGATTTTTCTTATTGCTCTGCTTCTCGCAACATATTTCGTACGCAAACGAAGGTACTTAATGATAGTACAACACCAGCTAACTTAAGAACTTTTATCATTTCACAACAGCTAGAGCCTGCCAATAAAAGTGCGATCACACTAACTGAGACGTTGCGACCTTGTGCAGGTTTATCTTATTGTGACATGACTTTGTGCGGATGTGATGTCATAATAAGATAAACTTAAACTTGCACATTGCGCGATGTCTCAACTAGTGTGATCGCACCTTAACAATCAGTACTCAAGATCGTTTTCAAAACTTTCATTTCAGCTTCAAAGAAATTGATGTGCTGAATAAATCTCGAACATACACGCGGTTGCTTACTTACATAATGGCAGATTTTGCTTAGAGAAATGGCTTGTTACAAAAAGCGTACGCTTTCTTCGCAAATCCTTATTTACATTTATCCTATATTGTGTAACTGTTGAATGTGTTGTAGGCCTATACTAACTTAAACAATGATTTCAGAGAAACCAACAAAGAGTCCACCAACACAAAAACTCGTAAAACACCTGAAATTAACACCGTACTGAAGCCTGCGGCAGAACTTCAGTCAAAAAAATCTTCAAATCATCATCATAGTCAAGGTCATGCTCATAACAATCGACGCCATCAGAAAACAAACAAAGACTATAGCAATCGACCTGAGACAGCACGAAAATCGCATACGTCCAAGTCCAATCAACACAGTCGCCCTCGGTCTCGGGAAAGGAGAGCAAGCAGCAAAGCACATCGCAGCCATCGAACCATGAGGTGAAAACCAACTTATTCAACCTGCTTTATCGTCATACGAGCTGCATAATTCCACCGCGCCGACTTGCCGAAACACCAGAAAGGTACATACAGGGTCATCAAAAAAAAATTGGACATCGAGGGAGTCGCAGCGTCTAACCCTCCAACGCACTTTAATTGCTCGGCTTGCTCACAGCTTATCTTCACAAAAACAGCCAAAGTGGGATAGAGATGAGATGTAAGCTGCTGGTTAAGGGGCGGAAGATTATCTGATACGACCAGTCTTTGAAATCAGTGTACATTGGTATATTTTTTGCTTTTCAATAAAAATTTGTCGAGCTTAATTGAAACGACAGTTTTTAAGCAGAAAAAACTTTTCACTATTTAAGCAGTCATGAGGTAGTAAACAGCCATCGAGAGGGACTTGAAATCGTAACATTTTTGATGTAACGGAAGGACGGAAAAATCTAAAAGGTGGGCCAGAGTATGAAAACTAACTTACAAACTTCACAGTAAAAGTTACGGATATCGTGGAATGAAAAAATACACCATATTAAATGTTTAAGATATGCATAAAAATCCACTAAAAGCAAAAGGATTAAACATTACTCTAACAGCAACACGCAAAATTAATAAAAACTACAGTGTATTAACTACTAACATGATGCAAAAAATCTAACATTGCATGCAAACCATCACACGAGCTCCACTGCCACCAAGCAGCTACCCTGCATATAAAAATTATAATCATTACTAGGTATTCCATTGTAAAAAAAAAAAAAAAGAAATCAAAACAGCGTAAGGTGCACACTTCAAAATCTGCAAGCAACTACTACATAATATTGTGCAAAATAAAATAATAATAATTCAGGTAAAAAAACATAGCAGCTATGAAAACAATATAAACATGATAAATATTTAATAATGCCTGGAAACAGTTTCATTTATCTTGTGGATATCCCCATATTAGGATTGCTCCATCCATACTAACACTGACAATGTACTGGTGATTGGGGCACATCAGAACCCGGGATATGTTCCCACTGTGCCCCTCACCCACATGGGTAATCAATCCGTCGTTGTAATCCCACATCTAAAAAAATTACCCCGTTCGTTATGTAATAAATTTATTAGCAATATTTATTAATGTAAACAAATCAAAAAGAATTTTGAGTTAGAGAAAACAGAAAAGACGAAAAGGCTTTAACGCAAGTTAAATCGATTTTTTTTGCGACTATCAGCATAGAAATTTCAAGATATTTTCAACAAACGGTAAAATCTAAGCGAAATAATCGGAACATTATAATATTTTGAAACAGGTGCATCAAATTTCAAATCAAACCAGCCGCTTGCTTAGTTGCTAAGCACATCGCTTATAGGGCGGGAGGTACGGGGTTCGATTCCCGGGTCGGTCAAATCCGACACAGTGCCGCCAACGGTTCGCCACCGCCGTGACGTTTCAAGATTAACGAAATTTAGTTTCAGTTAAAAGTTGGCAATGGTTTAAAATTTCAAAGTCGCATTTTGCTTCTTAATTTTACAATTTGCGGTTTTTAAAACTCGGCCGAGTACAGATCATGCCAAGCATCGTATCAAACGTTGCACAGTAACGAACTTGGGTAGCAACTAAACCACAACCTATCGGTCTTCGAGGGAAAGTGGGTTCATCTCTGCACCACAATACCAGCAAACGGTTTTACCTTCACCAACTTGTCGCCTCCTCCAGTGATTAGCCTTTCTCCGTCTTCAGAGATATCCATTCCATTAACTCCGCCCGATATTGATCCAGTTACTTCACGGATTTGAGTGCCATCAAACATGTCCCAGTAAGCCAACTTTCTATCAGTCCCGGATGTAACAATCTGTAATTAACCACTCTTCAAAACATTTAAAATGAATCGACCATTCAACAACTTGTAAGTTAAGACTTCTCAGAAAAAAATAAATAAATAATAAGTACAATTCGTCAGATACATCAACATGAAATTAATTTATAAGTTGAAGAGAGGCTCAATCTCCTGTGGCAGTGCGCTTGATAAACGTGGGTAGCTGCACTTATAGCTTGTATTGCATTTGAGTAAAGTCACTACACATTGGTACACAATAATAACTATTCTAGCCTACAAACAACGGTGAAACAGGCTGTAGTGGTATTAAAATTAGTTGAAGTTCTTAACGATGAGGTCAACAAGACACATGGAAATTATTTCAAAATATGCTGAGTCACTACGTAATACAAATTATATTGCTGAAATGACGGAAAGTGGAAATTAAACTAGAACAAGTTTAAACCAAAATATTTGTTAAAAACAGATTTACCGACAGAAATTTGAAAAACAATACTAGCTGTCACTTTATCTAGAAAAGTTTATGCAAATAGCAAAACTACATGGCAAAAACGTATAATATATCACAGTCACTATAAAAAGCGTAAAAATCACTACAGCCTGTTTCGCCTTTGTCGGCTCTTAAGGTGGTAAAATGTCTGAATATATAACATTGTAACGATATAACTGTTTAATATGTTTTATTTTAAATGCTTTGTATACTGTAGTAGGTTCTAGAGTCTAGAATTTAGACCAGGGATTCCCAACCTATTTTTCTTTCTTACCCACTTTTGACGTGACTGATCCTTAATTACCCACAACAATCTATTACTGAAGCTTACCTCAGTTACATCAATCGGTGAGGTGCAAAAAAAGGTCTAGGCAACTGCAGGTGTCCTGTTTTCGTACCGTTTTCGTGCAAATATCAGCGTGGCGCAGTGATTAAATGTGTCATTTTTACGGCGACCATGATCGCAATGTTAATAGTAAAACTTTCAACCTATAATAGTCTCGTCGCTGCATCCTTGAATAAGATGCTTCACCAGGGCCGCAACCAGGGGGGGGGGGGAAGCGCGGGGGGGCAGAGCCTCTCCTGAAAAAACTTTCGCCCCCCCCCTACAAAAAATTGGTTACTATAATTACATGATATAATTTGGCCCCCCGTAAAATATTTTTCGCCTCCCTAAGCATTTGCTTCTAGTTGCGGGCCTGTGCTTCACGATGATTATATCTGCTTGGTGGAATCTGGCAAGCAGCAAATTAAAGAAGTCAGAAGAAAATCTAAACGGAAAACTTGGAAACAAAAGCAACTTCTAAACGGAGGTTTGGATTTGTCCTACACATAGCGCCTTCGCCGCTTTCTCGTGATAGGAGCTTAGGAGGATAAAGATGGAAAAATCAATTGAAAAATCAGTATCGGTAAAGAGCAGAAAAAGGTTTACATGACCAGCAGGTGATCGGTGAAGAGCAAAAATAAAAGGTCTACTAGTCCATTGTTTCTCAAAGTGGGCAATATCACCCCGTTGGGGGCGAAAGCGGCAAAAGGGAGGCGATTGCTCATGAAACATGTAAGATCTTGTTTTTGCTTTTCACCGCATTTTTCTTTGCGGCAAAAGGGGGACGATAGCTTATGAAATGCTTAAAGACTTTTGTTTTTGCTCTTGACCACATTTTCCTTTGCGAATTGGGTAATTCCCATCCATCAGTGGCTCTCACCTTTACAAGGTTTATCAGAACACAAGCTTATCAGGGCGAGGGGGCGATTATGACAAGTAGAGTATCGTAAGAGGGCAATGGCACAAAAAAGTTTGAGAACCACTGTAGCTTCCTAGTCTGCAGAGTCATGTTTTTGTGAAAATATCGGTGAAGAACTAAAAAAGCATGCTTTCAGGTATATATTTTTGACAATGGTGTCACATTACCCATCAAAAAATCACATATTACCCCTCGGGGGTAATTTACCCCCAGGTTGGGAACCACACTGATCTAAACCGATGCGTTGTTTTCCGAAGTTTTATTCGTGGGATTGTTTCGTAAGGTTGCATTATGAAGTCATAATTTTCTACTGACGTATTTTTGTCGTGAATATTCTGTACAGATCTCTCCATTACGTAATTTCACTGGATCAAAAGTTGTGCTTGTGACGTCACCATCGCATTTACTATAGTTTGGGAGTGAATTTTTGCATGCTATACGATTTCTCTTTGACGTCACAATCGTGTTTACTGTGGTTTGGAGTAAATTTTTGCATGTCATATGATTTCTCTTTGACGTCACAATCGTGTTTACCGTGGTTTGGTGTGAGTTTTGCATGTCATGTGATTTCTCTACTTGTTTCTTTTTCAGAATGTCGTAGAACGTTCTCGAAACTGAGTTTAGAGTATAAATAGGCGTGAGTTTTCGAGAGTAATCATTCGAGTGTAAATTTAGTGTGCGTAGAGAGTAAGCAATATTGTTGTATGCTGAAGGGGATAGCCCTTGTTGTATGGTGTTACTGAAGTGAGCAATGGTGCTTGTGTTTATTGAAAAGTAGTACGGTGAGTACCGTAGCTAAGTGGGTTAAGTTGGGTCGATTATTATATTCGTTTGGTGAAGAAGGTCTTGGTTTTTTCGTGAGGTCAGATCTAAGAGCGAATTAATTCCTACGGTTTGTCATACAACTTCTATATCAATCGTCCTGTCAGCGAAGTAATACCATTTCCTATTTCGCGACAAACATACATAGCCTAACCAGTTGAAAACTGTCATAAAATTTTTTAGTGATTTTAATCAAATACAGCTCTAGCTAGCCATAATTATTGAGCATTCTGCCAGAGAAGATTGAGACTTTCTAAGACTCATTTTATGAATCAACACCCAATAAACAGCTATAATTAACACGTCTTACTTGAAAACCTTTGGGATGATAACACACGCATTGAAATAGAGTATTGGAAAGGACCATCTGCTTTCGTGCAAATCTCTCCAAGTCCCACACAATACAAGTTCCATCCGTGGACGCAGTTACGCATTCTTTATCACGATGGATCTAAAATGCTATTTTTAGTCTTTGTTTAGTTACAAAAGAAGATATATCTAGGACGTCGACTACAACAAACAGAAAACTACTCAAGGAAACTCTGTGTGAGTAAATGACAAAATAGAAGTTGTCGAGGAGCCATATAATTTACAAACAATGGACCACTCTAAAATCCGTGACACGCACAATTATGTTTTCAGCGTTAGATCTGTTTTGCTCATATAGTTCAAATAATGATAAAATCTTGCAACAATTCCACATGATGAAACACTCTTCAATGTTAAGAAGTTAGCCATTTTATAAAAACACTGCAGCTTACCTTAATACAAGTAATGGTTGATTTGTGTTCCTTCATCACGACTTCAAGGTTTTGTGTGAGAGGTTGTTGGCTGACTTTCCATATTCGAACCTATAAGAACATAATTTAGAGGTTGGACAACGTTGCAACAATAAAGCAAGCAAAACCGTTAGCTCAGTTGCTAAGCGCACGCTCTCGGTGCGGGAGGTCTAGGATTTGATTCCCGGACCGGTCAAATCGGCACAGTGTCGCCAACGGCTCGCCACCGCTGCGACGTTTCTTCGGAGCTGTGTAGCCCACGCGCTAAGCCGCGGAGATGGGCCCCGCCACTCGTTACACGCTTCGGCGTATTCCAGCGAGTATAATGAAGATTTGATTTGATTTTTTTGATGATTTTATTTCATAAAAGCATTGTCAGAAAACGATTTCTTATTTAAAATTTCCTCAGTTGGCAAATTTACACAAAGTAGGCCTACTATTAAACTACCAACTAAGAAAACTCAACTTTACTTTTTTCGTGTACATCGTATGATAATGCGCGCTGAAATTTGTGAGCCTTCCTCATATTAACAGTTCTGTTTCAGCTTTGGGGTGACATGATTGGAGTGTTAAAAAAAAACAAACCTTCATTACACTCGAGGTATTACGCCCAAGCGTGTAACGATTGGCGGGGTCCAGCTCCGCGGCTTAGCGCCTGGGCAACACAGCTCCGAAAGAGCGTCGCAGGGTTGGCGACACTGTGTCTGATTTGACCGGCCCGGGAATCGAACCAGATTTCCCGCACTGATAGTGATGTGCAACTGAGCTAACCGGCCGGTTCATTGGAATATTTCTCGCGTTGTCGCGTTGCTCGCATTTAAACGCATAATTTCTCGCGTTGTTGGGGTCGAAAATGTAACTAATCGCGCTAAGTACAGATTTCGCCGCTAACACATTTAAAAAATCAAGAAAATAGTAGAACGCATTTTTATGCGAATCAGACAGATGAAAAAACGTCGATATAACAACATACCAATACTAAAGACAACATTGGTTAATCTAATGAAATTCTTTACGCATAAAATGCACTAAAAACGAGGATGAAAGATTGCTGTGAATACTTATGAAATATTTTCATATTTTCGAGACTTGTAAAGGTTTTGTTGCGTTTAAAAAAATTCGGCGCGGCTAACACACAAGCATTCAGTTACAACCGTATGCACGCCATGAAGTGGTATAGAGCGTCTGTCTCTTGAGCTGTAGACTTGGGTTTGATTCCGAGTCGGGTCAAACCAATGACTTTAAAATTGGTATTCACAGCTTCCCTGCTTGACACTCAGCATTAAAGGGACAGTGTGGAGAACAAGCCGGCAAGTTTACTTGTTGTGCCGTTGAGAATGGCACTAAACGGGATTCCCCCATCTTGGTGTGGTAAACAGATGGCTGGCAACTCCTAAGCGAGCTCGTATAGCGCATTGATCGCTTTCTCGTGATGGGAGGATAAATATGCTACTAAATAAATATGTAGGTAATTTTTTTTTGCGTTTTAAGTATGTTTACAGCGCATGAAATTTATTACGACATGGTCTAGCAATATGGCGCGCAGGTGACGGGTTCGATTTACGGCTGGAGCCAATCGCACCTGACATATTCACCGGGTGGCTGTTGACTCGAAGAGCGCAAGCTCACTTCGCAGTCTCTCTCAATTACTGTTCAATTTTCGCTTCAATATAATTTGAAAATAACCTCAGTTGTTATCATTATTATTTGATGCAAACTAGCAAAAGTCACATGCATTAAATAGCTGAATGCGCCAAAGCAAAACAACGTAATTTCCACCGTTAAATCGCGGTGGCTCTGAACTAACAAACAATGAGTTGGTTCTTCAAAAGATAAATGCTCGCTAATACTGTATCTGAAAAATAACAAACTAGTGGTTCTCAAACTATTTTTGACATCGCTTGTTTTAATCGAAGCAAAAGATTTACCAGGTTCAAAAACGTAACGGTATCCTACTTGACAAAACACATTTGGTATTATCTGGTTATATTTTTTCGAACACGAACAACTGACCGCCAAAAACAGCTTCGTGCGCTGTATCGCAGCGAATACGCGTTTCGTGCGCTGCAAAATTTGACAAGGCTCGAAAACAGGCTCACAGCGGGGAGAAACAAGGCTCGAAAACAATCACAGCTTCGTGCGCTGTATAATTTGACAAGGCTATTACATCCCGGGCAAATTTTTCAATCAATTTCGATGTTTAAGTTAGGGTAAGAGATCGAAATTCGAAGCCTCAATTCTGAAGTTAGAGTTATAGGTTAGGCTAGGCTAGGGTTAAGGTTCAATTAGGATTAGGTGCAGATTTAGGTTCGGTTAGTTCAGTAAGGTTCGGTTAGGGTTAGGTTCGGCTCTTTTTGATTAGAGTTTGGTTCGATTAGGCTTACGTCCGGTTAGGAACGGGTTATGTTCGGTCAGGATTTGTCGTAGTTCCACGGGACGAAAGTTCTTGTTCATAAATTAGACGTTTTTGGCGGTCAGTTGTCGCGGCAGTCAGTCGACTCCGGTCAGTTTGCCGCGGTCAGTTGTCGTGTAACGATATTTTTTAGTTGCTTCTTGGGTATTATCTAGCTTAGTCCATAACCGTTGAGCAGGGGAGAGAATAAAAAACTTCAAAATAATAATCTGACTAGTAAGCCTAAGCAAGATTACAAAAAAATGAACAGTTCGCTCAAAAATGGAACCACGAAATAGTATGCGTCAGAAAAAAGCATAGGCGTAAGACTACTTTCTCCAACCTGTCCTTCTCCACCTCCGGATATAATCTTATCACTAGTTGACGTCACAGCTAAAGCGGTTACTCCGTTACAGTGAGCATGATCAATGGCATACCACAACTTGCCGGATTCAGGAAGAAAAGCACGGATTTTGCCGTCGTTCCAAGCGGATATCAACGATCTACCATCCTGAAACGTAAGCTCGTCATAACCTCAGTATTACCGGGACTCTGATTCGAATAATGTCTTTTTTGAACAAACTTCAAGCATGCTGAGTTGCTTACACTTAATATACGGCATTACTTTCTACAATGCTCAGTAAACCACTTCCGCACAAAGTACAGTTGGCAAATTGCAAACTTTACAAAAAAACAGTTTCAACAAACACCAGGCCTATAATTGGCTACCACAACTAACTTGCGATAAATAGCAAGAACATCAACCACGAAATTTCAAGGGTTTACTGAAACTTTTCTTTCAAAATTCACATCACGTAACATTTAGTGTTTACTTAGATATTAACGCTCATGGTCAAAATAAACAAACGTTCGAGAATCCTTTTTTGAAAACTTAAGCCTAACAACGAATCAATAACTAATTAGGCAGCATGGAACAAGGTGATAGGTAATTTCTCCATTACCAACAGTAGCAGCAGAGTTACCACGCCGCTGCTTTCAAACTTTCAATTCAGTAGCCTTTTGTTCATGCCGATGCTGAGAGGGTACATCAAAGGTCGGTTTTCAACCTTTTCTGGTGGAACGGAACCCCAATAAAACATAGCAGAGATTCGAGGGATCCCTGTGCATTGATTTAACGTATTAATTTGCTTGTACCCAGTTTGAATTGTAAATTTGCGGAGCCTCTGGACTGTACTGGCGGAATCCCCGTCAAAAACCACTGTCATAAGCAGATATTTATGTCTATCATTAAATAAAAATTTAAAAAAATATTAATTTGTTAGCATAAAACCACTAAAAATAGCTTTCGTTTTAAAAGTGCCACAAAAATAATTAACAGCTTGCTAACTCACCGGCATAAATTCGATAGCGTGACATATCATATTCGGTTCCGTGATACGTAACAGCTCACGTGACGAAGAAGTGTGCCACACCCGGATGTCATTTTCCGAGCAAGTGGCAACAAGTTCCGAACATCCAGAAGGAAATGATATGTCCAGCACTGGTCTGTAGTGAGCTGACATCACTAACTCACCTTCAAACTCGGTGAAATTAAACCTTAAACCAAAATAATGTTGATCAGAAACTGGGAAAAATATGAATTTCATAGGCCTCGTTAAATGCTGATTCCAAAACATATTGCTAAAGTACAATTTGGAGCGCGCTGGTTTAAATAACTTAGGTGGCGGGTACAGCTCCCCAATATTTTTTCAAAATATGTGTTTTACTATGCTTACAATATCTAAACGGATATGGTTTAAATCTCCGTTTGTTCCCACTTTGAACTTTAAAACCAGCTTCACCATCGCTGGTTGTGGCACAAAATCTCAATGTATTTTCGCTGATTTCGGCAGGTTAGCTCAATTGCTAAGACAGCGCCATCGGTGCGGTAGGTCTTGGGTTTGAATCTCGGGTTGGTCAAATCGGACACAAGCGTCACCAACGGCTCGCCACCGCTGCGATGTTTCTTCGGAGATGTGTTGTCTAAGCGCTAAGCAGCCACTAGCTTCACGCTTTGGCGTAATTTCACGAATACAACCGCGCAGCCAGAAATAAAAAAGGGGGGACAATTTTTTTCATTGAATTACCGTATCGCTACTAAGAGGGTTTTAGCCAAGTCTATTAGTTTATATTAAAAATGAGGGATTTCATTCCATTGTTGCGCCACCGTCAGACTATAATTCCGAAGTTTTTTTTTGCCTCTGCAAGACTAGAATTGTTACTGCGCACTGGTTAATACGGAAAGTAAAATCCCCACTTTTTTCTTTTCACTAGTCTGCAAGAGTGCAACTCATGACATGTGGAAATGAGCAGTAAGCACGGTAGATGGCTTGATGGCACCCTTTTCAGGGGCAGTGCGCAAATGCACTATTTTAATGTAACAGCGATGGATCATATGTTGCGTTGGGTTGTCTGAAGTAATTGGGAGCAGTCAACTCAACGCAATGGCAATACAATACGGCAAGTTACCGACACAGCGGCATATGCAGTAAACTACAACCTATGTTTATGTTCGAAAATTATAATTAAATTGATCATTAAACAAATTATTCACCTCCCTCCGCATTTCTGGCAATTTGATCATGCTCAAGCTAAAAATGTTTTAAACGGAGATACCACAGTATAACAACTTTTTTAAATCTGTACCTTGAAATGGGGGGGAGTGGTCCCCCTAATCCCCTCCCCTGACTGCGCCGTTGTCAAGCATAATGAAGATTCGATTTTTTTACCTGATTTTCAATCTTACGAGTTACACACAACAGGCCTACAGCAAATAGTACAGATAAAAGATATTTATCAAGCAAGGGGGTGAAAGTGTTTGCGGGCTTTTGGATCCTTGGTCCAATAACAAAGCTTAAAAACAGGCGGAACAAACAAAACTTAAGGCTCACCTCGATATTTGGCAATTGTCTGTTCCCACAAAAAACTGGTGTCCTTCCCCCCTCAACGCTATCGATGTCACTGCACCTCGGACTTTCTCCTGTTTTTTTGTCACCGTGTATTTGCTGCCATCGTGTTTCATCAATGCAACGAGACCATCTCCAGAACCAACCAGAATATTTCCATTTCTCAAAATCTAGAAAGTCATTGTTTTTAGTGAAAGTCAAATCTTCATGATACTCGCGGTATTACACCGAAGCGTGTAACGAGTGGCGGGGCAATCTCCGCAGCTTGGCGCCAGAGCAACTCATGAACGTAGTAGAGATGGCGAGCCCTTGGAGATACTGTCCGATTTGACCGGCCGGGGAATCGAGCTCAAGAGTCAAGACCTCCGGCGCTAAAAGCGATGACTTCAGCCAATGGCGTGGCAAGAAATTTCAAAGGAGTGTGAGCAATTTGAGCATAAACTGCAAAACCTTCAAAAGCGTCTGATTCACTTCATTCATTCAGCAACATTGGATCTTTTTTCACTAAAAGGCAAAGTCAAAATTTGCTCCTGTCTTCAATCACTACGCCAACCGTGCGGTTTGCAATGAGAATAAACCATTTAAATCGCAATTGTCAGTTGCTTACAAACATTTACAATTACTGCAAATAACTCTCAACTCAAACACTTCAAAACTAACCTTGACATCAGTGATTCCGCGACGAAATTTTTCTTTCTTCGGTCCGAAGTTCGACATTAACATGGTAGACATATTGATCTTCAAAATATCTCCCGTGGTCGTGCCGCAGTAAAAGAAATTATCGCTATCATCAACCTAACGCAACATGTAACAACTAATAAGAGGTTGCAAATCATGTTAATGCAACACGTCCCAAAACTGGTTTCAAAATATGCCTATTTTCAGAGATAGGTGCATTTTACCGTTTTTAAGCGGCAGACAAGTGACCGACAATTAAGTTACTACGCGAGCTTACTGACGCGGGCATTTTCTTCAGATAGGAAAATAACTAAACAATCTCCGAAATTGATAAGTTTCTTTTGTTGTGGGCAAATATTTCGTTGGTTGAAATCGATGCCAATAGTAATAAGGTTATTTAAAAAATGTTGCTGCCCAGAAGGACCTAGTAAGTGGATGTTGTATTTGATCTTAAGTAAGAATAACAGAGCCAGTGTTACAACTAAAACTAGATCTGTTAAATTCTTGCTTAAGTTTTATACAAGGTTTAGATTTTATGATACGAAGTATTCGATCTACTTCAATATGAATGTATACCTCAACACACTTTACAATCCTCTTCAACTGTCCGGTATTGCACTCCGTCGGTCGGATTTTCCTATTGGGCACATCCAATTCCCATAACCGTAATGTACCATCTCCAGCAGTGATAAAGATGTTATCGTTGCAATTTGCATAAGATACCGTAAAAGTGATACCAGCTGAGGGTACAGCAGCAGGAGATCCACAAATCTAAAGCACCGATAGTTCATTGAGAAGTAACCAAAACCCCTGTCTCACAAATTTGTAGCAAAACCGAATGCATAATACAAATCATGAAAAAGCTCATATAATTAAGTAAGACCTTGTAATTATAGATATTTTTGAAAACGCCTTGCAACACATTACACAAGCCTGCTACAGCCATAAACAGCGCAATTTGTCTTATAAACATCAATAAAAACAATTCACGATCAAGCAAAATGTTAACAACTAAAAACTTTCAGTTTTGAATAAATAGCTCAGTATTGGCTCGCAGATATAGTGTCGTAAAGTTTCGCAACGCCAACAGGATGAAGAATACGATAAAAATGAATAACATAATAAAACGGTGCAACAAAACCATAACCCCTATAACAGGCAAGGTTGCAGCAACAGGTAGGGTAGGCATGGTAGCAACACCCTGTGATTCTTACCGCTTGTCCAGTTTTGAGATTCCACACCACCACAGATCCATCATCCTGTCCACCCAACGTCACCACATAGAGCTCGTTCGGTGAAAACGTCACAGCTTCCACTTTAACTTTGTGCAATGAAAGTCGATGAAGAAGATTTCTTTCCTCATAGTCCCATATTATCACATCAGCTTTAAATCCCATATGGGTTACCTATATACGCATAATCGGGTTAACTCAGTTTCAAACGATTAAATAGTATATAATCAGTGAAAATCAAAACTTTGTAGTCACTTTGTCCATATCAAGTCATATGAAAGCTAACAAAACTCATTAACTATATCTTTATACAACATATTGAAAACAAGACCGCTCTTCTAAAAGAAAAGTAGGCTTATCTTATTTGTAAAATATTCTTTGAAAAGAATCCATTTAAATCATAAAGCCGGTAAAAACTTAGTTTTATCATTTGGCACAAGCAAAGTTACCCTAAGAAGGAAGATAATATTACAAAAAAAAACATTGTTAAAAAAGTCTTACATTTGTAATTTTTTGAAAAAAAAAAAAAAAAGACGTATATGATAGAAAACACACAAATGGTAGAAATCTTGCAATCTTATCAGCGCACTCAACACTCGTAATCAAAGAACAGCACTGATAAAAATATTGAACAGTTGAAATAATGACTGTGCACTATGCTGCATGTATTAGGTGGCATGTATATTTATTGCTTTTACATACGTTTCTAAGTGATCATTTTTGACCATTTTTAGAAAAGAACTAGGAGTAAATTCACCTGTCCTGAAGCGATATACTTCCCACTTTTTGAAACTGCTAGACATGACACGTTGTTTGAATGGCCCTTAAGAAATTCTTGTACACTGCTCACTAATTCCCGAATAATCACTGTACAACCAAGAGGATAGATCATGTGTTCTCTAGAAAAAAATCATACTAATGTTTCAAGAATAAAAAGGGTCGCTTGCAGCTACCTTGAGTCGATACCAATCAGTTCTTTATATATAAACAATGCAATCTACTTTCAGTGAAGTTTCAAAATGTGATTATAAATTACATCAAGTTGCATTAAAACGCTTTAGCAGTTCACTGATATCACCATTAAAACGTAGTAGCTGTTGCTATGATGCTGAGCTACAAACTCTTGAGTAAGGTTAGTGACTTACTAACATATCGTAGGTATAAGGTGTACTTCAACGGCATTTACAAAGCAAAAATTAAAACAATTACATCATAAAAAGCAATGTTGTTTGTTATGTTATTAAGGTAACATAAAAGACAATCGTTGACTTCAAAAAAAAACAAACGTAAAAAAATTGATAATAGTTATGGCAGTTGTATACAATTAGTATATATAACATTAATAGCAATATTCGGGATACAACAAATATGGGACAAGAGTAGCTTAAAATAAAGCCACAGTAATTCTCAAAACTGGATGCTTTGACATGCGAGCTGAATCTATGTTGTCGAAACGCCCAGTTCTGAAATCAAAATTGTTGGGTACATACCTGTCAGGATGGATGATAAGTCCTCTGCAAACATTCCCATTAAAACCTATCGTAGACAGAAGCTGAAGCTTATTATAATCTTCCTGTGAACCCATTTTATTACTTCGCAAGAACAAAATAATTGGCTGGATTACAAAACAGATTATTGTACATTGGGTCAACCTTGAAATGAAGAACATAAAATAACTGATAAATTGACAATTTTAAAGTAGGCCTAGCGCCATTAAAAATGACTCTCAAGATTAAAACAACTTCTTTTTCAGTCTAGCAACAACGTGATTAGGTCCTAATGTTCAGCTCGCTCCTCAAGTTTGCTATGTGAGAAAATACGAGATTTCAAAATGTTGACAAGAACCTGGTCAACAACTGTTGGCACTGGCGTTATAGCATGCATAGTCAACATTACGCTAATGAAAAACCAAATTTATTTCACAGAAAAAGTGTTAATAAAAGTATATACGTGTATAGGACTAAAATTAAGAAAATGGCATTTTTAAGGTAGAGTTACAGATTAATAGGACTTGAGTAATACCATCAAATCATCAATCACAATTATCAACTTAAGCAACTAACAACTGAGTTTGTTAATGTTATCATACTCATGGTCACATGCTTGGGCCTATAATCCCAAATATTCATCAGCAAACCGAACAGCAAATGAGCTTTTGTAAAATTTATCGCACCAGCCAGCCAATAGCCCTATGTCTACATACATAATTTAATGCAACACAACTGAATGTGAAATTACAATTGTAGTTTATCAAACGAAAAGCATAAGCTCAAAATTACCAGTTGTATTTGGTATATACCTGTACGGGGTTCTGCTAAAACCTGCAGGAGCACAAGGAAAGCCCTCGCACGTGAGTTAGGAGCACTAGGGAGTTCTTACTAAGGGCCCTACCCCTTAGTAACAACTCACTAGCGCCTCTAGCGGTTCTTGTGCTCCTGCAGGTTTTAGCAGAACCCCATACAGGGTATATACCAAATTCAACTGGTAATTTTGAGCTGCAGGTTTTAGCAATACCGGCATACCGCCCCGTATCAAGTCTGCAAGTTAAAGCAGTTGACAAGTTGGCGCATAAGTTGCTCCATTAATGTTAATCTATAGGCTACACTGTACATAAATGATTACCGGTATTCTTTACACAAGATTGTCACATATATACCACTTGAATATCCCCATTATTGTCTGACTCAATGACATCATATCAATTATCTACTGGTATAATGATACCATACCTCAGGCAAATGATTGAACTTTAAAACACTCCAAAACGGAACTTAAAAATAAAAATAGACAACAGTGTGGCTTGTACTTGCAGCTATCCTGAGCTGATTACGATAAGTTCTCAATGAACAACCCAGTCCACACATGCTGCATGTACATTTAACAAAGATACAAAATATGATTTTGCATCATATTAAATTCCATACATCACTATTAAAATGTAGTCTAGTGGCTGTTGCAGTAATGCAGAGCAATCAACTCTTGAGTAAGATCGAATCATCGGGGCTCATATGAATTAAGCCGCTTCATATTGCAATGGATGGTATATTTTAAAGCTGACGAGAATTTCCCAAAATGTCATGCGTAATGTAGACGTGCTCTTACCCTAATCAAATGCGTGTCTCAGTTACATGATGACGTATTGGGGATTCCTTGCTTGCCGTCACAAAGTGAACCATTCATTGTAATAGAAAGCAGCTTCAAAACGATTGCCCTGAATTTTACAAACTTTTGGGAGATTCGGAGATTGTTTTAACTCAAGTTTGACTTTTAATGAGTCTTTACAGCAATGTGAGCATCCATGCCCCACCCTCTAAACTCTACCTTTTAGTAAAAAAGAACAAAATTAATGGTGCCAAGGGACTGAAATATGCCAGACTCTTTTGATGGTTTCTGTGGTTTATAGCCACTGAGCCAGGGGCGAATCCAGGGGGTAAAGGATGAGGGGTATGCATCCTCCCACCCACCATTTTCAAAAATATTTTTGATCACTCTACAATTTTTCTATAATTTCGAACCTCTTTGATAGTGATAAGCCTCATGCCTTAAGCACGCATAATTGAAAATGTACGAACAAAACGCATGATATTTCGCGAAGCACTCAGAATTAGAGTCAAAAAATTTAAACAAAATTTGCGTGCAAATGATTCAAAAAGCACAAAAATAGCCATTAGAGCAAGTAAATCTTCAAAAATTTTCCAGGGGAACATGTCCCTGGACCCCTCTAAAGTAGGCTTACCATACGTCCTCCTTTAAGAGAACATGACCTCCTTTTTAACCCAAAAAAATTGTCCTCCGAGGACGCTTAAAAATGCCAAAATGTCCTTTTTTTCGGCATGTAAACAGTGAAAACATGTCAAATCATTCTTCTACCAAAAGTTTTGAAAAGTTACAGGACAAACTACGGCCTGTGGGCATGATGACCTTCTTTTTTTGGTCTTCAAGTAAAAATTGGACATCTGTGGCATAGGCGCCTGAAGGGGGGACACGGTGCCATGGCCCTGCCCTTTTGGCCTTGTAATAAGGTGCTAAAACCTAACTTTCAGTCTATAATTTCTCAAACTAATAATTGTTGCAGCCTCCTTTCACTTATTTCAGCCAAGCTTCTGCTGTTAAGACATAAAAGCTGCGAAAATATTTTTGCATTGTCCATAATGACTGCACTCACTTCATGTCCCTTTTCGATAAAAAGTGTGCTAAAATGAGTGTTTTTTTATGTGAAAACTGTAAAAATTCGTGGGCGGCCGGGGGCTACGCCCCCACACCCCCTTGGCCTTCAGAAATTGGGGGTTTCAACCCCTGAACCCCGGTTGGGCCCCCCCCCCTATGCCAAATGAGTGCACCACTGATCTGCAGACATGATGATCTTTTTTTTTGGTCACTACTTGATTTTGGGCAGAAAATTGGACATCTGCAGACGTGATGACCCTCAGAGAACCTGTCCTCCTTTTGCATAGTGAAAATATGGTGATCCTACCCTAGAGCCTTTCTTGTTTTTCAATCTGGTTCAAACCAGTTTTTCCGAAAAAAAAATATGCTTAAAAAAAATGTGGAAATTGTGCCCCCTCTTTTAAAATTTCTCGTTACGCCACTGCAAACTCATTGCGTAGACTAGACCAGGTTGCCAGATTATTTTTACTTTAAGTAGCCAAAGAGAAGCCAACTTCATTTAAATGTAGCCCAAATTTTTTGACACAGATTTTATAACCATGAAGTCCAAAAAAACATAATTTTAGTATCGATATACTGCATTTTTTCTAAACTACGCAGATAATTCGTAAGGCAAGCTTTTTAAAAGGCATTAAAATGTTCTCACTCTTGTTATTTGTTATATCATACAAACCATACAAACAACAATTCATGCTAAGCTGAATGCATTTGTGCATAAGCCGGACAGCTTTAAACCAACACACTATCTCACTGTAAACCTTTCGCAATTTTGCTTCTTAGCTGTTGTTTATATAAAGGCATAGTTATGGAAAAAAATATTTTTACACCTCCTTAAGAAATATATATACTTTTTATTGAATTAACTATGGTTGAATTGGTGCTTAACACATCATCAGTTATGCTTAACATGCATCTACTTAATCTTAAGAAGAAATTAGCTAAGAGTTTGTAATATCTGATACCATAAAAAAAAGAATTGCAATCTATCCCATACTTCGTACTGATAGAAAAAACACAACTAATATGCCTTAGGACTAGGCTAATATTTTGCACCACCTCCCTCCATAAAACTGAATCATAAGGCAATAACGCACAACATAGTGATAAACTACAAAATAACAAAACGACATAAAAACCAAATGGCAAAGACCATAATCACAAGAAACAACTCACAGTAGAGTTACAAAACTGTCGTAATATTGAAGCTTTCTCTGGTACAACTATTGCCAGGGCTGAGCGCCAAAGTCTTCACTCGTTTCTCACTTTTACTCAAATCGCTGCAGTCTTGATCCAGCTATAACTCTTTATTGAAGGGATAAGTCATCTTGGGATAAAACAATAAAAAAGTAAAAAATATCTTTTTGTGTTAATTTACTCATTATTTCAGCATATTTCTTGTTATATTTTGTGTATTTTTTTCACATGTTAGTGTGCTATGGTGTGATGCCAAGCACCATTGTGTAAAATTTGTTCAAATAAATAAATAAAGATTGCAAAATACAGCGACTACAAAATAATATTGCTAGTAAGTAACTAGAGTGAGCCAATACAAATGGGAGTCAGTAAGTGAATGAGTGAAATTTTAACAAGAGTAATCACAGCTAAAAACTATAATCTCAAAAAAAATCACACAAAATTGTCTTACAGTTGGTTTGACGTGTAGATTCGATGAACTTCAATGCAAAACTGAAAAACTATTGCATAAGCAAGTCAATTGTGCATTGCATTGCAGTGTCGTGATTGGTTCCAAAAACTGAAAAAAAGGCGTTTTTCGTCTCTGGACTTACAAACTATTGGTGGTGTTCAAAGTGTTACAAAAAATGCATGAATTCATGAATGTTGACCTGAAACACCACGTGATAAGTGATGATTTAGAAACTGCTGTTTGAATCTCGACCAACAGGCACTGAAGAACAAAATATTTGCCGATGTTGGAACAAGTGGTAAAAAAAACAGTGTTACCGGTACATGAAAAGCAAATGGCAAAGAACATATGCATAAAAAACAGCTCATAGTGATAAAAAAACCAAAGAAGAGCATAATGTGAAAAGCAAGTGGCAAACTGGCAAAGATCATACACATAAATTAACAACTCATAATGGAAAAAAATAAGGCCCAGTGTCCAGAGGAACAGCAGCCTTTTTTGAAATTGCTCTTTGTACACATCAACCTCTAAGTTGCATTAACTTTAGGTCTCTAACCCTATCCCTAATGTCCCCCTCCCTTAACTGTACTCTGATACCCCTAAATTACTGCTCATGACATCATACCAGGGTGCAGTGATGGAGTACTCGAGTACTGTGAGTCTGTGACACTCAAGTACTACTCACGTACCATTTTTGGGGTACTCGTAACCCCTGGTACTCGGCTAGCACTCATACTCGAAGGGGAATGTACTCGGTACTCAGTCAAAAAAAGCACCGAGTACATGAGTACATTTGGCTTTCATTGTTCTTTTGCTCAATTAGTAAAAGTACTCGTATTTGAACTTTTTTACGGTACTCATACTCAAGTACATTTTTCAATATCAGTACCGGTTCTCGTACTCGAAGTTTTTTGCAGTACTCGTACTTGGAAGTTGAGTACTTGACTCCATCACTGCCAGGGTGACACCAACAGACCAACGTTATGCAAAGACAGAAACAAGCAGTCTGGTGCATCAGTGTTTTGATAATGGAAAGCGAGCTGGTCCTGTAGTAGACACTTCCTTTTCTTATTCGAAGTGTCTATTTCATCGAAAATTCCGGTTACCGAAGTTTGAAAAATCATAATTGCGTAACCGCTTTCGGTTCCTGTAGTGCAACTCTCACAGTAGGGGAACCGTTGGGGTATGTTTACGGTTCCGCAAACCACAATTTTTGAACTTCGGTAACCGGAATTTTCGGTGAAATAGCCGCTTCCTTTCTTATTTGCTCTATACTAATCAACCAGACAAGTGCCACAGCTTAAACAAAAAAAAACATTCACTAAAGACTATAAAATTTTTTCAATTTGATACCCATAAAAAAACTTTCGTACTGTATTACAAATTTACAACAGACTGAAAAGCCCCTATTACTAGATTACTGATACTGATCATTATCACAGTATATCAGTATACTCAAACAACATACCGGTAACTGACGATTGTCAACTGATGCACTTCACTAAGCCTAGACTCTATTACTAATATCATTTAATGCCCTATAACCTGATAAAAGGCAATCAAGAATCAATTCTAATCATCTAATGCGCTGGTAAGGGGGAGCTGATAGGCTAAAAAACCTCATGTGACCTCAGCAGGTTACAAAAAGGCATCCGCCAATCTCTTTCCATCATCATGTAACAACAAATTAGTGGTGCTAAACACCTCATAGCCAGATGCAGTGTTGCAAAATCAAACACTTCTCTTACCATTCAACGTACCGGGTATACCATAGTCTAGTTTTCTTTAACAGTTTAAAGAAACATATTTTTAACAGTAGCCAATCGCTTAAAAAATTGCCAAAACTTGCTCGCAAGCAGCCCAAAAAGTTGCCAATCCAAAATTACCAGTCGCAAATCATGATTAAAAGTAGCCCAATTGGCGATAAGTACCGGTAGTCCAATCTGGCAACTCTGCTCTAGACCAGCCAGTTTGAAGCAAATCACGTTTGAAATGACAAAGCGTTGTATTGTTATGGAAATCGCACGTGCGGAGTTGATTATTTTCATATCCATTCCAAATTCAAGTAACACGAAAAGCTAAATACGCGAAAAATCATTTTCGACAAAATCGCTACAGCGACTTCAGTATAATGCGCTGGCAAAAAATCAAAACCCAGGAGGGCATTGGTCCCCTGCCCTACGAGTGGGAATCCAATGCACTAACGCCTACACTACCTCACTGTTGCCATGTGCTCGTAAAATTTTTGTACTTATACTTTCTCTACGCATCACGTGACCTTCAAAAACGCTGTAGCGGTTTTGTTGAAATTGATTTTTCGCGTATTTAGCTTCTCGTTCAAGTAACAATTTGATATTTGATGAAATCCAGACTCGTATTTCATCAAAGCTTTCAATTGATTTTAATTTTGCATGAATATAGTTGAATTTGTTCATATCCGTGTTCCACAGACAAGGGTGGAAACCTGGCTACTTGACGTTAGGGTGTCAGTTTCAGTTTCGGTGTGTTAAAACTCAGATGTCAGGTTTCAGTTTTGGTTTGGTTTCACGGCTGTTGAGAAATAGGTTTCAGTTTTGCTTACGCACAACTTCGGTTTCTGGGCTTCAGTTTCGGTTTAAGTTTCATCCAAAAAAGCTGTTTTATTTTGAATACGGATTTTTTAAGTGCTCTACTTTTTAGCGTTTTTGTTGCATAGCGATGATAAGTAGCAGCTCAGATGGCCAAGTTAGGAGAGCAATTGCTTCAGAAGTTGTCGACTTGGGTATAATTCCGAGTCCGGTAAAACCAAAGACTCAAAAATTAGTATCCACAGCTTCTTTATTTGACGCTAAGCATTAAAGGAACTGTTCTGGTAATCATGGTGATGACGATTTTTAAAACCCAAAACCTTAGAAAATTCTGAACAGATTTTAGTTTTAGTTTCGGTTTTGACATTTCAAGAAAAAACGGTTTCGGTTTAAGTTTAGGTTTTGCAAAAATTTGGCTGAGTAGGTGTCAGTTTCAGTTTGGGTGTCAAAAATTTTTTTAAAACCGGGTTTTCAGGTATTGGTTTTGGTTTCCACCCTTGTTTACAGACCAAAAGGTGCACCCGATTATAAGGCGCACGGTCAATAAATTGCTTTGATTCGTTTTTTTCGTACATAAGGCGCATACCGGGCTATAAGACTCAACGGTTTTCAAGAAGTATCGGGTTACCGTATAAAGCTCATTTAGTACCGGTACTGGCTTTGAATGTAGACAATAAAGTCAGAAGCACTATTCGATCCATACATTAGGCGCACCGGCTTACAAGGCGCACCATAAGTTTTTGAGAAAAAAAGGATTTAAAGTGCGCTTGATGGTCCGTAAAATACGGTAGGTATTCTTCCTTCTCAGTTCACTCTAGAAAGATGTGAAGGAGTTTGGTAGGTTATAGCCAAACTTTGCGTGTTTGTTGCTCTACTTATTACCACAACATTCAACAACTTAATTTTCATTTAATTACGGGAGTTTGTATTTTTTATTTGTATTTAGTGGCATCTTTATTCTTCTATCCCGAGAAACAGTGCCGGCGCTAGGCCAACTGAGCCCCCTCCCGAAAACTTCACGTGGGGCTCCCTTTATCCGCAAGCAAAATGGAAGGAGTACCGGTAGGTGGTTTTACACAGAATACGATTTTCATCCGATTTTGCATTTCATGCATTCGTCCGATTTTTGATAAACGAACCTGACGGATGCGATTCTTGCTAGCCTTGCTAGGCAGCCAAAACTTTTATTATAGTCGATATATTAATTTCCTTGCAAATCTCTTAACTGACGGATATGTTTTTACGCAAAATGCGATTGCGTTCGATTTTGCATCTACGTAGGCCTACCCCTGTTTAAAATCTAAGCCATGCCTGTCTATGCCTTGCTTCTTTAATGTGTTCCAAATCAAATTGTGTTGCTTTTATGATGCAGTGGTCTCACGCATAAAATCACAAAAATGTCATAAAATTTCACCATATCATAAAATGTCATAAAATTTGGGTAGTATCATAAAATATTTTCAAATCTGCAGTAGGCCTATATTCTTTTGCTTGATTAAATTTTACTCATATATTTATTTTATAAATCATTTCGTGTAGTTGTAGACTGCATACAGCATAGTTAGCAAAATGGATTATTCGAAGTAACCCTCCAACACTCAACAGACTTTTTGAGGAATGCTTAAGAGTAGGCCATTGCTTAGCAGATTGTGATGTAAAATTTCATGGTTTGATTTGCGCTAAAACTAGTAAGCTCATTTTGTATACCTTAGGGCAGGGGTGGGCAAGTATTTAACACGAAGGGCCAGATTTGGAAAAACTGTTAAAGCCGCGGGCCGCACGCTGATTGGAAAAGAAGGTGAAGACCTTTTTTTTTTGGAGATCACGGTCCACGTACCAATGTGATTTCCAAAATAAGAGGTTTTCACCTTGTTTTTTATTCCAATTTTGCATTGTTAAGGCTTATTTTTTGAAAATGATTGCCATCCATGATCCCTAGAGGAAAAAAGGTCTTCCGCTAAATTCACGGTGAGAATTTAAGTTAGTGTAAGTGCCGGCGGGCCAGAATAAAAGGATCGGCGGGCCGTAGTTTGCCCATGTCTGCTTTAGGGTTAAATTCATAATTTACTTCCACCACTGCAAACCAACTTACAATTTTCTACCAGTATTGTACTATGGATTGGTCAGCACCTCGCAGTGCTCTTCCACAGATCGACACTCATATTAGTGGGTAGATGACAGAGCTGCGAACTCGAACTCGAAAGAACTCGATCGTTTTGCCGAACTCGAAAAAAATCTTTTACTGAACTCGAATGAAACTGTTCGAGTTCATTGGAAAGACATTTAAATTGTTGAAAAGAAATAAAAGATCACTACGAAATATAGTTTGTTGTTCAAGTAGTCACAATCCGTGTAAATTGAAGTAATGATTTTACCAAAAGAAAAGCTGCATGTCGTTTATTTGTTCATGCGAATGCGACCTATATTTTTTTTTAATTGCATGATCACGGGTGGTAAAAAAGTTGTCGCGATTTTGGATATTCCTTTGCCTGAACTCAAACTTGTACTCGAAAAAGCTTATTTTTGTCGAACTCGAACTTGTAAAAATTGTATCAGAGAACTCGAACTTGAACTCGGACTTGCTAAAATAGGTTGAACTCGAATAAAATTCGATCGAGTTCGCAGTCCTGGTAGATGAATCAGTAATTTTCTTTAGCAGCCTTTGTACAAAATCATGTTGGCTACTTACTGTAGACATGAAATAAGATAGAATTTAAAAATTGAGTCAGTACAGTTATCGATGCTAACGTCTTGGCAGTTAAGGAATATTTTGCTTGAGTAATTTTGATGTACGAAATTGTCACACATTTTGCATTCAATAAATAGTATTAAAAGTGCATAAAATTAACAGTTTTGGCCTTGACAAAGTTGCAGAGATTAAGCTCTCATTTAATCTTTTTTGTTTGTCAGAGATTATATATTGTACAGTGTACATATTTGAATGATGATACGTTCATATTTTTTGCTACAGATGCAGTTTGGTTGTTGTACAGGTAGGCTACAGTAATTCAGATTGTTATATTTTGGCTACAGAAGCGTATTTAGGTGGGGAAGGCATTGTGCCATGCCCCCCCACCTTTTGACTTAACCTTTCAGTAAAAAGAACAAAACTAATAGTGCCAAGTGACTGAAATATGCTAGACCAGAGGTGGACAAACTTTTCACACGAAGGGCCGAATTTGGAAAAACTTTTGAAGCCGCGAGCCGCACGCTGATTGGAAAACAAGGTGAAGACCTATTTTTCTTTTCTGTTTTGTTTTGGAGATCACAGCTCCACGTACGAATGCAATCTCCAAACTGAAAGGTTTTCACCTCGTTTTTCATTTCAATTTTGCACCGTTGAGGCTTATTTTTTTTTTTAAATCACTGCCATCCGTGATCTCTAAAAAAAAAAAGTTTTCCGCTCAATTCATGGTGGAAGTTTAAGTTTCCGTAAGTGCCGGCGGGCCAGAATAAAAGAACCGGCAGGCCGGATTTGGGCCGTAGTTTGCCCATGTCTGTGCTAAACTCATTTGATGGCGGATCCAGCGGAGTAGGATAAAAGGTAGGCTATGCATCCTCCCACCAGCCATTTTCAAAAATGTTTTTGATGTATACAATTTTTCCAAAATCTCGAACCCCTTCGATAGCAATAAACTTTACGCCTTAAGCACGCATAATTAAAAATGTGCGAAAAAAATGCATTATATTTGGCGAAGTACTCAGAAGTAGGTCTAAAACATTTCAACAGAATTTGCCTGAAAATCATTCAAAAAGCACTAAAATAGCCATTACAGCTTGTAAATTTTCAAAATTTTTCCGGGGGAAAATGCACCGGACCCCCTTAAAACTTTTCTTGTTTTTCAATCAGCTTCAACTTTGTTCGGCCGAAAAAAATACGCTTGAAAAAATGTGGAAATTATGGCCCCCTCCCTTTTGAAAATTCCACTGTTTGGCTAATTAATTTTGAATAACATCGGCAAAACATCTTTTTGACGAGTCTGGATGGAAGACCGACTTTGGCTAGAACCTTTGAAGAACGATGTTTATCGTGCATAAAGAAGCCTTGAGTAGCAAAAAACTTGATAAAAATGGACTTTTGTCAGCACAAGCAAAAATAAGCATTGGGTTGGTTGGATAGGAACGTAAGTGTCAGAAAGAATTAGCTGCTCTGCAACTAAAAAAAGTGAAATTATGTAAATAATCTCAACTGAAAAGTGAAACCAAACTACTAGTGCTGTTTATGATGTCACATTGATTTCGATTCTTCTTCACTGATTGTACGATGTGACTAAGCATAATGTTCTTTCTTTGTGAATGATTGTTGATGAGGTTATTATACGAAGAAGATAACATATTAACATACAATGAAGATAGCATTTTGACAAATTTCGAAAGAGGTCATTTGACTCTTTCTAATTGTTAACAACTAAGCATAAGTTTTATTAATAATTTTTCAGCTGCTGCTATTGTTGTTATCTTTTGCAAAGACTGAGTGCTGGCTAAAAAGGACTTGAACAGCAGAAATTCGGTTTGGAACTGGCGATATCTAATCGAATTCGTTAACTCTGGATTCTATTTGTTTGAGTTGCAGGCAATATTAGCCCTAAGTTTACTAAATATTAGCCATGAATATTGTATGTCCATTGTCCAATGTTTGCTTTTTTATTAATGTTTCAGCTTTGATGTTTGATTTTTGAGATACGTGATTTTATTAAGTGCCTGGAAAGTTATCTGTAGGGTTAGATAAAATTTATCAAAACAATGTCGCTGGTATCCTATCTAACCTTATCTATCTTATCCTATCCTATCTAACCTATCCTATCTAACCTTACATTTGGTATCTAACCTATCTAATCTAACCTTACATTTGGATTTTTCCAAACCTTTCTCAGAATGTTGCTCTTTTTATAAAGTGGATACCTTAAAATTTTGCAGTCTAAGTTATTGATTATCTCTCCTAAAGAATATATTCGCCATAAAACAGTGCAAAAAACATAGAAAAATCATAAAAAACAGCAGTTTTCAATCATATAATCATAATAAAAATACCCAGTTTCAGCGTGGGACTCCCGATGATGTTATAGTAAAGCTTTGACAGTAAGACAAAAAATAAGGCAAAACAAAAGACAAAGCTTGGTTTAATAAGAAGTCCGAATAAGACAAAATAAGGACGCAATCCGAAATTGAAGACAATAATCTTTTCCAAGATGTAGAGTGTAGACTCTCAAAATAAGGACAAATCTTTGAAATAAGAACGGTATAGAATCCCTGGGTATAACTGGTTCGTGAAGAATGCTCATTTTTATTAAATTTTAATTCTTAAGAACATGATCTCTGGTTCCAGTAGCCAGGACTTTGCAATGGGAGGGGTTGAGATTGAGAATGACGTCACATTTGACGATACGTTGTATAATAACAAAAGATGGCCTCAAATTTAAGAGAGATGTTTTACACTAAAAATACCGAAGGCAGTTAAGGCACAATTGTTGTAGGAAAGTCAAAGGAATGCTTTCTGGCGAAACTGGTAAAACGATATTCGAATGTTAGCGATTCACTTCTTTTTTGAGCTACGTAAATCATTTTCGCTTGAAATCGTTTAGCATTTTTTTACGGAAGGTCTGATACACCAATTGATCTATTACATCACTCAGAAAACAGTGCTACACTGGCACTGCTGCGTGCAGTGACGGATCCAGAGTTGGGAGGTGAGGACGATCACCCTTGTCCCTCTCCCCTTAAGACGTCAGCATTTTAAATTTTCCTGAAAAATTTGGTTAATTTTGAACTATAACGATATACCACTTTTTGCTCATATTCTTGGTAAATTTGGTACCTATTTTCTTGCGCCGTTTATTACCCCCTAAATCGAGTTCTTGGGATCCGCCTCTGGCTACGCGTCCAATTAACATAAGATAACCGACTCAGGCCTACAGTTGCGAGTACTTGCTCAAAAAAGAGTAGTAAAAGTATCTAACGCTTCAAAAAGAAAGTCAGAAAGAGACGTAAATATGACGCCACTTGAGGCTCAATAGGGGGAGGGGTAGACTGGGCCAAATATGGGGCTAAAAAAACTTTTTTATGCTAGAACCTTTGAACTTTCCAGAAAGTTGTAGGTGGTCAAGCAAAATCAAAATGTGAATTTTTTTTCAAAATTAATAACGTTTTACGGTCGGACAGCGCGTTTCCATAGCAGCCGAAGTCAAATTTTTATTATATCGACATAACTCAAAAACCACTGTTGCTACTATGCTAAATTTTGCATCAAAATGTTCAGAAGCAACATGTTTATATCTGCTCTAAAAGGAACTTTTCTTCTATTTTGCTTATAAAAAAAGTTATATGCAAAAAACGAAAAATTGCGCTTTTATTTGGCGTAGGCTGTAAAGCAACGTCCTTTCTGGCCTACTTAAGAGGGAAATCAAGGCGACTTCTCGCTGCCGGGTCGGGAGCTATAACAGCCTCCATTACCGAAACGTGAAAACACCTCCAGCACGTTCCATAGAGCGGGACAGCGCTGTTTCAGGCTATTAGCCACTCATCAGCTGCCTTCCGGAAAAGATACATTTATCCTTTCGAACGACTGACTTTGAAAAGCAGTGGTGATCCTTCCGGATAAATATCCTTTAAGAGAATTTTAACCTTTGTGGCAATGTTCCCTCTAAGCTGTGCGCGAGTGCGTGCGCACACGGCTTTCACAGACTGCGCACACGCATAAATATACTGCGCACAGATATATCATGATGAAGCAACGTTCTCGGTTGGCAAGTTGATAAAAATTGTTCTTGGACCAGCTAAAATAACGCATTTCTTCGCAAAATGTACCGTGCAGTGGCGTTGTGCCATTAGGACCCGGGGGCCCGTCCACCCCCAATTTTCTGAGATGTGCTACTTTTTATAATTTAAAAAATTGAAAATTAAGTAATAAATTTAGCCTATGCCATTTCGCTTTCATCCTTCAAACTAACTCCATACTCCCTTTCTTATACTATAAATTCCATTGTTTTGTTTTTAATTTTTGCTTCAATCAATCGCTTCGACTCAGGAGTAAAGACAGTTTCTTGATCTGTAATTAGATTTTTTTGCGTATTTATCCTCCCATCACAAGAAAACGATCAAGGCGATATAACGAGCTCGCTTAGACGTTGCCAGCCATCTGTCTAACACATCAAGATGTGAGAACGCCGCTAAGTGCCTTTCGCGGCTTGATCTTTACACTGTCACTTAAATGCTGAGCGTCAAGCAGGGAAGCTGTGAAAACCAATTTTAAAGTCGTTGGTTTGACCCGACTCAGAATCAAACCCAAGTCTACAGCTCCCGAAGCGGACGCTCTTACCACTCGGCCATCCGAGCTGTTTATCTTACCACTTACTGTACTGGTCTTACCACTCGCCCATCTGAGCTGATTATCAATTTATACATTTTGCATGTTACCCAGCAAACACAAACACGTTCCTACCACGTTTTTACCACGTAACGCTGTTGTGGTATACACGTGGTTAAGTCACGTGTTTTCCAGGTGATTTTGTCGACTCGCCGACACGTAGAATACTCGTGGTTAATCCACGTACTAGCCACGAGTATTCCACTTTTTAACCACGTTGCAAAATTAAGGTGAAATTCACGTTTATACCACATAAAATTTCCACAATTTTTCCACGCGTTTTCCACCAATACACCACGTTTTTTGATGACGAGGATACCACTTTTATACCACATTTAAATGTCACCTACTTTCCACGTTTTTTCCACCAACACGCTATGTCTGTAAGCAACGTGTCTACTACGTTACAACCACCAAACGTGTTTTTTAGATTTTACGTTTTATTTACGTCTTTCCTACCAAAACACCACTTTTTTATAACGAGAATACTACTTTTATACCAAAGTAGGTGACAATTAAATGTGGTATAAAAGTGGTATTGTCGTTATAAAAAACGTGGTGTTTCGGTGGGAAAGACGTAGATAAAACGTAAAATCTAAAAGACACGTTTTGCGGTTGTAATTGAAATGCCTAAATAATCTACATGGCTAATTTGTCAACATGCATTCGGTTTTGCAGGAAATGAATATATTGAAAAAACTCGCAGCACAAAAAAAACAGAATTGCCTAGGCTAATCTTGCGTCACACACGATACAAATCTTCAACAATCTTCATCAGTCTTTTTAATGTCTTCAGTTACTGCATTTTGCAATCGTCGGACGTGCTTACTCAGTTTCTAAAAAAAAAAGCAAGCGTGATGTTGATGCAACTAGAACACTTCAAACGCTTTTGCAGTTTTACATAACATTATAGCATTGTTTATGCCAGATCACAACGATGAGAAACAATCAAAATGACTATTAAGCTTGAAACCACAAATTTCTGTCGCCAACATCTCTTTTTCTTATAATTCAGTTGAAGCTACCGGTTTTTTCGTTTACAACCAGAAATCAGAAACATGGTACATTCAACTGCTTCAGCGCTTAAAAAGTTGGTAGAACAGACGGGACTTCAGACTTGCATGCAAATAGAACACAAAATTAATTGCTAGATCTGACTTAGGAACAGTCCCAATCTAAAAAAATTTAGCATTTTGTAAAAACAAGAGTGAGCTAATAAATTGGTTTTAACAATGCTAGATAGATTAAATTCATGTTTTTGAATTGGTCAAAGTTGCAAGAAACCGTTTTGTGCTTAAAAAAGTTATGACATACATCATGGTTTTTCAAGGTGTTTTAGGAACCCAAATCGGGTGTGTCAGTAAATTAAGCAGCTGGTAAATTAAGATTAAGCTAAGTATCTCATACTGCGATAGAAGAGAAAAATTTTATTTCGTCTTCCAAATGGGGCATTTTTCTCATGATTTGTTGAAGATCTAAATAACAAAAATTTATTTTCATTGTAGCCAACAGAATCATGCATTTACTTGGCCTACTAGTCACAGCGTTTAGTTTGCATTTGGAAGGTAGGTTTTGTAAACCTGTAGCAGCTCGTATGCTGAAGCTGAAGTACCTCCGAGTAAACTTGAGAAGTTATACAAGCGCTGTAATTTATTATTTTAACTAAATACAATTTTGAAGTTAATTAAAATTATTCACTTTCACCCGTTTTTTTTATATCGAAGAGCTTATACACCTAAACCTATTCGCTATTTAAACTTTCGAGCTAGAGTGATTAAGGATTTGGTTTGCACAACAAGTTGTAAGCAATAAAACCTGTGCTTGTCAGTACCAGGGCTTTGTAAAAGTGAACGACACAAAAACATTTAACACTTGCCGCTAAGCGTCACTGAAGTGATTTTACTAAAGCTACTTTATTTGCGCTTTTGAAATTTCCGCTAGGTGTCACCAAAGCTCATTTACATTAAAATTACAGTAGGTTATGATACTTTTAACCCTAAATCTTGTGCATAAAACTACGATTTTCAAACTTTGACCGGGTACGGGTAGCAGTGGTGGCTTTTTAGGAACAGGCGAGCGTCCTCCATCAACCGGGCCCTCCTCGCAACAATTACGCGTTAATTTTTTTAAAACATAAAAGCAAACGCCAAAAAATAAATTTACGCTTTCATGGTGTGTATTTATTCACTCACACTAATTGGTGCAAATCTCTGGCGTAAGACGTTGAGGGGCAGGGGAACAATCATAACTTGTTTGACAAATTTGTTGAATCTGAACAGTTTTGATAATGATTCGGGCAATCTAAAGATTATTTCGGAAAACGTAAGTTTTTTTTGGACAAATTAAAAAATATATAGCTACAAACTACAAAGTAAAATTATAAAAACATTTTGAGTTATTGGAAGTGTAGGCCTTTTTTTCTAAGATCATGAAAAATTTTTCGGGTATGAAATTCTTTCAAGAAGATTCCTCCAGCCATCTTAAAATTTCTTCCTTTACGCTTATAGACCGTAAACAATGGCTCTTAGAAAAAAAAGTCTTTACTTCCACGATCTCAAATTTTTTGGATTTTTTTCGGATCTCAGAGCAGGTTTTTTTCGGATCTCAGATCTCGAAAAAACCTACACTCCAGGACGCAGGGCTACCAAAGACGAAAAGCCCCTGGCAAAAAGCCATATGACAAAGCCACTCCTCAAGCCACCACACACCCTACTCGTTTCTGAATGACAACCTGCGGTAATTTCCCTTTAATCTTGTAGATTTACATTATCGTGACGTGCGCTTCATTTACGTAGGACTCTATTGTATCACAAATTTATACCTATTTTACAGATATATCAATTTTTTTGAGATTTTAAAAATGGAACCTCCCTAAAGCTCTGCCTCGCTTCCTCCCATAATTAAGACTATCACTGACAGATAGAATTTCTGAATATTTTACCGCCAAAAATTTTCAGCTTCTCGTCCTAAACTACTGGTTTAACGCAATGTATGAATACCAATACTTACGATTAGGTCATTTGCATCTCAATCCCCAAAGAACGGAAACTTCTTGAGCGGAGCCATGGTCATCACGCGGTACTCCGTTGATATCTGACAACTAAAACAATAAAAGCACTGTTATTGCTACGTAATTGTGCTTTGATTGCTTAATACAATTAACAAGTATGATTAAAATTTAAATTCCAATTTCTTGGTGCCTAACATTAGCATTAACTATACCGTAACCAACATTAACTATAAGGCCTAACATTCAAGACGAAGGCCGAAAACGAATATTTTTCTCTGTTAATAAAATTTAAAACTTGCTTCTCATGGCACTCATTTTCATTACTATACTTCTTGAAGCTTGGGTACTCAAACTACAATGACTAGAACAGTTCAAAAACGCTTATACTGCAAAGGCTTCAACTAGATGTTTTATGAGACAAATTATACTGGAACAAAATAAATAAGATTTATCCGGAAACGAAATGATCCTTTGCAAGACCATCTATTTAATTACGGTAAATTATTTTCCATGGAGCCGTTTTGACACAGATTACATTAAGGGGAATTGTAACGTTCCCGATTGGTCGTTGACATCGCTATGCTACGATGACACAATAGCAACTGTCCAATGTCCATACTGACGGCTGACACTACAGCTTAACCACATTATAGATCAGAATATTTAAGAAAGACGGCACTTAAAACAAATTTTTGCTCTACTTTATATGTGTGTTTCCACAGGCATCGTATATGAAGATACTGTAGCAACAAGTTTAAAAAATTTTCGATAACAATATCTGTATAATTTTTTTCAAATCTGCATTGCTTTATTTTTAGTGATAAATTCATTTTACATCAATTTCAATAAATAGCATCACTTACCAGTTACCACCCACAATTACTCTCAGCTTCTTCTTAGATGGCATTTCTTCCACATTCGCATCTACCCATTCTATGAATTCTTCATCGAATATTTAAAGTCTAATCGAATCATTATTTATCTCAAAAACAAACTTTGTTGCTACACTCAATATTTTTTTTTAAGATATGTATCATCTAATTCCAGCAACCGTCCATCTATTTATCAAATAAAAACAAAATTAGTGGCATTTGACATTTAGTCGAATAACAAAAAGACTTGACTACAGAAATAATCAAATTCCAAGCTGTTGCTACATCGCTGTACAACAAATCAACAAAACGTTATAATTTCGATTGAATCTATTCTTATTTTTACAAATAAAAAACAAACTTGACTTCAAATTAAATGAAACAACAGTTCAGAAGGATTTTAAAATTTTTGAAAAAGTTTGTGTTACTTGAGTAGATGGAATGTGGCACATTTTTTACTGCGAAAGACTCGATCATTTTTGAAAATGTATAACGGTGGCCAGCAAATGTTTTTCCATTGACACGATTACCCACTGAAGAGTGCAACACGAAATGCTTATTGAACTAAACAGCTTTTTTCAAAGCTAACAAAAAAGTTGTGAAAGAATGGTTCTTGAAGCCAAATGCAAAAACAGTTTTTTTCAAAGCTGTACTTCAGTTCTGTACTGCCGATCATTTATTCAAGTTTTTTTCCAAAATGTAATATTATCATGCACCTTGCACGAATCTGCCAATATGCTATTGCGAATATTGAAAATTTGTCCGATATTGTCAAGTTTACAATCATTGCTTTAATGTCGATACGAGAACATAACTGAAGATCGATTAAACTCGTAACAAAAGTTAACTCGGCAAACTTTACTGCTGTATGCTTCTTTCCATAAATAATAATGGATAAAACATGTCCTTCACATAATCAAAAAATAAACTGAAATTGCTAATGTTCTGTTTCTATCACCGCATTTGTTCAATCTACTAGGCTATACACCACTGCATCTGTTTTACAGTCATCTCAATTCATCGAGAATTAGAGCCAGTTTTTCTGAGTGTACGAACAGCTGCGCTTTGATTTAAATGTTGACTTAAATAGCGGTGGCTTGGGTCATCACTCTGAGCCTTCTAAAATGTCCTTTTTCTCTTCAGCGGCTCGCGCCATCACTCTGAACCTTCTAAAATGTTTTTTTCTCTTTTTCTTTGTAGATAGTTTTAGTGTCTTTGTTACGCTTTTTCTCTGTAGATACTTAAAATGATCTTCTGTCAAACGTGGACGTTTTGGTTTTAGCTCGTCTTTGCGATCTCAAAAAATTGATTAGAAAAACAAATTCTTTGTTAGGCCTACTCAATGTTTGAAGTGTGGAAAAAATGACTGTCGTGATATGGGGCAGTCTTTTTTTTAATTGTTTTAAAACATGGCTCTCTGCTGTCCAATTTTAAGAGACCCTAATTGAATGAGTAAGTTCCGTATCATTAAGCAGTATGTTGGAATCATTTTTTTGGAGTCAGAATTAACCTAAAAATGAAAATTTTGCCCCATTGCGGCTGCTCAGATGGTCAATTAGTCATATACAAAATCGCAAAAACAAACGTTGTAACTACTTAACATTGTAGCAGCTAGGGTTTCGATTTTCATTGTGCTGATGATACAAGCGTTTTTAACCATAACATTTTAATTTCAATCTCGGGCGCACCGGAAAATCTGGATGGTTTTTAGGTCTATAGCGTGACCAGACGTCCCGTTTTAAACGGGATAGCCTCGTATTTTCATCTAATTTTGAGCGTCCCGACTTTTTCTCAGATGTCCCGTTTTTTATTATTTTCGCACTGTTACGTGAGAACATAGGTGGGAATTAAAGAAAAGAATACTTTTGTTAATAATTATTCGTTCGTTAATTGCTACTATTTCTAATGCTTAAATGAACACTTTCAGATACGGCTCATAGTGAGGGCAAAAGATACTGCAGACTACCCAGTTATCACTTCTCCATTTTTTATGTAAGCAAAAATTTTGTATCTATCCTTATCTCTTGTGATTTTCAACCGGAATTCATTTAAAATTTATTATAATATTATTTGGAATTCATGTAGAATTTCCGTAGCAATTCATTCGGAATTCATTTGAAATTCTTATTTATTGCAAGAAATAACTGAAACGAGAAAATAAGTGGAAACGAGTAAATAATTTTAAGTCTTAAAACGTGTTTAATTTTTTCTTGGGTGTGTCGCGAGACTTTTGCAATACAAAAAGTGTTCTGTGATTCGAAAAAGGTTGAAAAACTCTGCCTTATATCTACATACAACTATCGACAAAGTTTTTTTTGAAAACCAAGTAACTTTTTGACAAGAAAAGGCATCACGTAAAAGGCTTTTTCTGTCATGTAAAAGCCTTTTTGGTGCTCATTGAGGTGTCAAATTTAGAAATTGACTCTAGTGCTCCACAGTACTGTAAGTTGTAATCACACACTTTTGGCATAGGCGCACGCAGGGAGGGGGTCACAGTACCATATGTCCTCTCTCCTGGCTCTGGTCCTTGCGTTAAAAAAACTGACTCTTGGCCTGACTTTTTCCGCTTTCGATTGTTTTGTGCGGTAAGGGATGGTTCCTTCATTTCTGCGTTAGTTTTTTCTCCCGTTTTTCTTTTAAGTCCGATTTTTTCTGTCAAATTGTCCCATTTTCGTCATGACTTAATCTCGTCAACCCATTTAGGCCACAACTCAATGTATTGCAAGCTAATAATTTTCGAAGGCGAAAAGTTCCTGGTGAGGAAATGTACCCAATTTTTGGCGTTAAAGATAAGCGGAAACGGCATGCGTTGGGTAACTCATGTTCACCGACTGTCGTAAAAGACTGCTACGCGCTGGCAAAACGACGGACCGGTTTGGTGACATTTCATAAAAACTAAAGCAAGAGGAAAAACACACTTTACTAGGCGTCTTGCATATCAATCTTTTCACTGAGCCACTGAAATCTATGTTCAGTGCATTGATAAACAAATGCCATGAGATAAGTCAGCTAAAAAAATGGATGGACGTGTACGGCTTTAGTTCTTCCTCCTCCAAAGCATCATAAATCAAATTTTTAGCTTTCATTCAGCCTTGAAAAATTCATGTTAATGAATGGTTAAATTGATGTGTCTGTTTCAAGTGATGCACTTAAAATAGCGAATGATGATATCCTTAATGTTGTTAAAGCAAGTGCAGTGATGCTTTGCATTGCAAAGCATTACTTTGCATCATATGGCAAATTAACTCTTGTCAGATTAGTTTACGTTCCTATTCCGATATAGGCCTTACAGTGTTGGATCATCATGAATGAAAGAGTAAGGTAGCAATAAGTGCAAGTAGTTACAATATTGGTTTCTTGCAAAAAATAATGGTTTCAACCTTCTTGGACAAAAGTTTATAAAAATGTTCCTTCATTTTTACGTTCCATCCAGGCATTTTTCACAAAGACGTCACACTAGTTGATCACAAAAATACTACTTTATTCGTACGACACAATATTACTTGTTCCCTTAGTTTTTACAGTCAATCTGCGTCTTTTCAACCAAAATACTATTAAGCTTCTCCATCACACAAAAACGTTGATTACAGCATTAATGCCGTATATGACAATGCGATGAATTGCTTAGATGTTCTATACGGTAAAGCTGTCAAAATACATTCGGTTTAAAATAAAATGAATATATTAGAAAACACGGCTAGCTCTCAAAATACATTGCGTGTGAAAAGAAAATACTCGGTAAAAGACACACATCACAAAAAATACAAATTTTCAAACGTGTTGATCCTCTTCACTGTCAATTTCATCTTCATTCACCAGTACTTCTTTTTGGCTGGTGGAGCGTTCTAACTCAGCTTTCTAAAAAACAAGAAGGATGTTCATGCAATGATATAGAACGCTTTCAAGTTTTAAACCATGTTGTAGTTCTACATAACATCAAAACCAAGGTTATGCCAGATCACAACGATGAGAAACTAACCAAATGACTCAGAGCGGATGGAACGACGGAGCGTTTCCGCTGGAGCGGTAGACTCTAAATCGAATCCGCATCGAGTTAATTCAAATGCTCATAAATTGGTAATCATACCTACCGCTGTATATCGCAAAGCGATAACTGTGTTTCGAAACCCTGAACTAATAGACACTAGTGATGTACACAAATTTAAATTGTCAATGCAAAACCTAATCATTATAGGATCTGAAAGAAAGAATTTCATTTCTTCGATTTTTGGAATAACGATAGCGCTAGAGCCTCTGTTATCTAATTTCGTTAGGTCAAGCTGTGCATGGGAGGTGGGCTCAGCGATACCCAGCTTCAATTAAATTAAGTTATCACCATACATTTCTACTAGTTTGGTGCAAAATTTTACCGATAATGTTTCAAAATTAATTTTTGTTAAAGAGTAATTCATTTTCTTCATTTCTCTAGTATATAACATAAAATAGAAGTTAGAAAATATTTGCAGATAGCCTACGAAATGTGACTCAATGATCATGTACTCACTTTGTTTTTCGGCGCATATTTTAAAGCATCCGCGACAGCCAACTCGATATCTGCTACCTTGGCTTCTTTAATGTTTCTTTGCGTAGCCTCTGCGAAAATGCAATGAATTACTAGCATAAAGCATCCAAGATCTAAAGTAAAGTTAGATTTCACGGAAAACGTTTGAGATTAGTGTTCTCATTGCTAACTTAGGTGTTCGTAATTGGATATCGAATAAGACTAAGTATAGATATAGAATGAAGAAAATACAAAATGAAAAAATAAAGCAAAATCAAAAAACACAGTCCAAGGGATGATCCATTATTTACTGTAGAAGAAACCAGTCAAGGACGTAAATTTATTTTTAAGGACATGATAAGCATTAGGACTGTATGAGTATGTACAGTTGCACACATGTAATTATTGTGAAGACAAGCCGCTGATCATACGATCTTACTTATAATATAAGGCAACAAAGTAGTTTCTTTGAAGCTTCTTTTGCCCCTTTTTCCTTTTAGGCTAAACTGTGCCCACAAAACATTGGTGCCCATTTTTCGCATCATATTGCGGACCATATCCCCCATTCCTCTTCCGCCGAGGCTGCTTAGAAGGCCAATCTACAGACAACAAAAACACTAGAAAAATTTTTTTACCTCGATAATATCTATAACATAAAATAAAATCACTACTTCGATAAACCACTACAGCCTATTTCGCCGCTGTCGGCCCTTCAGGTGATATAGGTGTATCTAAACATGAACGTAAAATATAAATAAAGAAAAAACCTGTGCTAAAACTGGTCGAAATATAAGAAACGATATTCAAGAGCTTGTAAAGTTTATTTGAGTTAGTGTTTTCGGCATTTATTCCCATAATACATGTTCTTTTAAATATTTTTGCTCGAAATTGCGGGTAAAAAATCTGCTGCTGTACAACACTACGGGGAACTGTCAGCTGTGCAACCCGGAAGCTGCATCGGTGCAAAACGAAGCCGCAGCCAATGAGAATGAATTTCCGGTAAAGCCATAGATTAGCAAGTACGTTCGTGTTTAGATGCACCGATACCACTTGAAGAGCTGACAACGGCGATACAGGCTGTAGTGGTTTATGAAAGTAGTGATTTTATTTTATATAATAATATAAACTCTAGCTGATAGTGATTGAGCACTTTGCTAGAGGAGGGTGAGCTTTGCTTTTACTCAATATTTTCTAAATAGAGTCAAAATTTAATCGATCATTTAATTAACTAAGCTTATTTTAAAGCCTTAAATAAAAAAATTAATAAGTGTAGTGGGGGAGATTACGAAATAAACTTGCGTTTCTGAACCAGCAGTCATCCAAAGTACATGACAAAATAAATGTATTTGTTTGCAGCCGCCAAATCCGTTACGAAGGATCTGTGACCCTTGCACGGAACCGTCAGGTGTGCATCGGACATACCGGTACTCAGGTATAGCGAAGTGACGCTGTATTAGCACAATAAAATGCTTTCACAGTCTAAAGAGTATTGTGTAAGAACTACTCACCAGCTTCTTTTGAGCAGTACGCTCAGCTAAATTAGAACAAAACTGTTCCAATTCCTTTACATCGCATAATGGTTCAGAGAGAAGTTCTTCGTCGTTCACGACTCCTCCACCACCATTCAACAGCTGTGTAAGTACATTAAGCTGTTGCCGTTGATTTTCAATAATTGTTGCGTTGCTGCGATGAAGGGTTTTCATTTCGTCTTTTAGCTGACGAATTATTTTCATCATATTTTGAGGATCTGCAATAGATCAAAAATCAACTTCAGTTCGTAGCCTATAGATTCATACATTCACTTGGTCTTATGGACAATTTTCAAAATTGTTTAGAGCTATTCCATTTTACCGATTTTACATTAAAGACTTAATATCGATAACATTTTTTTGAAAAATCTAAACGTCTTTGACCATAACTTTTGATCCTCTTCAGAGAAAAAAAATTGGATTTACAAGTACAAAGTTTCCAAATGACAGTATTTAAAAAATATGGCATGCTTTCACTATTACTAACAATTACCACATTATTTCGTACAACTACTTCATACAAGAATACTATTACAAGTGAAATGACGTAACCTATTAATAGGCCTACACAAATGCCTTGTCCACTTGTCCAGTTTAAGTGGACTTAATTTAGGCCCACGGGCTTTTTGCATCACAATTAAATTTTTGATGTTATAATCACTTTTTTTAAATTATGACATCGAAAATTAATAAACTGGACATGTGTACAGGGTAAAAATGTACAACAGCATTACCCAAACTAAAATACCAATCAACATCAAAATTAACACCAGTTTAAATATACTTACTAAAATACATTTAACAGAAAAGATGACCCCCCTACATACAACTGTGTATTTAGTTTAGAATTGTGTTTTTTTTTTATCAATAAAGTTTCTTGAATGTTGGTTTTGTATTCAATGTTGCACGCCCTAGTCACTTTAAAATTGTCATTCTTCGCGTTAACTTGGTTACAGACTTGGCAATTTTATCTATGTGACCCTGTATTGCTGATTTTCTTTTGAGTTGGAAGTTCTCTTGTATTCTAGTACTCAAATGGCGTGTTGTCATACCAATGTATGACACATTCGAATGTATGACATATTATTCGTGTGACGCGAATATGTTATACATTGGTATGACAACACGCCGACACGTGAAGAATGACAATTTTAAAGTGATTAGGGCGTGCAACACTGAATACAAAACCAACATTCAAGAATACAGTAAATATGGGATAAAAATATCTTTGAAGATGAAAATTAAAGCCAGAGTAAAGTTCGTCACTGAACGTTTTGATGACACGACTTCAGTTATCATCATCAGCAGTAATCGAGTAGGCAGATTAAAACTGAAAAAAATAAAATTTATAAAGTTCTCTAGTTTTAATTTTCCTCTTTAAAATTCAAGAAGCTCCATTGATAAAAAAGCACAATCCTAAATTGAATACACAGTTGTATGTAGGGGGGTCGGGTCATCTTTTTTGTTAAATGAATTTTAGTAATTAAAGTTACAAACTAACAGTTCCTTCGATGTGCAATTTTGATGATAAAACTTTTTTGGAATATGCTGAGAAAACTCCAAATCAGCAACGCAAAAAACGCGACAACGGTTTCTTACTTCTGGGTAAGTACTGCCATTTTATTCCTTACTAAAAACGTAATTTGTAAATAATATGTATACGTGCCTACCTAATCATGTTCAGAAACAACAATCAACAATGCAAAATCTAGACTAAGCTAAATTCAATAAACACCCTCATTATTTCAGCCATATGCCTTCAAGGAAAGCTGTTAAAGTTTCTAGCACTATGTGTTTTTAAGAATCATACCTGCGGTGGCGTCATTTTCAAGATCTAATTCATTGCCCGTGGTCAGCCATATTGGTTCTCGGCTCCCTGAAGGGGTACTTGAAGCTAAGTAAGAACAAATGTTACTAAATTTGACTGTTGTTCTTGAAATTTCTACTATTTTTATAAATATTAAATAAGAAATATTTTGCGGTAAATTTGCAATTACATACTTGTTTTCGTTTTTTCTCAAGTGCACTGTTTTAGCCTTGAGACAAAACTAAGCCATCGCTAAAAAAAGCGACAAGTTAGATAATGGCGTGACTTCGACTGCGTCAACCCCAAATGTAGCGTTAAGCATCTTTTTCAACCGTACAACCAGTGAACCAGTCGGCTTAATATGCACTTTGTCCCATTAGAGTTATTTTTGAGCCGCTGGTTTAACCCGATTCAGATTTGAACCCTAAGTCTACCGCACCATAGGCACACGCTCTAGTCACTGCATGGTATATCAGACCTAGGCAACTACTCTCGTAAACAAGCTTTTTATAGCGCTTCCATCACCTTCTCACGCACGATAAGAGGAAAAGTACAACAAATATATAAAACACAAACAATAACTTACCAACAGATGGTTCCTGATACGAGGAATTGGACAAGGTAATACAGTTTTGAGTAAAACTGCTACGGCGGCGATCAGTATAGATTTCTTCTGTAAAAAATGTTTAACTACATTAAAATATTAAAAAATATGATGTTGCTTAAATCGCACGATAACATTCTTATCAAAAATCTATTTTGTCAGTCCAATATTATTTACAGTGCACCAATAATGATCAAAATTGCAGTTTATCAAAAAGATGTCGAGAGTTAACAGAGCCTATAATTTGCGAGCACTCTGTGCATCATACCTTACAGCATAAAAAGTCTGCAGAATGTCGATATTGCTTAAGTATCAGTATTTTTGCGACAAAAATAACCGTATTCAAAACGCCCTTTCATAGCTTTTGCATCAAGTTATTTAGCAGGAAAGCACTTACAGCATGACATTCAAAGTGTTGCCGCACTTTAATCTCTGTCACACAAAGCTTCTAAACTGTGCAGTTTCACTTAAAGCAGCTGAAATTACCCAAGAAGATTTGCATCTCCAGTGTGAGATGACTGTAAATGCTTCGCAACTAGAAATTTTGCTCTTGTGTTTTGGGCTTCTCATAACACGAGCATAGAGTGAGACGAACACAGACTAAGGGAGTAAAGATCCAAACACCAACTTTTGTGTGGCAGATTAGCAATCACCGTATTTACTCGATTGTAAGCCGCGGCTTATAAATATTTTTTCATCATCATTTGTGCGGTTTACTTTCGAGGGTGACTTACTTACGGGGGCGGCTTACATTTTTTTAACGATTTAAAAAAAATTATTTTTATCAAAACATCCGATGTGGCGATGTACAAATTCAGTTCACCCCAAAAGCGTGAGAAAGTGCTAACTGCACTTTTAGTCCACAGCCACGTGTTTGTTTTGCGAACTGAATTGTGGTGCTAATCGTTTCCCGCCATGATTGCGAAAGTTAATGTAAATCGCGCAAAGCGACAACCACTTTGATCATTACCTTTGTTATTGTTACAACGTGCATGCTTGCAGCGTGGCTTGAACAGAGACAAAATAGGAACAGGAAAAACTCCATGAAACACTTGGTAATTGCGTCTTCGCTATTCGGTGTTATTTTGCTTGCTGTTAACGATTAAAAACAACCACAAAATACCTATTTGATGTTGTCTGCTATTGTTGTCGAGAATAGGAAGTTTATCAACTACCGGTACGCAAAACATTTTATTAGATCGGTTTATGAAACCTATTTTTTAGATTTAACACCAGTACAGATGCAGCTTACAATAATTTTTAGCGCTTGAAACGTGCGGCTTACAATCGAGGGCGGCTTACATTAATTTTTAGCGCTTAAAACGTGCGGCTTACAATCGAGGGCGGTTTACAATCGAGTACGGTAAATGACCATTACCTGCGGTAACGATATCTTCACTATCTTGTTCTTTGCGCATGATCAACGTCTGTCCTCCGCTTCTTGAAGGGGTACTTGAAGCTGAGCAAAAAAAGTGACTGCTTGTTCATCAATGCTTCCACTACTTTTATAATTTAATATAAAATCACAAACAATTTGTATTAAATATTCAATCGAATAACTTTTCTTTGGTAATCTATTTTTTTGAGTAATTAGTTACTTTTTCCGATAAAAACTAACCTGGGGACAATTGAGAAAGTGACGAACTTGACATGTGGTCGCTTCCATTTGTAAACCGGCGTTTCTTTTTTCTAGCACTTGTGCGGTTCTCTTCTGTCGTAAAAAAAATTATCTAATCATTAAAAATTGTATTGCGAGTAATAAAACTTGGTCAGTCGATCAACGCACCGCTATTACTTTCAGATATTAATCTAGAGCGTTTTTTGTTTCTTCGTTCTTTGCCACAACCACTTTCATCTAAATTAGAGGTTTCTTCAGCTAGAACTTCCAAAGCTTTTGCACGTTCATAATCCTCTGCAAAGCAAAAGGCAGAACTCAAATCAACATAAACTATACAGCGCAAGTAAACCATACTAGCTATTAAATATAAAGCCGATTCATTACAAGATTATTGGTACCAAACGTCTTGTAATTACTCTGTTAGCTGTAACGACCACGAAGAACTTGTCGATACACAAAAATAAGGTTCTTAAGCCGTGGTCACACGAGGTGAGTTACTCGCGCGAGCTACCAGCGCGAGTAATCACTCGCAAAAGTGGTCACACAGGGCGAGTTACTCGCGCGAGTTTTAAGCTGAGAGTAACGTTAGCTTGGGTTGGTAGACTCCATCTGCGGCTGCGGTCATGCCGCTTTTCATAGACGACTCTGCTTCCCCCTATAACTAACTTTCTTTCATATTCTTAATTTTTTTTAAGTACGTCATCTAACACGAAACCAACATCATTTCGCTACCTTGGCATTTTCATCGCAGTGGTTCTGTGATGGCTCGTGTTCCACAAGCAGAGCCGGCGCCAGAGCAGTCGACTTAGTAAGGCCAAGCGTTTATCAAGGGGGGCAAGAGTTTGAAACTAAGCACAAAAACTGCTGTCTTCAAAAGAGTAAGCTTGTTGTTTGGGAGGGCCAGGCTTCCCTGGCCCCCCTTGGCGCCGGCTCTGTCCACAAGCCAAAATTACAAAAAATATCCAAGAAAATCGCAATTTCAGAATCAGCGGCTGCAAGCTTCTAATTTAGTTTTCTATGCTAGATTTTCTCTTTTTCGAACTATTGGAACTATTACGTCATAATGAGTTTTGGTAGCAAACGGATTGTTTTGGTCGTTTGGTCGGCTTAACTAAGCGTTCACATTTCGTTTGGTCAATTCTAATTCAGCTTAAAAAGCATGATGTTTTCAATACTTCCTTCAACTACGAAATTTTTCAAAAATTTGACCACTAAAATCGGAAATTCGAAAAATGGTGTGGTAAGAATTATAGAGAGAAGTTGGAAACTGAGCTACGCATTAAAAGGTAAAGAGAATAGATGTATAAAGAATGGCTATAAAATAAATGTCTGCGACGGTATTTGTTGAGAAGCTTCAAACACGAAAACAATATTAGTTTTTTGAGGTGGGAGTTGAAAAAGTTTTGCTCGAAAAAATTCGGCACCTAAAAAACTTTTTTTTCTAACCTTATAGTTACAGTATAATGATCTCTAAAAAAATCTTCACTTTCAAACGTAAAACTTGAACACAATTTCACTTGATCTCCAATTTTTTTCAAAGTTTGCTCCCCAAAACGAACAACTTTTGCAATTGCGCAATAAACTTTTCATATTGCTGAAATTTTGTAAACCGGCATAGTGGTAGGCAATTCACCACCATTTTCTTATCCTGAGCATTCCTATAATTATTGTGAATATACCATCATCAAGGGGTAAATGTGTTTAGAGTCTTTACTTTCAATTTTAGTGTTAGTAATGCCTGCATAAAAGCTGGGAAGCGGATCTCTCTAGTGTTTACCGCTCATCTGTTGTTAAAGCCAATGTTGCTTTGGTGAGACTTTTCATACGTATTATTAACCAATAAAACAGCGAATTAATTCAGCCCAAAATTTATAACTGCTTCTTTAAAATGATAGTAATAACTGCTCGGAAATGATTCGTAGAACGAGTAAAAGTTTATCATCTACTATGAGGGCCCGTTCACGACCAGACGCGAAACTTAATTTTGTTATTGTGAACGCAATTTTAAAGATTATGAAATTTTTTTCGGTAGTTTAAAGAGGTTAAAACTATTAGTTTTTACATCCCTATAACAAACTTCAAAGTTTATAGAAATACTACATTTTAACATCGAAATAAAGTTTCGTGCCTGGTTGCGAAAACCACAATACGTGAACGCGTCCTAAGAATTTATTTTCATACAAAAAGTTAAAGCTCTTCAGTTTCAAAATAACAACTCAATTTACAGTACCGTACTAACACTGCTGGGCAGCTGACATATGCAAAAACTTTGCACCTATACCAGATTTTACTGAGTCACATAAGTAAACAAAACTGACTTGTCATGCCTTCGCAAAAAGTGCGTTTGGACATTCTTCGCAGGCAACTTTTGATCACACCTTTTACATTGCTCTTACTGCATTTTGATTTCAGTTACGAAATATGGCTCAAACAACCTGAGAATCTCCTTGTGTAGTCAGTCGCTTAATATGAACTCATATACTGTATTAATCACGATATTATTTTTATTTATTGACATGTTTACCCTCCTATCACGAGAAAGCGACGGAGCGCAATACGAGCACACTTAGGAGTTGCCGGCCATCTGTCTACCACACATAGATCGGGAAGAATTTCGTTAAGTGCCTTTCCCAACGGTACAACAAACAAACTTCTCGTTTTCTTCTCGCTATTCCTTAATGCTGAACGTCAAACAGGGAAGCTGTAAATATCAATTTTTAAGTGATTGGTTTGACCCGACTCGGAATCGAAACCCGAGTCTACCGATCCAGAAACAGACGCTCTATCTAATCGGCCATCTGATCGGTTAAACAGTAGTTAGCTTTAAGCAATATGAGCTGTAATCGAATAAAGAAAACACATTTATGAGGTTAATTTGATTCGTACAACAATAATAACCTTGCAAACAATTCGACCTAAAATCTACCCGTTTCTATGCATTTCTGCTTAGTAGTAAATCCGGCTTGTAACCTATAACTGCTTAGAAACAAATCTGTTTAAATGGTAGACCTATTCTGGAACTTGCTGTAGATTGCTCCTATAAAAACTGTACATCCAGCGTCTCGTATGTCCTTATTTGTAGAGGTAAAGTCAATCATTTTATTATCTTGAAAATTTTACTAACCCAGATATGAACACTCAATAGTTTTGTAAGATATAATTATTAACATCTTTCACTCCCGGATTAAGGCTTTGCTGGCCTAGAGGTAAATCTCCAAAAGTTGATAGAAAATGGAAATATTTTTACACATCAATAAAGAAAAAAAAAAAAAATTAGCAGAAAACATGCGGTCAGAATGACTGAAAACGTTTTTTACATAGGCTATTTAACTTTTCAAGATATTACTCATTACAATGCCAAAGTACTGGTACGCTATTTCGTTATTCATATAGTCGCAAAAAAAATCCTGAATACTGCAAGGGAAAACTAGATTCGATTTACGCAGAGTCGGCCTAAGCCCAAATCTGACATCTAAAATTTTGCCAACGGCCTCAAACAGCTTTACTTTCTCTCTTAATCCTCATATATGTCCATAGGTTCTTTGAGGATTTATAGAATATTAGGCCAATTGGTATTACTGTATATACTGTAGTGTTCGATTAGTTGGGTGTATCTAACGTAATGGTATAATTTTGGATTTAACTATTTCTTGGAAGTTGTAGGCCTATTGCTAGCAGTGTTATCAGAAGCATTTTCTTTGCAGTTGCTTCAGTGGCGTACCCAGAGGAGTGCCTCTAGGTACACTTTTACTGAAGATATTTCGGAGTACGCCCCCTCCCCTTCAAAACCTTGGGTACGCATTTACGCTCCTGTACAGTATCTCTAACGAAACATTTGGATTCTAAACGAACCCCACAAACACTGAAATGAATTGCGATAAGTAATGTCATCGTCAACAGAAGAGGCAGGATAAACTTGCGTGTCGCCAGCAATAGGCCTATTTGAAAAATTGCACTGGTCGGCAGGTTACTAATAATTAAGGGCTCCTATGTAATAGATCTTTTCTACCGAGGGATAGTCTTCCAAATCTTTATCTGTTTTATGATCTTGGTAGATAGGTGCAATATAAATCAAAGAGCACCTAGTTCTATAGTTCTAAAGCACCACAACTGAAAACCCGGACATTTATAAATTTAGGCTTGGGAATGTCGTTTATTAATTCACTTGTTCACTCGATGTGCGTTATTCACTAATATACTTTCTCGCCACATTGAAATGTCAGAATTAAGGAACATTTAATTTTAAGCGAATGGGTTGTACTGCGAACAAAAACGCGTTAAATAAATCCTCATTAAAAATTGCAGTAGTTGCTTTCAATGCCAAAAGTTTTATTCATTTTGCAATGTTTCAAAAATCCAATACCTCTTATGAAACCAAAACAAAAGAAAGCCCTGTTGACAAAAAAATGAAGAAACCTGAAACTAAGCAAGAAGTTATACCCTAACGGAGTACCATTCTTATTAAACGTTTAGCAACACGATAAAACAAAAATTTTGTAGCAGCAATTTTAACTCCTAAATTTTATCAAATCAACTATGCTAATTCTAAATCTGGAAAGATATTTACCCATCAGACAGATCACAATGTTTTGTTTGTGAGTAGCTTTCAACGTCTCAATCCATGCAGAAGATTTGCATCAAGCATTGGCAGTTAACGTGATTTTTTGTGAGCTCAAATCGTCTACTTTTATGATTAACTGCGATTGCTCAGTGCATTGCAAGATATCGTTAATATTAAAACTTGTTCCACAAACACTTGTTTTCTACCTTTGCCTTTTACGTCTTTTTGTTTTTAAAATGTTGCCACATGAAAGGTTTACTTGACAAATGCATTGTTTATAACGAAATAGATGCTGCAAACAGTCGTATTTATCCACTAGGCAGCTTTAAAACAGCGCTTTCCGACCTTTTTGTGGGAGGCCCCACTTTTATCTTCTAAAAAATCTCAGACCCCACAAAAACTACATTTTCTAAAGATATTTTACCCTATTAATAAAGCGCTGGGAGCTTTCCTGGACCCTTGCATCAATCGTAGGCTATTACGGTTAACACAAACAGCAAGTGAGGCAATTAATGTTCTTCTTTGGACATATGTTGGCTGTGGTGGTTGAAAAACTCACAGGTCATTCATCATTGACAATGTGTAATAAACCGAATTCTGTAGCTCATGAGTTCTAACAGCGAAATTGCGCTGTCCTAACCTGCAAAGCATAGCAAGAATTTTTCATTTTTACGATCACAACCACAAAAGCTCAATCTAGTTCTCTATTAAGGCTTTAGAATTTTCTATCAGGCTCTAATTGCGAATCCACATAAACACGAGGAAACAAAATTCAAAACGAACATTGTCTTGAAACAGGATTTTCAATCGAGGGGTCTAACATTAAAAAAAAATCTCACTCAAAAGACCAACACTTTTAAGGCGCACCAGCAAAGTTACGCACCAACAAAAAAAAATAATTTACTACAACTATTGCTGTGCTAACGTCCCATTGCGTAAAGTTTTGGTGTTCACACACACTTACTTTGTTCGTCATTTCTTGACAATTGTTGACTCTGAGTCTCTTTCACTGCGCTAGAATGACCAGAATAGTTTTTGGAGCCACAAGGTGCGGTTCAATAGTTTAACAAACTTTTTTGCTCACTCATCACGCTAATTTCACGTTTGCTTACTCATCTACATAAACTTAACAACGAAAATATGAATAGTTTCAACTAGAGGTGTATTCTGTAATCTATGATGCTCTACTTGGTTTCTTCCTACATCTTTCGCGGGTTGGTTGGCGTATATTTCATTGCAAAATACTTGCACAGGGAAGAATTTATTGTCTAATTTGCTTAATGCTTCGGAAAACCTAGTTTGGATGTAGAGCTACAACTAAATCTGACTACAGTTCCGCTCTCATATCCCATTCCTTTGTGATGTAATCAAGTCCTGATGGTCGATACCAATAAGACCGAGATTTGAAAAAATTTTCGAGACAGAAACTGAAACTTGAAAAACATTTGAGACAGAGATGCGGAAAATTTGTTCGAGACCCAGTCACCGAGACCAGACTTCGAGATGTAAGCAGCGGCATCGTGCCATGCGATTTGCAATTTTTTGTAATTCAAAAATTCAAAAAATAAAAATTCAATCAGTGCCATTTTATTTTATTTTCATCTATCAAACTAACTGCCTGCCCCCCCTCCCCTTCTTATACTACGAACTCCATTTTTTGTTTTGTAATTTTTGCTTCATCAATCGCTTCGACTCAAAAGTAAGTTAGTTTCTTGATCTTAGTTGAATAAAAAAACACTTTTCAAGATAATTGGACTATGAAAGAATATTGCCCCAATGTGACGTTAAAATTAAGCTGCGTGGTTTCAATCGTGCTAAATTCGAAATAATTCCGAAAATTTAGGTATGCGCAAATAGATAGCATGGTGCTACCATAGAGGTGCTATCATAATGCTTTAAACTTGTGGATAGAGCAGATAACACCAGCATTGATGATGGTATTGTAATGATGAGTTTGCCGCAGTGTATAGGGCCTAAACCATAGGCCAATGCATAGGAACAAGCGCACGCAGGAGGGTACGGTGCCATGCCCCCTGGCCCTGACGTTGTTGTAGATTACAGGGCACACCTACACGTGATCCAATCAAATGGCCCATTTTCAGTCTACAATTGTTTAAGCTAATATTGATTGCAGTCTCCTTTTATTTATTTAAGCTTCTGCTTTTAGACATTGCCTACTTAAATATTTTTGTATTGTCCAAGTGACTGCACTCCCTGCAAAGTACCGGTAGCCTATCTCCTTTTTTCGATATAAAGTGTACTAAAATGAGTGATTTTTTCGTAAAAATCCGTTGGCGGCTGGGGGCGGAGCCCCCAAAGGCCCTTAGTCTCCGGGCACTGGGAGCTCCGCCGCCCCCAGATCCCAGATTGTGCACTTTTCCTAGGGTGCCCAAATGGTCCAATGCAATTCTTAGGTGCCACACTGGCTCAATGCAATGATAAATACGGCTTTTACAAAGGTTCTCATCAGTTGCCGACAAATTGGTGCATTTGATTGGATAACGTGTAGATGTGTTTTACAGTATAATTCATAATCCACGACACCACAACAACGCCAAGGCGGGGGGGGGGGGGGGGGGGGGCATGGATTCGTGCCCGCCATTGCGTGAACCTATGATAAATAATCTATAATTTTCTTCTTTTGAATCTAACCTGATATATTTTCACGACATTTTACTTCATCGAAGATCGACTTACCCACAACTCTCTTTCTTCATCGAGTTACTATTTTTATTACCATTTATTTTGATTTTTGGAGGTGCACATGAATCTAGTAATAGACGTGACCTACTGCACTGATCTAGTAGCCTATATTTGCAATAAATGGGAGTGAAAGTGCAATTTCAAAGGACCGCGACCGGCGACTTATTAATGAATTACAGGCGTACATGATTGGTTAGTACCGTTTCAGACAAAGATCTACCTTTAGAAACATATCAGCGAAATAAGGTAATGTCTCACATAGCTGTGTGAAATAAAGCGCAGAACAAATGTAATTAGAATTGTATTTCTCCATTGTAAGCCCATTTATTGGAAGTCCAGAAAGAAAACAATCACGCAATAGCAAATATTTGTCGTAACTGCTAAGATCCTTGTTTTTCTCCCGGATGGATTTGGGGGGGCATGGCCCCCGTTCCTCTCCCCCTGACCACGCTCTTGACTAGGCCTAAAACAACCAAGAAAAAAAAATGAAGGTAAAAAGTTACAAAAAAAGCGTTTAGTTTTAGCTACCGGTAATTTATTCGTTTTACCCTTATTTACACAAAAGAATAATTGGATTTCAAAACTACTAAATGGGAAAGGAGCTTTCCATTCATGCGAGATCGATGTCGACGCGTGATGAGACCTCCTGTGCATTGCGTCATGCCTTTATTTTGATTTAACGTATAATGGCAGACGAGAATGTGGATTGATTGCGACTTTCTTAAATAGTAACACCTTCGCAGCTCCTGCTCGCCTGCTGGAAACAACAAGCGAGAAACGCTGAAAATGACGGAATATAAAATGTAGTAGATAAGAAAACTTATAGCACTTACGTTAAAAGCACAAAAAGGGATGTTTCTATGCTATACTACAGTAATATTGAATTTGCCATAGACAGAAAAACCAAAAACCTCACCATAACTCACATTTTTTTTGCTAGTTGAGTAGTCGCCGAAAAAAAGGACTCAAGTCCAAGTCCCAGGTAAAACTTACGAGTCCGAGTCTTCAAAATCTGGACTTAAGTCGTATCCAACACTGTAAACAAGCAAACCAAATTAATATATACACTAATAACTTTGATTGTGAACAAGTGCATTTTTATTTTGTATTCCCAGCAAAGTTGGTTCATGGTGTTTTAAAACTCCCACGCCCCACCAAATTTTTGTTATGCCTTACGTTGGGAACACTGCTTTAACAGTTGTTTCTACTGTAACTATAGTTGAAATTGCAGAATTGATGACGAATTATCGATTGTATAACTTTGGTAGAGAGGAAATTTTCAATATTCGTATGGTTGCTACAGCTAATAATTTTAGAACATTGAACCATTTTATGATTGAACCGTATTTTTTTCATTATTTACAAAATTTACTTACTTACTTTTTCAAGACCCGCTTATCGTTGGGGGGTCGCGGGGGCAGCAGCTCGAGTTGGAGCCTCCAAGCATCTCGATCCTCTGCAACAAAGGATAGATGCTCTGCTGGGATGCCAAGGCGAGACCGACTAAGATCTTCTACGCAATCTCGCCATCGAGTTCTGGGACGGCCTCTAGGCCTTCGACCAATCGGTGTTGAACAGAGCAGCTTTTTGGCTGTTCTTTCCTGGGACATTCGTGTCACATGTCCATACCAACGCAGTTGCGATCTTTCTAGTCGGAGAAGCAGCGATTCGATGTTTAGAGATTCACGAATATCTGCACTTTTAACCTTGTCCAACAAGGTCAAACCGCTAATTCTTTGCAAGAATCCCATTTCGGCTGCTTGAACTCGAGATCTCACTTTCTCATTCATGATCCAACACTCATGGCCATAAGTCAGAATAGGAACATAGACTGATCTGAAAATGGATAGCTTTGCCTTGGTGCAAAGCTCCCGTTTCAGTACCACAGATCGGTGGAGCCGGCGCATTACTGCACTAGCTTTGCCGATGCGGATATCCAATTCGCTATTTTGTCTGCCATCACTTGTGAATGAGACGCCGAGGTACTTGAATTTCTCTGACTGTTTTAGTAGTACTCCATCAATCTGGAGAGAGCACTGCTTTGGTTGTCTGGACAGGCACATGGTTTCTGTTTTTGTTGTACTGATTTTCATTCCGGCCACAGAGCATGCATCCGAAAACCTGTCAAGAGCTTGCTGGAGACTATTTTGGGTAGAGTCTAGTAACACAAGATCATTTGCAAATAACAGACGTTGTACAGTGCAACCATTGATCTTTACTCCGCCGCAAGACTCACTTTTCTTAACTATTCTATCCATATAAATAAGGAATAGAATAGGTGAAAGCGAGCAGCCTTGCCGTAGTCCCACACTTACTCTAAAACGTTTCGTCATTGCGCTGTTAACACGAACACAGACCTCAGAATGCATGTACAGCGACTTAATAGCAGTTAGTAACTGGCCATCAATGCCATACTGTAACATCACCGCCCAAAGCTTGTCTCTAGGAATGCGATCATATGCTTTTTATGCTTTTTCAAGATCAACAAAACATGCATTGACCTCTTTTGCATATTCCCACGACTTCTCAAAGATTTGCTGCAAGGCAAAGATCTGGTCCATTGTGCTTCGGCCAGGACGAAAGCCACACTGCGCATCCATTAGTTTAGGCTCGACTATTTCACGGCATTTCTTTTCAAGGCATTTGGCATAGACCTTACCCGGGACACTGATGAGAGAGATGCCCCTATAATTGGTGCATTTTCTCTTGTCTCCTTTCTTGTGGATAGGTATTATCACACTGGTTTCACGAAAAATAATATGCTGAACGTTTTTGGACACGTCGACTGTCCTGTCCTTCTTCAGAGCGTGATTCGGAAACGAAAAGCCTACGCAGGGCAAATTATTACCAGCGAAAAGCAAAGCAGCGGGGATTATACTATCTTCTAACGCTTCACAAAAGCAATGAAAAATGAATGATCAAAATTACGACGGCTAACAAAATCCTCGCACACTTAGAAACTATCCGCTTGAACAACAAACCAAAATCTTCTCCAGCTTTTTATTTGAGATAGGTGGAAATATTTTAGCAATTTTTGAAAATGAACAAGATTGTTTTGAACTTCTCAATCTTTTGAAAACCAACACTACAATCTTGTTTTTACTGTTGAAAAATCCACAAATTCGCTTGCATTTTCGGACACAGAAATCGCAATAAAAGAAGGCAGTTTACAATCATCAGTCTGGAGAAAACCAACACGCACTGGAGTTCTTTTAAATTATAATGCAATTTGTCCCCTGAAATACAAAACTGGATTAATTCTCTGCCTCTTGAATATGCTCATCTGAATCACTCTTCCCTTTCGAAATTGAAAAGCTAAAAGCAATGCTTTTCACAGTGGTTATTCTTCTTGTTTTTTTCGTGGAATCGATTGCTTCCATAACTCCAATCAGGATGAAAATGAAAGTCAAATGAGTGAAAATGATAACCAAAAAAAAAAATTTATTTTGAAATACTGTATGTTGGAAAAAGTGCGCGAAAATTTTTCCGAAATAGGCTATCATGGCTATGTCAGAATTAATTGACCTTTTTCCGGCGCCCCTAGTGGCGAAAATTTGTTGCTACGGTGGACAAGCTATCAGACTTCGCTTAGTGAAAAGCAAAGCTTTTATGAGACGTTGGTTGGAAAATTGCTGCAGAGAGGTTAATTAAACATATCTGCTTGATATTTCAATTGTGCACATCGAGTTAGTGCAAGCATAGGATGAAGAGTGAACGATTAGTTGGAATTTCATAGAAAATATTTTAAGCTTAGGGCCTATATAGACTAGTGGCTTTCATTGGACCAACCGGTACAAACCTGTACGAGGCTGTGGTTTTGTATGTATTGCAGCTGTACAGTACAATACTGATTGTGATATCAGCTATGCTATAGCCTAGGTGAAATATTTTCCCTGTACTGTCCTAATAGCAAACTAGCGTTCAGTCAATGCTGAGTTTGACTGCAACAAAATTATCAACTGCCTACCGGCAGGGCATGTAATGGAATGGAATGGAATGGAAGATGGAATGGAAGAGGAATTTTGGTATGGAATATGGAAGACTTCAGGTATGGAAAGGAATGGAAGATTTTAAGAATGGAATGGAATGCCATCTTCCATACTTTCCATACCTGGATTAGTTTAACAGAATAATAAATTTTGATCCATAAGTAAAAAAAGGAAAAAAAAACAATTAAGCAACAACAATAGCGTTACTTGCAGAGTTGCAGTGGCACTGCGTCACAGTATTGCTAAATGGTAGAAGGTGACGCAGCCTGGAAACTACGCGGTAAGCCGGTAACTAAGTGCCGTGTGCACAAACGGTGACAGAGTTCGCACTAATACATTCTATTGCTTCGCGGAAAACTTCGAAGTGTTCACAATCACAACTTCAAATTTCTTCAAAATTATTAAAAACAAGATGTCACTCAATTGGACGAATGCTTTCACCTGGCGTTGTGCTGGCGCAAGTCTGCGACTTTTACCAAAAAAACTTTTCTCTTTTGATGTTATTAGAGCAACGCAAGTACAAAAACAAGCTGTCAATCAAACAACTTGTAAAATCTGGCGGGGTCCTGCAGCGGCTGCAGCTGCAGCTTCTCGCAAAACAATTTTCGCAAAAGCAAACTTTGTTTCATTTCGGCGATAATTTTCAGTTTACACCTTAGATATTGCATTGATTTTAATTGTTTATATTGCATGATTGGCAGTTAGCAGTCCTTCTATTTCAGGCGTCTATGGGTAAAGCCGTTAAAGTTGCTTTAACTTTTTAAAACCCAAATTTTGTTGTAGGTTACTGTGTAATTCGTATCTTGTCCGTCTTTTTTGTGATATCGTCAATTGCACATAATTGCAACCAAGCGTGATTTATTGCAACTATCGTAAAGAAATTTGAATTTTAACTGCCCCTGAAGAACTTAAGTGGCGAAAAAGCTCGTTGGTTTTTTTATGATATTTCAAGTATTGGTGACTGATTGTTTTATTCTAGAAAATACATTTATGAGATTAAGTTGATTAGTATAAGGTTAAGTATATCACGTTTTATGCATATATGGCCACTTGAAACTTCTAAGGTAGCAGATAAAAGATCTTCCGTTTTTTTTTTTTTCAGAGTTTTACATGAAAACACGTTAAGTTAGTTTGTGATTATGACAAAATCAATTGCAATGCAGTGTTGCGATAGTTCTGTAAAAGGGCTATATGCGCTATGCGTTGAAAGTTCTACCAACTGTTCAGTCATCCCACGCCACCTTGCGGTAAATACTTATAACCAAAGATCGAGACCTCTGCTCAACAACTGTAATGCAGTCAGCAAATTACTAGAATCAGTTATCACTGTTGTAGCTGCGTAGTAGCGCAGCATTTAAACCATTAAATAAAAGAACCGGTTGAATTAAGCATATCGATATTGAGAAAAATAATATAATATACGTTCGTTAGGTCACTCTTCTCTGTTTGTGACCACCCGTCTCTTCGCAAAGTGCAAATAAAATAGACTTCAGAAGACTACGAACGCTGTTTACCATACTGCATATTACTTTTATTACCAAATTGAGTACAAAATACCCTTCAAATTTTGCCCCTTTTTTGAAAACCAATTTTACGTCGTTTTTTTTACGTTTTTGCTTTTGTTGCTGTAAAATAAATGAAGTGAAACAACTTTGCACTTTAAAACACTATCAGCATAAATTTTCGAAGCTTAATTATGTTTAAAAATATTCGAAGCTGTCGTGAATATTGCACGTAGTCCTGGAGTGTTGAAAAAAAACTTTATTATGATCATTATCGCCTTTCAACTTTCAAAATATATTATTATATTCCAAAATTATTAAATCTCAAGCTCAATTGAACCCACTCTGTCTCCAAACCGAAAATCAGAAATTTAAAATTTAACTTTAACAGAAAATAAGAGATTTCGATTCAAACTAAAACCATAAAATAGACCTGAACTTCCGATTTCGAGAAAGCTTCACATTTTTGATTTCGATCAAAAACCTTTCTTTTCCTAAATCAGTAACGTGTATTACCCTCGCAGCTATGATATGAAGTTATATAGCATCGTATTGCACTTATCACTACCACCAAAATTGAAAAAAAAAATTATTAGAAGTAAAATTATTGACATGCTGCTGAGTACAATCAATAGATATATCTAAAAATATCGTGATTCAAGTTTTTGTATCTTTTTAAAAATACCAAAATCATAATGTGGATTACACGTGGTTACAATATCATTACACCACGTTTCACTGCCACTTTAATTCCACCAAAATTACAATGTGGAATCGACGTGGAGAAAACGTTACCACACCACATTTCACTCACCACCAAATATTCACCAAAATTTAAAAAAATTAATAGAAGTAAAATTTGTTACCATGCATGCTCAAAAAAATAACCAAGGCACATCAATTAATATTGAAATTGGACTTTCATATCAATTCACAAAGCTGCCAATGTTGTGATGTGGATTACACGTGGTTATAACATCGTCTCACCACGTTTCACTGCCACCTTAATTCCACCAAAACTACAACGTGGAATCAACGTGGAGAAAATGTTACCACACCATATTGCACTCACCACCAAATATCCACCAAAGTTTAAAAAAAATTTTTAGAAGTAAAATTGATTGCCATGCTGCAGAGTACAATCACTATAGAATCCTAAAAATATTGCGATTCAAGTTTTTGTATCTTTTCAAAATATCGAAACTATAAGGTGGATTACATGTGGTTACCATATCATTTTACGTTTCACTGCCACCTTAATTCCACCAAAATTACGACGTGGAATCGACGTGGAGAAAACGTTACCACACTACATTGCACTCACCACCAATAAATACCTACCAAAATTTATAAAAACATTTTTAGAAGTAAAAATTGTTGACGTGCAGCTGAGTACAGTCAATAGATACCTAAAAATATCGTGATTCAAGTTTTTGTATCTTTTTAAAAATACCAAAATCATAATGTGGATTACACGTGGTTACTACATCATCTCACCACGTTTCACTGCCACCTTAATTCCACCAAAATTACAATGTGGAATCGACGTGAAGAAAACGTTACCACACTACATTGCACTCACCACCAAATATCCACAAAAATTTAAAACCGCATGGTTAAAAGAAAAATTGTTACCATGCTGCATAGTACGTTTAGTACGTAAATATAAATATTGCAATTGAATTGTTTTTCATCTTTTTTAGGGTACCGAAATCATAATGTGGATTACACGTGGTTGTAACATTACTCTGCCACGTTTCAATTTTACCAACATTATAACATGGAATTAACGTGGACAAAACCATACCATGCCACGTTGCACTCACCACCAAATTTCCACCATTATTCTGCTACGGATTGTAAGCAGCCCTTTAGCTATTATTCTGCACAGTAAAGCAAAAATATAATGCAATTGGTACATTTTGTCACTTTACGATGTTTTTAAAAAATATCGTTGAAAACACGTGGCTACAACATTACCTCGCTACGTTTCGCAGCAACGTAAATTCCACCAAAGTTTTTTCGTGAAATCCATGTGATATCCACGTTACCTAATTTTTGCAGAATGTTCATATTTTTTAATAATTGTTCTAGAATAGATATTTAGGTTTGAAACTGTTTTAAAAATTTTCAAAAATTACTATTTTTATCCAGATTTGAGTGGTGACTTTTACCACATGGTTTCCACCATTTTACCACGTAACAAAAGTTGCAAATAATAAAGACAATATTTTTTCCCGAATTTTATTAGTTTAGCAGTGCAAATTTATCGCTCTGTACATAAGCAGCTTTTTTTAAATCGAAACCTGGTTGTTAACTCTTCTTATTTGATTTGAATCACGTAACTTCCACATGTTTAAAACGTGACTTTTTCCACGTTTTTTTTCCACCTAAATTCCACCAAACGGCCACGTGGAAAACCCGTGGTGTGTTTGCTGGGTAAACATCATAGCCTAGAACACACCTATACACTTCATCCCATCATATCTACGTCAAAATTAATAATGACTGCAGCCTCCTTTCATTTATTTTAGCTTAGCTTCTGCTTTTAGACATCAAAATCAAATCTTCATTATACTCGCGATATTACGCCGAAGCGTGTAACGAGTGGCGGGGCCCACCTCCACGGCTTAGTGCCTGGGCTACACAGCTCCGAAAGAACGTCGCAGCGGTGGCGAGTTTTTGGCGACACTGTGCCGATTTGACCGACCCGGGATTTGATCCCCAGATCTACCGCACCGATAGCGCGCGCTTAGCAACTGAGCTTTTAGACATGAACTACGAAAACATTTTTGTATTGTCTGATACTATAATAGTTACTGCACTCACTGCAGTTATTGGTATGTCTTTTTTCGATAAGAAAGTGTGCTGAAACAAGTTTTTTTATGTGAAAACCGTAAAAATCCGTTGGCGGCTGGGGGCTCGGTCCCCAAACCCCCTTGCCACCGGCCGCTGGGGTTTTGACCCCAGCAATGTCCTCCTCTTTTGTTAAATCGTGAGCCCACATTGATTTCGCATAACGTTTATAATTAAGAAGCGGTTTGAGGTAAATTTCGATTTATTATCCAAAATTTTGGGTATCACGGCATATTTTGGTCTCTTTTCCTAGCTTCCTTTTTTCGTAATGTTACTCAATGCTAAATACGGCTTTTACAAAGGTTGTGATCAATATCTGTTTAAGTTGTCACTCGGGCCCCTCCAAGTTTTTTGGCTGCACGACGCCTCTGGTATCGTGAACGAAAAATGTACCAGCAGTAACATAAACAAGAGAAGTTGTGCTACTTGTTTTCAATAGCTACCATATTCAATTTGTTCATGTTTTGTTGCACAAACGTTAGTGATTTCTCAAAACGTGCGCACTAGCCAAAGTTTCCGCGCACACCGGCTACAAAAAATTAGAGGAAACATTGCTTTGTGGGACATGGACAGCTACGTCACACTCCAGTTAAATTTCTGTGTGGCCAGGTGAAGATAAAAAGTTACAAAACAATGTCCCTCTTGGCTTTTGTTTTGAATTATAATTCTTGGCAATAAAGCACAACTGCACAAGTAGTCTTATATTAACGGATTTCACGTGAGTTTTACCTAATATAATAAGTATTTCCTTGCTTTGACATTTATACCTTGCAATTCATTAGAAAGTACGAAGTCCGCTCTGCTGCGAGTTTAACATGCATAGCGAAGTAACCCATAATTCAATTTCAATAGCAGTTTTCTGCAGTTGATGGTTTTTCGGAGACATTTTCCGTTGAGGTTGCATTTGCTTTACTCAAGTTCAACAACAACCCCCTCATTATACAGCCTACCCAAACTCCACAAACCTGGGATATCTATTCATGAGTACAAATCCAGGGAGGATGTTTGCACCCCTGTATATATAACACCACTACTCTACTGCTGCGGATCCTATTATTACGAACGTGCTCGCTAACTATTCCAGTTTCTTAGTGACCTTAGGTAGCACCCTGCTAACCCCACTGACTTTTTCAACCTTCTAACTATATTAGCCAACCACATCATTTGATTTCAAAAGTCTTTTCAACAATAATATCTCATCCACATTTACCATACAACCTATATTAGTCAGCATCTTCAACGACTGTTAAAATGAACGGAATGGTCTCAACAGAAACTGACCAAAAGTTTTTAACCTGGTCTATCCAAAATACTGCTTTCCAATTTGACAACAACTTCTACTAAACTACTTAACGGCGTGACAATAGGCTCGCCAATTGGATATTTGATGGATCACGTAATCATGAACTACGCCATTGATAAAGCCCTCAAAATCACCCTCTAGAACAGGGGTCGGCAACTCATGGTCCGCTAGCGAATTTTATCCGGCCCGCGGTCTCTTCCCGCACAAACGTATGAAGTATTTGTAGATTTTAAGACATGGAAGAGATGGTTGCCGGCCGAATTCTTTTAACTTAACAGACGTTGACGTAGTCTATCTCACCCAAAAGCTGGCTTGTAAACCGTAAATGCACGCTTTTGAAGAGCGACTTCCAAAAAATAAATCTTCCATAGGTTTATTGTAATTTTCGCGATGACCAGCTAATAGTGCTGGCTTAAAAAAGAACGTGCGGCCCGCCATGACCGTTAGTTGTTTTTGGCCCAGGGATACAGAAAGGTTGTCGTCGTCGACTACTGCCCTAGAACTAGATCACCGACCTAGTTTCTTTTACCAACACATAGATGACTGCTTTACCACCTTCACAGAACCGACCTCTGTCGATATCTTCTTCAATAACCTGAATAGCATACACAGACAAATCCAATTCACGAAATAAATAGAATTAAACAACTTTCTAGCCTTTCTTGACGTTTTTGTTGAAAAATCTCACTCCGCAATTAAAACCAGTTGGCAACCTACCATAAACCTACCCACACCAAACTTCTTAAATATTCTAGTTTCTTTCCCATTCGCTAGAAACACAATTTAGTCAACAACCTCTTCAACTCTTTTTTGTAATTTTAGATTTTGATTTAACATCCAATCCATTCTGAATTGCAATCAGTCCGAACAACCCTTGTGAGAAATATCCTGCTAGTTTCATAAACAGGTGCATTACACAATTATTGATCAAAAAAATTTTCCAACGTCCGATAACTCAAACGCAATTTTGTAACTACATCACCTTTAAACTACCATATCTCGGCGATGTTTCACACTAATCGAAAAAGAAATGCAGCAATTCATCAACAAGCATCTTACCGCCTCCAAACTGCGTTTCATCCACACAAACAAACTTAAGCAATATTTTTATATCAAAGATACCCAAAGACACTTAAAAGAAAGCAACCTTGTTTACCGTCTTAATTGTTCCTGCGGATCCTTCTATTATGGTTAAATCTTTCAAAACCTATCAATCTGTTAATAATAAACAGTCAATAACAATGATAATCATAGAAATTTTGGGCATAACCTATGCCAAATCCTAAGGCTGATACAAAAGTAAGGTAAGATCATAATTAGTTAAAAATATAGTGTTATTAGAGTTGCTTGAATTAGGATTCTAACGCTTAATTAAACTTACTACTAATTTTCTACTTGTGAAAAGTAGAATATTATTGTGCTTTCTCCTTATGTATATGTATATGCATACATATAATTAAAACTGCGTGAAAAACACTTAGGGTCTTCCTGTAGGCCTACACCAAAAATACAGCTTTTTAGGCAAGCCTACAACTATTTCAAGTAAAAAAATTGGACAAATTTCTCTCTTAAGGCAGATATAAATGCGATCATTTTGACCAGCACCAGTGACTTTTGATTTAATATCAATTTAGGAAAAAAAATCGACTTTGGTTGCCATAGAAACGCACTGTCCGACCGTAAGGCATCATTATTTTAAAAAAAATTTTTCACATTTTAGTTTCTTACTGTCAACTTCAACTTTCTGGAAAGTTCAAGAAATATTATAAAACTTTTTCCAATTTGGCCCAGTCTAGGGAGGGGGTTGTAACTTGTAACCCCCAATACCCCCCGTGGCTACGCCACTGTCTGGTTCCACAGAGCAAGTGTCTACCGGACTACCTGCAAATGTTTTACCTGAAATCGTTTTAAGTGCGCTATTAAGCGTCACAATAAAAAATTTAAATTAATGACAAACCGCCCAGCACAGTATGATATGACATGGGAAAACGCAGGAGAAAAGTATCCAAGAAAATCAACCGGTACTTAAAAGAACAATTGAAGGTTAAAGTAGGCCTTGGCCCTCACTTAAAGTTACAGTTAGTCTGTCTACATGTCTAATTTATGTGGGCTTTTGGCCCACATTGATATGGGCCTGTTGCTGTGGGTTTGATGTCATAATCACTTTCTTAAATTATGACATCAAAAATGTATTTGTGTTGCTGCACTGTAAATCAAATTGGGTAACGTAGACCCAAAAAACTTGGGTTATCATTTTGGGCTCGAAGGCTGAGAAACCCAATTTGCTAACTTGGGTAATAACGACCCAATTTACAAAGTTGGGTTTGTTAACCCAATATCCATAACCCAAGTACAGTGGGTAACTTGACCCAAACTACAAACTTGGGTCTTTAAACCTAATTGAAAATTTTGGGCTCGAAGGCTGAGAAACCCAATTTGTCAACTTGGGTAATAACGACCCAAATTTTCAATTTGGGTGTTTAACCTTAAATCTTGTAGATCAAGAAAATTGGGTAATTAATACCCAAGCTGAAAATTTGGGCGCTTTGTCCCAAAAGCTTTTAGCTAAGGAAAAAAGCCCAATTTTCAGATTTGGGTTTTCCGATTAATATTTGTGAATGCGTTTTTGCTTAACTCGTAATCACAACAGTCGTCATAATCACTTAATAATGGAGGGTTCACAAGAAATGCACAATAAAATATTGCAATAATGCTTTATATTGTCAAAAGAAATAGGTACAAATTAAATGTTCAACAAATAACAGCATTGATTATTTGAACATGTTTAGGTTCACATATGAAGCGATTATAAATAAAACTGATCCAAACGATGTAAATATTATGCGATTATGACCTCAATTTAAATGAGAATTGCAAGTAACCAATTCCTGCAAGCACAAATAGAAATCTGCCACAACCATATGCAAACCCAAGCATTTTTAACTCACAAATGTATGTAAAAAAATAAACAATCATAGATACGGAGCAGTTACAGTATGCTACTCAAAGAATAAAAAATGAAGTGCATACGCAGAGACAATACAAAATAATGCTTTTGCAAAGATACAAAATAATGAAGTATTATGATACATAAAATTAATTAATTTCAGTTATTATCAACAATTTACTGTGCACTTTAAGTGCAAACTATTGTGCGCTCACAAAAACAAGGTTAGCAGCAATCAAGTTTAACAAGATGTTAAAAGGCAATTACAGTAGCTCTCAACCATAACCAAGAGCTTGTGTCACGAAGGTTTCGACTATGCCTAATTATATTTACGTTATGTCAGTCAGATATTCCGCTGAAGCAAAATTATGTCAATAAGCAACCAGCCACAGTCATGATGTTGCACAAAAACTAACCAAACAAAATAGGCTAAAAAAACATGACACCCATACGTTAGAATAGAACACAGGAAACAAAGACGGGCAAACAATGTTTAGTGCAAATGTTATACAATCGGTAAGCAGCAACACACTTCTTTGGAATAAATTCGACAAGTTATCAGTTCAAAGTTTTCCCCCTAAAACGTCTGTTTTCGCATATTATGCATCTGAGAAGTTTTTATTTTACCATTTGTCTCAATTGTTTTTTCCGTTCGCTTTCATTCAAGCCTTTTGTGCTATTCAGGACGCATTAGATAGCATCAACTGTCTGCAGAATTTAGTGTTTCGATGCACATTCTTCGCAGAATTCCCTAAAAAGATGGAGCAATTGTAAGCCCAAATATTGTATATAAATAATGAGCCAGAAAAGCGCATGATGAAAATGAAAATTTCCATCAGATTATATAAATTGCAGTATTTGAGAGAAACCGTTTAAACTTGGGCTTATGTCCAGCAGTGCTTTTGTTAAATTTCAACTATGAAAAACGGTTTGGAATGACTGGGTAAGAAAAAGCAAACTGGAGAGCCCGCGTATCTGCTTTGGTAGGCTTTCATTTAAGGTCAAATCTTCAGCAGTTCGAGTGATGGGGTGTCTTAGATATAGAACAAAAGAGACAATTCGGTTTTATTGTAGCGTGAAGCAATATAGTAATAACAAGACATATAGCGTTTCAAACCAAATTGTTATTTACTCCTATCTACAGTGCGAACAGGTCTTTTGGAACTGAACAGTTTTATGCGTTGATGAAAACCTTTGCGCGTTATAGACAGGCAAGTAAACCAATGCCATAGAGTTTGTCTTAAATAACAGACAAGCAAACAAGGACTCTAGCGCTTTATAATTTATGCTTTCTTAGCGTTAAGCACATAAAAACCTTAGCATGGGCTACCATGGCAGTCTTTAGGTTGTTCACACCTTTGCATCCCAACTAAATAATTATCATTTATGTTTAACTGTACCAAACAATCAATTTCTGAAACTTCACAAAAACGTTTAGCAATAAACCACTTGTTTGGAGCAGGCTTGCTTATGTGGAATTACATTTTTAATTTCTTTACCCAATAAAAACCATTGGATAAAAACTGCTAATTGAGGTTTGATCATTTTTAGTAACAGGAACAACAGCTACAAAAAATTTAGCCAGTCTATAGCCTTTTCAAATTTTAAACATTATTTCAAATTTCCAATCAACAAAGTTCATTAACGCCACATTACTTGATTTAATAATAATTTTTTATCAAAGACACAGAAAACAACATGCAACAGCTTGACTAGCATCAAATTATGCTGACCTGTAATTGTCACAAAATAAGTTTGCTGATTTTCATGAAACAAAGAGGTTGATGCAAAAATAATCCACTGTGAATTATTTTATATGCATGTTGCCCATGTGTCATAACCACTGCTTTAACTTTACATAATAAAACTGAAAGAGTAGTATACTATCATAACAAGTTTCTAACACACAGCTGCAGGGAGCAATGCAGTGCATGTCAAGCCATATTTTTTGCACCAAGTTCTTTGATTTTACTGCTTATTGCATACGTAAAATCATGAAACCACTCACTACATAATCACGTGTCACTTTCTATGAGTTGCATACCGGGCCTATTGGTTAAAGCGCCTTAGGTAGGCAAAAATTTATAAATAGCAGTATGAAGTAGAATAATCACAATGCACTTGATTGGTAACATACTCATATTCGTATTGATGTGCATGGCATATCGAGAAAAAGTTTGAACTGCTCTTCTGTCAATATTTTAAATATATGATGGCACATTTTTGACTGTTTCACAAAACAATTTAAATGTTTATCACTGCCACATGGATGCCTAACAAAACTGGGTATCATATACAATCAGTTATTAGTGTGAAGCATTACATAATGCCTTAGCATTTACAACACAACATGCATAATGTTTACTGTTTATCAGTCACTTACCTTGATTCGTTGCATGTCTGTTTTGGTTTCACACACAAAGGTAAATACATGTTATGATGAATTGATGATCAGAAACTTCAATGACAATTCGACACAGTAGTTGTACATACATCACATTAACAGCATAAAGCATCAGCTATATAACATGACTGCTAGGCCCATTCTCTAATTCTGAAATTTACTATGTTTTTACATCAATAAATGTACATTGCAAGCTAGTTGATTGCTTATATATCCAGTCAACACTTTGGATAAGCAAGATCCATACCAGTATCAGTGTAATGGGTATTGTGGTACTTTAACATAAAATTGGGAAGTGGCAGCAGTGTCATTTCCAAATCGGTTTTCTCCACATGGAGGCTCATTTAGATTGACTCATTTTTCTCAGATCAACTCAGCTTCAGATTTCCCCAAAACTCTGATCAACTCCAACCTCTAATGGTCCAACTTGCAACTACTAATAGTGGGTTTACACGAACAAAAAAACGTCAATGGAGCAGAGCTGAGCTTTGTTTGTTCTTTGAAGCTTGCAATGAAGCTTGGCTCCACTTTGCTCAACTAGCAAAGCCAAGTTGCATGACATTAAGCCTATAAAATAAAAGCTCAGCTTCTCACCGTTTTGCACTATTTTTTTAGCTTATGTAAACCCAGCTTAACAACTCTAAATTTGAACTGTAGTCACTCCAATCTCCAGTTCTACCATTCCTCCGTACCTGTACTAGTGCACTCTGGGAGTTAAGAATCACTGAAAAGGGTCAGTACCAGTAGACCTTGAAATTTTTTTTGCCTTCTGATAAGCTTTTCCAAATTTAAATTATTTAAAAGTTCGTCAAAAAACAAGTTGTTTTAATTTTCTATCCCGCCATTAGCAGACCTAAAAGAAGCATGCGCAACCAGTAACTTACTGACATCTGACTAGGCAGCTAGGTCTTAAGTCTAGTAGCTAGTAATAAAAAGACCTGCGGACTACTAGTACTTGTGGTCTTCGCAGCATTTTCAAATCTGTAGATACTGCATACTATGATAGCTCACTTCAGCAAGTTGAACACATGAATCTGCAGATAACTTTAAAATCATTGTGTCTACATAGCCTACCTAAGTCGTTACCGGAACCTTTAGATTTTATATTAGCTTTTTACTCCAGCGAGAAGCAGCAGCTTCAGTTCCGACGCATCATTTAATTCGAATTTCGATTATTTTGGCGCTCACTGATTGCGCTGATCACTAAACCGTAAAGTTTATTGAAGCGTAAAGTAAAATTTAATTAATTTCTGAAAAGTGCTATTTTATTAGAATGATGAATTACATCATGCACATTTAATTATTATTAAAGTCTGCCAGCAAAATTAATAAATTACGCTGACAAACGATGGTATACTGCAAGTTGAAAGCTTAGGTTGTTTGGTTTATGCGGTAGAGTGAAGGTTAGCCGCTTGCGCAACTGTCTATCATAATAATGTTGAACTTGAAATTAAAATGACTAGACACAGGTATGTAACTTAAAATTGCTATAGCATAAGTAGTGAGAAAAAAGACAACAATAGCTTATTAAATGACTTGTGAAATTGGGGTTGTCATCGGTTTTATTTCAAGTGGAAATATACTGCAAAATTTAACTAGGCCTATATCAATTTGGGGTAGATGACGCATTCTGTCTCATCAAGCAAAACAGCTACACAAATGCTAGTTTATAATGCTTAGCATTTACGTCTAAGCAAAATTTAAGCGCATGAGCGTGGTAAGGCCTTGAAAAGCAATAAATCGCAGACTACTATGGCTTCCGGCTTTCCGTTTTGCTAATGTAGCAACATTTACCAATGCCCGTAGATAAATGCTATAAAAATTTAAGATGGCTTGCCCAGCTCCAATATCTGCCAAACACGCAGATAAATCTCAGAAAATTTTTAGACGGCTCGATTATCCTACAGACCAAGTGATCAACTTAGATAAAGCATGTAAGGTTTTTGGTGGTTGGCCTTAGACCAGGGGCGCCAAAGTTTTCTCCAAGAGGAACAAATTTCATAATGTAAAGTACCCGAAGGCTAATAGTCTTTTGTGGTTCTATGTGTTTTGCTGCTTTTCGTAACAAAAATGGTTTCTGTTGCAATTATATGACGTAATAATGGTTTAAACTTTTCTCGCCGGTTTTTGTCGTCTCAATCAGATAGTCTTGTCGCATTTACAGCGTAAAAAAGCAACCTCCAGTTAGATTGGACAGGCTATCTAACTTTACATGTGCTTGTAGGCCAAAAATAATACATTTAGCAGCAACAAGCGCGGGCCGTATGAAAACTCATCGAGTGCTATATGAAACAACTGGGTTTTGCACTCAATGTTTCCTAAACTAAGAATTGCTTAAAGTGCAACCCGTTTTTTGAGTTTAAAACCAATCTATCATCTAAAAATTTTCCCCAAAGATCTTAGTTTTAAAATTCACTTTCCCAAAATAAGTTATTTAACATTTTCCCAAAAATTTTTTTGGCTTTAAAAACAATATACACAAGTTATTATTTCAGGAATTATTTCCCAAAAAAAATTAATGGGTTTAAAATCCATTGACCCAAAACAATAGTCATAACACTCACCCAAAAATTTAATTTGGGTTTGCTACCACATTACCCAAATTAATATTTGCAAAAACGATTACCCAAAATTTATTTTTGGGTATACAATTTTTAACCCAATTTACTTGGGTGATGTGCTTTGGGTTATGCAGAACCCAAAATCGACTTTGGGTTTTTGCTTATCATACCCAAAAAAAATTGGGTTTTTGACCGTTTTTTTTGGGTAATGCATACATTTGCCCAAAATTGGGCAATGCGATTACCCAAAATTTTTTACAGTGTGAAAGCCAACAGTAACAAGCCCGCATAAACTGGACATGTGGACAGGTTAAATATGCCATGAATTCGAACTTTTAGCGATCCGTTTGACGAACTAATTTTCATCCACTTTGCTTGCGAAGTCGCACACTCCTGATGCTTTTGTGCAAAAACCAGGGCCGGTTTTAGGCCGATTAGACCAAACTGGGCCCCGCACTTTAAGAGGCCCCGCGCTAGAGGGAGTCCCTTTCTGTACTGTGAGATACATAATTGGTGAAAGTGCTGAAAGTTGAACCGGCGCATAATATCTATGAATCATTTCCATTTTCTTTTTAATTAAGGTTAGGTTAAATAGAAAAAATCGGCAACTCGGTAGCTGGTCAAGCCAAGCAGGGTCGGGTTTACCATTAGGCAAATCAGGCTGAATTAAGCCTAAGGCCTCGGAGAAACAAGGGACCTCGTCACAAGCAAAAGGGCTCGACGCGATTACGGAGCGACCTTTTTGTTTTCGAGATCAACCATGGCCACCTTAGAGATGAGTCTGATCAGCAACCTATGATCACTAGCGGCCTACCTGATATCAACATAATCTAAGCCTAAGGCCTCTCATTCTCTAAATCCGGCTCTGAAACCAAGCTTTGGTAAGGAAAAAAGTTACGCAGTTGTTTGGTCACGTGGGTTTGCTGTTCACAAGTAAACGCCTGGAGGTAGTTTTAGGGGGGTTTCATGTTAAATTCAGTTGCAGCTTTTTAGTGTCTGTTTAAGGATGCTCGTTCTCCACCAAAGCAATTGACACTTGAGTTAAATTGTAAAGTATACTTTGTTTAATAAAAGCAAAAGTTGTGAGAGACCTTCGAGATTTATAGTAACAAAGTCAATAGCACAGTGGCAACATCAGGTCGAGTTCATTTGAAGCAATTTATAGACAAAACCATCTTTAGGAAGTCCGGGGCCATGCGTACTCGGAAATTTATTAAAATTTTCATATAACAAGTACAATTTTAGTGCATTTTGAAAAATCTTTCCGGTAGTTTTTGTTTATTGGCATATTTAGGCTTATTTGATGGAGTTCCAAATTTAAAAGAATATAATCGCAAATTATTGCGTTGTGGCATAATTTTCAAGTTATTACTATAAAATAATGCTTGTCTGAAATTTAAAATTATTTAACTAATTGGCCGGCTTTTTTGATGTTAAAAGTGCAGTAATCAATAAAAGCAGAGTCGGCGCAAAGGTGTGGCCTGGCCCCCAAATACAGCAAGCTTGCCCCCACCCACCCCCACTCTTAACCTCCAATCGACAATCTTACTTTTTTGAAGACAGCGGCTTTTAAGCACAATTTTAAACATTTTAAGTATTGCTGAAACAGCTTCGCCGAAACTGTTTTGCGTTTCGTTCGAATTAAGAATATCAAATATGGAAATTACGTTTGTTAACAACGCAACAAGCTACTATGAGCGTGTTCCTCTGCTTTTCTTTTGTCTTCGAACTCGTAAAACAACATGAGATTACTGTGATATATAGGCCTAACACTTGCGCAGAAATGGCATCTTAAAGTTCAAATCAATGTCAGCTCGCTGCAAAGTTCTCGTTGATAAAGAAGACTGTGGCGTGAAAGCTTTTTTTGCAGTTTACAGAATTTATTAAATGTTTCACCTCTCTTGATAAAGGCTTGGCCCCCCTAAGACGACTGCTCTGGCGCCGGCTCTTACATTTGTTTTATAGCAGGTATTAAATGTCCATTTTTTTGGTTCGTTTACATGTTTTTTTCATGAAACACGAGCGTCTATACATTTTATTATGAAAAGAGGGGCCCCGCGATTAGATTTCTAATAGGGCCCCGCAGTTCCTAGCACCGGCCCTGGCAAAAACCGTGGTAAACCCGTAAAACCTACAAGCTTCTAAACACCTTTCATGTACGATCTCATTCGAAGAAAGGCGCATGAAATAGGAAGTTAATATTGTTGCTATAACTTATATTTCATAAAATGTCTATTTTGACAGAAGAAAATTATGCTTTCGTTCATTCAGCCAGATCAAAAATATCGTTTACTTACAAGCGATTTTGCCTACAGTAGCCTACATTTTAAACAAGAGCGGCGCAATTGTAGTCCAAGATTCTTTTCAACCCCCCCTTCCACCCACCCGTCAGCACCTTTGTACACACACGCACATAAATAAATTAATATTGCATCTTAACACGTATTAAAATCATTTTCAAGTAAAAAAAACGCCGCGGTGTTCAAGACGGGGCCCCTGACCAGCCTTGGGCTCCCCCCGGCCGGGGGGTTCGGGGGGTGGGTCCGCCGGCCCTGCTGAGAAAGCGATGAAGCGCTATGACGAGCTCGGTCTATCACACCAAGATGGAGGAATCTCGCTATAAGCGCCTTTCCCAACGGCACAACCAGTAAACTTGCCGGCTTGTTCTTCACACTGTCCCTTTACTGCTGAGCGTCAAGCAGGGAAGCTGTGAATACCAATTTTAAAGTCATTGGTTTGACCCGACTCGGAATCAAACCCGAGTCTACAGCTCTCGAGGCGGACGCTCTTAGCCCACACGCTCGTACCCTCGGCCCTCTGAGTTTTTATGAAGTCTCATTCAAATAGAATATAAACAAAAAATAGCATTAATTTTAGATTTTGATTTAACATGTCAGTCACACATTTAATGGTATGTTTTCGATGGCTATTTAGACATATTTTTCAAATAATGAATATAATAATAGAACGTCAAAACATCCACAGTGTACCAGCCGTTAGCTCTGTTGCGCACACGCTATCAGTGCGGTAGGTATAGGTTTCGAATCCCGGGTGGTCAAATCGGCACAGTGTCGCCAACCGCTCGCCACTGCTTCGATGTTTCTTCGTAGCTGTATAGCCCAGGCGCTAAGCTGTTGGTTGTGGGCACCGCCGTCCCGCCACTCGTTACACGCTTCCGCGTAATACCGAGAGTATAGTCGAGATTATATTGGATTATCCTCTGTAGAATTATACGATAATCAATTTCTTAATAAAGCTTTCTAATAGTATTGATCTAAGAAAACTATGATTTTCTGTTAAAACATTATGCTCTTTTGCAACCGTCTATCAAAATGAAATATTCTAATCTGAATGTAAAAGCATTAATTTGATAAAATATTTTTTCAACAGAGTGTATTACAAAGTGTTATCACGATTTAACCAAGAATGTATCACACATAGGCTTCTATACTACATTCCCTGTAGTTGTAGCGCCCGCAGTCAGTCATTTGATACGAATGCGACTACACCTTTTTAGCATGTGAGTGAAAAAGCAACCAATATTTCTAAGAAGGGTACTAATTACTAAATTAGAGTTTTTTTAATCACTATAAAAACGTAAATAGCCATCTCGCGGCTTTAGCCTTGAATTTGCATGGGTCAATGGTCGTTTCGGTCAGTTTTCGTTGATTTTGTCTTTTTTGAAAAAACATTTTACGAAAATTTTACCGGCTTGTTCTTCTCTGGAATTAAGGCTATGGTGTATTTAAACTGCTGGTTGTGGCGGCCTCATGCAAGCTGTCAAATGTTTTTGGAGTTGTGTATAAACTAATCACGTTTTTTGCGACATGAACTTGAGTTTAAAAGTGGGATTGGACTCATAACGTGTGGACTTGCACTCGAACTTTACATTTCTATAAACTCGGATTCAGACGTGAATTTGCTACAGAAGAACTCATACTCGAACTCTTTGCAGCTATAGTTTGCTTGTTTATATTGCGGTGCAACGTACAATTTGTATTTATGTTACAAGTGTCAAAGTAGGCTAATTGCAATTCTATTATTGTAACTATCGGTTTTCGAACAATAAATACGAATTCAGACTTCGAACATAAATTCGGATCACGACCAAACCAATAGGGATGTGCCTCAAGGAAAATTACTCGGACTCGCCGAGTAACGAGTATTCACGACATTACTCGGCCGAGTCCTAGTATCTACGACGTCAAAATTTGAACCCAAAATTAGGTGAAGAGCAAAAAAAAAAAAAAAAGGTCATCAAGTCCGTAGAAGTCCCAATTTCGACTCAAATTCGGTTAAAAAGCAAAAAAAAAGTCAAAGTGTCAATGGTTTAATACTCGGACTCGGCCGAGTAATGCCTTATTACTCGGCCGAGTACTCGGACTCGACTCGGCACATCCCTACAAACCAAGCGAATGCAAACAGACTAATTGCCTGCTCCCATCGCTTTAACACGAGGTAAAGACCTCACACGACGACTATCACTTCGCACAGATGATTCATCACAATAGTTTTGCAACTTTTATAGAAGAGGATTTTCCTTCAAAAAAGTGATGTACTGTAAAAGTGCTTTTGCTGCTGCACAGTAGGCTACAGTACTGTATTTTTTTACTGTTTCATTATTAATTTCTGCACTAGTACTGTACAGTATCTTAACCTTTAATGTTTTCGACGTTTTAAAAATAAAAGATACGAAATGTTTACTTTACAGTATGTTTTTCTTATCATCTCAGCTAGGAAATCCATTATTAAAATAAAGCACAATCTATTTCTACCCATTTTTATTTATGGTATACATTATGAAGTACAGTTTATGGTGTAAAATACTCTTTACAAAAGCTGTTTTCTAGACTTGGAACGGATTAAAATAATTACATTAATTCTAATGGAAAAAATTGTTTTGGTTTTCGAACAAATCGCTTTTCGAACAGCCTTCTGGAACGGATTACGTTCGAAAACCGAGGTTTGACTGTATGCGTTTTATTCAGGCTCATACTTCCTTGTTTGTGCGAGGTAAACGTATACTATGAGCTTTTGTTTGATTTCAGTACGTGAGGCTCTAAGTGGAAATAATGACGCAGTAAAACCGGGATAGTCGTAAACACTTCAATAACGCAAAGGCATCGTGCTCGCCAGCTGTCTATTCTTTCACTGCAGCAAAGAAAGTTGTAGGCAAGCCCTATTAATAAAAAGTTATTTCAAGTCTTACCTGTACGTACACAAAAGGAAAACGGTCGAGACGATCTTGCCATGCAGTCGCAAAGTATCAAAAATTATTTGATAGCAAGAGTTGCAAGCCATTGAAGAAGACATGTAGGATCATTGAGAGGAGCACCGTATCGATTAGGCACAACTATAAAAAGAGCAATAAAAAGTCAAATGCGTTTTGAATTTTTAGTTTGTTCAAAACCTACAGTGATACACTTCTGCAGCCGTATCTATGTTTCTACTAGTTGTCTTGTTTTCATTAGAAAATAGCCTTGTAGGTCTTAAATTTTGACTTAAATGTAACAAAAGCGGAAAAAAATGTTTATATGCGAAGGAAATTACGCAATCAGGAAAGTTCAACAGTAGAGTAGGCATAGCTTTCTTGTTAAATAGCAATGGGAAACATTACTTGCAAGGAGGTTGATTTAGCAAACAAACTGAAAGAGATTTGCGACGAACAAGGACAAGAAACTGATATCATCAAATCTGCTGATATTTTCAACCAATTTGGGATTTTGTTCAGAGAGAAAAGTCCGGATAAAGTTAGTTTGATTCGCAGTGCGGTATTTTATAACGCTGTCTTGTCAAGACAGCCTAATAATGATGAAGCTAAAGAAAGACTGAAAGAATTATGTTCGAATGTTCTTATACTTTCTAAAGCGGAGTTGCAAGATGTAAACCTCATTCAGATTTCTGAACAGGTACAACACAAAGTCATTGAAATGAGAAAGCATTCAAAAGATCAGCTAAAAGGTTTGGTAGTCATACCAGTCGGACTGCCGGAACATGAATTACACCAACTCAAAGAACAAAAAATTTCCTTGATTAAAAACCTTCAAAACGACATAACTAACGATTTCATTAGCATCATGAAAGATATTTCCAATAAGTGTGTCAGAATTATGGGAAATCCCCCTTGCCAACACTCAATCGTTGGAATGGGCTCACTGGCACGACGAGAAATCACTCCATACTCAGATTTTGAACATGTGATTATATTAGAGGACGGAGTACAATTGCGTTCTGATTATGATGATGTCCTTGAATACTTCAGATGGTTTACTGTCATCTTTCAACTAATAATTGTCAATTTAAGAGAAACAATTATTCCTAGCATATCAGTTTCATCATTGAACAATTCGAATGTCGCAGAAGGTGATTGGTTCTTCGATAGCCATACCACAAGGGGAATATCTTTTGACGGAATGATGGTTTATGCCTGCAAATTTCCCCTCGGAAGAACGCAAACAACTAAAAGCAAGCCATGGTTAACGGAATTAATTAAGCCTGTCAGTGAAATGGCAAAGTATCTGAAAGTAAAAGAAGATATCAAAAACGGTTACCATTTAGCTGATATCCTAACGAGAACATGTTTTGTATCAGGAGACAAAAATGTTTACGACCACTTCCAATCGCTCACTCAAGTGATAATGCAAAGTGACCCTGAAAGTTGTACAAAACAAATTTTGTTGCAGCTGAATAAAGATTTGGGAACCTACAGCGCTATTAGAAACAGCGCAGTCGGAACTGTAATGAACTGGAACATCAAAAGAATCATTTATCGAAGCACCTCCTTGTTTGTTTGTGGATTGGGTCGCTTGTACGCGATTGAAAAGCATTCCTGTTTTGATATCATTGATGAACTGCTGAAAAGTAGTAAACTTGATCCATTGGTTGCTCAAGCCTTATCCTATGCAATTGCTGTTGCATGTGAGACAAGGTTGAAAGTTTACACGGCAAAAGGAAATCAAAACGATTACATCGGAGAGAGAAACTTCTACGCCAACGAACACAACGTCATAAAATACCTGAGCGAATTGATTGGAGAACAATCATTAGGAGACTATTTTGTAACCGCTGCAAGTTTTCAAAATGCAATCAGCGCCCAAGGAATTGATAACAAATCATTTATTGACAATAATTTTCGATCTTACTACAAGTTTGCCATGTTTTTTCGATTGGATTTGCGAAACCTTATTTTTGCTGAATGGAGTCGATATCTTCAAAACCCCAACAAATTTGGCAGCAATTGCAATGATTCCGTTATTCGGTATTATGTTGCGTTTGCATATAGCAGAAATGGTGATTTCGAAATTGCTTTAAAGATGTATGACGAACTTGAGGAAGAGTCTAAATCGTCTAATTTAATATCGAAATTAGAAATTATGCGAAGAAAGGCTAATTGCCTGTGCGAGAGCCAACATTATTTGGAAGGATTGGAGTATATTAGCGAGTGTTTAAACAAACAATCTTCTATACTTTCATTTAAACATCATCAAAAAGGATACTTACTGGCTCTACAAGGAGACTGCAAGCGTCATTTGAATATGAACAAGGATGCAATACGTTCGTATTTTACAGCTCTGGAACATATCGAGTGTTCTTGGAGCTCTTTTCGAAAGCATCTTCAAGCAAAATGTCATTTTTTCATCGGGCAATGCCAATTTAACACCGGCGATTTCAAAGACGCAATTTGCAGCGCCGAGACTTCATTGGCAATTTGTAAAAATTCCAACA